>CM043116.1:15679789-16883876 GCA_023701765.1 Hylyphantes graminicola
AATTTACATTACAAAAATCTTATCTACTAACGACTTTAGACCAACTTTAGGTAAAGGTTTGGTGAACAAAAATTAAATCAAAACAAAAAAAATCGGCTAAATTAGACTTTGTATTAACATATTTTAATATAAATAGATTTTCTAATACCAAATTTCTTAAAAAATGAAATTTAACATCAATGTGTTTAGTTCGATGATTTTCGATAGAGTATTTCGAGAAATTTATTGCCGCCTGGTTGTCACACAATAATTTGCTTTCAAAATTTACATTCAACAAATTTAAGTCCTTTAATTCATTTAAAATCCTTACGAACCAAATTAACTCTTTAGATGCTTCTGTTAAAGAAACATACTCAGCCTCTAAAGTTGATAGGCTGATACTTTTTTTGTTTGAATGTACGCCACATTATTGGTGAATCACCAACAAATAAAATCAGTCCTCCTATCGAAATGCGATCATCGCGGTTCGCTGCAAAATCAGAATCACTGAAACAACTTAAATTTATGTTATTTACATTTGAAATATCCATTTTATAGTTCCTGGTTGATTGAACATAACCCAGCAGCTTGAGTAAAGTATTCCAATGGATTAACCCTGGGTTTGCTTGAAATTGGGACAAGACATTGACTGCATAGCATATATCAGGACGAGTCCTGTTTGCTAGAAATGCAAGACAACCCAATATGTTTCTGTAGGGTAATTTAGACATTTGAGATACTTCTTCATTAGATTTTGGGGATTGTAATTTTGATAACACAGTCCCAACAGCGATTGGTAAAGATGAAGTTGGGTATTTATACTTTTTATACGTTTCACATATTTTATCTATATAACTAGCTTGATGAATATACAATTTATCTTCACTTTGAATAAATTCAACTCCTAAAAGTTTACGCGTTTCACCTAACATTTTGATATCAAAATTATTACTAATTTTATCAATTATTTCATTAAGCAAAACTTTACTTCGAGCAAAAATTACGATATCATCAACATATAGTAATAAAATAACACTGTCATTATAAGTATATATACAATTAGCCCATTCTATTTTATGAAAATTTAAATTAATTAAAACATTATGAACCTCTAGAAACCATTCCCTTCCGGATTGATGTAACCCGTAGATAGCTCTATTTAATTTACAAACAAACTCTGGCTTGTCTTTGTCTTCAAAACCAGGTGGTTGTGTCATAAAAATGGTTTCACTTAAATTGGCATACAAATAAGCGCATTTTATATCAATTTGGCAGTGAGCCCATTTAAGTTTACACACAAATATACAAAAACACAATCTGATTATTGAAAAGTTCACCACAGGGCTGAAAACCTCATCGTAATGTATGCCTTGAATTTGCCGAAAACCTAAAGCAACAAGACGTGCTTTGTATCGAGCAATTTTGCCTTGGTCATCGTGTTTGATAGCAAAAACCCAACGGCAACCAATTACCTTACTGTTAGGGGTTCTTGGAACAAGATCCCAGACATTTCTTTCATACATTACGGAGAGTTCCTCTTTCATGGCTTTATGCCAACAATCAGCCTGTGGCGTACTTAGAGCATTTTTATAAGTGGTAGGGACAGGGATTTCTAGTCAAATGTCAATTAAATTTACTTCCTCAATATTTACATCACCGAAATCGGTGCTTTGACCTTGAAAATTAAAGTTGTCGCGTTCATACGGAATGTTATTAGCATCACAATACTTCCGCACATCTTCGTGTGATCGGAGTCTAGTCATTTGACCTGGGATGCGGTAATAAACATCGATTCTCGAGCCAGTTTTTCTTGGAATAGCCTCTCTTACAAATGAAACGCCAGTAGTAATTCGAGGTGTTTCCTCACTTTTACTACAACCTGGCTTAGGCTCCAAGTCGGATCTAGGTTTTTCAACAGTTTTAGATGCACTTATTGGGTCAGTTTCTGGGTCAGAATCGGAATCGGACATAGTTTGATCGTGCATTAAAATTAAAGGAAGGTTTTGAGGTGGTTTTGGGGGGTCCAGTACAGCTCCACTGCACAAATTAGGATTGATATCCTCCTCAAAATTTACATTAATAGATTCCACGATTTTCTTCTCGTTTGGAAGCCAAATTCGGTAACCTCTCGTCCTTTGAGCATAGCCGACCATGATTCCTTTCTTAGCCCGCATGTCGAGTTTGCGTCTTTGCTGCTTGGGAATACCCAAATATGCAGTCGTACCAAAAGACTTTAAGTGTTTCACAGATGGCTGCTTGCCACCAAAAAGTTGAAAAGGGGTTACTTTCTGGTTACCATGGCAAGTACGGTTCCATACATACGTGAAACAGAATAGAGCTTCCGCCCAAAACTGGTTTCCAAGACCGCTATCCTTAAGAAGGGTTTTTATACCGTCGACGACCGTATAATTGTAGCGCTCAGAAACGCCGTTCTGTTGGGGGCTATAAGTATTGGTACGTTCCGACTTAATGCCGTACTCCTCAAAAAGTGCATCGAACTGCGAGTTACAAAACTCGAGCCCGTTATCAGTACGAACACATAAAATTTTACTATTTAAAAACCTTTCTACTCTTTTTAAGTAACTAGAAAAACATTGAAAAACGTCACTTTTTTCTTTTACAGGATAAACAGTTACTTTCCTTGAAAAATCATCAGCTATTGTCAAAAAATAACGATAACCTCCTATGGCCGTGGTTTGCATAGGCCCGCACAAATCCATGTGAACAAGCTCAAGGGGTTTGGTAGATCTAATCTGGCCAATTGGCTTAAAAGACTTTGCACGGGACTTGGCAATTTTACACGGGTCACATTTTATGTTGTCACTTTTTAATGGAGGTAAACCTCTTACACTATTATTTTGGCTAGTATTGGCAACATACTTAGGATTAATATGACAAAAACGTCTGTGCCAAACATTAACATTATTTACAGCAGTAGTAGACAAATTTAACGCATTTACTTTAACATTTTTACAGTTTACAGGAACAACTTTAGACATTTTAGAATTTATACATTTGGGATATCTGGGTTTAACAATATAAAGTCCCTCATGTCTCCGGGCATAGAAAAGCTTACGGCCAGTTTTATGGAATACAGTTAAAGTATTATTTTTACATATAAAATTATGGCCAGCTTTATCAATTACGCTACCGGAAATTAAGTTTTGTCGTAGTTTTGGGGAATACAAAACTTTTAAAAGCAAAATGTCCTCACACTCACCATCTGTGATGAATTGAAGCGAGACTTCCCCAGTTCCTTCCACAGGGCAGGTGACTCCACCAATGGCGAATGCGACGTTGGTGTCTTTCAGAGGCTTGAAGTTGTGCATCAGGTTCTTGTCACAGCAAAAGTGAGACGTTGCGGCTGTGTCGAACACCCAGTTCCTGGTTTCGGTCCTGGCACTTCCCGATGTGTTGGCCTCAACTATGAGGCTGGTCTCTTGTCGTCTTGATGCATTCTTAGGTCTCCTCTTCTGTGGGGCTGGGGTTCTCTTGTTCCCGATTCTTTGTGACTTGTTGCCTGACGCTTGGGGAGGAGTGGTTCGTTCTCTTCCTACTCTGTAGGCAACAACTTCCTGGTCTTTGCTGCACTGCTTCAGGCGCGCTTCCTCAGCTTGAAGTTCTCGCAGGACTTTGTCAGATTTGAATTGGTCATCAGTCCATCTGTAGATTGCCTGTACGATGCCATTGAACTCCTGGGGCAGGTACCTGATCAACTGGAAGGCCTGATACCAGTCGTCGATAGGCTTTCCGGCGTCGCTCAGTTGTACGGCTATCCTTTTTAGGCGAGCTGCATAAAGGCCAACCTCTTCATTCGGGTCGATCCGGCAACTGAAGAAGTCATCGGTGAGTCCAATGATTCGAGCCCTGGAGTCTGGCCTGAAGTGAAACTGAAGAATCTTGAAGGCTTCAACTGGGTCATCGGTTTCCGATATCAGTGGTCGAATTTCCTTCTCGAGGCTGAGGTAGATGGTGCTGTAGGCACGGTCTCTCCTCAAATTGTAGTCCTTCAGCTGTTTTTGATAAGCTTTGTCAAAAGCAGGGTCAGCTCCAGTAACATCATCAGTTTTGACCGGACTGGGAAGGGGCGGTTCTTCTTTACCAACTACTATCTGCCAGGCACCTCTGTCCATCAACACAACTTTCACGTCGTCTTTCCATGAATTGTAGTTGTTCGAGTTCAGCTTTTCGATGTGGGAGGTTTCCATCTTGAAAAGGGCGGATGGCAGTTGCGGATGGCCCCGCCGTCTCCTTGATCTTCTAAATCAAAGTTAGGATATGCTTACTTTCAAAAAATATCCTGGGCCCATAACCTTGTTGTAGGTTAAAAAAGGGCATTGCAAAAAGTCATCAATTAACCATAACTGCAGAGAATTTTATATATAACTTAGAAGAACGCAGTGGGAAAAAATGTAAGCATATAATCCAAAATAATCGTGGAGACTTCTTTAAAAAACAATCTAAAATTTATTCATAATTAAATTTAAATTAAAACATAACAAACGCCGTACACTACGGCAAACAAATCAGTCTAACTCATCTGAGTAGCAAGCAAGTCAGAAGCAAAAGAGCGAAAAGTAATAGAATCACACAGTATATATACATAAATCAACGGGCGCGGTTACGGTGCCCGGTATGCATGAATACATAGCAAAAACAATAAATTAGCATAAGTCACATTTACTCAACCAACCAGTCAGAAAAATAACCTATAATACGATTGCGTCCGGATTTAACTTTCATGATAAAAACGTCCTACAAGAGCTACTAGAGATGTACGTTTTTCAAGCCAACCAAAACAAATGCAACTTAATAGTGATGTTCACTGAATGTTTATAGAATTGAGTGAACGCATGCATTGTTTATGGAGGCGGAATTTTAAATCCATGCACTAATGAAAAACATTAGAAGTAATTGCTTAGGTGAAATATTTAAAAAGACCTAATACAAATAAATGCAGTAAGTTAAGCATTTGATTTATTTTATAAGTGTATTTTCCTAACATTAATTTTAACTTAAGGGGTTTGAGTTCCTTAATATCCTAAAAATAACTGCCGAACTATATTAACGGCCCGTGCAGCCACAAAATGTTCGATGATTATAATAATCTGTGTAGAGGGAGTGTGGTGATTTAATTATCTAATTTTTTTTAAAAAAATTTTCAAATTAATTCAATTTTCTTTTTAAATTTTTTTTGTTGATAAAAAAACGGTCAACAGGTCTTGAGGAGGGGGCGCGCGCCCCCCGCGCCCCCTGGCTAGATCCGCCACTGCTTTGCATTATTAATAAGAGTTTAAAAGCAACCTATAAAATGCAAATGAAAAGTTAAAAAGTCTTTTTTTTATTGTGTTTATAGTGACCTTTTCTGTTTCTTTCATTCCTCGTTTTTTTATTCACTGAAGAAAGGACTTTGTTTAAATGCTAAAATGACTGTTTGCTTTTTTAAAGATCTTTTAACTTTTCATTTGTGTTTTATACACTGTTTTTCAAACTCTAAAGGCAAAAATTTTTGGATTGTAGCTATACCTTGTCTATCCAGAATGCGAGCCATATATGCTTTATATGATTTCTACATAAAAATTTTAAAACTGCAGTTTTCTAGAGTTTCTAGTTTCTTATTAAAAGATCCCCTTATTTTCTTCTAGTACATGAACCTATCCCCTAGCATACCTTTGAAGGGTGGGAAAAAACTGGACGACCGTGAGCTCAGTGGTGAAGTCAAGTTCAACAATGTTACCTTTTCATATCCTTCACGTTCTAGTCAGGTAAAGTAAAGTATAATTACATAAGACCAAGTATAATCATATAAAATTCAAAGTATTATCCATATAAAGAAAAAGTACACTCATATAATCATAATAAAGTATTAACAATGTTAGGCTTAATAAAGCATTGGTTAGGTTTGAATTATCGTCTCACTAGAGCTATGCGAGGGTTATTGGCGACGTGTGTCGTATTTTAGAACCACAGTCAAGTGACGACCCGACACCCGAGTAGGCACCCAACCCAACCGTTAACTTAATAAAGCAAAAAGATTTAGGGGGGTTATTGAGTGTAATCAATTATGATCAAGAGTGTAATAAAGACAACTTGATTGCACTCTTAATTTATACATTACTATTTTTAATTTTATTAGACCTAGTAAAGTTTAATCAAGCTAGACATTGTGAAGTATAAATCAAGCTAGACAAAGTAAAGTCCTTGTTCGATATACTAAAGTATTTCCATCTGTGGTAAATTTTTATTGAATCATTTCGATCTTTATAGAATTATGCAACATTTCATTTGCTTTTCAAAAAATATTTTACCTTGGAATTTGTTGTCTTAATTTTTATAGGTTGTTTTAGAAAATTTGAACCTAACCTTGCCTCCTAGGAAAATGGTAGCTCTGTGTGGCTTATCTGGGGGAGGTATTATTTAAGTTTTATAACTTATAGTGATACCTTGTTATTTTTTTATTTATTATTTTTTTTTTTTTTTTTTGGTTTTATGCATCTCTCTTAATCTGGGAATCACATCAACTTACAGGATTCTGTTTAATTCACCAATTTAGTGTCATTTTATTGATACTTCATAAAATTCCTTTGATCCAAAGTAGGTAAAAATAAAATTTGAGCCTAAATGTAATTGTAACTTTATGTTCGTTTTAGGTTAGTACATTGAAATTTGTATTTGTCTACATTTCATAGTTTTATTGGCTTTTCAAGCCAGTTTTGTAGTTTCCTCAAATATATTAAATGATATGGAAAAATTTCACAAATTTACTAAATATGATAACATTTGCACTTTTTTATTCACAAAACAGGAGCTTTTTAATAAATTGAGAAAATGATTTCGTAAACAATATTTACAATAGCTTACTAGTATCAACTACTTAAAGTGTCTCTCTCAATACTACATATTTTATGGAATTTTTTTGTAGGAAAATCAACAGTGGCAACTTTATTAGAAAGGTTTTATGACATCGAAAGTGGCAGCATTACTATAGATGGGTTTGATATAAAATCCTTGGACCCAAGTTGGCTTCGAGGAAAAGTCATTGGATATATCGACCAGGTATCACAAATAAGTGTTATTTATAAGCTTATTCCTTTTTAAACATTTTTGTTATGTAATTATATTTTACTTTTAATGCAATTTATGTGTTTTTTAAGAGTAGTATAACCGTATTATTCCTTAAATAACAAGAAGTTCTAAAAGAACTAAACTGGCCTACTTTCCTGTTACTTAAATATTACTGAAATTCTTATCGGGAAACAACTAGGATCGTAAATGTAAATGTCTTTTATAACCGTTTCTACATAAAATTTATACATGTTAGAATAAATTTCACTAAACGCAGCATTCAGCTATAACTCAAACTTCTTTAAGCCAAAATCAAGAATTCTCATTTATTTGCAGTTATCGATATATGTTTTATTATTCGTAGAACAAAAGCCATGAAACTACTCCAAAATGCACTTAAAATACGAAATGTAAATTAAAATTAATCAGGATTATACGCAAAGAAGTATGTCTTGCCACTTACTTAGTAAACAAATATTAAACAATCAAATAATCACATTTTTTACGTCATTCTAAACCGATTTATGATCAAAATAAATTTCACTTAAAATATTTTGTAAATGAATAAAGTTTCTCAGGCCATTTTTGAGTTGGCAACAGTGATTTAAATGACTCGAAATTGAATTTCAATCAATCATATGTCCATCCGATTTTACAGACATATGGACAAAAGGTATGAAAGTTGGGTCTCTGAGGACATACTTTTCTAACAAAAAATGAATTTTTAAGATTGGGTGAATAGAACTGATTTTGCAAGGGGGGTACGAACAGACAGGTGGACATCAACCGCATGTCAATACCTACTTTTTATTTTATTTTTTAATTCTTTCAAATTAAAAAAAAAAAGTGGGCTAAAAATGGTTGCTTTATGTGAATAGTAAAAGTAAATTCTTTTATAACAATTATGCTTGTACCCAGAACACTAACACGAATAATCTCCTGTACAATTAACTATATATGTCATAAATGAAAGTTTAGTTCAGACTTCCAAGTCTAAATATGTGCAAATATTACTATTTTACCTGATAGTTTGTGTTACTTTTTGCCAAAGCCTACACTTGAATACATAAAGATTGGGAGGTTATACCATGGTATAGAATTATTTTTAAAACATTATAGTAAATAATTTTACCTGGTACCTTTCGTTTGCTTTAAATACTTTAATGAAACTTTTTATAGACTGAGTATGTGAGGGTTGTGTACTTTTCATTCAGAAATTCGTCATCTAAGTTCTCACATGTGCTATCTCACTTTGTACAACGGTAGAAATTTACTGAACGGTAACCCTTGGCGAACCTTTCCAAAATCGCGCCAAAAGTCAGCCGAAAACCCAACCCAAATGAGCAAATGATGGTCAGATAAGTTTGCGGAAATCCATCATCGTGCGAAGTCAAAGAATTGTAATCATCATTTGAAACCAAACAGGTTGCCGCAAAAAATTATTTATCTCCAAATCCAAAACAATTGCGCCAAGGGTTACCGTACAGTACAGTAAATCTGATCCTTGCACGACAATGAGATAGCACATGTGGGAACTTAAGTGACGAATTGTTCTTTATTAATTAAATGCTTTCCCAGGAACCTGTTCTTTTTGCCACTTCTGTGATGGAGAATATCAGATACGGCAGGCCAGATGCTTCAGATGAAGAGGTATTGCATTTCTTTTACGGCTTTCTAAAAGTGTGATTTCTTAAAACTTGTTATGTCTCTATGCGTAAATATACAGAATATATTAATTTAGCATATTTTTACTTATCCAGTGTCAATTAACCACAAGTTTACATACTCGCCGACAACCAAATTCAAACACGTTTGGAATGGTGTTTTTTCAGAAAAAAAGTATAAGTTGCTTTGCAAACGCCTTTCATTTAAAAAATATTTGAAGAGTACAAGAGAAAAACCACTTGATTTTGTAGAAGGCTTTCCTCAATAGGCTTCTGTGGCAATGATAGCAAGCAATCGCCTAAACAGGTGCAATAAAACCGGTTACTCGCTTTGTTTTTCTTTCGCGGCAACCCTGATTCACGCCAGAAATCAGTGGATAATAGTCACATATTTGCACTGTGAATCGGTTTCCTGTCGCCAATGTCCGCCAAGCAGGCACATAAGGTAAGACTCCTAAAAAATAAAGTGGTTCTTCCTGTGTACTCTTCATTTGTGTGCATCTTTTGAGCTTTCCTTACCTTGATTCCTCCCCCCTCTTACAGGTGATTGAGGCCTCCAAGATGGCCAACGCTCACGACTTCATTTCAAACTTCCACGAGGGGTATGACACGCTTTTAGGGGAGAGGGGGGCCACTGTGTCCGGGGGGCAGAAGCAGAGGATCGCCATCGCAAGGGCCCTCCTCAAGGACCCCAAGATCCTCATTCTGGATGAGGCAACAAGGTAGGTTGGGGGCCACTGTGTCTGGGGGACAGAAGCAGAGGATCGCCATGCCGGTGATGATCGGTGGCGCACTCGTTAGGATTCTAGCCTTTGGAACTGCTGGGGTCGGGTTCAAATCCCGGTCAGGCATGGATGTTTGTGACTGTCAATAAATGTTGTTATTTGTCTATGTGTTCGTGTCGTCTCTTTCTTTGTGTGTCTCTTGTGCTTGTGTCATTTCTGGGGCTTAGTATAATAGACTTAAAGTCGCAGTGCTTGGCGATCTTGCCCCCCACCAAGAAAGTCATAAGTCATAAGAGGATCGCCATTGCAAGGGCCCTCCTCAAAGGCCCCAAGATCCTCATTCTGGATGAGGCAACAAGGTACTAGTTTCTTTCAGTGATTGCGCCCTCTAGAAGGGAAGAGTGTAGGCTTTTTTAGCCCATTACCCCGCTCGCTGGAAGAGACTGTCACAAGAACGCAAAGAAGGACGCCACAAACGCGTAGACAAATCACAACATTTATTGACCAACACAAACATACAAGCCATGACTGGGATTCGAGCCCAGCAGCTCCAAAGGCTAGCACTCTAGCCATTGCACCGGCGGGCCGGCAAGGCACTAGTTAGTGTTTACACTAAATATAAAAAATCATACATGAAATTGATGGAAAACTAACCTAGTTTTTCCTATAAGTGCTCAATGTGTGCGCCTTTAGTGATATGGCACTCGTGCAAACGAAAATGCAATTATTCCTATACTGTCTGCAACAAGTCCGAAGTAATGGAAGCAAGCCTGTGCAACTGTGAAAACGATGTAGCCATACAAGCGCATGGGCTTATCTGAAACTGTTGGAGTTATTCTGTATTCTTCACCTTCAACCACAACTGTCGATCGATTACAGCTGATACTATTACAATTTGAAACTCGAATATTTTTATACAGACACCCTGTATATTTAATCAAGTAGTGGCTACTAAAGCAACATAAATTTGTTTTTACAATTTGTTTTATTTCAGTGCTCTAGATGCTGAATCCGAAAAGGCAGTACAAGAAGCATTGGATTATGCAGTGAAAGGTAAATCGGAAAAGTTTTTTTTTGTGTGCCAATTGTCTAAAATTGAGTACAAATAAATTATTCTTCATGCTATTGCTCAAAGTAGTTTACTGGAGATATAACAGGGATGTTTTTATATTTAAGCTAATACATAATAGGGGTAAATTCATGCAAAATTGTCCTTTCTGTAGATAGTCACATATGTAAGAAGTTATCATCACTACAACTTTTAATATTAAATGAAAACAATAGTATTCAAGATTAAATTTTCAGGTAAACATTTAAATTTTAATCTCATGCTGTGAAAACTGTTTTACACTTTTGCCAATTAGTTCATGAAGACTTTTCCATTTAGGTCTATGAGTTCTGGTGACCAGCAGTTACTAGGTTGTATATAGATTTTAAATGTAATGAAATAAGATAATTTAAAATAGATCCTACTTTCCCCATCAGGGCGAACCGTGTTGGTGATTGCCCACCGTCTGAGCACTATACAAAATGCAGATGTCATTGCTGTGGTAAAAGGTGGAGTTATTGCTGAGGTAAGTTTCTCAACTTTTATTTTATTGAAGTTTTTCACTTATATGCTTGGAATCAAGTTAGTTTAACTGTCATGTAACAATCCCAATCGAGGCATAGTTACTGAAATGTGAAAATAGTTTTTAATCATCTTGCTACCTTAAAAAATTTGAAAATGCCCTTAATATTTTAAAGAATCCACCCAAATGAAAATCTTTGCAAGCATTTTAACACTTCTTATGTCTGTCTTGTATATAGTATTATTATGTTTAGTGCTATACTATACCTTGTACATCTAGAATACGAGCCTCGAGAGCATTTTCCTCCCCTATCCCCGCATGTGGTTTTCTTCGAAACGGCATCAGCGTGTTTTCTCCCCACCCTACTTGGGTTTGAACTGTTCAGATTTTTACCCTCACAACAGAATTTCAAACACATTAGGTTTATAAAAGCAATGCTCCCTCCGTTTCCTTGAAAACCAAGCAAAGGGATGGGGGAAGACGGTCTTTTCAAGGCTTGCATAGTAAATAGACAGGAAGCAAAAAAAAAGTAAAATAACCGAAGGTCTCTTTGATATAAAAATGCAATCAGGGAGTAAAACCCGGGCAAATAAAACTTCCGCCTCTATCTAGATCGAAACATGATTCTCCTAATTCCTTAGTATATATTGTGTAATTATTATATTATGTTATACATAGACTAATAATAGAGATACTAATACTTCTACTAATAGAGTATACTAATACTACACTACTAATAGAGATTAGATAATTTGTGATATATTTTTTTTAGATTGGAAACCATTCAAGCTTAACCAAAAAGAAGGGCCTATATTGGAATCTGGTAAAGCAACAACAGTCCAAGGAAGAGGAAAATCACAGTGATAGAAAAAGTGGATAATTTTTAGGTTGTTACTGTATTTATGTGTTAATTCAACACAAAACAATATATATAATAAACTATTTACAGATGTTTTGTTGTGATCAAAGCCTAATGCTGTCAATTTTGTCTTTAAAAAATATTCCATCCGGCTTAAGGGGACATGAATTTCCAAAAACAAAACTAACTCTTTCATCTTAACACTTTACCGACCGGCCGTCGATTAATCGATGTTTCAGTCTACGCCTTGATCCATGACTGATCTGCCTCAAGTTTGCCAGTACTATGGATCGCTCTAGACCAGAAGCGTTCAGTGGAATAGATCAGTCGGATCGAGTCAGGATCAAAGTGCTTACTTTAGTTGAGTTTTCAAATATTGTCGCACTAGAGCTACACAAGGGCTATTGGGGAACAGAGCCAGTGTCTCTGAAGATCTGCCTCTGAGCGGGCGGTGAAGTTGCATAGTATGTTCGAACCGCTACTAGTCTGTATAGTGTTAACCTTAGGAAAAATTGGATATAATTTTTTAGCACTAGCATCCACAATAATTTACCTATTGTTTCCAAACTTGTTGGTATGCTTAGGTATTGATAAGCCCGTGTTAGTGCTTTTTTTATATTTGCCTCTAAGTTAAATGTGAACTTTTTTATAAATTAACAATCAAAACAATTCTTTTCAGTGAAATTAAAATTGTTATCAAAAACTATTTAAAAGATTTTGCTATACACAGACGTGGAGCTTATCAATACCTATGCATACACCAACCATTTTGGAAACTATAGATAAGAAATTGTGGGTGCTAGTCATGAAAAACTACATCCTATTTCTAAAAAGGTTGACATGGGAGAAGTTAGTTTCCTTTTTGGAAATTTCTGTTCCCTTAATTAAAGTTTGAATATATGTTTTTATTATAGTTAAAGAAGATGTTTTTTGTGAATACACATATTCAAGCAGATGAAACAAAGGTATGATGTTTTTTCTATTGTAATTATGATTAGTTATAAAATTATTGGATTCAATTTTAGTGCTTCTGGTTACTTTATGCATAAATAAGTTCAATAGGTGACAAAATTAGAGTATTTATTACACTAATGGCAGTAATATACATATAATCACATCTTGCTATTGCAATATTAGAAAAATATTGAAGTGATATCATATTACTATAATGACATTGTTGTGGTGATGACTGCTAATAACCTCTTCTCAGAGACACATTTGTGGAACTTGGCAAAATTCACTTCACAACTTCCTTTTACAATTTTTCTTATTTATAATTTTTCTATTAAAAGGTACAATGATTAAGCTTTCAAAGAATACTGATACAGAAACAGCTGATTTATTAAATACAGTAAAAACTCCACAACCGACCACCTCCATTAAACGACCACCTCTACTTACGACCAATTTTTCAAGGCACCGATTTTCTCCCCTATGTGTTCACTGTTAAAACACCCTCTGGAAGAGACCAGATTTCACTCCACAAACGACCGATTTCAAATCCCATTTCATGAAAACATATCTTTTTATACACGTTTTTTTCCGATTTAAAAAATAAATTTGAAAAAGTTAGTAATTTGGGAAAAATCGAAAAAAAAGTGAAACAGTCAGAAATGTCTTCTTACTTTAAAAAGGTTTAATTAGTTCACACTAGTTTTCTAAAAATGTGTTAGTATAGTATTTTTTTTACATACTACAGTTTGTTCAAAAGTAAGTTTGTAGTATAATTTTGTGTACATTATTTGCGAATTAATAAATAAACATAATGATAAATAGATTTTTGTAATTTTTTAATGGATAATACGTTGTAAAATGATATTTCAATTTTCTACCTAATTAACTTTTTGTACTCTGGGAGCGACCAACCTCCATTTACGACCGATTTATTAGGGAACGGAAGGATGGTTGCTCTTAGAGGTTTCACTGATATTTTTTAAAAAATGACGTACTAAGAGGGTCAGGGAGATTTCAATTTCATTTTTTCAACGGAAAATTTATAAGACATTTTGGATTATAAAACAAAAGTTTCCATTAATCAGACAAAAAAAAACCTGATAGAGCTTGTTAGCACAGAGAAAACATATATTTTTAAATCTCAAATTCCACTAAATTCATATGACCCTTAGCAAAATATACTTCGAAATATATAATTGTTATAATGTGTATAGAATATATGTATAAGTTTTCTTCAATAGTAAAGAAGATAAAGAGTTGCAAGTAATATATACAACTATCTTTATTGAATGTGATAAATAATAATATAGCCTTACCAGGCAAAAAGCTGGCATATATTAGTGGCACAGCAAAATGTATGAATAAATAACTAAAATGTCACATTAGTGTTGAGAGGTAGCAAATTTCCAAATATTTCAAACAAATAACTCAGTTGGTACATCCTGCATGCAAACAGTGTTAAAAGTAAGAAGAAATATTAAGAAAAGTATATTAAATTCATTGATTTTTAATTGTAATTAATTCAGAATTGTTTTAATAATTAGTAACATTTGATAAATTATAATAAATTCAATTCATTGGGATTCAAACTTATATCCAGATTTATTGATGTACTTAAAATATTATTTATTAAATTTTTTACAATAAAACTTAATTTTACTTGTGGGAATGTTAACTAGATTTAGGACATGTCAAACATAAATTCAGAGTCACTTCACACCTGTAAGCACAAGATTTTTTTTTTTCAATTATTAAAGTAAACAGAAGGTTACTATTTAATTACATGAATTAATTCACCTGCCAATTACTTTTATTACTGTTTTCAATAAAAAAAAAAATATCCTCCTATGGCATGTACGTATAATTAAATAAGGATAAAAGTTTTTTATTTGATTTGTACTTTCAATTTCCTGATTTGAATTGTAAGGTTTCAATGTATTGTGATGGGGTCAAAAATCTGAACTGCAGATTTTTATTTGTTTTCTACACGTTTCGATAAGGATTCGAATAATGATGTGATTTGTATGTTATTCTGCCTCAAACCTGTCGAACAGCTCGAATTAAATGAGCTACGACCAGTGTTCGAAATTATGGATACAGACATTTTGGAACAATCTTCTCCGCTACCAACATACAAAAAAAACCGTCGCAAATGCACATTACCTAATAGTCAATTTTTATTATTTAAAAAAATTCTTCATACAATGGTTTGGAATCCTGCATGCGATCTTAAAATTACCCAAATAGGTGATTTTAAGATCGCTGCTTACATAGCGAATCACCGGAAATTCGCTATTTTATAGAAATTTTTTGGTCGTTAAATTTTCCATATTTAACAATCGTTAAAGTTTGGGAGGTTTTCTTTAGCCACAATTTGGAGATTTTGCGAATTTAGTCGTAGTTTCCCAATTTAGATCGCTTTAGATGTGCGATTTTAGGACTGCCTAATTTTTGCGATTATATAATCACAGAAATTTTGTTTGACAAATGATAGATAAGTGAAGATTTGTGATTTCAAGATAATTATTTTTAGCGGGATCAATTGGAAACCACTACAATAAAAAAAAAGGTTAATGTTAACGATTTTGGGAAACTAGTCGCGATAACTGCGACTAAATTTATTTTGTTGTCTCAAAATTGAAAGATCTGGTCTCATTTTTGGACTAGCAACCATTAATTTCGAATCCTACCTACGACTACGGACTTAAAACTTGGTATACAAAAACGTGATTTACCTTTTTTTAATAGAAAATATTTCCATTTAAAAAAAAAGTAAATAACGTTTTCAAAAAAATGACCTCTAAAAGCACAATGTTATTGGAAATTAATGAATTAAAAAAATACCTCTAAAAGCACAATTTTATTGGAGTTTTATGAATTTAAAAAAAAAAACTGCATCAAAAATTCCTATAATTTTCATTGCTTTTATTGGAATAAAAACATTTTCCCCCCATAGACTTACCATTAGCCAGCCCGATTGAAGGATGGAGGGGTATGGGGTTATAAGGTACACTACCCTCTTCAGATTACTGGCGCCATCTGCTGGTTTAAAATATATTTACAATATACAAACTACTTTTTTTTAGTAGTGCTTTTGGCTTCTAATCGAACCTAATTCAAAATTTAGATTTATTCTATAAAATTAAATCATTCATCGTAATTGAAATTCTCATTTTTCAACAAAGTTATTTGTTTTGACAGATTTTGAAACGCGTAAATGGTCTTGATATTTGCATTACCCGTACCCCTTTTGGCCTTTTTTGATGCATAAGTTAAAGGTAAATATAAAATTTGTAATAAACTTTTTTCAACGTATTTTTTCGTAATCTGTTGTGTCTCAATTTTTAAATTTGTATACAAAAATACTTCAAAATTTTTGCTAACAATTGGTATGCATAAAAACATGTACTAAAATTGCAAATTCATGAAAGTTTGTGTTTCATTTGCAAGGAAGACATTAAAAAATAAAGCTTAAGCTCATATTCATGATGGATTACTTTTTTTAAAAAAATTTCACAATAGAAAGATCTATGAACTTGGCTAACGCACAATAAGTAAGTTCAACAAAGCAAATCATTAAAATAAAAAATTTGAAAAACTGAATTGCTTAACTCAAAATTGCTTTATTATGTGAATAAATAATTTTATTTGGCGAGATTATTAGGCGATTTTTATATACTATCAGAATTATCAAAAAAGGCAGCCATATTTTATCTATAGATAACCAAATAAGATATGATTTTTTTTTTTAATTTAACCCTCTTTGACGGAACTCATCGCCTCTTTCTATCAAACTTGTGACGCATTTTTAAAAAAAAAATCCTGACTATCTTATCGAAGAGAAGTTTTTATAATTAGAATAATCTGGATGTAACTATATGTACGTTGTTTGTGCTTAGTTCAAACTCGTGCTAAAAGATTGTGTACTTTCATTGGAAAATGTACATATTAGAACAAAAACTAGGGATGTAAAATGCTTCTCGACTTTCAACTACCACTCAATAAATCAATACAC
This sequence comes from Hylyphantes graminicola, assembly GCA_023701765.1. Classification (NCBI taxonomy): domain Eukaryota; kingdom Metazoa; phylum Arthropoda; class Arachnida; order Araneae; family Linyphiidae; genus Hylyphantes; species Hylyphantes graminicola. Next base: position 15,696,622 of record CM043116.1, read on the forward strand.
ATTTTAAGGTTATATACCCTAAAAGATAACTATAACTACAATACGTTTACTATATAATTAAAAACGTGAAGTTTACTATATACATAATTTTCTATAATTTAAGATAATAAGTTTACGATCATTGTGTTGAGATAATTTAATTATTTCTAATAAATAGTAATGTTATTTATAATGATTATTTGCGATGAATAATACATATTACTTTATTTTTAACCCTTTCAGTCCCAAAAATTTACTACACTACAGAAACATCTGATATTCACAAAATAAGCTTATTTTAGGTTAAATATACAAGCTCCATAAGAAAAAAAATTATATTAAATTTTTTATATGGTTTTTGAAACAATGCCAAAATTTTTTAACTGTGGAAAACAACAAAATAAAAAAATATATATTACCTAAAAACACTTCGAGTTATATATTTTAAGGTATCAGACCATATTATTAAAAAAAAATTTAGTAATTATTTTAACCGAAATAGTTTAAATTGTGTTTTAAATAGGTGGAACTGAAGTGAACTTATCAAAAATCAGGAGAAACGCTTGTTGACTATTTTCTAAATAAAAAAATAGCAGTTCTGACTCCTATTGAGATTAATGTAAAATATTGTCTGATAGAACAAAGTGTGAAGAATCGAATAATGTGTGTTTGGATGTCATAACGGGACATAAAATTTTGAAAAAAATATTGAAAGTGATGATGCCAAATGGCATCACTGTTACTGAAAGGGTTAATAATTAATGTGTTCATTAATCATAGTTGATTATCCTTTTCAGTAACAAGATTAATTTTTAATTAATCATAATTAAGTTTCGGCTACTCCATTGTTGGCAGAAGTTAGTCACGGAAGAACTTGATCGTGAGACATAGAAATCGGAAACACTTGGGGTAAACCAAAGGAAGTGTGCTCGTATACATGCGCTTTTTTTAGTAGTTTCACTTCTGTTTTTCAGGATGTTAGAAGAAAAAAATCATTTCTAAGTTCTGGGAAATCTCTTGCAATCATCACACAACTTCACTGACCAATGTCCGGTCCAATTTTCGTCATCTGACACTAATTTAAGGTTGATGAAAGTCATTGTACTCAAATCTTTATGATGCATAATCACGTATATTCTTAATCTAAGCGTATATTTCATACAAATATATGCTAAAAAGTATGTTTTTCAGATTTTTTTTGAAAGTATGTTTATAGTTACTTAGGGACACGCGTTAAAACTCTAAAAATACACATTTTTGGTGCTATAAATGCGGCAAAAAAGGTCGTATCACTTATTTGTAGTTAACAGATTATTTCAACATTGTTTTTAATGCAAAATGCTTTCAAAATTAACTACTAAAATAACTTTTTGAAAAGTTTGAAAAAAAAACATAATATTTTTTTAAAAAACTCTAATATCGTATTGACCCTCCTTCAAGTACATTTTTTTTTTTTTTAAATAAATGACTGATACCTGCAATCAAGGGCTGAAAACTGCTATTCGAATCTTCTTTTATCGGACCTGGTCAATTTCGGAACTAGTTAACGTGAAAATTGTTAGTGGGGAGGTTTTAAAAAATGTCCCCAAATGGGGACGCCAGGTCGCCAGAGGATGAAAGTCGTGTAGAATTACACACCTCTAGTTTTATAACACGCGTATTTGCTCTTCAGTCCGACAAAACAGGTCATTAGCGGCGTCTTTTAAGACACCCCTTTGTGATAATCAACACACTCAGCAGGTGAAACCCTCCCCAGCAATTATCCGAAATGCGATTCTGATAGTTAGCGGGACATTTCCGCTTTTTGTCTCAGTGTCCCGCGTACAGTTCATCCCTCCAAAACGTGCCGCTTTTCTTTTTAGTCTCAAAAAAGGAGAAATATAAACTTTACAACAATGCTCTTTAATCAAACATTGAAATGGCCCTAAAATCCTTAGTATTTCTTTATATCTGAAAGGAATAAGGATAAAGGGGCTAACTATGTGTTAGTTATTTCTCAGTTGATAGTTGTTGTTATTCAGAGCCTGCTCTTCCATAAGGCCTGTTAGGCCCGGGCCTAGGGCTCCCAAATTTTAGGGTCCCCTAAATTTCAGTTATTATGCTAAATGCTGTAAATCCCCAAAATATCAGTAAACTAAAAAAAATTCGGATACTCCACTTAGTTTTTTGCTCAATTTTAAGTGAGTAATTGACCTAACTTTATTGTTTTGATCGATGTTTGTAAGGAAGCCTATAAAAATTGTAGCAAAAATTTTATACATGGCTCATATAGCACCATCATTATTGGAAATCATACATAAAATTTTCCGTAAAGGGGCCCCCAAAATAGGTTGTGCCTATAGTCTGAGATTTTCTAGAACAGGCCCTGTTGTTATTATTAGTTATACCGTTTGTTATATTTTGAGAAGGAGAAATTATTTTTAAAAAATGTTAGGGGTTAGAAAAAAAGAATGTCCCGACTTATGTTTTTGCAAATTTGGTCACATCCATACCCCCAAATCCATGTGTCCATGCTTGCCATCGAATGCGTATATAGTATACACATATTTCTTTATTTCTACGTATTTGCTCTCAAACCCGACGTCATTAGCGGCGTCTTTTAAGACACCCCTTTGCGATAATCAACACGCTCAGCAGGTGACCACCCCGACAATTATCCGAAAACGTGTTTTCCCTTTTTACTCCGGGCCGCTTTTGAGACACATGATTCCTCCTTCGCTTCGAGCTGAAAGATGGGTCAAAGAAAAAAAACAGATGTCCCACTTGATAATGAGGTCGGACTATAGCTATAGTGCAGCTTGCATGAAAGAAGACCTTATCTGCAATTTTGGCGTTTTTTAGTCACTAAACTGCACTAAAAAAATAGGATAGGTAGGATAGACTAACCAGTGAATGAACGCTGACCTCACGTTCGCCAGTGAATGAACACCAGGATATAATGACCAGGACAACCAACAATTGTCAGATAGGCTTCCTACTACATGGGAGGAAGTCAGTGTTGCCAATCCATATAGTGGAATGATTTTCAATCCTTATTTTTTTAATTATATTTACTAAATGTTCATTCACTGCGGCCTGTTCACTCACTGGTCAGTCTACCCTAAATTAAAACTAACCTAATATTTTTGCCATAAAAATATGCCTTGCCGCTTTGTAAACAAATACTGAACAATCAACGAATAACAGTGTTCTACATTTTATGACGTCAATACAAAAACATTTATAACAAAAATAAATTGTCCTTCATTTTTTAAAATTAAATACAGTTTCTGATACAACAACAGCGATTTAGAGGAATTAAAAATAATTTCAATACGAATTCAATGGGAAATTCGCCGGGAGATAGCAGGTGATGTACGTCCGGACGTACAGACAGACGGATTAAAAGTATGAAAGTTGGGTCTGGCGAGGTCGTATCTTTTTAACATAAAGAGAATTTTTAAGATCCGACAGATAAAACCGATTTTGGAAGGGTGGTACGGACAGATAGACGGACATCGTCAGCATGTCAACACCTGCTTTTTCATTTTTTTAAAAATTCTTTCGAATTAAAAAAAAAGGTAGACTAAAAATATTTCTTGATTTAAATATGACAAAATAGAACACGAATTTATTTTTCGTGAGACTGTGGTGAACCTTAGAATTTAGGTACGCGTAGAACCGAAAACTGTGTAAAAACCTTTTCCCCTTTTTACTCGTAATATTTATTATACTAATAACGCATAATGCAGATTATACGTGCTATCTCGTATATATTTAATATGTTTTTTTAATAATATTTTCATAGGTATATTATCTTTAAAAAAAAACTATTTTACAATATGATTCATTCATAAAATATCATTCATTATCATATTCATTCACAAAAAATATTAAATTGTGCGATGTTTTCGTTTTGAGGTTAGCTATGCATCAAATGATAATTTTATACTTTTTCTATTTCGTTGAAAAATAACCCGAAGACCACATATCAAATTTTTGACAACTGTGAAGTTAAATTTCATGTATATGTTTTTCATTATTCGGAAATTGCTATTCACAAACGGAGTGCATCGTCTGCGTATTATATTCAAGCTGGATGAATCATTCGAATTTCACGAGCTGAAATAAAACAAGTTTAAAATGTGTTTTTAACAATAAAAATGTTCTTTTTTTAAAGAAAGGAAGAACGACTTTAAATTAATTTTTCTTGAAGTTAAAGCTATCAAAGAATAAAAAAGAGAGACAGTTTCTTACTACTCTCCCTTTAAAAAAAAAGTAAGAGTAAAAAAGCAATTCGAATACTTTTAATCTAATAAAAATAATAGTGTTTCCTACGATCTGGTACGAAGAATGGAGACTTTTTTAGTCATTAATCATTATCTCTGATTTTATTTATACTTTTTTTATGTTGCGTTCTTTTATTTTATTTTGTAAGCCTCGGGGTACCAACCCTGTGTACCAACGTAAGTTGTTTTTATTTTTTTTCCAAATAAAAGCAATTTTTAAATAATTTTACACAGTGTCTGTTTCCATGCGATTTCTTTTGATTATTTTAGTCTTCGTTTTGCTGTTTTGCTCTTGTTGTTTTTGTAAAGTTGTTTAATTTATAGTAGTATTATAGTTTTATCAAAATTCTAAAAAAAAATACCAAACATTAAATATTCGGCTTTATATAAAATATCCTAAAATATATAGGATGTCCACTGTTTTTATTGCACATTAAACATGAACCTGAAACAACCAACGAAATCGCGAAAACGCAAGAATGAAAACTTTTTACTTACGTCATGTGAAACAACCCATTTTTTTTAATTAGTACATGAGTACTAACATTCCCCAACTAATAACAAAGAATTAGTCTATCGGATTTTCTTTTAAGTTCACAGCGAAATCTGTAAGGTGAGTTTTTTTTAAATATTGATTTAAATGAGTTGCATACAAAATCAATATTTAAAAAGAAAACTAATTGCCTTGCACTATTTGCCACACTACAAAAATTTAAGATTGAATAAAAAGCGTTGAGAACTAAAAAAAAAAACAATTTCAAAAACCATTTGCGACAAAAACAATCGCTGTTGGCGAAAACAAAGACCGCGTGTCGCCAAATGCGATTTCGCTGATGGTAACTCTAAAAACTTTTCATTTGTTTCTTCGGAAAGCGTAAATGCGTGTATTCGTAGTTGCTCCAAATTTTCGCCGGTCGTGGTTCTGCTTTGTTATTCGTGATTTTGTAAAGTTTTTTTCTGAAAAAGGATTTGTTTTTATTATGCGATGAAGCGTATTAATGAAAATATTTTTAATCTTTCTTTGGACTTTCCTCTGCGACTGCCTTCTCTGAAAGAGGTATGTGGTTTGTTTATTTACTTACCGCTTTTTGTTTTTATTGTTAAGAATTGTTCGAAAAAAGTGTGTGCCGCTTAACAATTGATCGTGAAATTGATTTTCGCGTTTTGATTTGACCGATTGACCAATTTAGTTAGAAATCTCTTTTTATACCGCTATTTTTTGTAAATGCATTCGTAGTTATTCGCATTTAATAAAATGAAGCTTTTTGATCTAAATCGTTTCGATTTGCGGTATAAATTTGACGTAGTTCTTGTATGTTAACAGTTCTTGATGCTTTTTTATGAATAAAATTCTTATAATTAATATTTTCAAATCCTCGGCTTTAGTTTATTTTTTAACCTCGTAATTGTTCGGTGTTTGTTTTTCTTTTGGGTTAAATGCTATTTCATGATGGTGAACTAACTCATTTGATCATATGCAACCACGTTTGCAATTATAATAAGTGTGTAATAATATTGTAATAATGTGTATAAATTTCGTATAATTTATATTCTCAGTTTTTTGGATTTAGTTTACTTTTTAACCTTTAAATTGTTCGGTGTTTGTTTTTCTTTTGGGTTAAATGTTATTTCATGATGGTGAACTAATTCATTTGATCATATACAACCATGTTTGTAATTATAATAAGCGTGTAATAATATTGCCGCCCACGTTAAACATGCCGGGTTGCATGTTGCAACTTGATTTCAAAGTTAATATAAATTAGGACGCATAAAAAAAATACTGGCGGAACTATTAAATTACGAGGCATTCTTTCTAGATCCTTCCTTTGATGATAAAAAAAAACGTCTTCAATAGTAGTGTCTTAACAAATATGTTACGTTCAATGTTCAACATTCACCAAGTGAAACTAAACTTTTTTTCGGTCTTTCCTCTGTGGATTTCGAACATCCGAAGGTTCTAGAAGGTACCTTAGCTTAATTTTTTTTAAAACCTTATTTTTGTTTTCAACAAGATGTTTTTAACTTCGGACATCGTGTGTGCTAAAATACTACGATCACAATTAAATATAAAACAGATTTCACACATAAAAAAAGCATAGTAAACTTCTCAAACTTTTAACTAAATTTGACTATTTATTGCTTTGACACAGTTAAAAACTTTCGAATACTATTTTTATTTTTAAAAAATAAATTCTTTAACAAATAATCTTGTACATCAAGTTCTGATTCGGTAAAATAATAATAATTTATGCACGCTGCACCCGAAGCATGTAAATGAGATCGTCCAATTCCGTAGGGTTGCCGCTTTGGCAATGAAAACAATCGTTTCATTACCCCGCCAATTTTGGCGACGTATTGCCGACCATTTCGGCACGTGTCCAAGTTTTGTTCTATTTGTATTATTATTACTCGGCGCTGAATAGAACACGTTTTCATTGATATATTTAATTACGCTAAACTGACAATGATTAATGACGCTAATTATATTTATTTTGTCGCATTATGTGGTATTTGGCTGTTGGTAAGAAACGTAGTGCTATAGCTGCGAAGAGTTATTGGTAGTATTCGGGTTCTATTCCGGTGTTGAAATACGTAAAAATTATGTTTGTTATGAATCACATCGCTGCAGTAAAACCGACATTAAGTTTGCAGTACTCTAATATTCTACGAGAAAAAGGGTAAATAGTTCTCATTTTCGAGTGCGAGAATCGAATAAAAAAAAGGTGTTTCACATTCAATAAACAATTTTATTTGTTATTTCAAGACTTAAATTTATTATTTTTATTAGTTTAGCTTCAGTTAAAGTAATTTTAATTATTTTTTCCTTCGATGTGACGTAACAGGGCGCACGAATATCAGGGTCAAAGGAGCAACCAATCAGAGCAGGCGAACTTTCGGCGCCAGCAGCGTTGTTTGCGCAGTATCCTCCGCGTAGTACATTTCTCTGCTGCAAACTTAAGGTCGGTTTTACTGTAGTAGTAGATAAGGCGCCTTGGATGCTCTAGGTCCTAGGTAAGGGTCCTGCCAAAGTAACTGCCTACGTATAAATGGTATGTACAGCCAAAAAATCACGACGAATATTACCCCGTGTGGAGGTAGTGCACGATATGCTATGCTCTCCCGCCGCTGCGTACCATATCACCAGTTTCGTTGGATGCCTACTCGGGGTCGGCTCGTTACTTGACTGTGGTTCTAAATTATGGCGCCCGTCGCCAATAAGCCTCGTGTCGCTCTGGTACGACGGTAAGTCAAACTAACTATAAAATGAAAGCTTATAAATAATAATGATGGTTTTCGCGTCAGTCAAACTGAAATTTCTGTTCTAGTACGCCTCATTGCCAACACTTATTGAAATTTAAAAGGTAATTGAAATGGGCTCAGCTGGCTTTGGCCCTTTGTGCCGTCGCTGCTGAGTTTAATAGAATTGTCACAGTAAAATTTGTGCTCAAAAAAGTGAAATCTAATGAAAATACTTTGGAAAGCCCAAGTTTGTTTTTTTAAACTATTTTCCAGCTTTAAGATTATGGCTTGCGTTCGATTGATCTTCAATTTCTTCCACTTACGTCGGTTGCTAGTTTATGCCTTTTTTTTTTCATATACTTATCTTGTTATAAACTGCTAAGGGTTGTTCCCTGGTCTTAATATATTAAAAGTTCTCCAACCCTTTTGAACTCATGGGGAACTAAAAAATATTTCTACTTAAAATTCCTTTTTTAAAGCAGCTAGTCATCCCATCCCTATGTGAACCTGGCATGATGACAAAATTCACTATTAAAGCCGTGTTGCATGTTACTTGTGCATGTTAAATCTGTTGGTGGTTCGAAGTCTCCGCGTACCATGCCGCTTTTAGATTACGCTGGGTGCCCGCTGTGCTATTTGATTCATCATTTGGCCGCTGTCCAACATTATAGTCGCTAATACCTTTTTTTTACCACAAGTGGGGCTTTATTCGAATAACAACAAACACAACTCACAAATTTATTAAAATCAAATCTCGTGATGCCCCTATGAGGAAATATAAGCATTGGGATGGGACAAAAGTTTTATTTTTAATTAACGCAAATGTTTTTTAAACTACTAATAAAAATGAAACAATTAATTTTGAGTAAAAATTATGTAGCAGTTGGATTAATAATTACAGTTGTACAGGGTGAGGCAAACATAACCGGCCCCGAGCTGGAGATGGGAATACGTTGAAATGCTTGGCGAGAAAAACTCTTGAAGCCGCCTGAAACCTGTGTTTGCATTGGTTGGATCGGATTAGCTTCACATTAGAGCTACTCATAGACTAGTGGCGAGTTCAGATCTTAGTTCGTATTGTATGAAGACGTCCCATAATGCAAATTTATTGTCTTGCAATCAATTTAGAATGTTTTGTATTACCAAATACAAAAAGGTCCGATTCTCTAGGATAAATAACTACCGAAACAATCAAATAATCACTAAATCTTGATCAGCTCTACTAACTTTGTTTATATTCCATTTCAACTAGCTTTTAAGGGGTCATAGGAGTCTTAAAAATGTGCAAAGAAGGTACTACAAAGCATAGTTTGATCTTTCATGTAATTTTTTAACTACTCAATATATAAGTATAATTTTTTTACATGTAATTCTACAAGATTTATTTATTATAAAACAAATTTTAAAATTTATGAAACTTTTAGCCAAAACTAAAATAAATGATATTAAACATAAAGCTATTTGAACACATTGGGATTAGGCTTGCGCGGCAAATTTTGAGATCAAAATTGAAAAAATGACCAAGAAAATGACTTTATATAGTACAAATAAGTACAAACTAGGACTTATACCTAAATTCTCAGCTCAATTTTAATTAGAAATTATTTTAAGAACTTTTTTCTAAAAAAATTAATAAAAAATTTTAAATTTTGATTTTAAATTTTTTTTAAAATAATTTCTAATTAAAATTGAGATGAGAATTTAGGTATAAGTCTTTGTACATATTTGTACAATATAAAGTCATTTTCTTGGTCATTTTTTCAATTTTGACCTCAAAATTTGCCGCACACGCCTAATCCCAATCTGTTAAAATAGCTTTATGTTTAATATCATTTATTTTATTTTTGGCTAAAGTTTCATAAATTTTAAAATTTGTTTCATATTAAATAAATCTTATAGAATTACATATAAAAAATTATACTTATATATTGAGTAGTTAAAAAATTACATGAAAGATCCAACTATGCTTTGTAGTACCTTCTTTGCACATTTTGAGACTCCTATGACCCCTTAAAAGCGTAGCGTAGTTGCCGGCAAATAAGTCGCCAAGCGTTTGCTTGGGCTTGATATTGAAGCGATCAATAGCTTCAGTAAGTAAGCCTGTTTTTGTCTTGGTTTTAGACTTGGCAACATTTCTGTCGTATTCTAATCTCCATCTCGGGGCCGGTTATGTTTGCCTCACCCTGTAGTTTATCATTTAAAAAAATGGTCTTTGTTACGTATTCGTACAGTAATTACGGAGGTAATGTTGAAAATCCTTGTTCAAATGTGATTAATCTATTTTTGCACTAAGACATCAACACAAAAGAGTAATGAAAATTAATTGAAAATTTGATTGATTCATACGGTTTACAACTTGCATAACAATATATAAAACGGCGTAAAAAACAATAAGAAAACAAAGATGACAAAACAAAAATACGACGCTATTGAAACAAAACAAATCACTCTGGAAATCGAAATGACGATAATCACTGTCTAAAATTATATAGCGATTCTTAAAAATTGTAAAATAATTTCAAATAATTAGATCAAATTATCACCAAAACAAATGTAATTCCAGAAAGCCCAAAAAGGAAAACAATACCGCTAGAACTGTTGCCACTCATGACATGAAACATGCCCGTTTTCTTTGTCCCTTTAACCGATTGACAGCTTTCATAATTGACAACAACGAAAACACGTAAATAATTTATATAAGCCTAAAATATGTTTTTTCTCATCCCTTTACCCTACTTGCCAACCTAAGTTGGGTAAATAGAAATATGCTATGGAGCAGATCCTTCCTCGCATAAAAAAATCTTCACAATTTTCCCCTCTCCGCATAAATTAACCAGTTTCTCAGTATCAGGCGGGAGGAGGGGGGGGGGTTTCAATTTCACCCACCCCTACAATCTAGATCACAACACTGCCATCGAAACCGAAAGCTGCAGCGATAGGTCGCCAAATGCGGCGCGCCCCCCTTTGTTGACTCATCCCCCGCTTTCCATTGGCCGTGACGTCGCTAGCCCGGCAGAAAACTTGACTTGGCGCGCGCGTAAAAGAATCATTTTCGCTAAAGCAGCCGAATCTAGATGGTTCCGTAATTGTTACGCAATATGACCACCGCTGCACTTGTGTCCGCGTTTACGCAGGATTATAGGAATCTTTACAATTTCAAGGTAAGGAAAAGTTTTGATTTTTATTTCGGTTGATGTGGTTTGGTTGTAAATTGGGAGGTTGATTGGGAATAAGTAGAAATTTAGTATTGTTTTTTCGGGAAGTTAGCGGAATAAACTAAATTTACGCTTTGTTATTACTCTATGTTTTGATGTCGACTAAGTGTTTGGAAAATCTTCGGTAATTAAAATCGGTGATCGGTTTTAAAAATCAGTGGTTTGATTTGATGCATTTTGTTTTGTCGAATTTTGAATGTTGGTTTTATTACGGCAATTTTTAAAATTAACTTAATTTTTAATTAATGAAAGTCTTCTAATTTTTTCCATTTTTAGCGTAATCATCCAGATCAGATAATGATGGTTTAGCTCAAACCCTGAACTTTTAAATATAAATTAAATAAAGCTTACTCCATTTAAATTCAGTCGAGTCTAAGCAGTGTTGCTAATACATAGTTGTTCGATAGATCGCTATAAATTTGACATGATTCATCAGCTAATTTTAATACGAGCCTTGTTTTAATTCTCTGTAAAAAAAAATTAACGTAATCGAACTAGTAACTTATTATTGAGATGAATGACTTAGGTTATTTTGGTTTTAACAAAATTTTAATAATTTTACGATAGTTAGGATTATCGATCCAACTCTTTTCCGCATTATAAATAACTGATTTTATGCAAGTCTTACAGGCAAAACTAAAAAAAAAATTAAGTTTTAACGACTTTCAAAATTTTAATTTTTTATCAGTTCTAATAACTAGTAAATTAGAGTGAAAATGCTTTTTTTTTTTCGCACCCATGCTATTAATCTTGACTCTTGTCCGCGCTAGTTTTGGCGAGTGAAAAAAAAATCATTGAAGAATCACTTGCATCCGAAATTACTGCAACTTTATTAATATGTATTTCATTCTAAAAACTTTGCTATTGAAGTTTTTTTTAAAATTATTTTATTATTTCATCACTTGCAAAAAAACGATTTTCCGAGTGCCAATTTTTCTTCGGAAAGTCCATCAGTAAGGTGCATACGTCTCCGCGCTCAGGGGAAATCACTGGAATCGCGGAAAGTCAGGGAAAATCACTGAAAGTCATGTGAATACATAAGGCAAACGTTGTCATGATTTTAACCAAAAACAACTTGCTTATGGAAATTGGTGTGTATGAGTTTCTAAACAAAAGAAATTCAAGTAATTTGATGTCATAATTGGAGGCATAAGATTTTCCCGGGTTTTTTTTATCGTACTTACTCTTTTTTCCGTATTTTCAAGTTTTTTCCATTTTTTTGCCCTAAATGTTAATTTTTTATATAGTACTCTTATTATCGCTGAAGTTCCGCAATGTTTTGATAGCCGAAATTTCTTGATTTTCGGAGCGCCGCGAATTGTGAGGCAGATTGTCGGGAGTTACACGAAAATTACGCTTAACATTCCGATAGTAGAACCGAAGTTTCCCGGTTGTAGGATAGCCTAAAATTTAGAGCTATAATCTTAATTTTAGAATGTTGTTTTAAAATTTTTTTGTCCGTATTCTCACTTGGGGGTAAAATCCATTTAACCTATTGTCATAAACTAATTCATGAAGTATTATTTTATAACAATTGGTTTACATAAACAAGTTTTTTTCGTTTCATATTGTTTAAAATTAGAATTTTTTCTTATTTGAGTACATATGATACGTACATTCAGAAAGTACTTTAGTAAAAAAATTCGGTGTTTCCGGTATAAATACGGAGTCGGCTGGTCTGTTATCTTATAAATAGTAATTTAATTAATTTCTTTGTTCATCTGTTTAAAAAAAAAAAGCTTATTTTATTATTTTGAATAGATTCTACATTTCGCGAAACTTTTTTTTTCTTGTTTTGCAAATCGTTATCTGGACCGTTCAAAGAAAAACCAAACCTTTTCAATCTTATTAATTATAGTCATCTCTATCACTTAAAAAAAACATCCATGGCGGTATTTTCTTTTCCGATTTGCAATGGACACATCTGCTTTTCACTGATTTTTTTCCCCCTCTTATTTTGCAAATCGTCATCTGGACCATTTCAAACAAAATCCCCTAATCCTTTTAGTTTTCAATCCTATTAGTCAGATCTCAATGGACACTCAAAAAAAAACATCCGCTATTTTCTTTTCCGATTGAAATGGACCCATGACGATTTTTTTATGCCCTTGAAGAAGAAAAAAAAGTTCTGCACTGAATATCCATAGGTAATTAGTTGGAATCCCCTTCAAGAAGAAAAGAAAAAAAAAAAAACAGGTTGTACTGCTAACCTCTTTTCGCAGCAGACCGGCTTTTCTTTTTTGCTTTTCTTCTTTACTTTTCTTGTTTTCATTGATGGAAAGCGGATTTGGCGTTTCCTTGTTGGCGAATAATGATGGTGGTGGCAGTTTTTTTTGTTTATTTTTAGTAGTGAAGATTTCGCCGGTTTTTCATTAAGAAAGTGCATTACCGTGTTTGGTTGAGTTAAGAGTTGTTTTGGAGGGCTATTGAGGACCGGATTCGTAATTTTGAATTGCGGTTAAGTGAGGAAGTCCATAGCCCAGTAGCAGAAACCGCGCAGCATGGCAGCAATGCTGCAGCCTGATTGGTGGTCTCTGCAGCCAAATTGTGGAACATTTTTATGGAATATTGAAACACTGTTTTTTTTTTTTTTTTTTTTAAGTTTTACTTGTTTGAGATGAATTCATTAAAAGTGTATGCATGGCAAATTCTATATTTAGATAATATATACACCACAATATTGAGTAGTTTATATTTTTGTAAAGCTTACAATTGCGTATTAACAGACAAAACACAACCGCTTGCCGGTGTGCCACAGTAAAACTTGCGATTATGTCGAATTGCGAGGGGGGGGGGGGTAAAGGTCCTTATTTCCTACAATTTGTTCCTTAAGAAGTCATGCTGCGGCCACATTCAGAAAGTTCTGCTATTGGGGTCCATAGAAGAACTGGCACCCAACGCAACTGATAGCAGCCTATTACTTTATGTCGGGGTCGGGACTTATTTATCAAACATTTAAGAGATTTAGAAAAAAATAGTTTTTTAATAAAGGAGCTTGTTCTTTACGTTCATAGTTTTAAAAAGTTAGTATTTTAGTTCTTAAATCAAGCATTAAATTCGCTTAAATTGTTGGGCCTCTCAGCAAAAATTAAAATATTATTATTATTATTATTATTTTTAAATTTTAAATCTTTCATACCTTTTGTGGAGAATTTTTCTAAAAATGGTTCTAATAACAATGTTAGATTACATTATTATTTATTTAGAGTGTGATCATAATTTTAAAAAATAATAAGGCTGACATCTATTGGGATCAATTTAAAAATGTTTTCAATTGGAAAAAAAATCGAAAAGGGCTATAGACGAAAAAATCATAAAGGGCTATAGACGATCAGAAAAAAAATTCTAAAATGATGCTAAATTGTCATTGGGACTGAAAGGGTAAAAAATTATGATCACACTCCAAATAAATAATGATGTACTCTAACATTGTTATTAAAGCCATTTTCAGAAAAATTCTCCACAAAAGGTATGAAATATTAAGACATAGACAGTGAATTCAGCTTTTTAACAATAGAAAGACGTTATCAGTTACTAGAAGTTTTTTCTAATAATTTTTATAAACCCATAAATTAAAAATTATAAGAAAAAACTTCTAGTAATTGAAAAGGTCTTTTGTTAAAAAGCTGAACTTGCTGTCTATGGAGTCGATATATCTAATAAAATTACATTTTTTCACACAGTGGGAAAAGTTTGTGTGTACAGTTGTATGATTGTGGTAAATTTCAAAGTTTGCACAAATCAGACTATGCTTATTATGGCAAATAACCAAAACGAAAAAAATTTCACTCCCCAGTGTCTTATAGCTCGGAAATTAATTAGTTTATTTTTTTCTGAAATGTGTATTAACATTTCTCTTGTATTACATACGTATGTTAATTTAAACTTCTTATTGTGAACATTGGGCCAGGCTAGAGATTTTTTTCATTTGTAAAACATCCCCAAATAATTTTTATTGCATTTACAAACCAGTGTTGGGGAAAAACCAGTTTTTTTTTGGTTTAAACCAGGTTTTTTTTTTTTTTAACTTTTCTAGTTGTATGTATTTGCAGGACTGTAATGATGTTTATATAAATTTCAAACTTTATATTACGGTTTACTTTACTTATAAGATCCCTGTGTATATTTTTTTAATTGGATATTTTATTAATATAAAACTAATTTTCGGGCAAAATATACTTCAATTATTTCAAATTCCCATGTTCATACATAACAGCAGTTAACATTTGAAATGGATGTCAAGTAAACCATTCATGGTTATAACCGTTATTAGATAACTAAAGTAATAATGAAGTAGTAATTCCAAACTTTTTATATACAATTTATTATGATCAAGGATAACTACAATTTAACATTTTACCAGCAAAAAAAATAGCTTTGCAGAAAAATTCTTTAAAAAAAACTCTTAGGTTTTTTTTTTCTTGTTTTTTTTTTTTTTTTTTTTGAAAAAAACATTTGGTTTAAATCGTGCCAACCCTGCAGCAAACCTGTTAGGATTTTAGTCAAATGACTTTTGTCTATATTTACCCCCTTTGTCATTTGCTCTTACTTTGTGTCAGCAATTGCCTTGGTGGGGTTACGCACAATAGAGGAGGGGTCCTAGTGTTCGGCAAATAAGTCACCCCAATCACGTCTTCAAAAATGTAGCATTTTCTATGGTTGGAAATCAGAAAACGTTAAGGTGTATCTCTCAAGTCCCACCCACAAGTCTTGCTGTTTTGTCACCAAGTCAATACCAGGGACTTTATATTAGAAGTCTTAGTACATTCTGGGCTGTAATGATTTCGTGGGTCACAGAATAGTTGGTAGTTAAGTTATCAAAGGTATCTTTAGGATAAAACACGTAGCAAACTTACATCGGAGCCATCTAAAGGGTCATATGAGATAGATCAAGTTTAATTATATAGCCCTATTTCTAGATATGTTGAAATAATATGTTTGATAAACATCAAACCTTTGATTGGTTTGAAACTAACTTGAGGGTTACCTGTTGTATACTTTCCAATAAAACCATGTTACTTCGTATCTTAATTTTACCCTTTCCTTTCAGGGTCTGCAGTCCCAGCAGGCTGCCCGAGACCTACGACAGACCCTCCATGTCTCCCTGGCCCTGGAAAGGCAGCTCAGCGGGCAGCTGGCCAACAACTACGCCTCCTCCCTCATGAACCTGCAGAACCCGCTGCCCAGCTTCCAGCAGGCCAACAACCCCGCCCCGGCAGCAACAACAAAGCAGCACCCGCCCCTCACCGCCAGCAACAGCGTGGCGGTCTGCAACGCCGAGGCAAACCTGAAGCAACAGCGGGAGCACCGGAAGCTGGACCGCAGCGTCAGCGAGCCCGTCGACAACAAGCAGCGGCAGGCCCCCAACTCCAGCCGGTACAAGACCGAGCTGTGCAGGCCCTTCGAGGAGAGCGGGACGTGCAAGTACGGGGACAAGTGCCAGTTCGCGCACGGGTTCGCCGAGCTGAGGACCCTCAGCCGCCACCCGAAGTACAAGACCGAGCTGTGCCGCACGTTCCACTCGACGGGTTTTTGCCCGTACGGCCCGCGGTGTCATTTTATCCATAACAGCGAGGACTCCAAGAAGTGCCTCCTGGACACGCTCCAGACCGGCAATGGCAATGGTAGCCTCTCGCCGACATCCATGGACTATGACATATGCGGGTTCAGTATCGGGTCGGCTGGAGAGCTCTCGCCAACCGGTAGCATCAGCAGCGGGGGCGGGTCTCCCATGTCCAGTGGTGGGTTCTTCTACGATGGCCCTAAAACGGCCCCTCCGACAATGTCCAACAGTGGGTTTTTCTCTTCCGGGGACTTAAAACCACTTTCCATCATTCCCCACGACGATTATCTGTCGACCTCCTCCGAGGACGAAGTCATGTCTTCCCTTGGAGCGCTGGTGTCGGAGATGGACTTGGACGAACCCGAGCCGGAGGCCCACGTGTCCGCGGGACAGACGGATCCCGTAGACATCAACCGGAACCTCATAAGGCTCCCCATATTCAGCAGGCTCTCACTGGGAAGCTCGCCCTGAAGAAAGGACACTGGTGACTTTTTATTGTTTTTTTATATATATTACCGTTTTATACCTTTTTATTGGATTGATGAGACTGGAGCCAATTCGGCTGCTAACTTGCAGGACTAAGTGTCAAAAGCAGAGTTATTTCTCCAAATGTACATGCTGGATGTGGAGTTTTGGTCCCTGTGACACCAAGGACTTTTATTGTGGATATATATATAGATAGATAGTTTTAAGATTTATAAAAAAAAAAACTATAACCGTGTGAATTATCAAACACTTATCATTGATATTTCTATCATGTGTGTGTATTCCACATTTATCTTTTTTAAATTTTAAGTTTGTTGCTTTGTGGGTTTTTGTTTGTTTCAGCAATTGTGGGTGTTCGAATGCAAGGGCATTAAAAGTTTGTTTATATTTATTGATTTCTCCTCCCTAGAATGGTTGGAATGTTTGATTTAATTTATAAATGCCATTTTTTACAAGGAGCTTTTTGGTAGAAGATAAGGATGGATATGGGGTTTTGCTTGTTACCGGTAAAGGGCTTACATGTTAACTATAGTTTTTTCTCAACAAATTAACTAGCTTAGCTATTTTTTTGTCTTGGTAAATATCATTTCCACTGACAAAGTTATACACTAAAATATTTGAGCATTTCATTTTGTAAAATGATATCGGTTCTGCAATTAATCAAATTTTTAATCGTAAAATATTTAAATAATTTTAAGTAAAAAACATCCTAATCTGGGGGGTAGTATAGTAAAAATGTGTTAAATCATAACTAATTTTGTATTCTTGCTCAGATAAATCATTTCTTAAATTTCACATAATTATCAAATAACTACTCATTAGTCCCATTATAATTGTACATTACTTTTTTCCTTAATTTGCAAATCTACTAAGCAAATGTTACATAAATCGAATCAATCTTCCAATTAATCAACTTTTCCTTGTGCCTACTGACAGTTAATCCGTCTCAATACTGTATAATGTGTAAATAGCGCTATTGTCGCTTATTTTGTTATTCATGCTAACCTGCATTTAAGGTGTGTTAGGCTATTAGAAACATTGATAGATTTGTTGTGGTCTGCAATTACTTATGTCCAATGACAAAACGAATGTAAAAGTGCTATTATTTAAGTTAAATATTTGTTTCTGTTGTGTAAATGACATATTTTTGTTCCATATATGCTTTCGTTATATTACAATAATTAAATCCTTAAAAAAAAGCATTTAATAAAATTCAGAATAGCCTTCCTAAAATTATTTTGCATATTATGTCTATATAAATCTATATAATATTCATCTATATAAATTATTTTCCGTCTAGTTTAGTTAATAAGCCCTGGCTTAAAAGCAAATTTTACTTAATGTCTGTTGGCGTATCTCCAACATTTCTGAAAAGCAGTGTTTTGTGATAAGTTGCCTTTAGGCTGGCCAGAATTGTCACCAAATGCAGAACAAAACAATGTACGCCTCCATAAACAACCTAATCCTTTTACAACTTTTTTTAAAAACTTAGAATAATGTCCCTAGAAATTGATTTTCGTGAGTAATTCTACTAATAGAATTTTACTTTTTCTAAAGAACATAGTTTAACTTAAATTTTATCAACTTTTTTTGTTCCGATTATGTCATTCCAATACATTTGCAGTGATCTTTTGAATAAATCAGGCATAAAATTTTAGTTAATTTCCTCAACGTATTACTTTTAATGCCGAATTTCCAAATTTAATTTGCTTTAATAATTAAACAAATTCACCTTTTTGTACTGTTATCTGTAGGATCCCGTTAAAATCAGACTATAAATTAATATTCTAAATTTTCCGTATGAAAATTCTGTCCAGCCTTAAAGAAAGTGGGAATCGTACATGTGCCTTACTCAAATTGTCTCCTTGTGTTATGCTCTTGTTGTTTTAGGGACCAGTTTTATCGCGGTTATTTTTTTACTACATTTCTTCATGTAACTGCATTTGTAACTCATGTTATTAGCTTACCCATATTTATTTTTGCATCTGTATAAAGTAATTCATGTTGTGTTTTAATTTTATTGTTAATTTAATCAAAAACAAAAAATTCTAAGCTTTTTAATTTTTTTTAAAGTATTAGGATTTCATTGGTGCTTTTAAGAATGTTTATCGTACGTGTATTTAGTATTATCTGTTTTAATTTTTTAAGTTACTAATTAATGGCTCTTCCCAACTACCTACAGTTATGAAAAGCATTATTGTACCGAATAATTATGCAGCTGTTTCTTTTAGAATTCATCAATGAAAATGTGTTAACACTAAACATGATGTTGGTGTTATTTAAAAAAATTCGATTTAAAAGTACTGTCATTATAGAAATTTTATCCATTTGACATTGAATTATTTGATGCCCTAAGAGTAGCCTTCAAATAAAAATTTATTTTGAAGTTACTAATTATCAAGCTGCAATTTTTTTTAAAGGTAGTTGTGATTTAAAGCCTATTTATTGCTATGTTTAGTCACATACTTTTATGTTTTCACCTGTGTATCATATATATTTATGTGTAATTTATTTATTTAAACTAAACTGCAAGTAGCTATTGTGGTGGGCAAAAGAAAAAAAATGCTCATTTTTTAAAAAGTTATTTCAATGGGAAAAAGGTTTGCCAAAATTTTGAGTTGTATAAAGTTTTTTTGGTAAATTTGATAGCTGAATGTTCTTTTTGTATTTGAATAAAAAAAAACCTGTCGAATCGCACAATTTAAACAGGATTTTCGATATTCAGAGAATATCTACAACTTGGCGCATGATACATAAGAAGATTTCATGACGGGGGAAAAACGTTAATTCTTGATGCAAAAGCTTACATGTTTCAGTTACTTGTGTACCATTCTGAAGAAAGTATATCTTGTGTTCTTTACCGAAACATGAAATTTTCTTACATAATAATAAACATCACCTGATCAGAATTCTAAATTATGCGGCGTAATAGGCTGTGTTTAAGCTCATCTCAGAAGGTTCGCAATAGACAGCCGGAAATGATTCACTCATTTAAATAATGGACTCGTTGCGTCACGAATTAATGTTTTCATAAATCTTCTCAATTTCGATGTTGCAAGAAATTAGTGCAGGTAGCATCTATCATGTTAGTATACTGGTTTCAAAATTGTATTTGGAGGCTTTCAAATCTTTAATCGGTTCGAATATATTGTATCTTGGAATTATTTAAAATAAATTTTTATTAAGTGTGATGATTGTATAAAACCGATGGTTTGTCTTCCTAAGTTTATTTTTAAAAGAAATTTCCGAGGTGCAATAAAAAGTAAACGGAGAAATTTATTTGGGAATTATTTTGAGAAAACGAAATTATTTGTAATTTATTTGAGAACTAATCAAGATTTTTAGAAATATATAATTTATTTTTATCAAATTTATGTATGTACATTACAAAGATATTATATAAAGAGAATATAAATATAATATAGAAGTACTATTACATTGTTTTCTAATAATCTACGTAACATCGATAATAATTATAAACTATCCATGACAAGGTAAAAATTTTGCATGTGTGATGCTGAAAAGTTTATGCTGTGAACTTGTATGTGCCTTACATGTTTCTAGATATTCATTTTTTGACCAAATTGTTATTTGTATATTAGCTCCACAAGTATAGTGAAAGTTTGAACTACATTCCCTATTGCTATAAATAAAGCATTTTTTAATCAGGTTTAATTGTTGTCTTGTGTCATTATTGCATTCTCTATTGGAACATACACCAAGCCAAGTATTGAGCATTTTTCAGGTCTTGAGTGGCAACAGAAATGTTAATGAAAATAGTTTATCGAGCCCCGATTGGTGGTTCAATGTCATGTGGAAACAGAGAACCAATAGTAGGGCCGATTACAAAAACAAGATTAAAAGATGGTACAAATTTCGTCACCATGAAACAACCCAATTGATGTCATGTTTGAAGTTATTTCTGTTTTCCAGAGAATATTCCATTTTTGCTTACTAACTTGAAGTTGAGTTAAGTTCCATAATTTTTTTTAATGGAGTACAGTAATAAAAATTCGATGTTTAAGAAGTCGCGACTATTCAATTCCGGAAAAACGAAACTTTACCTTGTACGTGCGACGACGAAGCGAAAATATCGTCTGCATTTTTCCCTCCAAAACAATTTTTATTTCTTGAAAAAACATATCATTCGAATGTTGCCTAATAGCATTCTTATCGTTTCAAACTTTCAATGCTTGAAGAACAGTGATGTGAGGTAAGTTTATTTCGAAACAGTTAAATTTTTATCTTTCAATTTAAAGTACATTAATTTTATAAATTATTTTTTAAAAAAAAGTGTTCGATCGCCAGTACGGCAACCTTCTTCATTCAGTGAAACAGGTTGTCGTGTTCGGTCCATTTCTAGGTGAAGGGCAGAAAGTTGAGATGAGCCGATGTAACACTGATCTACTGACCCTCAAATTTTGTTTTGTTTTACTTTTGTAAATGACTGTTCGTTCCACTGCTTGATTTGAACTAGTTTACACAAAAAAAAAGTATTTCTACCGTTAGGCCTCTTTAACCTATCTGATTTAGAACAGAATCGTTTAATTTTTTTTCCATGTTGGATTACGATTTGATCTAATGAGGGGTTATCAACATTAGATCGGAACAAAGCTCCATTGTTTTTGGGTTTCGTGTGGGCATTATTAGTTTATGAATCGAAGGGTCGGTAAGGTCGTATTATTTTGTGTGGTATATGATGTTAGATCTGATAAATGATACCATTAATAGTTTAAACTGGAGCCCGCTTCTACAGTAAATATTTCATATTCAATGGTTTGCATTTGCTATACATTTAATTCGAATTAACCCAACAAGTAAACAAGTGCTAAAAATCTGTTAATAATTCTGTCGCTAAAAATAGATTAATCCAAAAAAATAATTGTGTTAATCCAAATATAACCTCTTTTTCAATTATTTTTTATTTATGTCATTGACAAACCATGTTTTAAAATAATTGTCATAAGACCAACAAAAAAAAACGATTACCATAAAATTTTTATATATAAAAACAAGTAATTTTTATTCAAATTAAAATAGGGTACGGATTGACTGAGAAGAAGTATAAAAGTCATGTTTTTGGTAGTACTTTTCCTATTGAGTTATTTTTTACCACAATTTCAAGACCCAACTTTCCATTTTTTTAAAAAATTGTTTTGATATTTTAAAAAAGGCTACTTAGAAAAGAAATAGCTTTTAATGCCCATATGAATAAAAAAATATTTATACTTTAAACAGAAAAATTAATAAAGGGTTTTAAAAAAATTGTGAATAATTCCAATTTTCGTTTTTAAAATAGAATAGCATTTTTCATTAATTTTTTAATAATTCATATTGAAAAGGCAAAAATTGCAAGTTTTTTTTTAAATATTTAGTTATAAACTGAGTTTCTGTTTTCCATCTGCTCTGAGTTTTGGACTGAAAATTTGAATGAACGCTTTCTATTCGTAATTAGCTTTAATTTGACGTCTGATACTTGCATGTGCCATAATTGGCTGAGGTGTGAAAACAAGCAGATTGACGGACGGGACCGTAACAATATTTCATTTTTGTGTTTATTTATAAGCGTATTGTGGGAGCTGGCAACAGTAGCAATAGCACTTACTGAGAATTGCACAGGAAGTTAAATACATAAAACCCAAAATATCGCATGTCGTCTTGCATAGCAGTTCTGCAATTTCACTCGCCGAATTTGCCGGATTATGAATATACCAACGACTTTAAAAAGTAGAACAACTAATCTAATACAGAAAATATAGGCTGACCATGGGATCAAGATGAATCACTAAATCTGCCAAAAAGATTACTACTTTTGTAAATTTATCCCTATTTTTGACATAACAATTTAAATTTTATACGCCAACTAAAACGATTTTCTTACGCTATTATTAGTTATATTAATTATTTTTATTATTTATATGTATATTCATATAAATTTTAGTAGTATCTTTATAAACAAACTGAAAAACAATAGCTTTCAATTTACGTTTTTCAAAAACTCGCCAAGTTGGCTTGCTAAAATTCACGTGATTTAGGTAAAATGTTGGATTTATTTTAAGTCTATTCTTATTTGAAGTCTTATAGCTTAAAAAAAAAAACTCCTACAACTCGCCGCATGTCCTTGTTTGTGACTTTGCCCGCCAACATTTTCCAAGGTTGCCGCGTTGTCGTGACGTCATTGAGTTGACCTTGAATTTCGCGAAACACGCGACAAGAGCTGAGGCTTGCGATTGGCTAGTTTCGGGATATGTATATTTTCGCTCTATCCCGAAAAAGAATAAAAGCGAAAATATTCGTATTTTGTTTGTTTTGGTGCATTATAAAGCATGTGCTTTTGTTCTTATTGTTTTTGTTTGCCCAAAATAATCGGTTTTGCTGTGTTTGGTTGTGATTCCGGTTAATCATAATTTAAAGAGACGCTGGATTTTTGAGGATTTATAGTATTTACAAGTGATCACTTAAACCTTTTATTATTTTTCTTAATTCTTTCTTTTTCTGATGCTATTGTGTACTGGAGTACAAATGATAGATGTTAGTTTGTCCGATTAAAATTATCCTTTTTAAATAATTAGATATTCATACAAAATACAGTAGCCGCCGCTTAAATGAATCACATCCGTCCCAGTACGTTTTGAACCAATAAAGCGGCTGAACCATTTAACCGAAAGTCATGAAATTGTAAAGAAAAAGTTGTCATCAAGAGACATAATGATTTTTTTTAATACTTGCTACTGAGTATTACTATTACTACATATTATTAAGAAAAACACGTTATGTTATGTTTAATAAAATCCGGAGTTATACAAATTAACAGGTAATATACGAATACCTACAAACACTTAAAAATTTGAACGATATTATGTATAATTTTAAAACAAAATTTAAAAGCATAAACAACAATGTTTACTATAGTACTAAAATTTAGTTAAATTTTGCTTACTTGAATGAATAACTTCGTTGTTTTCGCCTGCGCTGTCGTATAACTGATAAGTTCGTTTACCTTCCTTTCAATGTCATAAGAGAAATTATAATCATCACACATAACACCCCGTTGTTCTAAAGTTCTTAATATTTGAAGAGCCCGGCATATTTTTACTCCTCGCGGCCTTAAACCATTCTAATAAAGCGTTTTCTACGTCTTCTGCTTTGCCAACTCGCTGACATTTCCGATTTATGTTGGGCTGCCTCTGTTTCGCAACTTTCTATAATTTCATTTCTTCTCTTCAAAATCCTACATAAAGTTGCTTGAGAATGTCCTAATTTAATTGCAGCATCTCTTTGGCTGCATTTTTCCAGATTATAAATATTTTTTCGGAGTTCATATTTTTTGGCTAAGCTAAAATCTTTCCGCTTAAACATCGCGATAACACTCCGAAAAACACGTACTTAATTTAATCGATCAAAAATCAAAATGAGTCTACTGTCTACATCTTCATGCACACGTGTCAATTACAAATTCCTACCCCTCTACCCCCCCCACTATAGTTCTCTCTCCCTTCTTGCCTTAATAATACAATTTCTGCGATTTACCTTTTTTTAAAGATGGATTCGTCGGCGCCTCTTTGGTTCGCATTTGTAGTTCGAGGTCATTAGGGGAAAGAAAAAAATACCACGAATCGTAGAAAAAAGGAACTTTTATAGAATTTTTTGAGTCCTTAAAACGGCGGTAAAAAGGTGATTTGATTCCGATAAGCGGCGGATTTTCAATGTAAAAGGTGATTCCGTTCTGTTCTACGAAATTTATTCCAATTAAGCGGCTGATTCAATTAACCAGTGATTCCAAAAAGCGGCGGCCACTGTAATAATAATATGACGCAACGTAGCATCGTAAGATGTCGCTTGCGATGCCGCAAAATGGTTGCGTTGGGTGCCCGCTTCGCCTCGTCTTTAGACCGTGTTCAAATTTACAAAGCTAATTGCCAATATCCCTCGTGTGGTAGCTTAAATACGACATCAATTTAATCAAATCCCACATCATTTAGAAATAGTATTTAATTAATAAAATAGCGAAATAGTGCTAGTAGTGAAATAGTGAATAGTGTTTTTGAATGAAAAGAATTTTTACTGTCACAGAGAAAGGAAGTACATACAGGGCGAAGGCGGGAATCGAACCCGCACCCGTTACAGTGCGCAGACTGCTAGCCTAATTGTCCAAACCATTCGGCCATCCGGAAAGATAGCTAGTTGGCTGCAAAATAAGGTGGTATATGCTGTTTAAAATTATCACAACGAATGCAAATGAGGGGGAAATATGTTTATCTCTGAAATATAATATAATTAGATCACTTATAATATCCTCATTTACCCTGGTCTCATAAGGTGTAACTGATGTAGTAGAACAGCCAGCGAAGACAAGTTCAGAATGTTCACTAACGACAGGATTTACATTATTTTGTTCATCTTCATCGGTTGATGAAAGATTACTTTAAAAAACCTTATCTAATTTTGGAATTCGATCAAGAATACGTTGTTCGAATATTTTATCGTTCAACTTCCAAGTACGGTAGGAGAGGGTGTAATTGCTATAGCAGTGGTACTAAATATTAGTACTATATATACCCTTACGGTTTACGCATTAATGCTATTTATTTGTTTTCTTTCTAAAAAATATTCGTATCTTTATGTAATATTTGCCGAATGCCAGTTTAATTGGTCGTAAAATTTGCCGCTCATAAGAATATGCCGCTCTAGGCTACAGCCTACTTAGCCTATTTAGAAATCCGGCCCTGGGCCGGTAGCATATCTAATACTATAATATCGACCACGACCAATTCATGAATGTTGGGAGGTATGGTATGTATTGCACTGGGGGTGGGGGGGGGGGGGGGGTTGACGCTCCTCCTTGTCTGATGGAGTCAAGCAAGATTCACGAGTTCGTTGACTGTTACTATACTAAAACATCTTACCATACAGTAATGCTAACCCCACCAAGCATTATTTCTGTGGGGTCTAGTAAAAAGATTTCAAGAATCTGTGCTTCTTTCCCAGGGTTTCAGTCCGTGCCAGTCTAACTTGGGTAAAAACAAAAAGTAAAAAGGCAGAGAGAAAAGCGCGATTGGTCCGTTAGTTGGAAACTCTTGTAAGGTAATATTTACATACGAAATGATCTGAATACAATTTAACCGAAATACACTTTTCATTCTGGTAAAATTGCCAAATTTTCTCAAATAATATTCAAATCTGTTAAACCTTAAGCGAAATTAATGTTTTAAACATGTTTTCTGGATGGATTCACAAATACTTTATGGAACTCTTTACATGCGTTGAAGGATCTTCTATATAGCATATTTCTATTTACCCAACTTAGGTTGGCAAGGAGTGTAAAACCTGTAACCCCACCAAGTTTTATTTCTGTGTGGTCTAGTAAAAGAGATTCCTAGGTGCTTTTTTCCCAGGGTTAGTTTTCTGTTTTCTGGAGCCAGTAAACTATCCCCAGTGACTTGAACCCCTGAGCACCCCCACCCAATAAATTGTCGGGTACCCTCTCTTTGTAGACCCTATTTGTAGAGGGGTGCAACATCCGGGGGGGGGGGGGGAGAAAATTTTCCACATTCCTAATGTGTGGGTGGCTCACACTCCCTGCTCAATTTTGTTTACTTTAATGAGACTTATGGGAAGGCCTAAACACCCGCTATAAAGTTACAGTAAGCTCCATCTTTGGAGGACCTGTTTAACGGATCTCCGATGTAACCGATCTATTTTTTTTAATCCTTAATATGTAAAAATTATTCTAATTATAATTGACTTGTTTTGTCCCCTATCCATTCCTAGTTGATAAAAAAAATGGCTAAACTATGTGGCAAGCGTACGATTTCCGAGGTTTGTCAAACTGTTTTTTTTTTTTATGGTGTAAGTAACTTTCAATGCTTGAATACATTTCATCGAATGGCGCATTACTTTAATTGTGTGTTAACAATTTGTAAGGCAAATCTCAACAATGTAAAAACTTACCAACGTAGCTATCGACGACATGTTTAAAAAAAAATCTTTTGGATCTGTAAAATCCAATCCCAACAGGTAAAGTTCCATTTCACTCTTTACTCAGCTTACCAAGGTGGCTGAGGATAGATTTCTAAATGTTACCGAGTGCCATTGACATTGGCTTGAGTTTTTCGTGGAAATCCGATGAGGATCGAACCTTGATCCGCACCCGGTGGTATTTCGATCATCAGACGTTGACAAAGCTGCGACAGCTAATCACACAGTGGGTGATTCACGTCCGCCTGCTACTTTGCTCTAAAGACACTTAACCTGGGTAACTAGATGAAATTTTCTAAAAAATAGTAGTAATTGGGTTGTTTCTGGTGATATAAACGCTTGTTTTCAGATGTACGCAGGGCCGGAATTACCAATAGGCCCAGGCCTAGGGGCGCACCATGAGGAAGGGCGCAAAATTATTGTTCATTTTTTTATGTCAGAAAATTTCCATAAAATGTTATTGGCTACAATACATGTCTACATCTACATGCTCTCCACGAATAAAACTCCAAAAGCAGTACTACTTATGATTCTTTTCTGCCAGTTTTTTTTTTTTTTTTAATTAGTAAAATGTAATTTATACGTATATCTGAAGTTTATAATGAGTATTAAATGGTTTGAACTAGTTTTAATAACTCGTTGTCCTATTTATTTATAGCTTTTATACTAAAAATTAGAAACCGATGATTCACCCTAATTTACGATGGTGTGAAGAGGGGGCGATAATAACACATGGGCCTAGGGGCGCCTAAAATCTAAATCCGGCTCTGGATGTTCGCGTACTGCGATTTCATTGGTTGCTTCGGTTTCACTCTCAAACTTACCGATATAAATGAAAAGAAACTGTTCTTTCTATTGGCGCGTTTACATGAGCCATCTAATCCATGGATTGAAGAGCAAGCTCAGCAATTTATCCCTCTCTTGGATTTTCTCCAAGACAGAACAGGAATTACAGGGTTCAGTGGGGGGGGGGGGGGTGATGTTTCATACCATGGATCCGACCACAAGCTATCATTGGGTTAGAAATGCTGTTCGACTTCTTTTTCCCCTAATGGGGATTTTGGCATTCCATGGATTCGATGGCTCATGTAAACGTGCCTCATGCGAGCTTTTTTTAAACAAATTTCTTAAGCAACGTACAGCACAGTAAGAAGTTGGCATTTAAAAAATTTAATGAGTAACATATTCTTAGAAAACTCATTTTCACCTAAACACAGGCGCGCAGCCAGGATTTTTTCAAGGAGGGGGCTTAACTTCAGAAGGGCACTTTTACACAAATTTAGGGGGGCCAGGAGAAAATTTTTGAAATGTTAATATTCCAAAACGCTATGTTTGAAATAACTTTAATATGCTAAATTTACATTTTTTTCAGCAAATTTACATTTTTGCTAAATTTACATTTTTTTCAGAAAAAAATTTCAAAAAATTCTGATATCTATGTCGTTTTTTGACATAAGATTATGACATTTCTAATAACGATTCGTTCAAAAACCAAGAAATCGAATGAACTCCAAAAGCTATAGGAGAAAGCAAAATTTTACACATTGCCATTTCCGTCAATTGTTAAAAACAAACCCTCGTTCAAAAAGATACATTTAAAATTCAAAACCATCCTTTTTTTTAAAAAATTAAATAATTTACAAAAGATAAACAGTTTCTACTTTTCTTTTTTTAATACTTAATAATCACTAATGATTAAAAATAATAAATATAAGTTTTTGCCTGAAAGTGATTTATTTTGTGGGCTTCAAAATAAACAGGGTTATGATACCAGGATTGGAACACTCAAAGTTTTAATCACTGATGTTAACTTTTAAAATTCGTCAATACTTTTCCAAAGATCGACTTCTGATAATAATGAATGAATCGCTGATCCAATCACTAGAAATAAAATTTCACAGCCCCATTTCTTTCATCGAAAGTAGCCTTATTGCAGTAACATGGAACTAAATACTGAAATTTTGATGAAATGATCATACTCCTGCAAACCTCCGCTCCAGCTACTTATTACTTGGTCAATGTACGGAATAAATAAAGATATATGATTTGGCAGTTTCAGCAGGTTGGATTTTCCTAAATTTTTGTGTTTCGCCTTCCAGTCCCAATGGCAATTTGGCATCATTATTTTTGATTTTTTTTTCTGATCATCTATAGCCGTTTATGATATCAAAAAGCATATCATTCGAATCTTCAAACTTTTTTTCTATAAGAAATTATTTTTTATTAATCCCAATAGATGTCAGCCCGATTATTTTTTTAAATTATAATCAGAAACATGATGATGCAAATGGAATCGCTGCTACTGAAAGAGTTAAAGATAGAGGAAAAATGCTCTAATACCTTTTCGCACCCATGCCTAAAAAACACGTTTAAAATCTTTCACTAGTTCTATAGTGTGAATAAGTTATAGAACTTCAGTTATAGAAGCCTAGAAACAGGCAAAAGCAACTTTTTAAAGCCGTCATCCGTTTATTTAGTAGCTTGCATGCAGTGCCAAAATTGGGACTTATGGAGCCAAGGACACAAGTGAATTTAGGGACCCTACAACGTTTATCTTTATAAAAGTGTAAAACTTTTAACAATTATCTTAAATACTAGTGTACACACTGCTTATATTTAACATTTTTGTAATAAATTTTTAATGCATACTTAAGATAGAACATAAGAAACATATAATATAATATCATGCATGCCATATTATATTTTACATCCATAATTTTATTCTCGTTACCAGGGCATAATTTAGAAAAATAATAAGTGACATAATTACTATTGTGGCTTGCTTTAAAAAAATCAATGGCACTGGGTTCAATTTCATTATATTTCATATAAATTTTTATGGCAACTATTTTTGGCATGCATTTCTTTCAATATTATTCTTAAGTAAATTTATGACAGTGGGTGCCGTGGGCACGTGTCCCATATGCCCAGCCAGAAATCAGGCTCTGTTTGCATGACAATCCATTTTAATACATTTTGGAAAGTTGTTATGAGCAACGTTCCGTTTTTCAGGAATATTGCGCAAAATTGTCTTTTTTTTTTGTCTTAAAATACATTTTTGATTATTTTATTTTTTAAAATTACACAAGTTTGGGCAAATTAATTTGGCAAAAGGACACTTTGTCACGATCAGAGGGGGGACTCAAGCCCCCCGAGCCCCCTCCCTGGCTGCGCGCCTGCCTAAACATAAGTACTAATTCCATACAACAAATGACAAAAAACCTTTGGAGCTGTTGCCATCCACGGCGTTAAAAAAAACTCCAATGGGGTGTTGTTTCTGGTGATGACATTTCTTCCAGCTTTCATTCTTGCGCTTGGTGCTCCGATTGGTCCTCTGTTCCCACGTCGTGACATGTGACATGGATTCACCAATCGAGGTTCGAGAGAGAATGTATTTTCCTCAACATTCCTGTAGCCACTCAAGATCAGAAACATGCCCATTGCTGCTCTACACTTTTAAAACAAACGAGCGATTTTAACTCAGTCTGAGTTAATTTTCACTTCTCCAGTGTCGAATATGCACTTCCCCTATAGGAGTGGATTCTTTGTATGTTAAACCTGCGACAGGATCACTCCAAACGAGCGGTTTTAACTCAGTCTGAGTCTGAGTTAATATTAACTCCTTTCCAGTGTCGAAAATGCACTGCTCCTACCGGAGTGGATTTCACTCTTTTGTTTTAAGAGAGTACATTTAAATGTATTGATTTATTGATTGGTAATTGGTCGTGTGGTGTTATTTTTTTAGTATAATCGAAACCGTGTAAGAAACTTTGAAAAAAAAAACAGTTTAGTAACGAATCGCAGACAATTATACATTTATCTTTTGTTTTACATACATTTTTTGTTAGTTTTTTTTTTCAAAACATTTAAAAAATAAAATAAAAACTTTTTTTTAAAGATTTTGAAAAATAATATTGGCCGACAGATAAACCAAATTCTCCTTCTACATTGCTAGATATTTATTAAATTTAATACTGATACTGCCTCAAAGCTGCTTGTTTATCTTTTTTTTTTTCTAACCCGACTCGTTAGAATAAATTACTACGTCAATCATCTGTCCATCAAATATTATGTAGGAATGTCGGTTTGTAATATAGGTATATAAATCAATCGACAGCGTAATCCATAGTATTCTGATGTTGTCATTCAAGTATTATAAATGTAGCTCACAAAATAAACCATTTAAAAATGCTAAACAGACGACGACGATGAATAACAACATCCATTGAAAATCCAAGGTTGTAGAAAGAATGATAAATTTTTGTGTTAAAGAATGCCTGTCCAACTTTCCAGATTAGAATACTATGTAGATATAGAAGAACTTTTTAGAAATTGCGTCGTAAACTTAGTTAAATGTCCTTGCTGGTATTTAAATTTAGTGTTTGTTATCTTCAGAATTAGGACAATGAATATCTAAAGCACAAACAACTCTAAGTATAATTTATTTTCTTCGATGACCGTTAATTTTAAATAAGTTATCCCTTTAAAAAAGACCGGCGGTCAGCTGACGCTGATTTTAAAATTATGAGCCCGGAATTTGCAGTTTCTTCGAAAAAAAATGCGTTAAATAGCATCAATGCCAGCAACTCCTTATAAAAACTTTAAAAACTAAGTCATTTTTATACGAATAACGAATGGTAAATTTGTCGAGAGAGATATCTACTTTAATAGAATAAAGTGGATTGATGTTACTTGACGTTATATGGCAACAGTATGTAACAAGTGCTGGTTAATTTATAATTTCGATACTGAGAAAATAAGTACACCCAGGGCAAAGGCGGAAATCGAACCTGCACCCGTTACAGCGCGCGGATCCAAACCACTCAGCCATCGGACTCCACATGCCACCCTGTATTGTCTCCGTGTTGGTCCACGGTAAGGTTGGTAGGTTCAGTCTCTACCCTATTATAGAACTCTTTGGTTCCACCCCGTTGGAATCGTCCATTGAGCAGAAATTTTGCATAGTCATCTATTTTTCGAAACTACTAGGCGCATAGTAGCTGCGTTGAAGTTCTTAGCGAGGAGGGAAATAGGTGTCCGGAACATTATCAGCTCAGGTGTAGACCTCGTCACATGACCAGGGTTCCAAAATACGAGGCGTTATTGGCTGTATTAAAGCTCCTAAAGGAAGCTAGAAATGGACAGCCGTGAATGATTAAATTACCAAATAGACACTGCTCGTCAAGGGCTGTAAGGATCCTAGTGGTCAGGATCTCGGACTCGAGATCGGAAGGTTGAAAGTTCGAGACCCGGTGCCACTGAAGACTTACCGAGTATATGCGGAGTACGTGCTCGTAAAATCTGTTGGGTCCGAAAGTCCTGTGGTCGGTCATTGCGCAGTTCACCATGGGTACAGGTTTCTGGAGAAAATTTCCCTCCCCTTCAGGGACATGTCTAAATTGTGGAGGTGGCGACAGATGGCAACATCTGTCATATGTGTTTGTGTGTGTCTTGTGTTGTCCTACTTGACGATGGTTTATAAGCGGGTCCTTGCGACCAAGCACACAAGCCTGAAAATATATGTCAACCAACCAACCACTGCTCGTCAAATCTGTGGAGTAGAAAGTCTCGCCGGCGTTAGCTTACGATGTCGCTCGAAGTTCCGTTGGGTGCCCGCTCAGGTGTCGACCTCGTCACTTGACCAGGCCAGGGTTCCAAATTACGAGGCTTAATTGGCTTTGTTATAGCTCCTATTGGATGCTAGAAATAGCCAGCAGGAAACGACTACATTACACTACAATTGAGACACTAATTCGAAATGTTTTCGTCTGATCAACCAACCTTGAAATATATACCACTAACTCACTTACACTCTTGACAAGTTCCACTTCCATGTGATAGTTAATGATTGTTTTGAATATCTTAACTATTATTATTCCCGCATTTGTATGCTAGACTTTAACTATTAGTGGTCAAGAACCGCTTGATTAACGACTTTTGACTGGTATCAATGTGACTGTGATGTATTTTGTTATGATGCGTTCAACTTCAAGATGTCTGTTTGTTTGATTTTGATACATATCTGATGAGTTACAAGTTACAATGTAAGTAGAATGAATATTTATCTGATTTAATTGTTCTGACGACTGTTTTTCCTACTTCTTACGCGCCAATGAAATTGTTACGCAGGAAATAAGTAACATGGCCAATTTCAAAAGTGTGTCATTGTAGCATCTTAAGGCTTGTGCCTGAGTCCACGGTCTCTGACCATGTGGACAGCTTTTGCGATCACTGGTTTGTTAGTTAAAATATTAAGTCATCAAAATCCAATCAGTCATTGCAAAAGCTGTCGGATTTTTACTGAAAACAAACCTTGGAACAGCCATGATATAATGGCCGGTCTCGATTTGGCGATTTTCTTTATGCGGCAAATCAACGAAAAAAATGCATCTGTGGTCTTCCACTTCATGTTATTTATTCAATTCGATGGGTATAGCAACCTTACGTTAAATTTTCCAGAACGCCAATTGGCATAGATCGGTTATTATATCTATACAGGAGATTTTACTCGATTGGGGATATGGCTATCCGAAAAATAAGCTTTGGAAACTGTGTCTTAGTGTGGTTAAGTGAGGGGTTTAATTCATGTTAAATCTGTAGTCTTCGAAAAAGGTGAACATTTTCCCCTTTCTTCATTTTTTCCAAAACTAGTGCAAATATATTCACCATTCCTGCATATTTTTCTTCTGTTTCTTGTTTGAAAACGTTTTGCCAAAAGGAATGAATATTCTGTTTAATTGGTTTAATTTACCCAACCATTTGGGCGATTGGGGAGCCCAGTCGGTTAGGCACTCGCCTAGCATGCGAAAGGTCCCAGGTTCGGGTCCGGGCGTCACCAAAATAGCTGCCGACCTATAAACAGCCCGTACAGCCGAAAATGTCCGACGAATTATACCCCGTGTTACGGCCCCGCTTTAAATATCCTTCAAAGTCCTAACGTTGCGTACGATGTCGTCCTTAACGGTTGCGTTGGGTGCCTATTCAGGTGTCGGCTCGTCACTTGACTGCGGTTCTAAAATACGTCGCCCGTCGCCAATAGTCCTTTTGTAGCTCTAGTGCGACGATAATTTAAACCTAACCTTACTCAACCATTTAATACCATCTCAAATCATTCACCAACGGACCACTGAGGACACCTGTAATGGACCGTCATTTGTCACACTTTCTCTCTTCGTAATGACGTTTCAGGTGAGGAGTATCCTTCCGTCTGTCTACACCTGTTTAGTTTCGGTGTGTGGGTGTCTCGTCCGTTTCAATGTCACCTTGACCGCGGTGGTTAGCTTTGCAGGTTCTGTTTTCGCCCAGTCATCTTATAAAATAAATAGATAAACGATGTGTATATAAATTTCGCCCTGTTTATGGAACTGGTGAACTATTAATCTAGTCGAGCTCCAATTTCCTGACGCCGTTTTCGTGTAACTCTAGTGCGACGATAACTCAAACCTAACCTGACCTGACACCATAGCTCTAGTGCGATGATAGTTCTACTGGATTCTACTGGTGGTTATCGTATTGGGGTCTGATTGGTCACTTCAAAAATTAGATACACTAAGCCTCAGCTCTAGACTATAGCTCTAGGGCGAAGTAAATGAAATCAAACCGATTTTCCGATACCCAAGCAAAGTTCCACTTTATCCTTTCCTATTTTTTCTGCACTCTGTTGTCTTTGTCCGTTTGACAAGTTTTTTTTTTTTTAATAATAGTTAATCAAATAGTTTTTGGTGGGTAGATGGTAATAGATGTCTATCTAGCTTAGAATTGCATCCTTATTGCGCATGTTTAAGGCCTTGAGTGGCATCATAAATGCTGAATAAAAACAAATTATTTTTCGAGCCTCGATTGACGAAACAATACCGAAGGAAAGCAGGAATGAAATCTGAAAGGAACTACGTCATTTGAAACAAGTCAATAGTTACTCTATAGTTCTATTTCTTCACTTTAAATTAAATTTAAGCGACCAACTCTCTCTAAAAATATTTTTCAGAACGGAAAAAGGTAATGCAATCCAAAAGCCAGTTTTTAAAACAATAACAGAGAAGAAAAAAAAGCCCTCCGAAACCGAAACGTCCATTTAAATCTCCGAGCATGCTCCACGCATAAGTAACTCTTGACTTCTTCCAAAACCCGTTGTGCATAAATTAGTCTCTCTTCTTTTTCCCATCTTCTCCGGTTGTTTTTCGTCCCATCACTAAGGAATATTAAAGAAAATAAGGTTGTGTTCTTTTGCACCTACTCTTTTTTTTATAACTGTATGTTAATCCAAAAATAACATTTTTAAAAAATCACTAAGTTCAAGTTGTTTTTTGTTGGATTAGTTAGAATAATGCTTTGGTAGATTGACACCTTAGTGGACATTAAAATTTCAAAGACGGACACTGAAATTGCAAAAATAAGCATAGTAAACACAATAAATTTAACAAGTCATAGTTATAAAAAGGGACAATATTTGGTTAGGCGAAAATTCTAGACGCTATAAACCCAAGGTACCGTTTGACGTTATTCAAGCCTAGGGCCCACCAGGATCGCTTTGGTTTGTAGACCCACCCCTTATCAACTAAGTTCCCAAACTCTCATTTTGTTTTAAACATTTTTGCTTACTTTACTTTTGATATTTTTATTTGCATGTGTATAATTCTACTTAATCCGTAAATTAGTCTTTGCCAAAATCGCGTTACTAGTACTACTTTACTTTTAGTCAATTCCTGATAGTGAGTTCTACTGCGGAGATACTTATCTATCGGGGAAGATAGTTCTACAGGACTTAGGACTCCGAGCAAAGGAGATGAAAGTACACATATTGGGGAGTATAAAAACGGCGGTATACGGAGTTTTCCCTGTAGTTTTTTTTTTTTTTTTTTTTTATAATAGTATACTCTGTGATTTTTTTCCCAAATTAGCGTTTTATCTTTTAATTTTTAATGAGTTTGACACTTTATTTTAGTTTTAGAAAAAGTAATAAATTCAGGTGTCGGCTCGTCACTTGAGTGTGGTTCTAAAATGTGAAGCCCGTCGCCAATAATCCTCGTGTACACTCTTAAAACAAAAGAGTGAAATCCACTCCAGTTGGAGAAGTGCATTTTCGACACCGTAAAGGCATGCATATTTACTCAGACTGAGTTTAAATCACTCGTTTGGAGTGATCCTGTCGGAGGTTTAACACACAAAGGATCCACTCCAAAAGGAGAAGTGCATTTTCCAGTCTGGAGGAGTGAAATCCACTCAGACTGAGTTAAATTAGGAGTTTTTGTTTTAAGAGTGTAGCTCTAGTGCGACGATATGAAAACTACACTAAAAAAACTAATGGCTAGTTTTTCACGATCGGTGCTTAAAAAACACTTGTCCTTATGGCTTACGTTTGCTGCTGGGCTTGGTTTTTATTCTGCTTTATAAAAAAAATATTAGTCAATAGTGTAAAAATAACGGAAGTAAAAGAAAACTGTTCTATAAACAATGTCAGACATCGATAACCCTTTTTGTCCTTTCTTAAGCTTGAAGGTCACCTACTGAGATACTAGGGGGGGGATACAAAAAAGAAATAAAAAACTCGCACTTTTTCTTTGCTCTTACTACTCATGCAGCCAAGCGAAGAAGCATTGCATCTTATTTTTTAAATATATATTTTGATTTTTTTTTTGTCCTTCTGGAATGGCAACGCCGACCTTGAAATCTGGGAAGGATGCTATTTTTTGACATTGACTGAAGGGGATGCTCAGTTATCTCCCGGTTGTGAAGTCCGATTAAAACTACTTTGAGAAGAAAATAACAATGTTGGTTGACAGTTTCTCAAGTTTTAATCATAGGAAAATTTCGTGTCCGAATATGTATTTTTTTTTATTTCATTGGTCATTTGCTGTATATTACTAAATCAGGTAGAACACAAAGAGCAAAGATGAGCAGTCTTTCAAATCTGTTCGATCTGCAATCAGTATTAATATGAATCAAACCTTTTCACTTTCCATGTAATTCATTCGTCAGAATATGGGAGCCACAACTACAGCTTTATTGGTAAAACTCGTTGTTTTCTGTCTGCCAACTATTTTGGATTTACAGTTTGGGCTAAATACTAATATAGCCTGACAATATATTTCACTTTCAATTACCTAATATAAAATAAATGGTAAGGAAAGTATTGCAATTGGGTTGAAAATCCGAATGGGGGAGTTTTGTGAGTTTTCTACTCGTTTTGGAGAGTGTTTGCTAAAAGAGTGGTTTTTGAACATTGGTCCGCTTGAAGCCACTTTACAGCTCGAACTAAAACATCTACAAATTCGGTATACGAATTTCCTGTCGCTTATCGTATGGTTTTCGAGAAAATCGCGCACGTGCAGCGGGTAGCTTTCATAGAACTGCTTAGGTTTTAAAGTTTTTGAAATTAAGGTATAAATACCTTTTAATAGCATTGATCATTTATCGAGTGGTAATTGAGTATCTTTTAGTGTCACACACAGCCAGCTTTTATGATGGAACAATCATTGTTTGCAAGTCTATTTAACAGTTAAATGGAAAGTAAGACTATAAAGCGATTTTTTTAATCTCAAATTCACCAAGTCTCAGTCTAACACTAACTTGCCTACCACTGTTCATCCTAAGCCTAATTATTATTTCAAGGCAGGCGCGCAGCCAGGGAGGGGGCTCGGGGGGCTTGAGCCCCCCCCTCTGACCGTGACAAAGTGCCCTTTTGCCAAATTAATTTGCCCAAACTTGTGTAATTTTAAAAAATAAAATAATCAAAAATGTATTTTATGACAAAAAAAGACAATTTTGCACAATATTCCTGAAAAACGAAAAGTTGCTCATAACAACTTTCCAAAATGCATTAAAATGGATTGTCATGCAAATAGAGCCTGATATCTGGCAGGGCAAATGGGACTCGTGCCCGCGGCACCCACTGCCTTAAATTTACTTAAGAATAATATTGAAAGAAATGCGTGCCAAAAATAGTTGCCATAAAAATTTATATGAAATATAATGAAATTGAACCCAGTGCCATTGATTTTTTTAAAGCGAGCCACAATAGTAGTTATGTCACTTATTATTTCTCTAAATTATGCCCTGGTAACGAGAATAAAATTATGCATGTAAAATATAATATGGCATGCATGATATTATATTATATGTTTCTTATGCTCTATCTTAAGTATGCATGAAAATTTATTACAAAAATTTTAAATATAAGCAGTGTGTACACTAGTATTTAAGATAATTGTTTAAAGTTTTACACTTTTATAAATTTGATAAACGTTGTAGGGTCCCTAAATTCACTTGTGTCCTTGGCCCCATAAGTCCCAATTTTGGCACTGCGCATGCAAACTACTAAATAAACGGACGACGGCTTTAAAAAGCTGCCTTTGCCTGTTTCTAGGCTTCTATAACTGAAGTTCTATAACTTATTCACACTATAGAGTAGTGAAAGATTTTAAACATGTTTTTTCGGCATGGGTGCGAAAAGGCATTAGAACATTTTCCCTCTATCTTTAACTCTTTCAGTAGCAGCGATTCCATTTGCATCATCATGTTTCAGATTATAATTTTAAAAAATAATCGGGCTGACATCTATTGGGATTAATAAAAAATAATTTCTAATAGAAAAAAAGTTTGAAGATTCGAATGATATGCTTTTTGATATCATAAATGGCTATAGATGATCAGAAAAAAAAAATCAAAAATGATGATGCCAAATTGCCATTGGGACTGAAAGTAGGAACTGAAAGGGTTAAAAAGGCAGAAGCGCTTAGTTTAAATCACGATTTTGAAATCAATGTTCTCGGAAAAGCGAAACACAAAAATTTAGGGAAATCCAACCTGCTGAAACTGCCAAATCATATATCTTTATTTATTCCGTACATTGACCAAGTAATAAGTAGCTGGAGCGGAGGTTTGCAGAAGTATGATCATTTCATCAAAATTTCAGTATTTAGTTCCATGTTACTGCAATAAGGCTACTTTCGATGAAAGAAATGGTGCTGTGAAATTTTATTTCTATGATTGGATCAGCGATTCATTCATTATTATCAGAAGTCGATCTTTGGAAAAGTATTGACGAATTTTAAAAGTTAACATCAGTGATTAAAACTTTGAGTGTTCCAATCCTGGTATCATAACCCTTTTTATTTTGAAGCCCACAAAATAAATCTGTTTCAGGCAAAAAAATTATATTTATTATTTTGAATCATTAGTGATTATTAAGTAATAAAAAAAGAAAAAGTAGAAACTGTTTATCTTTTATTAATTATTTAATTGATTTATTATTTTGAATCATTAGTGATTATTAAGTGATAAAAAAAAAAGAAAAAGTAGAAACTGTTTATCTTTTATAAATTATTTAATTTGAAAAAAAAGGATGCTTTTGAATTTTAAATGTATCTTTTTGAACGAGGGTTTGTTTTTAACTAGTGACGGAAATGGCAATGTGTAAAATTTTGCTTTTTCCTATAGCTTTTGGAGTTCATTCGATTTCTTGGTATGAACGAATTAAAGAATCGTTATTAGAAATTTCATAATCTTATGTCAAAAAACGACGTAGATATCAGAATTTTTTGAAAACATTTCATTCCTTTTAATCTCCTTTCACAAAGTTGAATTATTATTTTTTTTTTTTGGGGGGGGGGGGGTTAATTTTTCCTCGGGTTCCAATTCCAATGTAAGAACTATTTTTGTACCAATTATCAGAATTCCAGTTAATTTATCAACCACTCTACAGTCTTAAGTGTTCTTCCCAGTAGTCTCGTTTGTAAATTTAGCATATTAAAGTTATTTCAAACATAGCGTTTTGGAAGATCAACATTTCAAAAATTTTCTCCTGTGCCCCCATAAATTTGTGTAAAAGTGCCCTTCTGAAGTTAAGCCCCCTCCTTGAAAAAATCCTGGCTGCGCGCCTGTTTCAAGGCCAAAGAAAATCTTTTTTTAAGACCAAAACAAAACGACGCTCTGCAGTAGGTCTACGAGCAACAACAACAAAAAAAAATTGTCTCAAGTTTCTGAAAAACAAACGAATAAATAACCGGGAGGCAACTTCGTCCCCTTCGATCCCGATCCCCATCTTTATTACATCCCCCAAAAGAGAGTGAGAGTGGAAAACAGGTGTGTGGGTTTTGGGGTTACTAAATGTAGAATGTCTTTGACGAAAATCGCCAACTGTTTTGAGAGTAAACGCCAATTTGAAATTTTTCTGTAATTTTACGATTTTTTTTTAATACGATAGAATAAGGGCTTCAGATTCTGATCATTTATATACATAAAAGCTAACAGTTTTTTCTAACCCTAAAGTCGAAAGTGTGTCTAATTTACACTCAAAATGATTGGCTATCACTTTGTGTACAAATAGTGAAAATTGTTGCCATTCCTTAGTTAAAAAATGTAATTCTTAAATATGTGGCCGGCACATAGTCATAACACTAAATTAAAATGCAATTTAAAAATTGATAATTTTTATTAATAATACTATTTTTTATATATAATTTGGTGATTTACAGATTTCTTGTGCTTACTAATGACAACAAGACAACCAAGGGCGTACCCAGGATCTGATTTAGAGGGGGGCAGGTAATATGCTATGGGCCCCCATTATCTTAGTTGGATGGGCCCCTTCAGGGAATTTTATTTTTGATGCAACCCCCCCCCCCTTTCTAATCTCCATATGGTTTACTTATTACAATTCGCAGTAAGCAATCGATTAGATTTTTTTAATTATTATAAAATTTATTTATCCCGCACATTTTTAATTATAAACT
The DNA here is from genome assembly GCA_023701765.1 of Hylyphantes graminicola. Taxonomy (NCBI): domain Eukaryota; kingdom Metazoa; phylum Arthropoda; class Arachnida; order Araneae; family Linyphiidae; genus Hylyphantes; species Hylyphantes graminicola. The sequence continues at coordinate 15,737,084 of CM043116.1, forward strand.
AGGTAAATAATCACTAGTTAAATCATTTTTAATTAATAATTAAACCAATGGGAATGTTTCAGGTCATATAATGCTCTTGTTTGCATTATTCATCAGTGCTGGATTTCATTGGTTGCTTAGGTATACCGTAGTGCGATTTCATATATTCGTTGCTTCGTTTTCACTCTCAAAATGACCGATGCAGATTAACATGTTTTAGTTCCATACAGACTTTCTTTAACATATGTTTTAAACAACCAATAGTAGAGCAAGAAGTTGGCATTTAAAAAATTTATTAAGTGAAATATTCTTGGAAAACTCATTTTTGAATGCAAAAACATAAGTAATTCCAGGCAACAAACCGTTGGAGCCGTTAGAGCGGTTGCCAATCCCGACGTGAAACTACCCCATTACCTTACATTTATTTGAACTGCAATTCCTCCAAATAACATTTTTCGGAGGAGTTTTGTTTCAGCCGATTCAACTATTTTTTGCCAGAGGCCTGTAGTTTTTTTTTAATTGTTTTGTGATCAAAATATATTCAATATATAAAATTTGTTTTCGGAGATTCTTAAAAGAAATCTGAAGTTTACCACATTAAAAAATGCTTGGTTAAAAAATCTAGCCAAAATAATACTATATAACCAAATCATTGAATGGATTTTTTTCTTTTTTGCTTATAACTATTCTAGCTTATATCTTTCCTGCCTCTTATTCATACTTAGATCGAACCTTAATCGAAAACATACCCTCGAAAACATATAGACTTTTCAGAAAAATCCTATTTTTACTGAAATAACATAATTTATCTCTTTATCATTTTCTTGTAAATTACATTGATTTTTACAATACAATTGTTTAAAACGACAAATAAAAGAATAGTTTTAGGCACTAAATTTGTTTAACCAGATTTTTGCGATTGATGCAACCAGTCTATGCGCTCTCTCAAAGAGGCCCTCTGTTATTTATTGCGCCATTTAAAAAGGCCCTATACTTTTCTTTCATTAGGTTTCTTTCATTTACTATGACTATAAAATCTTGTATCTTAATGTTTAGAAACTAAATTTTGTCAGAAAATTTGTCTTGGTTTAAAACAAAATTCGGAGCCCCTTTTATGTATATATAAGCCCCAACTCCCGGATTCTATCACCGAACAGGCAATTGAAGACAGAGGGCCCTCCTAATCAGCCTTTAAAGTAAACCGTGCTATCACCTGCTGTTTTGCCATACTGGATAAGAAGGGTATTGGATTACAAAGGTATGGTAATTTGATGTAATAATTACGTTGTCTTGTTTAATGTATGGTAAATGAAACCTTTAATTTTACGCAAGTTGGTAGCCCATTACAAGTCTCTTGGCCCATTAATTGTCCATGTTTTAAACTAAACGATGTATGGGGGCCCCAAATTTAGGAAAGACTTCACATGCAAAAAAAGTCTTGATAGGATAAGGGGGCCCAGAAAGGCAGTGGGCCCAATTGATATTAAATTGGGCCCAATTTGAAAACAAAAGTACTTAAAACCCCTTATATACATAGAATATACATCAATTGGGGGCTTCAGTTCGCCAAATTACTAACAAATGGCCATATTTTAAAAATATGTAGACCCCTTTTTGCGCAAAGTATTGGGCCCCCAGAGGTCAACTCAGGGCCAAAATCGCAAAAAATGGGCCTCAATTCGAACATCATTCGTGGGCCCCTTTTATATCAGATTATATAAAATTTCCTCCAGGCGCAAAGTGGGCCCCAGAGCACGACTGGGAACACAACATCGATTTATTTTAATGCTTCTCCTTTTACATATATTATATACAGGGGCCCCCATAAGACCGGGGCCCACTTCACCCTTTCTAGAGGGGGGCAGCTGCCCCCCTCTGCCCTATGGTGGGTACGCCCATGAAGACAACCAAAGTCCCAAACTGGGAAAAAGTTCTTTTGTTTCATGTGAGCTCATATATTGGTTTGTTTGCATGTAACCGTTAGCAATCGGCTTTAAAGCAGAAGATTATCTCTAATTCGTTGATGTTGTTCCTCAGCCTTGATCAAATCCAAAGTCCGTTTGCCTACAAAAACCGCATTGGTAATTATTTCTAGTGTAGCATGAAAGCAAAACAGCTTTTAAATTACCAACAAAATTGTGGGTCTTACCCAAACCGTAGATTTGTTTGAAAATCTGGCCCCGTTCCACGTGCATAGTTTACTATTCCTACACTCTTAAAACAAAAGAGTGAAATCCACTCCAGTAGGAGAAGTGCAATTTCGACACTGGAAAGGAGTGAATATTAACTCAGACTGAGTTTAAATCACTCGTTTGGAGTGATTTTGTAGGTGGATTAACACACAAAGGATCCACTCCAGTAGGAAAAGTGCATTTTCTAGACTGGAGGAGTGAAAATTAACTCAGTCTAATCGCTCGTTAATCTCTCAGTTAAAATCGCTCGTTCGTTTTTAAGAGTGTATAAAAAAAGTTCAAAATTATGATTTGGGTTATAAAAAACGCAATATCATGCTAGCCAAATTGGCAATTTTCAGCCAAATATTTCAGACTTCTCCTACACAGCAACATAAACAAACGTTTGGAGGGAGGGTTGAGATGGAGTTGTCATCCTCCTTCTTCCTTATCTTGCTTAATCTCCTCCTTTTCAACAAAAAAGAGGGATTCTGAGAATTCTGTTGTGGTTAAATTATTGCACAAATGAAATGAAAGTAAACACAGAATTAGTTTGAGAAACATTTGATACTGACTGTTATTTTGAAAAAGAATGACCTTGTTTTGACTTTGGGATTACCCCGTCCTAGGGTACCTCCCCGTCCACATGCCAATGTTGGCAAATCCGTTGGCTCTGCACTCCTTGCCAACCTAACTTGGGTAAAAACAAATAGTAAAAAGGCGCGATTGGACTATTGGTCCGTTAGTTGAAACTCTTGTAAGGTAATATTTACATACAAAATGATCCGAATACAATTTAATCAAAATACACTTTTCATTCTGATAAAATTGCCAAATTTTCTCAAATAATATTGAAATCTGTTAGACCTTAAATGAAATTAATGTTTTAAACATGTTTTCTGGATGGATTCACAAATAATTTATGGAACTCTTTACATCCGCGGAAGGATCTTCTCCGTAGCGTATTTCTATTTACCCAACTTAGGTTGGCAAGGAGTGTAGTTTTTCAAAATTAAGGGAACACGGTACCAAAACATTATTTCTAGAAATAATAACATAAACTTGTAAATTATAGTAGTTTTATAAAACATTCTCTCTTAAATAAACATCCCTGCATAATTTTGTGCACCGTATATATAAACACAGGTTAAAAATTTCAAAATTATAACTTAGCGAAAAAGCTTTAGGGATTTATTGAACACAAGAATGGAAACAGGGAAAAAAGGTTGAAAGCATAAGAAATATGTATTCAAACTTACAGGAATGACACCAGAAAATATTTAATATATTTTTTTAAACAATAGATATCATTATGAAACTTTCAGTAAATGTTCAAAAAGATATTGTAAAAGTATTAAGAAGTAAAAACAGAAAATTCGACATTTTGACAAATTTTTGCGTTCCGTAATCCATACAATTTTTGGGTACCGTACCCTTAACATTGAAATTTCAAAAATAAACGTTGTATGTTACACAAAACATTCTAAAATCTTCATTATAAAATTGAAGGAAATATACATTTTTTTGTTCAAATTCAGCATACAAAAAAAATCAACTGTTTTCCCGCACTTTCCTGAAATCCTGAAGTACAAGAAAAAATTTTCGATTTATAATAGTAATACAGATTTATTATAGTAATACATAGTAAATAAACTGCCTATTTCCTTTAATTTTTTCGTAAGTGGTGCTAATCTCTGTTCCTGCAGACTTGCCTTACAAAATAGTAAAAACCTACGTAATTGGATTAAAAAAAACGAATAAAATAACAATATTATAATTAACACAACACAAGCCATAGATATTTAACTAAATCGTCTAAATGTATTTCTATATGTATTATGTTTCAGATATGCAATTCGATTCGTCATTGCTTTTAAATCCTCAAGTTTTTTTAAAACCTGTTTTGTTATCAATTCGACGTTTTGGCGTAAACTCAATAAATTTTTTAAAAAATCTTAAATATTTTCTATCCCATACCACTATCATTGTTTTAGAACAAGTTTCTTCGAGGTGGGGGGACTTGCTTTACTTTCAGTTTTGTGGTTAACAACCAACCTTCTATTACATGTATTCTTTTATCTGTGTATTTTCAGCTGTTTTCTTTCTTGAAATTCTATGTAGTCACGTAAAGGTAAAGGTATCAAAAACATAAATATATAGACTACAAAGCTTATTTTCAAAATTTTCACAGTGACAGGTTTGTACTCAAAACAGTCACTAAATATGATTCTTATGGATAAAAATGATAAATATCACTGTGTTTAGTCCAACAAAATTATCACTATTTTTAAAAGATAGTATACATTTATTTACGACAACTGCATACGAATTCTCTTCCCAAATTAGATGCGAAATATTTTATGCCTTTTAATCAAATCTCAAAAATTTTATGAGTTCGTAGTTTATAAGCAATTGTCCTTGAGCTATGGATATTATACTAGACAAGGGCATAAACTTCTACAACCCAAAACAATGGGACATATGGAATGTCCAAAATGTTCTTTTGCGGTATTAATACATTTTCAGTTGCCAGTGAAAATCGTTGTTGCGTGAAATTTATTTACGCATCGTTTTTTTTTTTTAAATAAAAATGTTGTTTTAAAATATGGAAGAAATAACTATTTTATGTTAATAATAGAAAATTAAAAAACAAGAAACAATTTTAATTTATCTTAACCATTAAAAGCACAATAAATTATATTCGCGTTTTAGAATTATTATTTTTTTTTTTTTAAATTACATTATAAACTTCTAAAACAATGGGAAACATGAAATGTGAAAGAATTTATTCACGCATTCTATTTTTCAAATAAAAATTGAGCATTGGTTTTTTAATTAAAAAATTCTGTTTCAAAACTTGGAAGAAATGACTTTTTATGAACAGAAAAATTTAAAACAAAAAAGCAAAATATTATTTTAATTTATTAAAACCATAATCAAAATGAGTTAAATTAACCTTTTTGAAAAAAATTATAAAAAAATGACATAGAAATAAATGAGGTTTTAAAATAATTTTGGTAGAATCGTCTTCTTTAATCGCCTGACCGGAATAAATTCCGTTTTTTTAGGCCGCCATGTTTGTTGTTCTGTTTTCCGATGGTGTTTTGTTCCGAAAACGATCAGAATTGTTGATTCCGGAGGTGAGTTTTGGAATTATTTTTCTTAGTCAGTGATTCCGAATAGAAGACGAGGCTTAGGAAGCGTAAAAAAGAATGTTGTTAACGGGATTGTATGTTGACCGTGAAATCGAGACAAGGCCGATATGGTTAGCTGATCGCAGAAATCGGAATAAAGAGGGGGAAATTGGCTAAAAACTGTTGTATCTGGCACGAATTGTTGCCTGTTATCAGATCAAAACGAAATTGGATTTTTTAAAAAAAATTTCTTTGGCAGTATTGAAACACTTTAGTGTATCTAAACCGCAAGAATTCAGTTTAAAAAATTGCATTTTATTTACTGATGATTTTTATTGTTAGTCTACTTAAAGAAAAAAAAGTAATTTTTAAACTGTTGACTATTTTAAATAGATTGTCTTGATTCAAAGTTTTATTACAATGAGATCTAATCTGTTGCATTCGTCTATAACAATATTCACCTCTTGCGGCTTGGCGTCCCCATTTGGGGACATTCTTTAAAACCTCCCCACAAACATGAACAAGACTTGTTCATGAACGCGTTAATTAGTTGACCTAAATTGACCTGGTCCGATAGAAGATGATCCAACTATCTGCTTTCTGCCTTTGATTGCAGATATCAATAATCTATTTCTATACAAAAAAAAATGAAGTTGAACGAGGGTCAATACGATATTAAAGTTCTTAAAAAAATTATTTATTTTTTTCTTCCAAACTGTTCAAAAAGTTCGTTTAGTAGTTAACTTTATAAAGGCATTTTACATTAAAAACAATGTTAAAACATTTTGTTAATTACAAATAAGTGATACGGCCTTTTTTGTTGCATTTATAGCACAAAAAATGTGTATTTTTAGAATTTAAGGCTTGTTCCTAAGTTCTATTAAACACAAATTAAAAACAAAATTCTTTGCAAAACATACTTTTTATCATATATTTGTATGAAAAGCATGTTTAGATTAAAAATATACGTGTAGGATTTTGCTCGGGTCTTAATAGGTTATACATAAAGATTATTATTATTTCCATTGTATCCCTCTACATTACATCCATCTTTATTTACAAAACCAACGCCAAGTTGGCGATCGACTGTCCATCTCCCTACACCAACTTCATACGCATCCGTGACTTCCCATCATAACATAAATGGGGGGTTAACCTTGACCTAGTGGGCCTTGTGTGTCTGTGGGTCATCGATTAAACACAACAAGGAGTTTCCCCTAGTTCCTGGAAAGGGGTTTCTGTTGTGGGTGGCAATGTTTCCTAGTTGCTAGGCAACCATTTTTAAAGGGGTGTTTGGGGGAGATTGTGTTTTGTTATTTGAAATGGGGTATGAATTTTTTTAAAGAAGTTGTAGGGGATAATTTTAGGCTATAAAAGAGAAATTTTTTTGTGATTTTTTTCAAAGTAAATTGTAGTTTTTATGTTTCGATGGATATCGGAGAACCTTTTAATTATATATTGATATCAATGCAAAATTTTCTGACTTACTAAGTCGTAATGAAAGCCTGACAAAAAAAAAAAACGAGCTCTAGCACTGCAGTGAATATTTGAATTAAAACTTAATAATAATTTATCAAAATAATAATAAAATATATTTTATTTCTAAGCTAATCTTTTGAGTCTAATCTATAACTGCTATTGATATTTGACTTTAAATGTTTGTGATCTACTTATTTCAATCTGCGTTAGCATTTCGAAAATATCTCTTTTGGGGAATGGGCACCCTGGACCGCGGGTCTCCAAACTCAAATTCCCCAATAGTAATCCAATTAACAAAAAAATATTTTCTATGCCACATTTCTCAGGTTGTATTCAATATTTTTACAAGCGGATTTTTGTGTGTGCTAAATGTAGCTGACTTGCAGGTCCCGACATGGTCCCACTGTTTTCAAATTAGTTCAAAATGTTTTTTTTTAAATTTTGAATAAATAATTTACAATAAGTATTCGAAGCAGAGTGGGATTATAGAGACCTGTAAGTTGCCTGCATTTATTATTTAAAAAAAAAAAGCTTGCAAAAATATTCAATACAGCCGGAGAAATGTGGCAGAGAAATTATTTTTCCCCCTGTTTCATAAAGTACAATAGAACCATTTAAACTTTAATAAAAATGTACTTCAAATGTATGAGGAGAAATGAGAGAGGGTGAAAAAAAATGCTGATATTCGATGGGGGTAAAATCAGTAAAATTGTCCAATGGACCCTGCGGAAATGAAATCGTCTTCGCCTTTCTGATTGGCTCGCTGCCCCTCAAAGGGTAGTGATGTTAAATGTGGCTTATTTGTGAAGAACAGTTTGATCTTGACTGCTGTTTAAGGAGTTCTGAGAAAAACGTAATTTTATAATCGAAATTTCAATTCTATCGTTGATTGCAAAGCTTGGAGATATTTTTAATTTCGCTAAAATAACATATTTCCTGTTTGGAAATATGCTTGCAAAAAAATTCCTTTGATTTAGCGTATTTTCAAACGTTCAAAGCTCTATGGGTCTGTCTGAAACCACTCTAAAATACGAACTAAAAGAGCTACGCACTTGAAATTCGGTTCATAAGTTCTCAATACCTGTTGGACGTCGTAACAGAGAAAATCACGCATGCTCAAAGGGTTTTCTGCCGTTAACATTTGAGGTTTTAAAGTTATTGAAAAAACCTTATAGATGTAGATAAAACATTAATAAAATGTTTTGATATTAGTGAGTGGTAATTAAAAGTCGCGTAGTCATATACAATCTTTGCTTTTTAAAAAATTGGTTCAGCATTTTTGTTTTGGTAAAATTATACATTGAAAAGTGTCATAAGGTTGGCTGATACATGAAATTTATTTTTTACATATATTTATACCATTTCGATTAACCATCCAATATAAATTAAACACATGACAAAATTCACAAGACATTACATTCATTAACATCTCTACCAAGAGGGGGTGTAGGAGGTTTAACCTTGGCCTTGACCAAGAAATAAGGGGAGGGAGGGAAGCATCGATTGCGAATCAGGGGTGCTTTACTTTCTCCCCTCAGTTAAAGAGGGGTGTACAGTTACCAAGGACAACCGCCCGGTTCCTCGGGGGATGGTTGTAAAATCGTAAACAAAACAGGTGTTCGATTGGGGGTTTGAGGATGACTCATCGTCAGGGGGTTGCTGGAATAGTTTATTCTCGCCAAAGCATTTCGTAGAAAAAATTATGTTGATGTATGTAAGAGAAGCAATGGACAATTTGCATATTTTTCAAAGTGTCATAAAAACTATTGGTTCCGATAGAAAAAATGCTCCTGGTTTCGAATATCAACTTAAAATTTCAAAAAAATATTTCTGTAATTTAATAAAAGAATAAATGCACAAAGCGGTACGCCATTGGCCGTGACGTCATCTGTTATGAACCGAGGAATCTTCCGAATTCGTGAACGTTTGTTTACCTTTTCGAAGGTTTGAATTTCGAATGTTGTTTTCTTCTGTTTTTTAATATCTTATAATTTTAAACCAAAATGGGAAAGTAAAGAGTAGAAAAGCAAACTAGTTTAGATGGAAAATGCTCTTAATTTAAATTACTGAATTCGTTAATAAAAATATATTTACTATAAAAAAATACAGTTTTGACACAATAACTGACAGAAAAACTATGTTTAAATTTGATTAAAAATGCACATTACTGTCTCGCCAAATGAAATGATTGTAGTTAGTACATTTATGCAAGTTAACTTGTATGTTTCGAATATGATTGTTTCATAATTTGGTATACCCTTTGCTGAGAGCATTGAATGCTATATTGAAGATTAAAACTGTACTGCTCTAATTTACTACTATTTTGCCTGTATTCAGTTTCTAGACGCTAAAACTTTTCTTTTGATGTATAAGACTCCCACTTTCAGTGATTATTTTAGCTACCAGATAAAATGATGGTTTTTATTCTTCGCCTTAGCAATACCACATGAAAAAACTCATTAACCCCTCTGACACTATTTATTGTTTTAAAGTCCTGTTTTTGTTGTTGTACACCTCCACCTATTCTAGATCTAACTTTTCAAACTCAACTTGGCACAGGCATTTGCATATTTTAAATGCAGGCCTCTATCTTTGTGAAAACTGTCATCTGGCGGTGCATGCCAATGTTAAAAGACACATTTGGACTCTAAACTCTTTAGGGACATGTGGTGTCAAAACTTATGGTATTTTCTTTTTATGGAGGCCAAGACCTTTCTTTTGATGTATAACAATCCAACTTTCAGTGAGTATTTAAACTACCAGCTAAATTTCTGGTTTTTATTTTTTGCCTAATCATTACTACATGAAAAAACCCGACTTTTCCCTTCTGACACTATTTATTGTTTTAAAGTCCTGTTTTTTTTGTTGTAGCCCTCCACCTATTCTAGACCAAACTTTTCCAACCCAACTTGGCACAGGTACTTGCATATTTTTTAAATGCAGGCCTCTATCTTTGTGAAAACTGCCATTTGTCGATGCATGCAATGTTAACACATTTGGACCCTAAACTCTTTAGGGACATTTTTTTGCAAAAACTTTTAGTATTTTCTGTTTATGGAAGCCAAGACCTTTCTTTTGATGTATGACACTCCAACTTTCAGTGAGTATTTAAGTTAACAGCTAAATTTTTGTTTTTTATTTTTTGCCTAAGCATTACCACATGAAAAAACTCATATTCACCCCTCTGACACTATTTATTGTTTTAAAGTCCTGTTTCTTTTTTTGTTGTACAACTCTAACTATTCTAGACCTAACTTTTCAAACCCAACATTACACAGGTCTATGCATATTTTTAAATATGTATTGATATTTCAATTGCCAGGCACAAAATTCATTTGTATTTTTCAAGCAGTTCTTGTGTGCAGCAATGAAAGTTATGATCATCCAAAAATGCAACTGAAGGGCTGTTATTTTTCATTATTTCTGCAATATTATACCAATTATAGAGATTTTTAGCGATTTCAGTTTTCAAAATACTGTTTAATAGGTAAAAAAGTTTAAATTGGTACATGTTGTTACATTTTCTTAATAGCTTATTAATGTTTTGAAACCGTGTTTATTGAAATAACATCATCAATTAAATGAACAAAATTAGCTTGCAAGTGTTTTACGTATATTTTTATTTCTTATTTAAGTGTTTTTATTCAGAAAAACTCATTTTTAAATAAGAAAGTTTGCTTTTCGTACTAGCAATAAAACTTGTTTTAATGGCTTTGCACCACTTGTTTCTAGCATATTTATTTTTGGGTAATGAAGTATTTATCTGGGCTTTTGTGCAGTTGTATTCGTACACTTGCACAATACAGTACTTATAACCCATAATTAAGAAATAAACATCAAACGGAGCGATTTTTCGGACTCAACAATAACACTAAGCGCCATTATTGCGATTACCGGAACGACAGTAGTGAGCGGTAGCCATTTCGTAACAGATGACGTCACATGACGACATCGCTGTTTTCGCGCCAAAAACTTGAAAAATTAATTAAAAAATAAGTTGCTCTTAAAAAGCGGAAATATGCGAGATTAAGGAGTTTCTCCCTATGCTTAATCGGAATAAAATATGTTTGGAAAATGCTGTAATTGTCCATTGTAAAAAAACCCTGAAAAGTGTAAACAATCCAATTATAGTATAGGAACTTCGAGATTATCGTGTGGATCCACCAATTCTAGCCATTTCATTTGGCGCTAGTTTTACAAATTAAATATTGAAATTTCAAAATTAAGCTAAGTTTACACAATACATTTATCAAATCATATTAATTAACAAATAGTTCATATGTAATTATAACCATATATAGTTTCGCCAGACGATAATGTTTATTTTGGCGAAGTTGATTGACGGGATAACAATGAAGAAGTACCTCTTTTTTTCCTTTTTTTTTTTCGCTTTAATATTTCGTCTTCGGTAATGTAAATCATGATTTTAATTGTTTATTATTTTTTTAGTAAACTTAAAATTATTTCTATAATTTTTGCATAGGTGTCTGAGAAAAATATATAGTTATTTTACAATCATTACAATTTTTAAAAAGGAGCCAATAAAAAGCCATGAGCAATAAAAAAAACACACCTTGAAATGATCAACCGGATACTTGGCGCTATTTCTTTTACTTGCGGCATTTTTTGCGCTCATTTTTAAATAAATCAACCACTCATTATAATTTATTCTAGGGCGTCCATTGTAAAATCAAAATTTTTTGTTATTTCAATATAAAATGTGACCCTACATTCACAGATTACATTTATCTGAATTTTTTTTTTTTGTTTATCCCTCATTTCCATTCATAATAAAATATAAAGTAATGTAATGGTCCTCTGAAATTAATAGCCACATTAAATAATTAGAAATAGTAATTTAATTATCATTGTCTGGTAGCAATTAGTAATATTTTCAGCGTCTTGTAAATTCTCTTGAAATCTCTCTCAGTTAAAGCAATTTACATTTCTCTCGCGTTTACATTGTTGTATGTTCCCATGGCAACTAGTTATTAGCTGTTGCCTTGAGAGCGATCAGAAAACAGTTCGAATGTTCAAATAATAATAATAATAACAATAAGAATAATAATAGTACTAAACTTAGAGTAATTTAAAAAAAAAAAATTGATTAAATATTAAATTTCGAGATTTTAAAAAAAAATCTAGCTCATAGAACTGGAAACCAAGTATTTCAGCTAGATAATAAAGGGTAAAAACAGGTTTTTGGAGGAGTTCAAAAACGCAGTGAAGATGTTTTACCTGTATTGATTTATTGAAGTAAGTATTATTTGCGGTAAGAGTTGTGTTATTGAATATTTTGTAGTGTAGTTTGAGGAAGGAGAGTTACAAAGAGTCTAAAATAATGCTGCATATTAAAAAAATGAAACAAAATATTTTCTGTGTACTATTAAATTTCATGGTTATTGATACAATTACATTTTATGATTATTGATACAATTACATTTCATGATTATTGATACAATTAATTTTCATGATTATTGATACAATTAATTTTCATGATTAATGATACAATTATATTTCATGATGGACCTTACTTTATAAAAGTTTTTTTGTCAACTATATATTTGTTTATTAAAATATCAGTCCAAGGGTCTTCAAAAGTACCCAGGCCTTGGGCTCTACACTCTTAAAACAAAAGAGTGAAATCCACTCCTGTACGAGAAGTGCATTTTCGACACTGGAAAGGAGTGAATATTAACTCAGACTGAGTTAAAATCACTCGTTTGGAGTGATCCTGTCGGAGGTTTAACTAACAAAGTATCCACTCCTATAGGGGAAGTGCATTTTCGACACTGGAGGTGTGAAAATTAACTCGGACTGAGTTAAAATCGCTCGGTTTTTTTTTTAAAAAGAGAGTAACCTATCATGGTCAGGCCATGATAGGCCCTATCTTAGAAACAAAAACATGCCACGTGTACATTCAAACTCAACGAAAAATGAAAGATAAACAATCATATCAACACACAGATACGCCCGACATCCGATTCGACATCTCAAAAAAAAAAAAAGTTGAAGCATCAATGAACTCCCGTCTTATCGGTTTTCGATGTGTTGACGGGGTCTATTTTTAATTGTCGTCCGACCGTCGGTACCGACAAAAAAGGGTTTTCCGGGCCTAGATTATCTCTCCACTTCCAGGAAATTCTTCTGGAAGAGAGACACGTATCGGTTTCTTGCGAGGCAATATCCGCAGATAACTTTCGGTAGGATGTGTCGTTTGTTGAACAACCTTGTTTTTTTTATTATGGGATTCGCAACTTGACTACACTCCTTGTCCCTCCTATTTTGTAAGGGCCAAGTCTACAGGAACAGAGATTAGATTTACACAAAAATTAAAAATGAATGAAATAGGCTGTTTATTTGTTACTAATTCAGGCATTTGTTATTGCATTAAAAATCGGCATGTTTCCTTTTACTTCAAAAAGTGAGGGAAAACAGTTGATTTTTGTGTATGCTGAATTTAAAACAAAAAGCTGTATATTTCCTTCAATTTTTTTAATGAAGATTTCAAATGTATTGTGTTAACTATGTTTATTTTTGAAATTTCAGTGTTAAATTTGCAAAACTAGAGTCAAAGGGTTTGCCGAACGATGGCATGGGTATAGTTTGTAGTAGCTTGCACTTAGATCCATTAAAAACGAACGGTATAAAATTTATTTTACTTAGTTTATGAAAAAGAAGGAAGTTGTTGTCCCTTAAAGTAGGGAATAATAATTGTGTCCATTGACACAAAAATCTAAATATTTCTAAAAATCTCAAATAGCACGTTCTTCCACTAAGCTCTTTAATTTTGTTGTCTTATTTTTTCATTAATAAATACTAAAGGTGTCTGAGTGTTCGGGTATACACTCCTTGCCAACCTAAGTTGGGTAAATAGAAATATGCTATGAAGAAGATCCTTTCACGCATGTAAAGAGTTCCATAAATTATTTGTGAATCCACCCAGAAAAATATTTAAAACATTAATTTCATTTAAGTTCTAACAGATTTGAATATTATTTGAGAAAATTTGTTTTTACCCAAGTGAGGTTGGCACGGAGTGTAGCAGAATGCTAATTTTTGCTTTGCAAATGTTCTTAACAACCGTCTTTAATGACTAATGATTTACTCGAATATCCAATGTGTACGTACATCCCATCTCGGCCCGTCACAGGTGGGTTCCCATCCGGATGCGGATGCACTCTCACTCAGTCGTCGAACAAGTCGTCTTCACCTAGTTTCTCCATTTCTCTATCTCCCTTGGGTGATTTTTTTTAATTCCTTTTTTTTACCGCATTTGAGGCCTCCGTGAGGCGTTGTTTTCTTACCTGATTCTATCGAGAGAAAAAAAAAACCCATAATTAATCCCTTTCATCCCCACGTAGTGAAATGCAGGCAACTGAAAGGTGAAATGTTACTGCAAAATATGAAAATGGAGAATTGTTGATCCTAATATCCGTTTTAGAATGCGTTAATAATTAGTACTTAGTAATAGTAAATTTTCTTAAATTTTTTGCATGTGTAATTTTTTTTGGATTATTAAAAAAATTACGTATAGCATCAATAATTTACCTTTAGGTTACCTTGTTATTGATTTTCTTCCCACAAAAGATTCATGCGATTTTGCAAAAAATTCAAAATTAAAAATGATTGTTCCATATTTAAGCCAGAAAATCAATTTTAGGTCTGATAGTAAAATGTTTCACTGCAAAAAAGTATACGCGATTTTTTTTTCTAAATATATTTGAATTTTTGTTACCATCGGATAAATCAGGCAAATGTCTCAAGCACAAGGAAAACTATGATAATTGTTTTTCCGTTTTCCTTTGAAAAAAAAAAAAAAAACCCCTACTATTCCTGTCGTACAATTTCATTGGATATGCTGGCCATTAAATTTGTATCAAACCATAAAGTTAGGAAAGAGAATAGAGCGGCCCACACATGTATGTGTGCAGTAACGCACAAAAGAAGCAGGCTAGAGCGGTGCATCTTGGGATACCTCAGTGCAGGTATGAGGTATGTTATGCACAGTAGCTCGAAAAACCTGACAACCATGCTTCAAACAATTTGAACTGATAGACCCCTCTACTTCTCCTTCCTAACTCTATAATCAAAACCTTTGGCGAATTATGAATTGTATTTGGTTCCATTATTATTAACCACCGAATCGATTAAACAAATTGTTCAAAGACCACACAAAAACCCCTCATAATCTCGCTTTTTCCGTTTTTTCATGTCATTTTCTCCGGGTGACACACTGACCTCGAATCTGGTGGTTTCTGGCAAGGATCCTTCTCAAAAAAAGAATAAAATAAAAAAAAGATTAGAAAAATAATGAGAATTGAGAACGAAACCGAAAGATGTTGTAGTGGGTGACACCTTTAGTCGAGTGTGTGACAGACAGACAAAAAATTGGACACATCCTCTTCTTCGCGGTTGAGTGGGCGAAAGGGAAGGCTTGTCATGTGTGTTGTTCTTGCCTTCAAAAGAGTGTCAAATCGATAAGGAGGCAGATTAGGTCTGTCTGGAAGAAAATATTCACTCGATACCGGCCCATACCAATAAGTTTTGGAGAATTGGCGATCGCTTTCTTTCACAAACTGGTGCTGGGGAATCTGGGGATGCCAGTCGGTAAGGCGCTTGATTTGCATGCGATAGATCCCCAGGTTCGGGCTCGGCATTGCCAAAAATATGTGTAGCTCTAGTGCGAAGTTAGCTCAACTCAACCTAACCTTTCATAAAGTATCAATTTAATACCCATTAGTGGGCCAATAGCGATGCATTCACCATAATAATAGTGAACGCGGGTTGCCATGCCGCCAAGATTGTTATAACTCTATGTATGTTAGTAGAGCCAAAGCGTAGCTACTCTAGCCTTAAAACTTAAATAACAATTAACTTTATATATTAAAACGAAATGATTAAAGATTTAGGAAAATTAAGCTGTATGTCTTGGAAAATTAATTAATTGATAATTGTTACTACTACAGTTATCAATTAAATAATTGTTACTTGTAATTTAATAATTGTTAATTGTGGACAATTACAATTGATGAATTGTTAGTTGATGTGGTTAATTGTGGTTGGATTAACAATTAATTAATAGTTAATCTTTAATTGTTCTTGCAATTAAAATTTATTCAACACTGTCACAAACAATGGTACGCAAAAATTTCAGCAAATTCGGCCCGACTTACAAGTTTGGAGGCCCAGGGCACTAGCAAATTTTAGGCCCCCAAAATATACATCGATAAAATATTTGCATGTATTTTCCTATCTTACAGTGTTAACTAAAAAAAAAAAAAACGAAGTAATTAGCTTGAAAAGCGTGCTTATAACCCAAAAATAAATTAAATAACCATTTTTTGTAAATTAATTCATAGTTAAAAAAACAATTTCATAGTAAACTTTTGTTCATAAATTTATTTCTTTTTTTGCTTACTTCATATTAAAAAGTTTGGGCCAGTTGTATTGAGTACAAATTCTCATGAAGAAAATTTGGGGCCCCCTTGAAGTGAGTGCCCTGGGCACGTGCCCCGTTTGCCCTGCCAGAAATCAGGCCCTGTCTGTATGCATCTGACAAGAGTCCTAACGGTTGCGTTGGGTGCCTATTCAGGTGTTGGCTCGTCACTTGACTGTGGTTCTAAAATACGACGCCCGTCGCCAATAGCCGTAGCTCTAGTGCGACGATATTTCAAACCTAACCTAACCTGACAAGAGTCCACATTGCTATCGGGAGATTTCGGCCATGGTGTTGAGAGGGTAAGCTTCTCCATCTGATAACAAGGGCAAAACTTCCAACAACAATCCTACGCACATCTGGCAGTATGGTCAACAGCAAAAATGCCCGAGGACTTGGAAGAAGGGATCGGCTTCCTGTCTCTTACTATTTGGATCTTTAGCGCGATTTTCGTTTTAATTGAGGCGGTATCCCAGATTTATTGCCCCACTTGAGGGGCGAGGAGGGAAGAAAAGCCATAAAACTCTAAGATAAGACTTTTTTGGGTTGTGTGAAATCGTTTCGCACCCCCCAAGTCACTTTGCGAAATGAGGTTCCTATTTCAAAGGGCTGCCAGCAATGCGAAGTGTCGCCAAATCTCATTGAATAGTTATAGTGTTTCCCAAATTTGAGACAAAAACTTTGCATGATTGGCACAGAATGTTTTGTAAAATTTCTTTTCTATTGAAAAGATAAAAAAAATATCAGACTTGCTTTAGCATTTTGTTAAAATAAGAGTTTTTTTTTCTCAGTTCATAGTTTTTCTTGCAATAAGGTAAAATTGTAAAGTAATGTTTTCCAAGCTGTGCCTAATACTTCTTATAACAGTCAAAAAATGTTTTCGTGAGATTTAAAACTTTTTTGATTATTGAAAATGTGTAAATATGTCATTTTTTTTAAAGATATTTTTTGTATCACTTATATATAGAATTTTATGCAATAAATTCACATTTTAACGCTGCAGTTATTTTCCTTTTGTGCCTTTTTGCTCACCTCAACGAAAATATTTGCTGTAAATTTGACTATGAAGCATTAAATAATATCATATATTCGTAAAAGAATTTAATCTTGTAATTTGTTGAAAGTATTGACCTATTTAAATCCGTATTACTCAAGCTGTGCAACATGTCTACTTTTTGTAAATTTTACTTTATGAGCCATGCACCATGATTTTTAATACTTGGGTATTCAACCTTAAATTTAAAAATATATAATATCATGCTTATCGTAAATAGATCGTAAATATATCGTAAATATAAATATATAATATCTTAAAAATATATAATATCGTATATTTAACATATTAACGACGATTGGCAAGAAAATTTGTTATGCTAAGATGAGTTTTCTACTTAAGTTTATCTAAATAAACTAAAGACCATTGTCCTGAACAATTGTGTAAGATAAAGTGAAAATGGAAAACGAATTAAAAAAAAACTTTAAGGGAACGCGTTTGTTTGAAAATGACGGTGTTAATGGTATTTACAAAGTCATCGTTAATGGGTTAAATATGAATTCGCCAACGAACCATTGACTTTAAAATCAAGAAAATATAAGAACTAAAGAAGAAAAAAAGTACTAGTTCGCCAAGTTGTCGATGTTCGCCAATGCAAGTAGACCCTCTCTCTTAAAGGGGGTGGAATGGGGTCGCAGGTCAAGTGGGGTAAACGGTCGTAAAATCGGAGAGGAAAGATGCTTTTTCCGATTGCCACTATTTGGACGAAAAAGGGGCAGAAACAAAGGAATCCCCCGACAGTACCCGAAATCTTTTTCTCTCAAAAGCACATAAATCTAGCATTCATTTGCACGCCATAAAACTGTCGAGGGGTTTCGCAAAGATAGGAAAAAAAGTAGGGTTAGGCACTGTTGTAAATTTAGAGGGGGCTTTATGGGTTGAACTATACAATTATGCAATAGACTAGACACGCTACACCAATTAAACCAGAATTTAATAAGAAGAGTGAAAAAAAAATTCTGAAAAAAGCCACCAAAACCCGTTTTTTTTAAAATATGTATGAACTGTTTATATTTTTTATTCAAGACACTAAATTAACAACAGTTGATGTAGAATTAAAATATGTAATTAGTGTTGGGCTGATTTTATAGCCAACATTCCTTTCTGCAATGGTGACTTCTCATTTGCTGTTCAGGGATATTGTGGTAGAATTAAGTAATTGATATATGATGGAGTTCTTATCTATTCATCGTAGCAATTCATATTATAAGATCCCGATTATTAATGCTACGCAATGTACTGTTAACCACTATACGACTTGGCCATATCATGAATCATTGTAATTAGCATTATAGCCCGTATCAGAAAGAACTATTGTACATTTAAACCGTTAGTTATAGCACATCTATCTCCTGCCCAACATTAGAAATGTAAAAAAAAAACTGTTTTTTTTTTAATCTGAAATAAAACCCATACGTGGTTTAAACTTTGATACATATTCATAAACGATTTGGTTAAACCAAACTTTTTACAAACACAAAAACTTAATTTTTTGCCAAGGTTATGACAATCGCAATCGTGACTGAAAGTAAAGGGATAGGAACATTTTTCTTTCCATAAAATTAAAGAATCTTTAGAACTATTGATGAAAAAATAAATGGTCCGTTTAAAAATCCTTTTATAGTCCGAAACTTATTTTTTTTTTAAACTTAAAACTTTTGAAAGCCATAATTTAGCAGCACATTTTGAAACAATCACGAATTAATTTTCTCAAAATAAAACCTACCTTCATTTATTTAACCGGTTGTACATAAATTTCCGAACAAGAATATATAAGCAGGACTTAGTTAAATAAATTTTCTTTGGTAGAATTCTAAAAAAGACAAGGGACTCAAAACACTGCCCTTGACAATAACCGACTGCTTTTGTCTCCAAATTAAATTTTCAATGTTATTGCCAAGGTCACCAAAATCCTTTTATAAGAAGATTGAAAGCCACTCTTTTTTAATCTATTGCAGTAGTCCAATCTTTTTAAATCTAAAAAACAAACTGACTTTAAATAACATCTTTAAGCATCTATGTCGAATTTGAAAGCCGGATTTGTAGAGCTCTATATTCGCCTCCAACCAAATAAGAAACGGTAGGGATGGCGGTTTTTCGGAAAAAAACCAATGTTTCGAAAACCGGTTTTTCGGTTTTACTGATCCTTAGGCCCAGCCTTATGAAAAACCGGTTTTTTGGTCAAAACCGAGGGCGAAAAAACCGGTTTCAGTTTTCCATCCCTAAAGTGTTTCAAATAAGGGTGGCTGGAAGTATAATAATCTCTCCTTTTAAAGGATGTAAAACCTTTATTGATTGCGATACTGGTGGATTCATGTTGAAAAGTGATCTGGGTTTTAATGGATAGATGTGAAGTAAATGAACCTGAACTAAATCTTAAAGTGGCGCTGACAAGCCTTTTTGTGGTACAGGGGGACTTCCTTTTTTCTTTCTTGAATGTGGATGAAATGGAATTGAATACGGAGAAATATCTTATCCAATTTAAGTAACAGGAAAGTACACTCCGTGTCAACCTAACTTGAGTGAAAACAAAAAGTAAAAAGACAGAGGGAAAAGCGCGATTGGCAAGTTAGTTGGAAACTCTTGTAAGGTAAAATTTACATACAAAGCGATATTAATGCAATTTAACCAAAATACACTTTTAATTCTGATATTAATGCTGCGTACGATGTCGCCCTTAGCGGTTGCTTTGGGTGCCTATTCAGGTGTTGGCTCGTCACCTGACTGTGGTTCTAAAATACGACGCCCGTCGCCAATAGCCCTCGTGTAGCTCTAGTGCGACGATAATTCAAACCTAACCGAACCTAAACATTCTGATAAAATTGCGAAATTTTCTCAAATAATACTCAAATCTGTTAGACCTGAAATGAAATTAATGTTTTAAACATGTTTTCTGGATGGATTCACAAATAATTGAAGGAACTCTTTACATCCGCGGAAGGAACTTCTCCATAGCATATTTCTATTTACCTAACTTAGATTGGCAAGGAGTGCAGGCAATTTTACTTCTTGTTAATTAATGTATAGCTATTACCATGAATCTATTCTTTTTAAATTCCAAAATTGTTCACATTTTAGCTTCCACACTACGTTTATAACGTAAAAAGTGGAAGGTTTAATAATCGTGCAGTCCGTCCGTCTGTCTGTCCGTCTGTCTGTCACCCACTTTCACAGAAAGAACCAAAAATCTCACAAACAAGTGGGATACGTCATTTTGAAGCAAAAAATCAGTTTAGGCTACATTCCAAATTTCATTAAAAAAATTTAATTGGAAGTTAATTTAAAACTTAAATAACTAAAAATTTTATCTACATTGAAATAACATTCAAATTCCATTTTTATTCAATATTTTCACTGTTGCCATGACATCAAACGTACGAGAAACTTTATTTAAAATAAAAATAAAATTCTTGAAAAAATGTTTATTTTTGTGTAATAATTCAATTTGGATTGTTGTAATAGCACAATAAAGTTATTTTGGAGGTTCATTGTATATGAATGAAGAAAAATGCATAAAAATTCTAAATTTGCATAAAAAATATGCAAATTTTCGCTTTTATTTTTAAAGCAACAATTTTACTAATTTATTTTTCGAAATGTAAACTTGAGTCTTCAAAAAGATATTTATTTAATAACATCATTATACTTCGAACTTAAAAAAAAAAGCAAACGATAAAGATTAATTATCAAATCTTCAAAAGAAGATTAAAGACAATTTTAATTTTGGTTTATAAACGTTTGAATTATAACTAGCTAAAGATCATGTCCGGCGAATTTCTTTCTGAGGTGCTGTTAATGTGTTTCCTGTTGAGCGTATATTGTGTTTCCAGTTGAGCGAATATTGTGTGGAAGCGGTGTAAGTGACAGATTCTGTATAACAAACCAACTTGTTTCTTTCTATTATAAAATATCTTGGTTCTCCAAGGTAAGAACTTCGCCGTAAGATAAATAATGGTGAATACACCGGCTCAGTTTTTTTTTAAATAACAAGAAAAAATACCCCCCCCCCCCCGAAAAAAAAGGTTTTATCTTTCTAATTTCGAAAATCCGAATCACCGAATGGAATCTTTGTCGAAACAGAGTTTTCTGGCGCCAAAAACAGTATACACAGTTGAAGGTTACCAATTAGAAATATTTCGTTTGGTGGTGATTGTATATTTTTGTCGACTTTCATCGTCTGCTGCCGCAAATTGGAAAAGTACAAAAAATACTAATTCAAAACCGAATCTTTGTGCGCCTGGGGCCATTAGACAACTTGGCGTCTCTTTTCAATGGTGTGAAAGGGTTCGGCGAAATTTTAAACTTGTTTTTCCATTACCAATTTTTAGATTCACATCCAAATTCGTTGACTTTTTCTTTGTCAAAAAAAATATATATTTTTTCCAAAAGGTCGTTTTCAGTGGTTCATTAAAAAATGAATGCATACAAAATTGTTTTAAAAGTGCTTTCTATTTTAATATGTATTCATGATTATAAACTAGTAGGTTCGTAACAGAATATGTCACTTAACCCGCTTCCGCACAACAGTTATGTTTAACAGGTAAAAAGGCGCTAAACACAGCATTAGTAATTTGGCTAGGTTCATTTATTTTATTTCGAAAATTCAATAATTATTAACTATCGTTCGCAAAAATTAATTTATATTTCAAAGAATAAATACTTAATATTCCTCGCTTGTAAATATAATGAAAACATTTCATATAAACATTTAAAGAATCTCGTAGGGAAATATATTTGGCGTCATTTCAAACTGATCGATGTGGCAAAAATAACTTTATTTAAATTTTTTTGCCTAAAAGAATAAAAGTTTCTCGAGTGATTGTTGTGAATGGGCAATGGTGATTTAATTCTAATAGAAATGGCTTTCTAATATGCTTTTAATGAGCTTTAAGTTTTGCAGTTTTTTAAATATTTGAAGCACTCCGAATTCGAATTCTTTTTTGAAATTGTCAATGTATTCTAATTCTGATGCGCTGAAATTTTTTTTTACCTATCACACTTTTCCGTAGCATTTGTAGTTTGTGCTATGAAAGTGGGTGACGGACAAACAGACGGACTGGACGATTTTGTACCTTCCACTTTTTACGTTATAAACGTATTGTGGAAGCTAAAACGGAGTTTTTTGTGAGTCATGTATTCGACAAAAAAAAAAAAAACAGTTATCGCTACTCAGTACCTCCGTTCACAAATTGATATGTAGTGACTCTAAAACAAAGCAAGGGGGCTGGGAAGCCCAGTCGGTTATGCACTCGCCTAGCATGCGAAAGGTCCCAGGTTCAAGCCCGGGCATCGCCAAAATAACTGCCGACCTACAAACGGCCCATGCAGCCAAAAATGTCCGACGAATAATGCCCCGTGTGGCGGGAGTGCACGTTAAATATCCTTCAAAGTCCTAACGCTGCGTACGATGTTAACGGTTGCGTTGGGTGCCTATTCCAGGTGTCGGCTCGTCACCTGACTTTTTTCTAAAATACGATGCCCGTCGCCAATAGCCCTCGGGTAGGTATAGTGCAACGATATTTCAAACCCAACCTACCCTAAACCAAAGCAAAACAAAATTATCCAAGAATGCATCCCTTCATTAAACGAGTAAATAAACACAGCGAGGTATGCGGGATAGAGAGATAGAGCTGAATCTACACAAAAGAACACCAAGGTGACTCTTTCCACCATAACAAACATCCTGTCGTATTTCAATCGGATTTCTATCGCTTTACTAGCATCGCAGATTTTCACGTTAGTTTCCGGCTGTTGTAGTACTACTCGAATTGGTGAAGTTTGATAGAAGAGTTAACCCACAGAGGGAGCTTGCACCACTTTACATATAACGATAGTGTTTGTTTTACTGGTTAACCCTTTCAGTCCCAAAAATTTACTACGCTACAGAAACTTCTGATATTCACAAAATAAGCTTATTTTAGGTCAAATATACGAGTTCCATAAGAAAAAAAATTCATTTTAATATTCTTATATGGTTTTTGAAATAATGCCAACATTTTTTAACTGTGGAAAACAACAAAATAATATATATATATATATATATATATATATATATATATATATATATATATATAATATATATATATATATATATATATATATATATATATATATATATATATATATATATATATATATATATATTACATATTTTAAGGTATCTGACCATATTATTAAAAGAAAATTTAGTAATTATTGTAACCGAAATAGTTTAAATTGTGTTTTAAATATGTGGAACTGAAGTGAACTTATCAAAAATCAGTTGAAACGCTTGTTGGCTATTTTCTGAATAAAAAAAATAGTAGTTTTGACTTCTATTGAGATTAATGTAAAATATTGTCTAATAGAGCAAAGTGTGAAGAATCGAATGATGTGTGTTTGGATGTCATAACGGGAAACGAACATTTTGAAAAAAATATTGAAAGTGATGATGCCAAATGACATCACTAGGACTGAAAGGGTAAAAATGATGGAGGCGCTTGGAGGCAAAATGGTGTAGTTTTCAGTATGGGTTGTTTCATTTTTCTTTTTTAGAGCCGTGTTGTTGTTATTAAGCGAGTGTAAAAAGCTGATCTCCCGGAAAAAGTGTCAACTCATCAGATTAATTTTTTGGAGTATTGTGTTGTGCTGCAGTCAGCGTTCATTATCATCTAATCTACTGATGAAGAATTGATTAGATTGTATATCATTAGCTCTTTAAATATAAGATAAAAAATTTGATAGTTCTTGTGGTTTTATGTATATTGTTTTGATCATTAAGATTGCACTAGAGGGAATTTTATTGGCTGGCCTCGCAATTTTGAGCCGCAGTCAAGTGACGATCTTAACTCCTGAGCGGAGCAACCAGCACAACCAGATATCAAAATCGTTCCTAGCATCACGACTCTAGATGCGACAGATTTAACGTGCAACATTCCCATATACACGAATACGATGATATGTAGGTAGGAATCGGATGGATCTGTACTTCAAAAGTTTGTAATCTTGTAAAATTGACATGCACCAGAACCGTCTTCTTTCTGCTTAAGTATTATTATAGATATTTATGCAACTAGTGCGAAAAGTAATGCTTTTTAAAACAAGTGGATTTTATTTCACGAGCGAGGTACGAGCGAGTGAAATAAAGACACGTGTTTTAAAAAGTTTACTTTTCGCACGTGTTTCATACACTATTTTTTATAATTGCGTGAAAAAAATCAAATCTCATTGGTTCAAAAATAATTCACGTGCTAATTAGACTAAAATAGACTAAGAGATGTCAAGGAAAACAACCAATGAACTCGCAGTTCGGAGCGCGTGACGCTATAAAAAACCAATAAGCGTGTTTCAACATTTTGTCAAAGAAAGCAACCAATGAACTCGCAGTTCGAAGGGCGTGACTTAAGAAATATTCCCATCGCGAGAAAAAAAAATCATTGATTAAAAAATAATTCACGCGCATGATATTTTTAAATACAGCAGATCGATAAATCTTTGGGTTTTATGAGTATTATCAAATCGAAATTTTACTTGAAAAGTTGGCATCTTATAAAAAGAGTGCGACAAAGTCTTTTTTTCACTGCTTTTGGGTGAAAAAAGTACTTTTTTTCACTGTTTCAAAAAGTGTAGCTTTGTGCACGCGTCTGATATTGAAATTATAATGTAAAAGTCGGCTTTTTTTCACGCAATTATAAAAAAAAAATTTTTTTTATAATTGCGTGAAAAAAAGCCGACTTTTTCATTATAATTTCAATATCAGACACGTGCACAAAGCTAGACTTTTTGAAACAGTGAAAAAAAGTACTTTTTTTCACCCAAAAGCAGTGAAAAAAAGACTTTGTCGCACTCTTTTTATAAGATGCCAACATTTCAAGTAAAATTTCGATTTGATAATACTCAAAAAATCCAAAGATTTATCGATCTGCTGTATTTAAAAATATTATGCGCGTGAATTATTTTTAAATCAGAGAATTTTTTTTCTCGCGATGGGAATATTTCTTAAGTCACGCCCTTCGAACTGCGAGTCCATTGGTTGCTTTCTTTGACAAAATGTTGAAACACGCTTATTGGTTTTTTATAGCGTCACGCGCTTCGAACTGCGAGTTCATTGGTTGTTTTCTTTGACATCTCTCCTGGAAGCTCCAAACTCATTTTAGTCTAATTAGCACGTGAATTATTTTTGAACCAATGAGATTTGATTTTTTTCACGCAATTATAAAAAATAGTGTATGCAACACGTGCGAAAAGTAAACTTTTTAAAACACGTGTCTTTATTTCACTCGCTCGTACCTCGCTCGTGAAATAAAATCCACTAGTTTTAAAAAGTGATACTTTTCACACTTGTTGCATAAATAACTAATTTGCAAAACATTCAAGAAAGTATACATTTAACACAACCGCATCGTAAAATTGTTCTCACTTTTGTAAATATAAAAAAAAACGACCATCAAAAACCCAACTCAATCTAAAACTCGCCAGACGTCGATAAAAAGTGTTGCTAAAAATATTTAGTAATACATACATTAAAAAAAAAAGGAAAATTAACAGTCGCTCTACGTAAAAAGGTTTTAAAGCACTTTTGCTAAAAAAAAAGATCCCCTATATTTAAAAAAAAAAAAACCCAAGCTAAACCTCGCCAAAACAGCGATAAAGCGCCATTCCTAGTCCCCTCCCATAAGTGGGTCAGCCCTGCACTTGGCCCACTGTCAAGGTCAGTGGGTCAGTAATGGGTCAATTTGATGGAAAGAGAAAAAAAGCCCCTTTCTCCTTCTTTTTCGCCAACAATTACACCCTGCTCGTGACGTATTCGCTCCAATTCCCTTCCTGCTTCTTCCCCCCCCTTGAAGCCCATTAGCCGTGTGTGGATCTTGAGTAATGGATTCGCCCACAATTTGTAGGAGACAAACATCGATACAATGAGTCATGTTTTGGGGGGATAGTTAGTGGAATGGTGTTGTGACGTCATGTCTACGATGAGGGTACGGTTTACTTTGGTAATTAGTTAGATTTCTTAGTTTAATAAATAGGAAAATAGGGTATTGACATGGTGGGGCTTTCTGCACTTTCATTTAAAAAAATCGTTCGATTTTCATTTGACTTAACATAAATCGAACGTATTATTCTTCTTTTTTTATGTTTTTATAAAATTGATATTAAGTCTTTTTCAATTTACAATATTTATCAATGAAAATATCATTGGAAGGTTATTCACTGAGTCGATAAATGAATTGTTTTTTTAGATAGTAAGATTTGTACTTTTTGCCCGTTTGTTTGTAGTATTATAAGAATTAATGTAACAGAAAAATAGGCTCATGGTGAAGACGAAGTTGCTATGGCGCTTACACATTACAGTACACTGCTCAAAACAATTAGGGGAGCACTTTTTAATTCCAATTTTAACTTCACTCCCAACTTTTTAATTTTTGTCCTATAAATCTAAAATTTGTTAAATAGGTTCACTATGCATTCCAAATAAAATAGTAAAAAACAGGAGAAAAAAATCTTAAGTTTTAATACTTAAATTTAAAGGGGGGAAATGGAACAATAACTTTTTAATAAATTATAACAATAATTTTTTTATAATTGCGTGAAAAAAAGCCGACTTTTACATTATAATTTCAATATCAGACGCGTGCACAAAGCTAGACTTTTTGAAACAGTGAAAAAAAGTACTTTTTTTCACCCAAAAGCAGTGAAAAAAAGACTTTGTCGCACTCTTTTTATAAGATGCCAGCATTTCAAGTAAAATTTCGATTTGATAATACTCATAAAATCCAAAGATTTATCGATCTGCTGTATTTAAAAATATTATGCGCGTGAATTATTTTTGAATCAATGAATTTTTTTTTCTCGCGATGGGAATATTTCTTAAGTCACGCCCTTCGAACTGCGAGTTCATTGGTTGCTTTCTTTGACAAAATGTTGAAACACGCTTATTGGTTTTTTATAGCGTCACGCGCTCCGAACTGCAAGTTCATTGGTTGTTTTCCTTGACATCTCTTAGTCTATTTTAGTCTAAATAGCACGTGAATTATTTTTGAACCAATGATATTTGATTTTTTTCACGCAATTATAAAAAATAGTGTATGAAACACGTGCGAAAAGTAAACTTTTTAAAACACGTGTCTTTATTTCACTCGCTCGTACCTGGCTCGTGAAATAAAATCCACTTGTTTTAAAAAGCATTACTTTTCGCACTAGTTGTATAAATATCTATTGCAAAACTTTTTTTGTTAAAAATAGTTGAAATATATTTTTAAACATCTAAAAAGTGCAAGCTTGAAAAATTGAGGGTCAATTTATTTTCTAAAACTGTTTTAAAGTGAAATTTATTTTACCATATTTTTCATATTTTTATTAATATTAAAAAAAATATTAAATTCTTCAAAATACGTTATTATTCCATCTAACGATGTATCTAACGATACATAAATGGTAAATTTAACTTAGTCAGAAAAAAATCACAAGCTGATGATTCCCAAAGAAATTATTGGGAGCGAAAGGGCTTAAAACATGTGCTCCCCTAATTGTTTTGAGCAGTGTATTAGCTATAACTGGTAATAATGCAGAAGGAAATCAGCGCCATCTAGCGTGGATGTTATTTGAGTTGGTGAGTACGGCGGACTGCTACATTTCGCAATTCCTGGACGTATGAAAAACGTACGTAGGCTATTTCGCCCTGCGTTACGCAGTGTTGCATGCATTACCAGCAAGTGCGCAATCATAGTCTACTGCAGAGGGGGGTCACCAATATGTCCGGGCCTTGCAGTTGTAAATCAGCGCCATCTAGCGTGGATGTTATTTGAGTTTGCGAGTACGGCGGACCGCAACATTTCCCGATTCCTGGACATATGAAAAGCGTACATAGGCTATTTCGCTTTAATGATGACTGGTAGCAATAAATCAGATCCATATGGCGTCGATGTTACGTGAGGTTACGGGTTCAGCGGACCGCTACACAATTATTACTAAAAACCAATATTGAAATACCAAATTAAGTAGATCCAGCATGACTGTTTTCCAACCATCCCTCATTCACCTAATTTTTACATAGTATATGGGCAAAGCACACACAGTAAAAAAAAATGATACATCCTATTACGTTTTGGGGAACTTCTAGTTATCGGGGTTTCCCCGCCAAGCTTCCGATTCATCACCTGCATAAAATAACGTCGCCAAAGTTTCAATCCCATAGTAATTTAAATTTTCATCAAGATTGGTATTTTTAATAGTTTTTTTTCAAAGTACTTTTTTTTTATTGTAAAGTTGCAACTACAAAAAATGGGAATTCCAACTCGCCATGTCATGGTTCCAAAATCTTTTTTGGCGACAAATCGGAAGATTGGCAGGAAAAAACCCGGTAACAAGGACTTCCCCTGGTTCGAAGTCAAGGAACTTTCACTGTCGCCAAAAGGGTCAACAAACTGGCTCACGTAGAAAAAGGGAAAGAAACACCGTTGGCCTCCTGACCTAGATGTGGCGTCGCCGATCGGTCGTGTTGATTCTTTATTATTTTTTTTCTTCTTTATTTTAAAATCAATGTCTTTGTTCTCCTTTCTTAGCAAAAGGTGATTCACCCATTCGGCGGAAGGATCACAGCTTGGCACCAGTAGACCGGACTTCGGCTTAAAATGGTCATGATGTCTGGTCTATCTGAATTGGGGAATAAAATATTGGCTTACTTTTCCATTTCGAGGGAGCAAATCTCGCCAAATTGAATGTTTGGTGACAAGCAGAATGTGTTGCAGTTGAAGGACCACAATATAATCATATAAAAGAACACAGTATACACAGTAAAAATGACCACAATATACAAAACTATAAATTATTCTTAAATATTATCCATTTGGCGGTTGTTGTACAATTTTGGCGATTTTATCGTTTGCGTCCGTGAAATGGTAAATTACCAAAGATATTTTTTTTATAATCCAGAGTAAAATATCCAGTCATGATAAGTTGACATAGAAAATAGCGGTCGCAAACAATATATTTTAAGGCACAGTTGTGAAAAGTATTTGATACCAAGAAACACAATGAAAAAATTCACTATAGTGAAAAAAATATTTGATACCAAGAAGTAAAAAGATTTAATAAGCTATCCGACGGTTATTGCACAAATGCACACATAGATAGAAAAACCGTGCGCTATGGCACACTATCTAGAGGAGAAACGTTAATTCAATTAACCGCCCATTTCAATTAACCGCGCAACATGGTGAAACCAGAGTGAATTTTGTGCCGAAGCATCACCTAAACATGGCGGCGATTGGCGTAGAAAAAAATCAGTATTAAAATTGCGCTTCTTTTTTAGAATCATGACTGTTGAGTTGATTCTAGTTGATAACTGCAATTATTTTGAATTTCCTTTTGTAAATGTCAAAAATAATATTATTAAGTAACCGAAAATTTGCATATTTTTATTGATAATCTGTGTGTGGAATGATTGATTTTATATTCATCGTTAAGCCTAACCAATCATAAAGTGTCATTCGAAATTGAGTCTGACATTACTAGAGCTACCCAAAAAACGATCCTGAGACCTGATTCATGAATCATAAAAGTACAATGCAAGTCTACAAAAAAGAGCCTCCAGCTCCAATATAACAGCTTCTAAAAAAAAAAGCGCAATTTTAGTACTGTCATGTTGTCATTTTCTACGCAACTGGCCGCCATGTTGATCCAAACGAAACGGATTTTAACCCAACTTTCCCCCTCTAGATAGTGTGCCATAGCGCGCGGTTTTTCTATCTCTATGATTGCACAGAGTAGAAAAGCAAACTTTTATCTTCACATCGCGCGTCCTAGGTTCTGTAAAACCCTCTTTTCCACTAGTTGAGTCTTTCGACACTAGAACCAACTACCAGGGGCAAAGGTCGTTGCAGAGTTATGGTCTAAGGACATTTTGATGAAACTATTTCTACTTATGTTATATTTAAACAACATTTACCATTTATGTTGTGTTTAAAGAGTAAAAATACATAATTATTAAAATATTTTATAACAAGTAAATATATCTATGATATTGACTTTTGTATGCTTTATTGCAACATGCAAAAAATCTGTTTTTGGAACCGTGGCTCGAGGACGCAAATAAGGAGGAAACAAAAAGCCTAATAATAAAGCATTAAAATATATTGTTATTTTAGTTACAGGACATTATTTTTATACGTTGCTAATTTCATGGTTCAAAAATGTTGTAGAATATTAACATAATTGTACTGCAATAAATTTATCCCTTAGGCCACCCACGACCAAGAGTTTATAGTTATATTTTAATTAATTAGCCAATCACTTGAAAATAACATACAAATATGTTCATCAATGATAAAAACACGAGGTAAGATTTATTAATGAAATCAAGTTTAAGTTAAAGAAAAGCTTAGAAACTTACTGAAAAACGAAAAATACATATGCAAACC
Source organism: Hylyphantes graminicola (assembly GCA_023701765.1). Lineage (NCBI taxonomy): Eukaryota > Metazoa > Arthropoda > Arachnida > Araneae > Linyphiidae > Hylyphantes > Hylyphantes graminicola. Next base: position 15,767,737 of record CM043116.1, read on the forward strand.
TTTGTAATACAAAAATGACGTTTTGTATGTTAATTTGTGGCAAATCCCCCCTACAAATATTGTACTTTGTTGAATGTTTAAATATATAAAAAATAGTTATACCTAAAATATTAATTTTATGATTTTTATTGTGTTTTCATTCATATATTTTTAACAATAGATATTCAAGCCATCATTGATTTTGAGGGGGGGGGGGGGATATACGCTAGCTTTGTAATCTCTTCTACTGTGGAGAATTGTAATGTTTTCTGCACTCTCTACACTCCTTGCCAACCTATCTTGGGTAAAAACAAAGAGTAAAAAGGCAATGGGAAAAGTGCGGTTGGTCCATTAGTTGGAAACTCTTGCAAGGTAATATTTACATACAAAATGATCTGAATACAATAAAACAAAAAAAAACACTTCATTCCGATAAAATTGCCAAATTTTCTCAAACAATATTCAAATATGTTAGACCTTAAACGAAATTAATGATTCAAACATGTTTTCTGGGTGGATTCACAAATTATTTATGGAACTCTTTACATCCGCGGAGCGATTTTCTCCATAGCATATTTCTATTTTCCCATCTTAGGTTGGCAAAAAGTGTACTGTACTAAGTTCTGTAAAATCCTCTTTTCTACTAGGTGAGTTTTTCAGCATTACAGCTAACTATCAGGCTAGGGACTGTTATAGAGTTGCGGTTAACTGACGGTAAAGTTGTCACACATCTATAGTAATTAAAGAGTTTTTTAAACTAGATTCCCTTTAATACCAACGTTGCTAAGTTTTTCATATTTGATTTTGATTATTTTAATTAATTTTAATAACACATGGGCCGGACCAAAACAGGGGCTTAAGGAGTCATCCATCGATATAAGTGAAAATCCATTAAAAAGAGCCGTTAAAAAATTACGAAATAAATGTTATCTTTTTTCTAAATTAAATGTTTTTTCATTTTCTCAATTTCGTATCCATAAAATTCTTTAAATATTACTTAGTAATTTTTCACTTGTTATTGTTTGCTTTTATATTGCGCATGCGCCGACACAAATTCGATTTTGCTGTGAGTATTTTGTTTTGAAATGTTTAATAAGTATACATGACTCCTAAAACCAATTTTTTTTGTTAAGTTAACGGGTTCCAAGCAAGGTGGGACCATACAGCTACTTGTCAACAAGTAGGCGGTTATCTATAATAATAAGCAAGTAGGTTTGTAACAGAATCTGCCACTCATCCCGCTTCCACACAACATTTGTGTTCAACAGGAAAAAAGTCGCCAAACACAAAATTAGTTCTATTATAAACATTTACACGTTAGATTTGGCTAGTTTCACTTATTTTATTTCGAAAATTTATATTATTTCTTCAATAATTATTATCGTTTGCAAAAACTAATGTTTAATTCAAAGAATAAATTTGTAATATCCTCTCTTTTAAATGCAGAAACAAAACATTTCGTTAAAGAATCGCTTAGTGAAATATATTTGGCGTCATCTCAAACTGATTGATGTCGCAAATTTCTTTTAATTAAAAAAAGAAGTTTCTCGAGTGATTGTTGCGAATGGCAATGGTGATTTAATTCCAATACAAATAGCTTCTAATGCTTTTTAAATGAGCCTTATTTTTTTAAAGTTTTTTAAATAATTATAATCGAATTCGATTTTTTTCTGAGATTTTCAATGTCTTCTAATTTCGATGCACTGAATTGTTAATTATAATTATGGTTGTCCAGGGTTATCGTACTAGAGCTATATATTACAGTTTTGTTTTCATTTCAATTTTTGTAAAAAAAATTGCCAAACTCGCCAAATTCTTATGACGCGCCAAATACCAATTTTTTTCTATATAAAAAGCTGGTTTGTTGTTCGAAGGCCATTGTGCTAGAGCTGTATAATAAGAGTGTTTGTAGCTATATTTCTTTTCTCGCTAATCTTACCAAAAAGCTCCGAATGAGCTAAAAAGGTTTAATATGTTCAAGAAGGAAATTACGATGACTTATATGCGTGCCTTTTATAGCGTATTTTTTTTTATTTGGGATTTTTAATGTAGTTGTATAAGTAACAGGACCCTATACTTTATAAATGAGCGGAAAATAACAAGTTTATTATCCTAGAATGGATTTAAATGGTACTTATACTTGGATCGATTACAACTTTTTTTTAGTCCATGCGGAGAACGGGTATTTATTGCTAGTACATAAATAAATAGAGTTCTTGAATGAATTTTGTTTGTGGATTTGCGTACAAGTTTACTCTTATAAATAATTGCAAAATAATAGCTGAGTATGTGTATACCTTAAGAAACAGTATTTATTAATTTTTGTAAATAAATTTTATTTAAATGTGCAAAGTAGGTTTTCAAGACAGAAGGCTCAAACTTTGTATGCAAGTGCATATAAAACCCTCAAATTTATATATTTAAAAGCATGATTTTGGTTTTGCAATTATGTACAATTTTAAATAAGTTTTTTTTTTGTATCCATTATTTAATTGCTTTTGCCAATTTTTACATGTACTAACATGCGCTTTTTCCATTTATTAATATTTTTTTTAATTTGAAATAAATGTAATGATACTGTAACAATAGACATTATATGGTTTCTATTTGAATCCAACAACATAATAACAACAAAAGTTGTTTACGCGTCTCAGAAAACTAATTTTCTACTGAACCGTTTGAGAAAACACTAAAGAATTGCATTTGGGACACCAATACAGAAACCAAAAACATTTTCTTCTCTCCTCTTCTTTTCGTATGGCAAAATGCAATAAACTCGCCAAGCAACCGTTCCTCTTTTATTTTGCTTTGAAGGGCAACTTCAATATCATGCCCTTGAAAACTCTTTTCTTTATTTGGATAAAGTAGGATAAAATTTCGCGTCATTTCGCTTTTTTTTACACTTACTATGTACTTACTTTTTTACTTACTATGGGTAGTACTTTCTTTACGCTTAAGTGATGGATTATTATTACCTATGTAAAATAATAGTGTTTATTTAGTAATTGTATTGCTTTTGTCTTTAAGTTTGCAAACAAAGCTGTCTAAATTTGTTTTTTTAATGATAAAAATATAGTTTGAGGGCTTGAAATTTGTTTTATGTACACATGGAAACATACTTTTTAAAAGACGATAACATATATTTATGTAATACTATTATGTAATTTATGTAAAAATATGTTTAAAACAACGTTTAAATACTTACATGGTATTGCATTTTTCGTTATAATCTCATTCAAATAAAAATAAGTAACATGAGAAAACTCTTAGAAATAATTTCAAGATATAAAGCATTAGCTCTAGGTCCTCTTGCAACCTGGCGTCCCCATTTGGGGACATTTGTTAAAACCTCCCCAATTAACACGTAAATTAGTTCCGAATTTCATCTGGTCCGATAAAAGAAGATTCAAATATCAGTTTTCAGCCTTTGATTACAAGAATACCAGTCATTTATTTAAAAAAAAAATGAAGTTGAACGAGGGTCAATACGATATTAGAGTTCTCAAAAAAATTATTTAAATTTTTTTTCAAACTTTTCAATAAGTTCTTTTAGTAGTTTATTTTGAAGGCATTTTGCATTAAAAACAATTTTTAAAATAATCCGTTAACTACAAATTAGTGATACGGCCTTTTTTGTTGCATTTATAACACAAAAAAATGTGAATTTTTAGTTTGAGGAGGTGTCCCTAGTAACTAATAAACATAATTTTTTTAAAAGAAATTTCTTTGAAAAACATATTTTTAAGTATATATTTGTATGAGAAGTATGTTTAGATCAAGAATAGACGTATAGATTTTGCTCAGTTCTTAAGAGGTGAAACTAATGTTACATAAAAAATAAAATTTAAAAATTTTAGAGTAAAAAAACACACAATACATTTTTGACGATTCCAGGCCGATTAGAAATTAAATTCCGATTAAAAAAATATTTTTTTAAAGCCCTTCTTATACATTTATTTTTTCTTTTGAGAAATTCAATTAATATCTGCGAGATTTTGAAAAGAAAACATGTTCCTATGAGATCACTTTCTTTTAATCCACAGGTAAAAATAACCAAATTCAGACACGAAAAAAAGTAAGCATTGTTTATTGACTACTTACTACATGCAGGATAAAAAAAATTTGCCACGCATTATTTTTTTCCTCCATTGTTTTGTGACCTTCAGAGCCGTATTCCTGTCTGGCGTCGAATTATGGTTGCAATGTCAAGGCTCGTATTAAAGTACGGTGAAATGTAAAAGTCGAATCCAAATAGAACTTTATGGCCCAGTGTGTTACGGCATTAATGTTTTATTCAATTCTCCTTATGCAATATAGGGAGTTAAAATAATGTTATGGAAAATAAAGTTTTTATTTAGAATAGCTATGAATCATGGGAATGGAGTGTTTTTGTATATATAGTACTTGGATCTGCAGTAAAATACTGATTGCATGACTGCCGATTCATATTTCTTAATATTATGCTTAAAAAACGAACCCAGAAAGCAATATGTTTAGTTATTATTACATCTTTCTAAAGTACTAAACAAATCAGTGTTTTTTCATTGTACCTATCTATTCTATATATACCTTTTATTTATATTATACTTATCTATCCTCGTCCTTAAAAAACCCTTAAATTCTTAACCCATTAACGAAGATAAAATAAATTTTCCTTTTATATTCACATAAACAAATAAAATATGAGTTAAACAAAGACCATAGCTCTGAACAATTTATGTAGGACAAATTAAGTTACACTAAATTAAAAAAAAAAACCCTTAAAGTTTATGGAAATGAAGGTGTTAACGTTATTCACAAGTTGTCGTTAATGAGAAAATTTCAATTTTTTCCCTTCATTTTAATGCTTATTTTCTTATAACTTGCCTTAAACTATATATTTCTACATCAAATGTAATTTATAAGACTTGGTTTAGTGTCTCAAACTACACTCCGTGCCAACCTAACTTGGGTAAAAACAAAGAGTAAAAAGGCAGACGGAAAAGCGCGGTTGGTCAGTATGTTGGAAACTCTTGTAAGGTAATATTTACATACAAAATCATCTGAATACAATTTAACCAAAATACACTCTTCATTCTGATAAAAATGCCAAATTTTCTCAAATAAATTCAAATCTGTTAGACCTTAAACGAAATTAATGTATTAAACATGTTTTCTTGATGGATTCACATTTATGGAACTCTTTGCATGCGCGGAAAGGTCTTCTCCATAGCATATTTCTATTTACCCAACCTAGGTTGGCAAGGATAGAAAAACAGTTAAGCGCAAAGGCAAAACGAAAACATTTTCTCTTCTGGCATTCCATTCTTCTTCTCTAACATTCCATTAACTTTCCAAGAGCGCCAACAAAAACAAAACAAAAAAAAAAGAAGCGAAACTGTAACAACTTCCATTCAAACCTTCCCTTTAAAATACAAATACGACAAAAAAAACTAACTAAAAACAAACCCACGTAAACAAAAAGTTCTAATTTGGGAATAATTACACTTGTCTTGGCAACATCGCCGGGAATAAACGTTCCAAGCTTCGATTTCGAAGACCATCCCAAATTCGTCCTATTTGTCCCCTTTGTTCCACGAATTCGTAGTAAATACATCAACAATCGTTTGATTTTTTTGTTCATTATGTGACACTGACATACATATTCACGCGTCGCTGCGCATGGGCGGTAGTGTGACATCTTCTGTGACGTCACGCTTGGCGTTGAGGAATCTTGATTTGGCGGTTTTTTTTTTTATTTGTTAATGAATTGAAGAGCTTAGTGGAAGAACGTGCTTTAAAATTGACAAAAAAAAAAAGTGAAAACGAGAAAATAAGCTTTGAAGTTTCTCGTTTGCACTTTGATACGTTAAAAATTTATAAGAAAATAATAAAAAAATTACTTAAATTTAAGTTTGTAGAAAAGGAAGAAACTTTTTAATCTTAAAAAAAAAAAAAGGTAATAACATGTTCGTTGACACGAAAATATCAATGTTTTCAAAAATGTCAATTAGCACGTTCTTCCGCTAAGCTCGTCAATTCTGGGTATTTTCTCTCATTTTGCTTTTCATGTTATGTGGAGTTGCTAAATTGTTACTTTTTCAAAAAATATTTGCCATGCGTGAAGGAATTCATTATATTTTTCTTAGCTAAATACCAAAGAGATAGTCTACAATACATTGCTGATGTATTGTCCTCGAGTTTTAAGGTTTTATGTATTTACATTATCTTTGAGCTCAGTAACTTTTTTTCAATAGTGTTGTTTCACGGTTAATCTGGCAGTAGTTCTGCTTTGTTTTCCTTACTCTCGAATTACTTTTGTTATTGGTTGGTAGAGATAATCAGGTTTGTGTGCTGACCGAGCGCACTAACCTGAATATAAGTCTAGCTACCAACTACCTTAATCCAAACAAAAGTCATTCGCGAGAGTAAGGAAAAGAAAGCCACAGAGCTATTGCCAGATTCGCCGTGAAACAACCCCATTTAATGATCGACAATTGGTTTTAATTTAAAGATTAAATTTGATAACATACAGATTTAGCATTAGGTATGATTCAAAAACACATTTTTGGAGTATGCAAATAAAAACTATTATACCTTAAAAACGGATAAGTTATAATAATATTTATTTTTATTTTTTAAGCGTTTGGATTACAGTTTTAACCATTTTATAGTTTATTCCCACTTTTCAGTTTTTTCCCCAGAGTTCGAATACTCACTTGCATGGTCCTTCACTTCGAATACAAAATAATTAATTAAACGAAAAAAATGCGTTATTTCACTCAACAGTTATTTTTAATGTTTTCAAACTATTAAGTCACATAAATCCTGCAAATCAAACTGTTGCAGTAGAATTGTACGGACCAAGGGAAGGACCCGCAAATACTGCTGTTTTGTATTCTGTAAAACTACTTTCTCCACTAGGAGCGTCATACTGCACGGCAGTTCTTTATCAGATTAGATTTCGGAGCTTACACTCCTTACCAACCTAAGTTGGGTAAATAGAAATATGCTATGGAGAAGATCCTTCCGCGCATGTAAAGAGTTCCATAAATTATTTTTGAATCCATCCAGGAAACATGTTTAAAACACTAATTTCGTTTAAGGTCTAACAGATTTGAATATTATTTGAGAAAATTTGGCAATTTTATCAGAATGGAAAGTGTATTTTGGTTAAATTGTATTCGGATCATTTTGTATGTAAATACTACCTTACAAGAGTTTACAACTAACGGACCTACCGCGCTTTTCCCTCTGCCTTTTCACTCTTTGATTTTACCCAAGTTAGGTTGGCACGGAGTGTAGTTTTTTGTTGTTTTTTTTTGGTTTGTTAAAAAAAAAATGTGTAATAAAATTACTGACGGGTAATTCAATGCCAAATAAGATTCCAGGAAAGGGACTTATAATTTTGAGCTAACTGTCTGCTAATGTGGCATGTATTGACAATATATTATAGTTATGATGACTATAACCAGGGGCGGATAAAAGTATTATTGGCAGAGACTGATTCTGTAAAATTGCCGATCCAAATAAATATAAATAGGTAAATTTAACCAAAAGTTCGTGGGTGTGAGACAATCAATTAATAAAAAAGTATAATAAGCAATATTATATTGATAGTTAACTACGCTCTGCTGTTAGTTAGCATTAATTAACAATATATAATTAATATATAGCAATCTTTCATTGATATTTAACATTGTCATTGATGGCTGATAACATTAATTACCTATTAACAATGTTTGGTTAATAACTAGTTATGCTTTGATGTTAGTTAGCGATATTTAATGGCCTTGTTTCAGGCGACGTAGTTCCTTCAAACTTTCACTTCTGTTTTTCCTTCTATCGGTGGTAACATAGTTTCTTTGTATCCATGTGACATTGACCAATCGAGGCTCGCGAAGGAATTTATTTTCATTCAGCATTTCTGTTGCCACTCAAGGCTTGAAACATTCTAATTAAGTCAATAGGCTTTTTTGTTAGTGTTGGACTATTTTTTTCTTCAAAAAAGTTGTACAAACTGCAAGAGGAGAGATATGCCTTTTATACCCTCGACGGATATCTTTGATTTTTTGTTACCAGCCAGAAGTTATATTTACATAATTTTACGCATATTTTTACCAATGTATGAATAATAGGTACAACTGAATGACTTTAACTTATCTATTACGGTGTTTTCAATTTCGATTATTTTTTATCAGATTATTTCTTTGTCGGTGTTCTACACACGCAGTTCTTATCAACTATTATTCTCTTTTTTTACATACAGGTGTCTTTTCTTGGATGCATTATCAAAAAAAGTTAGAACATTCCAGTAAGGTTCGACTGATTACAGAATAAATCCAATTGTTTCTTGGTGTATCTTATCAATATTTGCGATAGTGACTCATCTGAAAGATGGACACCTGAAAAACTTCCGAGGATTTGATAAAGGTATGAGATAGGTTTTTTTATTATTATTATATTGAGTAACATGTCGGGATATATTTGTTTTTATCTATGGTTGATAAGTGAAAGCCATTGTCAAAGGGTAAAACAGGTCAAGTGCACCTTAAAAAACTGAATACGATTTGGCAGTTTGTTCTCCCATCATTCGACGTTAAAAAAAATATGAGTTTGATCACTAGTCTGCATGGTTCTATTGTGTTGATTATTTCAACACCAGAAAAGATTACGAGCGAACTGTGTGCTGTATTGTGACACTGAAAATCTATATTGAAATCTGAAATCTTAAAATAACTGACGAGCGTCCTTACTGCTTTATCGAAATCATCCCGAAAAGGTGTTAAGTATTGGGAATAGGCCTGGACAAAATCGGCGTTCTAAGTGAAACTCTATAGTTATCCTGGGTTTAAATCGCCCAGTCGGTAAGGCGCAATAAGGAGGTTGGAAAAAATTCAGAGATCTTCACTGAAGCCTAAAACCAAAATTTCTTAACTTCATAAATGTATAGAATTTCAGTGTTGTTTTTTCCTGTTATATGAATATTTTAGGATTAATATGTAGAGAATCTGTTTCGGTTTCTTTCCTTGGATTTTAAAGCTTTAACAGCAGGAAACGTGAGAGTAAGCGAAAAGTGTACCGTAGGGGAATTTGTTTTATTATCTTGACGAATGCAGAAAGTATATTATAAATGCTCTAATTTATCAATTCCCTTACACTCTTAAAACAAAAGAGTGAAATCCATCCCTATAGGAGAAGTGCATTTTCGACACTGGAAAGGAGTGAAAATTAACTCCTAAATCGCTAGTAATCGCTCCTAATCACTTTAAAATCACTCGTTTGTTGTTAAGATTGTTGAAGGTTTAACAAAAAACAGTAGTGAAATCCTCTCCTTTAGGGGAAGTGCATTTTCGACCCCGAAAGGAGTGAAAATTAACTCAGACTGAGTTAAAATCGTTCGTTTGTTTTAAGAGTGTAGTTATACTTATACGATAATTCAGCCTAACCATTGGTTTAAATTATAGAAAGGTAAAAAACGTACACTGTACAAATGACTAGGCTGAGAAACCTTACATCCATAGGTGTACGCTGTAAAAAGAAATTCTCTGTAAAAATATTAGCATATTTTTACAGAGGGAGTTTAGGGCATTTCTGCTGTAGATTGCAGTCGCTACTGCTAACACAATTCACAGCACTGTTGCTGTATTTTCTCAGCTTGCGCGTCCGCCTTGACCTTGGTCAGTATCCTTCTTTTTCCCCAATCGGTTATTTGAACTGGTCGAGGCTGAGTCACATGTGCTTCAAAATTACAGCACACCTTGTAGTAGTTGGAATACAGCACCCATGATGGCAAACGTAACTGAATTTTTTCAAAACATCCTCGTTTAACTCATTGTGCTGCAAGTTGTTAGTTAATCACAATATGCATGCATTGCACTAAAACTAAACAAATATTTAAAAAATCGACCAATAAATTCATCCAATAACGTCAAACAACTATTTTTACAGAGGAATTTTGACAAAGCCACAGTGTAAAAAATACTCTTGTTAGTTAAAGTGCTGCAAGATACTAGTTATTCAAAACATCCGATTCACTAAAACTAAACAAACAGTATACTTCTAAAAACGGCTAATAAATTCATCCAAAATAGCAAACAGCTATTATTACAGTGGAATTCTGGCAATTAAACTGAATGCAATGAAACTGTACTCAAGAGCAGCAGCTGTGTACCCTGTCCCGAGTTATTAATAAGACAGTGGGTGGATTGTGCTGTTTGCAGAGCTGTGTATAGAAATAATGTGGACTGCTACATAACCTCAGATTGAAATGGCTAAATGTACACGAAACACATTGGTGGTGGGAAACTGTGCCCTTGATTTGTGTCATATACAGCTGTCGAGTTCTAATAGTGGGGAACAATGGGGATTTGGAGTTGATGGTTGTACCGTTTACTACAGCTTAAAACTTTATTTTATACTAGCTTTATAAGCCCGGCGTTGCACGGTAGTACCCTTAATAACGGTGATTTTTTTTGTAAACATTTATTTTATACCAATTGATCCCTTCTCCACTGGTCAGCACTCCATCGGTATATTATAATTTTCTCCCATTCTAATATCAGCATTAATTTTAAAACAGAAATCCGATTACATCCAGACCTTTCTAGCAGTTAGAAGGCTTTCCCATAGGCCCTGTTCAGGTTGACAGAAAGATGTGATATAATGGCCAGTTTTTATTTACCCTCCTTCACTAGAAAATACTCCAAATGTAGTAAATACTCCACTCCATATTCGACCACTCGATAGGGCTGGGGAGCTCAGTCGGTAAAGGCGTTCGCCTCGCATGCAATAGGTCCCAGATTCGGGTCCGAGCATCGTCAAAATAACTGAACCGAAGCTACACCCGTTGGTTCGAATTTCAAAAAATCGCTTTTTAAATGACGCCTACGATATAAAGAATATTTTCCTAAAATTTGGTAGCTGTGCCTTTAATAGTTTTGGCTGGGCGTTGATACGCGAGTCGGGACCTTGCCTTTTATGTATATAGATTGCTAAATAAATTTCACTAACATATTTTAAAGCGGAGCATTCAATATTTCAAAAAGTCATTGTTCCATTATTAGACATTAAATTATTCTAAAGATCTCGTTATCTACCTTTGCCATTCACAAGCTACATAAAGTTGTACAAAGATTGTATTATGACTGTAGAGGATACAAGGTTTTAGAATTGAGAAGATTTCATTCTGAGATGTTCCATCAACGTCTCCCGTAATTATAGTTACTTTAATATAATTGAACGTTATAAAGAGATGTAAAGTTCGAAGGTACTAAAATAGCCGACATTCGTTTTACTTCAATACTCACAGAAATTCAGTGACAGACAGGTAGACGAAAGCGAACTGTGAAGTTTATAGCTGTGTAGAAGGTGGTTTTGAAAAAAAAAATGTAATCGTTCATGAACCTATAATAAAAATATATCTAAAGACGATAAGAGATACGATACAGCATTAAAAATATTTTATATCGTTATCTAGGACGATGATATTGCAGAATAATAAAAAACACAAAACAACTTTGAAATCAATTGCTAAGAGAACCTTTTTATTGCTAAGCAGGTGTATTTTTGGGTAGTGAATAACATATCATTCATCGACCTCGGTCGATAACATATAGAACGATCAATTTTATTAATTCAAAAAACATCTTTTTTTAAAGATTAGTGGTTGCATCCTTCATATTTGATAAACGTAAGTTTACCCCATTTACGGTACAGAGTAGCATGCTGGCCTTGATATCTCATTTCCGTCAGAAACCACGTTACTGCTGCTGAATTTTAAATGTTTCAGTGAAGTAATAGATTGGATGACAAAATTGAATAATGGACTAAAATTGAAATACTCCAAACACTGTTGACGCTCTGACTTGAGCACAACACTGTAAAAAGTATGACGCTCTTTTCACTATGAATATGGTTCCTAAGAGCTGAAACGGTTGAGTGCGGTGAAATGTTGCACCATATTTTCGGCATTTAAACCATTTAACAGGTGATTGTTTCCAAAATCTAAAAAAAGGTTCAACTAATGCCGAAAGGATGACGAAACATTTCACAGCCGTAACAGCTTCTGGTAATAATATTTTTAGTGAAATCAAGCGAGTGTTTTTAAAAGTGTACCACGTTTCGCTCCATATAATTCCATACTTCATGCCTGCCCCATCTGGTAATACTTATTTGATTTATCCATCGCTCCATTATTCTATTACTCGATTAGTTTCCAACAAAGAATATAATGCTCTAGACTGGGAATTTTTAATAGTAGCCAGTGGCTACTAGAGTGAAAAAAAATAGTAGCCACATTTCGATATTTAGTAGCCAGTTTTAAATTTCAGTATGTACGACAAAAAGAAATTGCGATTTTCCACAAAAGAAAATTTTATTAATGACATCTTTGATATGATAAGATTGACAGTAAAAAAAGTATCATACAAAATATGTAGTATTATGTGATTGGCCATTATTGTTAGGAGAAAATTATTTTATGTACAATCAGTTAAACTACTATTACTTTCGGAGAATTCCCACTACCCACGATTGTTCATGAAATTTTCTCATATCAAAATTGTTTAAATGAATAGTTGAGATCTTAATCAGATGTAAATCAATCACCTGTAGATTACCGAAATCGTGAAGCAAAATTTAAAAATCAAATTTGCATTTAAGATTTTCATCGCCCAGCTCCATTTACGTCACACGGAGGAGGATGGAAAATTTCATCGATGAGCAACAACTGTCATCAAGTCTTTCTTCCCGACAGAATCGAATCGGAGAGTTTTATGATTTTAGAAATGCAGCTTCAGTATTAATTATTTGTTGAACAAAAAGGAAAAATTATGATCGCCACATTTGGCGACTGGGGTTCGATTTTTAGGTAGCCACTTTCGATGTAATAGTCTCCAGTTGGCGACTGGCGACCGCTAATCTAGAGCTTTAAAAGAATACCATTGCTCAACAAGTGCTACTACTCCAGTAATACTACTATACCTTGCCTAGCCAGAATGCGAGCTTCGAAAAGATTTTCCTTCCCCCACCCTTCACTCGGTTTTCTTCGAAACGGCGTGAGAGTGTTTTCCCCCCACCCTACTTGGGTTTGAACTGTACGGATTGTTAACCCCACAACAGAACCTCAAACGCGTTAGGTTTAGAAAAGCGATGCTTCCCCCCGTTTCCTACAAAACCAAGCGAAGATATGGGGGAAGAAAGTCTTTTCGAAGCTCGCATTCTGGCTAGACAAGGTATAATCACCATGTATACGTATACAAGAACTCAATAATTTAATAACATGTGATTCTAACTCTATCATCTACTCTCCATAGTCTCATGCACACTTTTATTCAAGCGAAGCATGCCTTACTTCGGTTATAAATTAACGAGGCTGTTAATTTTAATTTTTTTGTTAAATTTTCGAGGAAAAATATTAACAAATTTAGCGTCGATGTCTTTGTAGCGTACGACTCTGAACCAGCAATAATTTATTTCAAAGAATTTGAGGGGCTGGGGGGGGGGTCCAGTCGGTTAGGCCTTCGCCTAGCATGCGAAAGGTCCCAGGTTCGGGTCCGGGCATCGCCAAAATAACTGCCGACCTATAAATGGCCCGTGCAGCCAAAAATATCCGACGAATAATACCCCGTGTAAGGGAGTGCACGTTATCCTTCAAAGTCCTAACGCTGTGTACGATGTCGCCCTTAACGGTTGAGTTGGGTGCCTATTCAGGTGTCGGCTAGTCACTTGACTGTGGTTCTTAAATACTAGGCCCGTGACAAATAGCCCTCGTGTAGATCTAGTGCGACGATAATTCAAAACCTAACCTAAATAATTTGATTCTTGGAGAAGCTTTAGGAATCCTTGGAATCGGAAATTGATATACTAAGTCCGGAGCTTCAAGGACCTATTTTGCAAATTGGACATGTAAATAATATTTCCAACGTAGTATACCATATTTCACCAAGCTTCAAACGCAATTCAAAGCACCTTCACCACCTGTGTTCACCTTTTCATAGTGACATGTGTCGGTGCTTTTTCGATGGCCAAGGTCGGCCTCTGCTCGCATTTCAAACGGCAACGCCGATGACAGTATTGTTATAGCGCCACATCGAATATTTGACGTCATCCCGAGTGATTTTCGCTGCATCAGCCCATTGTGCAGGTTTATATAGGTCAAACAATGGGGAGCATGTGTGTTTAGACGCGTTTTTTAAAATTTTGACATCCGATATCTTTCATATTTAATTTAACCCTTTATAAGGCTGTGGGAAGCATACACTCTTAGAACAAACGAGTGATTTTAGCTCAGTCTGAGTTAATTTTCACTCCTCCAGTGTCGAAAATGCACTTCCCCTATAGGAGTGGATACTTTGTTTGTTAAACCTCCGACAGGATCACTCCAAACGAGTGATTTTAGATCAGTCTGAGTTAATATTCACTCCTTTCCAGTGTCGAAATTGCACTTCTCCTACAGGAGTGGATTTCACTCCTTTGTTTTAAGTGTGTACTACATTTTTTATTGAACAACAAGTGGGTTTGCACCAATGACTACACCTAGATCCACTTCTACGTAAGATTTTTGCACTTTAAGGAGAAAAAAAAATTGCCAAATGCAACACTAAGCTCTTATTTAAACTTTTAAAAGCCAAAATTAACTTTTCTTAATTTTCTTTCGTAAGTTAATATTCTTTATCGTTTGCTAGATTTATTTAAAGTTCGAAGAATATAATCATGTAAAATTGCTTGTTTTCCGATAAGAATTTCATTGAGTATTTAAATAATAAGAAAGTAAACTATTTTAGTTCTTTTATAACTTCTTGTTTTCCTGATATAAATATCAGCTTTCTAAATCTACATTAATGTAATTCTCTCACCATCGCCCCGCCTATAAATGACTAATCTCAGATTTGTTATTGCAATACCTGCCCTCACACCATCCGATCTTGTTTTTCGTCTTCAAATAAGTATTATGTATCTTACAAGGAGGAGGAATGAGGCTAAAAAAATACTCATTGATAGTAGAAGCACATTCTGTCAAGGACTGCTTGGTGATAAGATATACCGGTTGTCGGTATGGTCAAAACATGCATATTAAGATAGCGCTTCCATATTTGCGTTGGACTGACGCAATCGTAAGGGGTTCTTGCACGCCGATTGCACAGATAAACTGATTTTCTAACACCCAATTTGGATGATATTTTTTTTATGAAAGTGTTACTTTAAAGCTATGCAATTCTCTATGGTGATTTGATGTTGTCTTCACTCTTAAAACAAAAGAGTGGAAACCACTCCAGGTGGAGAAGTGCATTTTCGACCCTGGAAAGGAGTGAATATTAACTCAGACTGAGTTAAAATCACTCGTTTGGAGTGATCCTGCCGGAGGTTTAACACACAAAGGATCCACTCCAAAAGGAGAAGTGCATTTTCCAGACTGGAGGAGTGAAAATCAATCAGACTGAGTTAAAATCGCTTGTTCGTTTTAAGAGTGTTGTAGTGAGTAATTTACTCCACTTTAATTCCTAGGCAAAAAAATAAAATATTAAAAAATAAGGCTCGGATGTCATCCGTCTAAAAAAAAAAGATTTCTTAAAACCCGATACTTAGAACAAAATTTGGAAGGGGATACAGACAGAAGGATGGACCGAGAGAAACCGTTACCTACTTTCGATTTTCTTAAAATACTTTCCAATCCAAAAATGGAAAATAGGCTAAAAATGGAACGCTGTGTGTCTCTTTCTTATAATAAACAAATACTCAACTATCTTAGAAACACATTTTGCTTTATATAATGACGCAATTTAAACTGATTATGTGACAAAATCGGATTTTCCTTCACATGTTAATTTTAAATTAAATTTCCCAAGTGATTATTGATGTGGCAATATCGATTGAATTAAAATTAAGTAATAAAAAAATAATTTTTAATGGTATTAAAATAAGCAGACCGTCTAAAAGCAGATCGATGTGCGTCTGGACAGACAGACAGACAGACAAAAACTATAAAAGATAGGTTTGTGATGTCGTGCCTTTCTAAAAAAATTTAAGATCGTTAGATAGAACCCGATTTGTAAGGTGTTTACGGACCGACGACGGAGATACTTATCTCTAACATTTAAATACCTGTACTTTTCCATTTAAAAAAAAATCTTTCGGATTAAAAAAAACGCTAAGTAAGCTAATTTTTTTTTGTCTTTAGGAGTTGACAGGGAATATCTGATAACTAAAAGGAATGAAGTACATGAAACAATTGTATCATAGTCTATACTACGTGCCAACGAAAGATGATAATATAGAAATATGCTAGGATCCTCCCGCTGATGTAAATATAACATGATACCATACTATATATACGAATATACCTACTATCATAATATAATATCATACCATACTATACATTCAACATATAAATATAATGATACCATAGGTACTGTTTACAGTTTATCTATAATACCAAGGTTTTGTCTCTGTCCTTGATGCTTACCTTTTAATTGTAAACACGGTTATTAGTTAAGTATTTGTGTTAATAATATGATGATGCAATTTTAAACTACTTATTTGTGATTCGCACACATATTTCTTACTTAATTTCGGTTAATTCAATTGAATGACAACGGTAAACAATTCTTTTTCTTTGCAAAACACCCTACGGATTGACCTAAATACTTTAGAAGTATTTGAAAACACAAGGTTTAATTCTTAGCAAAAATGATTTCTTGTAAACAAACACATTTATTACAGAATGTATTTTTGCATTTATTAACATATGTCAATTAAAAATTGCGGTTTTAAGATTTTCCGAACTCATTTAGGTTAATTTGTAGAACATTTAAATAAAATTAATTACATTGTTATTCAATTGAGTAAATTTAAAATAAAACGAAATGTGTGGCTGACTAGCATGATAATTAGTTTTTAATTTATTGAGTTATGTAACGTTTATTGAGTTATGTATTTGTAATAATTTGCATTGCAACTCTCTTTTAGACGAGAATCTTTTATTTCAAGACAACACAAAATACCAGACACTATACACGTAGAATTTCAGGAGCTTTTACAAAGATGTTTATAGCAGTTACATTTTTTCCGTTCTGTCAAAAGCGTCGCCAAAACGAACGCCCGAATTATTCAACACTCTTTTCAGTTCAGTTTTTGGCTAAACAAAATTAATCATAACAAAAAATAATTATGTACAAGAAATGTACACGTCACTACAGTATTTATTAGTTGGAGTGAAAGTTAAGTATTTGTGACAACCTCTTTATAAGAAATACTATCATGAAAATAAAATAACACTAAACTTCCTCCCTTACTACATTCAATTCAGATGTGAATTCGTAACATGTCCAATGTCAAAGTGAAATACGATAGCATAACAATGAACTATGCTTGTAAAAGTAGGGTGTAAGACAAATACAACTTTTTGAGTTAGAAATAATAAAATATTAAAAATCTACAGATCTAGTGATTAACGAAAATCTTAAATTTATTGATACATATAACAATTGAAGAGCTCAGTGGAAGAACGAGCTAAGTGACAAAAATGGGAAAACGAGAAAATTAGCTTTAAACATTTGTTTTGCACTTAGTTACGTTAAAAGCGGCACTCTCAAACGGTAAAAAATATACTTAACTTAAAATTTTATAAAAGAGGGGAAGCTTGCTATGTGTCATGGAGGGTCTAACATGTTCATTGACACATAAATATCTCAATCTATAATAATGAAGGAAAGAGTCTGTCTGTCTGTGTGTATGTCTGTGGATCGCAAAAGACCTACTTAGACGGCTCTAAAAAATTCGAAGTTATTAATATAGATTCCTTTTAATACCTACGTGTGCACCTGAGGCTTAGTTCTTTCACATTTGATTGTGATTTTTAATTAATATAATTAGTTTTAAAAAAACGTCTCCACGTGGGATTGCGGGACCATAACAGGGCTTGAAAATACATGGACCGGGCCGAAACGGGGGCTTGACGCCATCCTCTATTAGTTTGATTGATTGAGTTTGGTTGAGATAAGCGCTCGCCCTAAGGCTGCTTCATCCTCTATTGGTGTTTGCTTTTTTAAGTGCGCATGCGCCAACACGAATTTAATTTTGTTTTGATTTTGAGTGTATTTTCACAAGTAAGCATGCCACTAAAAGGAAACAATGCGAAGTTAACGGGTTCTCAGTAAGGCGGGACCATACTGCTAGTTTTTTCAAAAATGTCACTTAGCACGTTCTTCCACTAAGCTCTTCAATTGAGATTTTAGCGGATACTTTATTTCCTTTCCAGCCTAGTGAGACCTGACATCCATTTAATTGAATGTTTAGTTTTACTTTCCTGTTACTACGAAATTTATTTTAAGTAACATGAAATCTTAATAACTGAAATTATTCGATAAAACAGGATTTGAATATCACTTTTCAGACTTTGATTGCGAGTATCGATCATTTACTTTAAAAAAAAAAAATTCGTAGCAAGTTTTCTGAGGTTTCGAAAGAAAACAAAAGCATTTTTTTTCAACAGCAAATTTTAACGGCATTTTGCATTAAAATAATTATAATAGCGAATAGACTAATAACAACAATTGACAAAGCTTGTCTGTGCATTCATAGCATAAAAACTATATTTTTAGGACTTATGAGTTCAATATCTACTAAAATAGACTTGCCTCTCAGCAAATTTTCCACTTTTAATTTTAAAAGGATCGTTGCAAAACACAATTTTAAATATAGATTGTGTTTACAAAATACGTTAATATATAGAGAATGAATGTCTAGTATTTTGCTTGGGTCTTAGGAGGATAATACAATGCAATGAAAAAGCTACATTTCAGATAACTTGCTTGTTAATCGGCTTTCATTACTGCATTTACTTCGATCAGTTCTCCGATTGGTCCACTCCTCTGTTACCACATGATACTGATTTAACAAGGTTGGCTAAAGAAATAACTTTCTTACAATTCATTATTTATGTTGCTACTTAACTCTTTAAACACACTCATTCTTCTTTACAGCTGCTTTTGTCTAATCACTTTGCCATGCACTGTGCGACATGTTCGAAATCGTTCGAATATGTCGTTCCACTTCGATTCCAGCGATGACTTCCGAAATCTGATTTAAGACTGATTCAAATGACAAAAATAAATTTGCTCCCAAATATTTATTTTAAATAAAGTGTTGTGTTTCCAAATGCATTGATTCTACAATCGAACCTCGAGAAAGAATTTATTTTCATTCAGCAACTCTGTTGCCACTCAGGACCTAAAACTTGCCCAATCTCATGAAGAGCTGTTTTTGTCGGATCGTCACTATTTCGAACATTCGAAATCGTTCCAATGTGTCACTACACCTCGATTTCAACGATGGCGTCCGATGTCTGTTTTGAGACTCGCCTCATTAACCTACAAACCTTGATCATTCATTACAGGTTTATTCACCCGCCACATTAAAAGACACCTTTTATTTTTGTTTATTTGAACGATTTTCGTCCATTTCTTCCTTGAAGAGAGGGAGAGTCAAAATGATATTTTAAAGTTGTGCGATGTTTTTAGATTAAACATTGGTTTTTGATCCATTAAAGACGTATTTATGAATACTGTTAACCGCCTTCATTTCAGAGTAAAACGACAAATTTAAGTTTTCTTAAAGTTCAATTTTCGTGTGACATAATTTGTCCTACAGATTGTTCGGAATTATGGTTTTTATGTGCCGTACATTTCTTTTATCGAATATATTCGGAAAATCAAATATTCGAATTATTTTTCCAAAGAAGTTATGCATTTTAATTGATTAACTAATGCTGGTGTTCAAAAAAGGGGGAAAACTATTTTTAAGGAGAAACTCTTTTAGTTAAATGAGAAAAAACAACACTCTTGCATGTTAACCGTATAGAGGGATGAATGTTTGAAACGAAATAGTAATACCATTTCAGCTTGATAATTGGGAGTTCTACTGTATTATTTAAAGTTAATGAAGAAACACCAGCCTATTATCGGGGCTGGGGAGCCCAGTCTGTTAGGCATTCGCCTAGCATGCGAAAGGTCCCAGGTTTGGGTTCGCCGGACATCGCTAAAATAACTGCTGACCTATAAACGGCCCATGCAGCCAAAAATGTACGACGAATAATACCCCGTGTAAGGGAGTTCACGCTAAATATCCTTCAAAGTCCTAGCGCTATGTACGATGTCACCCCTGCGTTGGGTGAATATTCAGGTGCGGCTCGTCACTTGACTGTGGTTCCAAAAATACGACGCCCGTCGCCAATAGCCCTCGTGTGGCTAGTGCGACGATAATTCAAACCAAACCAGCCTATTATACTTTAATTTTACACAAGCTGTTTTATGAATACGAAATACGATTATATTGCTTTGTCATGCAGCATTAGTTTTGTGTAACAGTAGCTATAAGAAATTTCAATCCGAAAGGACCAACGCGAAAATAGGGATTTTAGAGTAGCTTTAAACACGGGTTTCGCCCGTCGTCCTTTCTATGTCCTCTAGACGGGCAATCGGTGGAATCTTTCAAGAACACACCATTCAAGACGAGAGAGAAAAAAAGAACACGGCAACCGCGTGAAAATTCGTCACAGAAAAAAAGAGAAAATCGTGACCGTGTTTTAGCATTTTAAGAGGCTCGGAAAAAGAAAGCTCTAATTTTCTCGGGGACAATTCTGATATAAATTCTTTCCACAAAAGAATTCTCTTTCCCGCCAAGCAATCTCGAAACAACTCATCTCTGCCGTGACGATTCAAGGTCACGTGCTTTTTCAGGGGTTCCCATAGCAACGGCGAATACCGAAACGAAGATGTTAGTGAAAGAATGTTCTAAGTGACAAAATGGTAAAAACGACAAAATGAGCTTTAAAGTTTTTACTTTGCACTCAGATATGTTAAAAACGGTATTTGTAAACCGTAAAAAAATATGCTTAACAAGATTCCCATCCCTTATAAACTTAAAGTTATCTTTGAAGAATGGAATAGACACAGAAATTTCCATATTTTTAAAAATGTCACTTAGCACGTTCTTCCACTAAGTTCTTCAATTGTATCGCGTGGATTGGGTTTATTTTATTCTCTTGTGAAGCTTCAATGGAGTTAGAAGGAAATAATGAAATAAATCATGTCTTTTGTTGTATGAGTGTACGCAAATAGCAGTGGTAAATATTCAAATTTGTCTTTCCTCTTGTATGTGAATGAGTTACGGAAAAAAAAAACTTGACAAACATAATAATTCTTATATGTTTAAGGTCCGATTATAGCGGTTGTTATTCCTGGTTGACTAACACTGGAAACTTCTGACATTTATTGCATTCGAAATGGCACTTTATAAGTAGATTTACTAGAATTTTGAAAGTCCAACCCAACACTTGCCGATAACAGTTTATTTTCCTTTTAGGAAAATAATGTATTCAATTTGGTGAAACAAGCTAATAAAGTTTGGGCTGGGGAGCCCAGTCAGTTAGGCACTCGCCTAGCATGCGAAAGGTCCCAGGTTCGTGTCTGGGCATCGCCAAAATAACTGCTACCTATAAACAGTCCGTGCACCCGAAAATGTCCAACGAATAATACCCCGTGTAAGGGAGTGCACGTTAAATATCCTTCAAAGTCCTAACGTTGCGTACGATGTCGCCCTTAAGGTTGCTCATCACCCCCAGACCCGGTCCTCCTTCGACCGGGCTTGCTAATGGTAAGTCTATGGGGGGAAAATGGTTTTTGTTCCAAAAAAAAGCAAAGAAATTATAGGAATATTTTGATGCGGTTTTTTTTTAATTCATAAAAATCCAATAAAGTAGTGCTGTATAAGGTTTTTTTTTTTTTTAAAGTTATTTCCTTTTTTTTAATCTAAATTTTTTTCTATTAAAAAAAGGCAAATAAAGTTTTTAAAAAAATAACCTTATAAAGCACTACTTTATTGGATTTTTATGAATTTAAAAAAAACCGTATCAAAATATTCCTATAATTTCTTTCCTTTTTTTGGGAACAAAAACCATTTTTCCCCCATAGACTTACCATTAGCAAGCCCGGTCGAAGGAGGACCGGGTCTGGGGGTGATGAGCAGCCTTAACGGTTGCGTTGGGTGCCGACTCGGGTGTCGGCTCGTCACTTGACTGTGGTTATAAAATACGACGCCCGTCGCCAATAGCCTCGTGTAGCACTAGGGCGACGATAATTCAAACTAAACTCAAACGTAATGATTTATTGAGTGCTAATTAACAGTCGTGTAGTGTTACACCCCTCGATTTTTAATAGGGGAATTAGTGCGCTAATCAGATAAGCCCTTTTTGTTGACAACTTTAAAATAAAATGAGTTGCTTACTATTCAACCTGTTTATATTCACAGCCTTGGAAGAAGCGCTTAATTTTTTTTCTTTCTCCGCTGCGGCGAACCTACTTACCTTGTTTTTCATTCAAACACAGAATGGTTCCTAATCTCTTGATTTGGGCGAATATTCAAGGACAAAAAAAAGTTATTTAAAAACAAAAAAAGCTTTGTTCGCTCTTCCCCACCCATCAAAGAATAATCTCGAAGCAGTGTGTCCATCGTCCTTGTTTTAACTTAAACACGTCAAGCCGCGAAATCTGACGTGGGCAGGTAAAACTGCAGTATCAAGACTAGTGACTTAGACCATTGTTGTTAGAACTCAACAACTTTATGCCTACAAGAAAGTATACTAAATAGCTGGCAATTTCAGCTCAAAAATGGTATAGTTCAGTGATGTCGTTACTGCAGATTACCTGCAGAGATGTCTACGAGTGTTTTTTAAAGGTCTTCCAAGTGTCGCCCGCACCTTTAAAGTGTCTTGGGTGCATTAAGACAGTGAAAATATAATTGTAAAAATATTGTATGCTTTTTTTTGGTTGCTAATGTATTTTGATGGGTTCAAAGGTTCAGGGTTTAACTTTGTAGATTGTGAGTAAGTACTCCGTTCTATGATCGAGTGGTAAGAAAATAAAACCTTGGGTTCCATGGTCCCGCTTACCGTACGAATACGGAACTTTTGACGTTGGTTGGTAGACATTTATGTTCCGGTTTGTGTGCTTGGTCAGAGACCCGCTTATAAACCTTCGTCAAGTAAGACAGGCACAACACACAAAAGTGACAAATGTTGCCATCTATCCCCACCTCCGCAATTTAGACGTCCCTGAAGGGAAGGAAAATAGTCTCTAGGGACCTGTATCCGCGTACCCATGACCGCCCTCAGGACTTATGAACCCACACATTTAACGAGCACATACTCCGCATGTACTCGGTGGGTCTTCAATGGTATCGGGACTCGATCGCGGGATATTCCGATACCGAGAACGAGGCCTTAGCTACTGAGCACTCCACGGCCCCGCTGACGTTATAGAGTTGAATCGTACTACCCATTAATATTTAAAATCATTTTATTTGTATGTTACAATGTTCTTTTGAATAGATAATTTGAATTTAAATTCTGTTTCAAAGTGTTTTTTTTTAAATAAAATGTTTTAAAATAAAAGATTTTTTTCATGTAGCTCCACACGTTATAAAAACTGCATTCAAAATATTTTTCAAATTTTCTCTCTGAACAGAATTTGATACTATGTTTTTCCTCCTCATGAAGGTATAGTATATATACTATGTTATAATGCGAGTTGTATCATATCAAAATCTCAATCTACTAAGTATAATCTAAATTATATCTGAAATTGTGCTACTATAGATAGTATATGATATCACGAGTGAAGATTATCATCATAAGTATCAACATCAACAGCTGAGAAATATGTTTAGTGATGAGAAAAAAAAGCTGATTGGTCGATTTTTACTTTTACAAAACATTCTTCGCTGCATCATAGTATTTTTTTTCCTGTCCTTGAAATTTCATTCAAACCTTAAGTTTCCGAATTTTAAAATACTAGCTCGACATTTCTCAAAAGCATGAAAAAGAATGTGAATTTCTATGGCATAATTAATTTTCAAGCTATTGTTTTTTGTTTGCCCACACGCTATAGTGGTTTTGGTTTGTGGGCCCGTTTTCGAATCCCGTGTTAGGCATGGATATTTGTGTTGTCCTGGAGTACATTTGGAGAACATGCTCGTTAAATCTGTGGGTCCGAAAGCCCTATAGTCGGTCATAGCGCAGTTTACCATAGGTGCAGGTCGTCTCGAGAAAATTGCCCCTCCCCTCCAGCGCGACACGCCTAAATTGAGGAGGAGACGCCATCTCGGAGTAGAAGTCAGACATCCACCCTCTCATGGGTACTCAAAGCCTTGTGCCAACGGATGCTACTGGAACCCCCTTGCCTTCCAGGCTACGGCCTGGAAGCACACGACAACAACAAGATATTGTTTATCATTACTTTAGTTTTGTTTGGTTTGAATATCGTCGCACTGGAGCTACACGAGGGCTATTGTCATCATTACTTTAGTCAACTTTTTCATGCGTAATTTTCCTTAAAAATTAAGAGTCCTAGTTTGTTAAGTTTCTATTTTTGCCGAATAAGTAAAACTTAAATAACGAATAAAATTAAGAATATTCAAATCTTAAACTTTGAAGAATGTTCATCATTAAAAATTGAAGAACTATTTATTGAATAATTATTTGAAAATTCTGAAAAGTTTTAAACTTGTAGTTACATCCTTGAACGTTATTGAAAACTATACCCATCCAAAAGTTTGGCTGAATCCACTCTAAATTATTACTGAAAAGCGCATTAAAAACATTATTTAACTTTTTTTATTCGGAAATGCATGTGTTAACGGGATTCACACAGTCGTCGTGAATGGACTAAGCTAAGAGAGCTCTAAGAGTAGAAATAGGGTCACTCTGGCGTCGGAAGTGACGTCATCAGGGAAGGAGTTGGGTGCTCTCTAGTGGCTCGGAAGTCACGTGACCGGAAGTGGGATGGGAGTCGTGTGGTCTCTAGGTGTTCGGTGGAGTTGAGTTGTTTTTTTTGGGCTAAAAGTTGAGTTGTAGGGTTGCTGGTTTGTTTGGCGTGACGTATAACCTTACTGTATTGTTTTAGTTGAGTTGTAGGTGTACTGATTTGTTTTGCGTGACGTAGTTAGGAAATATAATAGTTTCTGAATGGCAACGGGTCGGTTATAGTAAAAGAGTTTCGGAATGGCAACGGATCGGTTATAGTAAAAGAACAGTTATTTGTAATCTTTATTGCATAACTTATTCGCAGTGGAGTTGAGTTGTTTTTTAATGAAAGTTGAGTTGTAGTGTTGCTGTTTTAGGATTAAGGTGTTTGGCGTGACGTATAGTCTTACTGTATTGAGTTGTTTTTAGACTGAAAGTTGAGTTGTAGGGTTGCTGATTTAATTTGAAGGTGTTTTGCGTGACGTATAGCCTTACTGTATTTTTTTTTTGGCTGAAAGTTGAGTTGTAGGTGTGTTGATTTTGGTTTGAGGTGTTTTGCGTGACGTAGTTAGGAAATATAATAGTTTCGGAATAGCAACGGATCGGTTATAGTAAAAGAACAGTAATTAGAAGTTGTTGATTACGGTTATGACGCAAGTGGAGTTGAGTTGTTTGGATGTTGATTGTTGAGTTGTTTGAGTGCTGATAGGTTTATATGACGTCACGGTTCTATATCAAATCATGGCGCTTTCTATCGGTGAGAAAAATAAATATAATAAAAAGGGTGAATTTTTAGTTAATGCTGCCCTCTAGTGTGTGTGAATAGAGGTTATAGTTCATTTAAAAATAGAATATATTTATTAAAAATCGAATAGTTTTAAGTTAGAGCTGCCATCTAGTGTGTATGAAGAGAGATTATAGTTCATTCATTTACTAGAAATAGAATATATTTATTTAAAATAGAATAGTTTTAAGTTAGTGCTAACATCTTTCGTCAGAAAAATTATTGATTTTAATGTGGAATTACCACGAAACATTTTAATGTGAAAAAATATTAAAAAATAGAGTTTATTTAACAAGATTCGAACCTACGATCTTCAAAAGTGAGCATGGCCGAATGAGTTTCTCTACGATTTTACTGACTCGACCATGCCCACCCAACACTATAAGAAGAATTAACGTTCAATTCCAGTTTCTATACTCATCCATATGGGAGATCCTTATGGAATACATAAGGATAATTAAAAGAATTTTAAGAAATACCAAGTAATAGAGCCAACTACCGGCGAGAAAAGTAATGATTTTAATGTGAAATTACCATGAAAAATAAATATTACAAAATCGAGTATATTCAAACTCTATAAAAAGTAGGGATATGTTTATGTGACGTAGAGGGTTTTAACGAATGTCAAATAGTGGAGCCATCTATCGATGATAGAAATAAGTATAAGAAAATAGAATAGTTTTAAGTTAATGCTGCCCTCTAGTGTGTATGAAAAGAGGTTATAGTTCATTTATTTATTAAAAACTAAACCTAAACTGAAACTTTTCTAGAAGATTCAATATTGACGGATTGTCGACCTATAGTCTGAATACTTTAGATAAATATCACAGATTAGAGTTATTTCGGATTCACTTAGCAATTAAGATAATCTCTGGAATCTTCGTCACGTAGATGCCAAGAGTTCAATATTGTCGGAATGTCGACATATAGTCTGAATACTTTAGATTAGTATCATGGATTGGGACGATTTCATGTTTACCGAGCAATCAAGATAATCATCACGTTCTCAGAAAGCCAGAACCAAAGGTTTTGTACACAAAACCGATGACATAATGGATATCCTCCAATGAACATCATTGTAGATGGCGTTGTTTTTCTTAGCAACCAATGAAAAATGCAGATAGAGGGCGCTTCCACGTCTAGCTTATCATAGTTTCTGGACTTTAAAAATCATTCTATCACTAACTTCTGCCTGCTCTCATTGTCTCTAAAAATGAGTTCACGTAAACGATCGAATAACTCGTACCCAGCAGCCAAAATGGTTAAATTACAGAATGCAGAGACTCCTAACAACAAAGTTCCTGTGAAACAGCCTACTTCTTCAAATGCAGCGGATGAGCTGCTTTCCGACGGAATTCCAGAGAGAGATTGGCTAACTGCTATATGCCAGTCTCTAGGCGAAGTTCCGACCATTGATGTGACTTCTGATACTTCCCCGCAGCTAACCATCGACACGTCGGAGCCCCTTCCTATGGAGTCATCAACACCAACCCTCAACGAGATCACCCGATCAGCAGGTCCCGGGATCAGAGACGAGCCACCCGTCAACCGAAAACCAAGACGAGTTTTATTCAAGATGTCTAATATACCTGCTCATCACTATCATCTAGGTGATAATTATTTTCTCATCGTTAATGAATTTTGTGGTAAAGTTCTCATCCACTACCGAAAGTACCAAGTTGAAGCAGATTGGATGACTCCAACCAAAGAAGGGATAACCTTACAACCCCTGACTTGGCAAGAATTTGTTGACAGCATGCCGTCACAAAACTTCTACTACTACGCCCGACCACGAAAGGAGACCCTAATCAATGGTGAACTATTCATTTCGCAAATCGACAGAAATACGCTGTGTTTTCAAAAAGTTATTTCTAAGATAGATAGTCCACGACAATTTATACCATGTGTGGTACAAATGAATGAACAGCAGTGGGACAAATTGGATACTTATCTCGAAGATATTCGAAAAAGCCTTTTTACCATCATGTTTGAAGTACTCTTTAGAAAAATAGCGTTTTCAAATTTCAAGAAGTCTGCTATGCAAAAGTCTAAATTGGATGTACACGTCGGTGAGGAAAAGTTATTAACTTCTTTAACTGAACTTTTGAATGATAATGTACAAAAGAACATTTTAGAACTCGTGACAGAAGACTGTGAAGGATGTGTACTGACTTGTGCAAACCAGCTTGGACACGATTGTATTAATTTTTCATATGAATTTCAATTTGATACGTATTTTGCAAAAGCCGTTTGTAAAATCGATATTAAGGAGTTAGCTTTGAAATTTGTTGCTGAAAATGAAGGAAATGCACAATTTTTCACCAACCAATTTTTTGATAAATTGAATTTTCAAAACATTTTTGATACTTTAAGAAAGCTGTGTATTGTTAAAGATTCTAATTCGTGGTTTTCTGAAAATAGACAAAATTTCCTCATTTGAATTTCAATATCTTAACAATTGATTTTGTTTTTTATCTACTAATTTAAATGATCTCTCCCCATTTATTTACTTTAAAAAAAAAATTCAATGTCTAGAAATGAATTACAAGTTTATTTTTAATGTTGTCTGATGTATATACTTTGTAGTGCTTTATGTTTCGTACATATCCAATCTCAAGTTATGGAAGTACCTGAATGTTAATGCTCTCTCATCTTATTACTGTATATATCGCTTTTTTTCATAATAAAAATGGATGTCACCTTATATTCGTATTTATCTTGATTATAAATATATATAAATGTAATTTAAGATTTTTAGAAGTTAAATACACCATAAAAATATATTTATAATATTTCAAAGTATTAAAAAAAAAGGAGTTTAAAAAATATAGTGTAATTTTCTCTTAAGTTTATTAATCTTGTATGAAGCAGTTCTAACTAATAGTTACAAACTAGAAATGGTAAAGCAGTACCAAAAAAGGTCATCTAATTTCGAAATTTCAGAATATATTTTTAAAAATACTCCTAAAAGTAATAAAAATAACTTCCAGTTGTTGTTAGTAACTATCGTTTCAAAATAAAGACACACAGGGTCTAAAGTTGATATTTGCGCATCGTAATTAGATAAGAATTCAAACTTTCGTCAGAGAAAGTATTCTCGCTACTGCAAACTCCAAGCCAATATTTCCCCCTAATGTCAATAGATAAGAATCGACACATATTTTTCTAGAAACTTGAAAAAATCTGTTACAAGTCCCACATTTCATCCCGTTCTCATGCAAGAGTTTTTACGAACTGTTGTTCAAAATGAAATAGAAAATACTGATTTCGAACTATATCAATGTGATGAATGCAATATTAACTATTCCTCGCAATTCAACCTTGATTGTATGATGATGTCATATGAGATAAATTTTTTATCAAGTTTAGTTGCTTCAAGTTTTGGTATAAGATAGAATTAACGAAGATTATATGTCTGGTTTTAAGGAATGAAGCTTAGTTGTTTTATTAATTAAAATATACTTTACAATATATACCAATTTGTTAAGAAACATTTTTTTTTTGGTGTTAGAATGCTCTTTCGAAAATGAAAATATATTATTTTAATAAACACTGTTTGTACTTTATTACATTGTGTGTTTGTACTTTTTATTCATTGTCTACATAAAAGATATTTGATTATAATGTTTAATTAAAAAACAAAACTAAAATAAAAATAATAATAAATTTTTCTTTAAAAACTTTTACTAAAAATAAAATTTAAGAAAAAGTTCAAACTTTTATTTTGAAAAACTTTTACTAAAAATAAAATTTAAGAAAAAAGTACAAACTTTTATTTAAAAAAAAAAACTTTTCGAATTAAAATACTTTAAGTGTTATTACACTTAAAACTTAAAACTAAAATACAGTAAATTAATTTTTAAATTTTTTTCATTTTAAAAAAGTTTTTAAAAATTTTTCTTTCTGAAAAAAGTTTCTAAAAAAAAATTCAAGTTGAAAAATATTTTTCTTATTATTTAAAAAATATTTTATTATTTGTACACAAATATTTTTAAATACATTTAAAGAAAATTTCACATAAAGAAAAAAAAAACTTGTTAAATAAAATGACAAGGAATCCTTTTTTTTTAACAAAAACCAAACCATTATTTATTAATTACTTTAGCTACAATACATATAAATAATGACAAAATTCATTTACAATACGTATAAATAATGACAAAATCATTTACAATAAAGTAGTATACAATTAATAAGGTAGCCAATTATTCATTTTAGCATACATGCCATTATCTTTAGGGTAAAACCTTTTCTTATTCACAATATATTCAGAAGACATGTTAACCTCTTTTAAAGTTTTATAAAATGTTTCAATTCCACGAGGCGTTTTCTTCCGCTCTCTCAATGCATCATTAATCAAAATAGCAATATTAGTTTCAGGCAACACATTTCCTTTGTAAATCAATTCACCATGATTATTCCAAGACAAAATGGTTGAATGATTCTTTAAAAATTTAGCAATATTTTGACCTGTTTCTTTATGGCGCCTGGAACTATACTTATTAAGGCACTTCATAACGTCTACGTCCATGACAAAGCCAGATCATAATATTCTATCAATCATAATATTCTATCATACCAAGAAGCCCTGTTTCAGCCCGCTCGAATCGATTATTGACAATATCCTTATTACATTCCTCTTTTAAGGGGTAAATCTCAACCATTCCAGTTCTTTAAGGAGACGAAATAATATTTTTTAAAAAAAAACCTACAAACCTTTAAACTTTATTAGTCGTTAAACACTGAATTATTTTTAAAAAAATATAGATATAGTTCTTAAAGCGTACAAAATACATTTAAAATACGTTTTTTAGTACATTGAATAATTTTAAAAAGGAATATTATGTGCTTTTGAATACAGGATGTAAAATTTATCATATAAATAATATATTAGATTTAATTCTTAAAGATTAATTGACTTTTAAAACGAAAAAATTACAAGTATTTATACTTTTTCTTGATTGAATGGAAATTGTTGCTCGCGCGCGTGCGCGGGCGTATCGAAGATACGAGCAACAATTTCCATTCAATCAAGAAAAAGTATAAATACTTGTAATTTTTTCGTTTTAAAAGTCAATTAATCTTTAAGAATTAAATCTAATATATTATTTATATGATAAATTTTACATCCTGTATTCAAAAGCACATAATATTCCTTTTTAAAATTATTCAATGTACTAAAAAACGTATTTTAAATGTATTTTGTACGCTTTAAGAACTATATCTATATTTTTTTAAAAATAATTCAGTGTTTAACGACTAATAAAGTTTAAAGGTTTGTAGGTTTTTTTTTAAAAATATTATTTCGTCTCCTTAAAGAACTGGAATGGTTGAGATTTACCCCTTAAAAGAGGAATGTAATAAGGATATTGTCAATAATCGATTCGAGCGGGCTGAAACAGGGCTTCTTGGTATGATAGAATATTATGATTGATAGAATATTATGATCTGGCTTTGTCATGGACGTAGACGTTATGAAGTGCCTTAATAAGTATAGTTCCAGGCGCCATAAAGAAACAGGTCAAAATATTGCTAAATTTTTAAAGAATCATTCAACCATTTTGTCTTGGAATAATCATGGTGAATTGATTTACAAAGGAAATGTGTTGCCTGAAACTAATATTGCTATTTTGATTAATGATGCATTGAGAGAGCGGAAGAAAACGCCTCGTGGAATTGAAACATTTTATAAAACTTTAAAAGAGGTTAACATGTCTTCTGAATATATTGTGAATAAGAAAAGGTTTTACCCTAAAGATAATGGCATGTATGCTAAAATGAATAATTGGCTACCTTATTAATTGTATACTACTTTATTGTAAATGATTTTGTCATTATTTATACGTATTGTAAATGAATTTTGTCATTATTTATATGTATTGTAGCTAAAGTAATTAATAAATAATGGTTTGGTTTTTGTTAAAAAAAAAGGATTCCTTGTCATTTTATTTAACAAGTTTTTTTTTTCTTTATGTGAAATTTTCTTTAAATGTATTTAAAAATATTTGTGTACAAATAATAAAATATTTTTTAAATAATAAGAAAAATATTTTTCAACTTGAATTTTTTTTTAGAAACTTTTTTCAGAAAGAAAAATTTTTAAAAACTTTTTTAAAATGAAAAAAATTTAAAAATTAATTTACTGTATTTTAGTTTTAAGTTTTAAGTGTAATAACACTTAAAGTATTTTAATTCGAAAAGTTTTTTTTTTTTAAATAAAAGTTTGTACTTTTTTCTTAAATTTTATTTTTAGTAAAAGTTTTTCAAAATAAAAGTTTGAACTTTTTCTTAAATTTTATTTTTAGTAAAAGTTTTTAAAGAAAAATTTATTATTATTTTTATTTTAGTTTTGTTTTTTAATTAAACATTATAATCAAATATCTTTTATGTAGACAATGAATAAAAAGTACAAACACACAATGTAATAAAGTACAAACAGTGTTTATTAAAATAATATATTTTCATTTTCGAAAGAGCATTCTAACACAAAAAAAAAAATGTTTCTTAACAAATTGGTATATATTGTAAAGTATATTTTAATTAATAAAACAACTAAGCTTCATTCCTTAAAACCAGACATATAATCTTCGTTAATTCTATCTTATACCAAAACTTGAAGCAACTAAACTTGATAAAAAATTTATCTCATATGACATCATCATACAATCAAGGTTGAATTGCGAGGAATAGTTAATATTGCATTCATCACATTGATATAGTTCGAAATCAGTATTTTCTATTTCATTTTGAACAACAGTTCGTAAAAACTCTTGCATGAGAACGGGATGAAATGTGGGACTTGTAACAGATTTTTTCAAGTTTCTAGAAAAATATGTGTCGATTCTTATCTATTGACATTAGGGGGAAATATTGGCTTGGAGTTTGCAGTAGCGAGAATACTTTCTCTGACGAAAGTTTGAATTCTTATCTAATTACGATGCGCAAATATCAACTTTAGACCCTGTGTGTCTTTATTTTGAAACGATAGTTACTAACAACAACTGGAAGTTATTTTTATTACTTTTAGGAGTATTTTTAAAAATATATTCTGAAATTTCGAAATTAGATGACCTTTTTTGGTACTGCTTTACCATTTCTAGTTTGTAACTATTAGTTAGAACTGCTTCATACAAGATTAATAAACTTAAGAGAAAATTACACTATATTTTTTAAACTCCTTTTTTTTTAATACTTTGAAATATTATAAATATATTTTTATGGTGTATTTAACTTCTAAAAATCTTAAATTACATTTATATATATTTATAATCAAGATAAATACGAATATAAGGTGACATCCATTTTTATTATGAAAAAAAGCGATATATACAGTAATAAGATGAGAGAGCATTAACATTCAGGTACTTCCATAACTTGAGATTGGATATGTACGAAACATAAAGCACTACAAAGTATATACATCAGACAACATTAAAAATAAACTTGTAATTCATTTCTAGACATTGAATTTTTTTTTTAAAGTAAATAAATGGGGAGAGATCATTTAAATTAGTAGATAAAAAACAAAATCAATTGTTAAGATATTGAAATTCAAATGAGGAAATTTTGTCTATTTTCAGAAAACCACGAATTAGAATCTTTAACAATACACAGCTTTCTTAAAGTATCAAAAATGTTTTGAAAATTCAATTTATCAAAAAATTGGTTGGTGAAAAATTGTGCATTTCCTTCATTTTCAGCAACAAATTTCAAAGCTAACTCCTTAATATCGATTTTACAAACGGCTTTTGCAAAATACGTATCAAATTGAAATTCATATGAAAAATTAATACAATCGTGTCCAAGCTGGTTTGCACAAGTCAGTACACATCCTTCACAGTCTTCTGTCACGAGTTCTAAAATGTTCTTTTGTACATTATCATTCAAAAGTTCAGTTAAAGAAGTTAATAACTTTTCCTCACCGACGTGTACATCCAATTTAGACTTTTGCATAGCAGACTTCTTGAAATTTGAAAACGCTATTTTTCTAAAGAGTACTTCAAACATGATGGTAAAAAGGCTTTTTCGAATATCTTCGAGATAAGTATCCAATTTGTCCCACTGCTGTTCATTCATTTGTACCACACATGGTATAAATTGTCGTGGACTATCTATCTTAGAAATAACTTTTTGAAAACACAGCGTATTTCTGTCGATTTGCGAAATGAATAGTTCACCATTGATTAGGGTCTCCTTTCGTGGTCGGGCGTAGTAGTAGAAGTTTTGTGACGGCATGCTGTCAACAAATTCTTGCCAAGTCAGGGGTTGTAAGGTTATCCCTTCTTTGGTTGGAGTCATCCAATCTGCTTCAACTTGGTACTTTCGGTAGTGGATGAGAACTTTACCACAAAATTCATTAACGATGAGAAAATAATTATCACCTAGATGATAGTGATGAGCAGGTATATTAGACATCTTGAATAAAACTCGTCTTGGTTTTCGGTTGACGGGTGGCTCGTCTCTGATCCCGGGACCTGCTGATCGGGTGATCTCGTTGAGGGTTGGTGTTGATGACTCCATAGGAAGGGGCTCCGACGTGTCGATGGTTAGCTGCGGGGAAGTATCAGAAGTCACATCAATGGTCGGAACTTCGCCTAGAGACTGGCATATAGCAGTTAGCCAATCTCTCTCTGGAATTCCGTCGGAAAGCAGCTCATCCGCTGCATTTGAAGAAGTAGGCTGTTTCACAGGAACTTTGTTGTTAGGAGTCTCTGCATTCTGTAATTTAACCATTTTGGCTGCTGGGTACGAGTTATTCGATCGTTTACGTGAACTCATTTTTAGAGACAATGAGAGCAGGCAGAAGTTAGTGATAGAATGATTTTTAAAGTCCAGAAACTATGATAAGCTAGACGTGGAAGCGCCCTCTATCTGCATTTTTCATTGGTTGCTAAGAAAAACAACGCCATCTACAATGATGTTCATTGGAGGATATCCATTATGTCATCGGTTTTGTGTACAAAACCTTTGGTTCTGGCTTTCTGAGAACGTGATGATTATCTTGATTGCTCGGTAAACATGAAATCGTCCCAATCCATGATACTAATCTAAAGTATTCAGACTATATGTCGACATTCCGACAATATTGAACTCTTGGCATCTACGTGACGAAGATTCCAGAGATTATCTTAATTGCTAAGTGAATCCGAAATAACTCTAATCTGTGATATTTATCTAAAGTATTCAGACTATAGGTCGACAATCCGTCAATATTGAATCTTCTAGAAAAGTTTCAGTTTAGGTTTAGTTTTTAATAAATAAATGAACTATAACCTCTTTTCATACACACTAGAGGGCAGCATTAACTTAAAACTATTCTATTTTCTTATACTTATTTCTATCATCGATAGATGGCTCCACTATTTGACATTCGTTAAAACCCTCTACGTCACATAAACATATCCCTACTTTTTATAGAGTTTGAATATACTCGATTTTGTAATATTTATTTTTCATGGTAATTTCACATTAAAATCATTACTTTTCTCGCCGGTAGTTGGCTCTATTACTTGGTATTTCTTAAAATTCTTTTAATTATCCTTATGTATTCCATAAGGATCTCCCATATGGATGAGTATAGAAACTGGAATTGAACGTTAATTCTTCTTATAGTGTTGGGTGGGCATGGTCGAGTCAGTAAAATCGTAGAGAAACTCATTCGGCCATGCTCACTTTTGAAGATCGTAGGTTCGAATCTTGTTAAATAAACTCTATTTTTTAATATTTTTTCACATTAAAATGTTTCGTGGTAATTCCACATTAAAATCAATAATTTTTCTGACGAAAGATGTTAGCACTAACTTAAAACTATTCTATTTTAAATAAATATATTCTATTTCTAGTAAATGAATGAACTATAATCTCTCTTCATACACACTAGATGGCAGCTCTAACTTAAAACTATTCGATTTTTAATAAATATATTCTATTTTTAAATGAACTATAACCTCTATTCACACACACTAGAGGGCAGCATTAACTAAAAATTCACCCTTTTTATTATATTTATTTTTCTCACCGATAGAAAGCGCCATGATTTGATATAGAACCGTGACGTCATATAAACCTATCAGCACTCAAACAACTCAACAATCAACATCCAAACAACTCAACTCCACTTGCGTCATAACCGTAATCAACAACTTCTAATTACTGTTCTTTTACTATAACCGATCCGTTGCTATTCCGAAACTATTATATTTCCTAACTACGTCACGCAAAACACCTCAAACCAAAATCAACACACCTACAACTCAACTTTCAGCCAAAAAAAAAATACAGTAAGGCTATACGTCACGCAAAACACCTTCAAATTAAATCAGCAACCCTACAACTCAACTTTCAGTCTAAAAACAACTCAATACAGTAAGACTATACGTCACGCCAAACACCTTAATCCTAAAACAGCAACACTACAACTCAACTTTCATTAAAAAACAACTCAACTCCACTGCGAATAAGTTATGCAATAAAGATTACAAATAACTGTTCTTTTACTATAACCGATCCGTTGCCATTCCGAAACTCTTTTACTATAACCGACCCGTTGCCATTCAGAAACTATTATATTTCCTAACTACGTCACGCAAAACAAATCAGTACACCTACAACTCAACTAAAACAATACAGTAAGGTTATACGTCACGCCAAACAAACCAGCAACCCTACAACTCAACTTTTAGCCCAAAAAAAACAACTCAACTCCACCGAACACCTAGAGACCACACGACTCCCATCCCACTTCCGGTCACGTGACTTCCGAGCCACTAGAGAGCACCCAACTCCTTCCCTGATGACGTCACTTCCGACGCCAGAGTGACCCTATTTCTACTTCTAAGCTAATAGAACTTTTTTATTTTTTGACGAATTCAAAAAATTCTTTTTAGGTTTAATTCATTGAACTATTATAAATACATATTTATAAAAATATTTAAGGAATTCTATTTTAATAGTTAAAAAAACTAACATTTAAAAATGCTTGAAAATTTGAATTTTATGAAACTACGTTTCTGCGGGTACATTTTTCTCTGAAAGTAATGTATGTAAGCTCAAATAATTTAATATATAAATACAAAACTGTTCAGTAAGTGTAATGAACCTCAAGTTTTAAGAATACCATAAATTTTAAAATTTTGTTACCTAAAGCAAAATTGGTGCCCGATTTATACACTTTTCCAGTTACAAAAAAACCCTATGTTTTTTTTTAATTATATATTTTTGCAATATTTGTGGTTCACTGTGTTAAACAGACATACAAAAAACATCATGCAAAATTTCAAGCATCATATTAAAATAGGATTGGAGAAAAGTGTACCTACGTGCTTAAAATCTTCGTTTTGAGAAAATTGACCTTCAAAGTTAAACCTTTCTTACCTTAACTTTTTCGCTACGAAGATTCTTCGCTTCCTCGTAATATTTGATAGGAATAACATTATCGAATCTTTAGTTGTTCGGGCGTTTCAGTAAGGAAAGTGTTAAACATAAAGCGACTTCCGCGATATCGCAAAAATATATTAATCCTAATGCACTGATTGTAAAGTGTTATATATCATTTTAAAGAGAAGAAACGGGGCTATTAGAAAATTTCAAAATCTCAAAATCGATTTTTTAATGAATATTATGTTCCCTGTTACCTTAAATTATTAAGAAAATTGCTGGTAATAGACAAAGGTAACAGGGAACAAAACGACCACTCAAAATATTGAATTTTCATTTCAACTTTAGTTACTGAATTGCGCCTTTACGAAAAACTTCTATGATGCATTTGAATATGAGGCTGGAGCATAGAGATCTTAATTAAAGTATGAGAGTGGAGATCACGTGACCTCCACTGCTAACGGCTTGACGAGCATGGAGGCCGCCTTATTGTCAAATTTGGAAGGTTATGAAATCAGTGCTGCCAACACTTTAAAGATAAAAGTGCTGCGAAACAATAAAATAAAAATGTAATTCTAAAATCTAAAAAAAATTACCATAAAAATACTAGGTGCATTTTGGAATATTTTTATTGACTTTAAAAGGACTTGAAACGCTTTTCTAGTATTTTTATAATATTTATTTTGTAATTTTTTAGATTTATTATTTTTATTTGTCCGTGTATTCATTCTTCTTAATGTGGCAGCCAGCGTGTTGCCATTTGCCATCACATTAAGAAAAAGAATGCTACGAAAAAAATTAATTTAATTCTAAAATTACAAAATAACTATTTATAAAAATACTAGAAAAGCGTTTCAAGTGCTTTTAAAGTCTAAAAATATTCCAAAATGCAGCTAGTATTTTTATGGTATTTTTTTTAAAATTTTAGAATTAAATTTTATTGTTTCGCAGCACTTTTATCTTTAAAGTGTTGGTAACACTGATCCCATAACCTTCCAAATTTGACAATATGGCGACCTCCATGCTCGTCAAGCCGTTAGCAGTGGAGGTCACGTGATTTTCCACTCTAATAAAAATCTAAAATCTAAATCTCTATGGGCTGGAGTTTTCAAATTTGGTAGTTAATTTCAATATAGCTTTGTTGCCAGCTTTAAATGTCATTATTCCAAAACACCAATTTTCAGCCTTAAGGTACACTTTTCTTTTTTACTAGAAGGGTTGAAATTTTCTGTGATGTCGTATACATGGCTATTTAACACGGTGAACCAAAAATATTCCAAAAAAAAAAATATTAAGTGAGTAAAAATAAGACGATTTTCCTAATTTAAGAAGTGTGCAAAATTTTTTTGTGGTTAGTAACTTAAAATTATGAATATTTTATTGTAAAACTTGAGGTTTACTGTGTTTAAAAGACTTGTATACGACATCACGGAAAATTTCAACCCTTCTAGTAAAATAGTAAAAGAGAAAAGTGTACCTTAAGGCTGAAAAGTTGTGTTTTGGAATAATGACATTTAAAGCTGGCAACAAAGTTATACTGAAATTAACTACCAAATTTACAACAAAAAAAATATTCAAATGGGCATCATGGAAGTTTTTTCGTTAATATTAATTTTAGTGATTGAAAGTTGAAATGAAAATTTGATATTTTGAGTTTTGTTTCCTGTTTTGTTCCCTAGCCATTCAGCCGCCTAGTCGATCCGAATAGGCCAAGACCTAAGTTGAATTGTTTATTTTATAGTAAAACTCTTATTAAGTTTGCAGTATAGAAATGTTCTACAAGAAAGAGGGTAAATAGTTCTCATTTTCGAGTGCGAGAATCG
This sequence comes from Hylyphantes graminicola, assembly GCA_023701765.1. Taxonomy (NCBI): domain Eukaryota; kingdom Metazoa; phylum Arthropoda; class Arachnida; order Araneae; family Linyphiidae; genus Hylyphantes; species Hylyphantes graminicola. Next base: position 15,806,477 of record CM043116.1, read on the forward strand.
AATAAAAAAAGGTATTTCACATTCAATAAATCAATTTATTCGTTATTTCAAGACATATTTTTATTAGTTTGTGCTTCAGTTAGAATGACATATTAATTCTTTTTCTTCGATTTTGACGTAACAGGGCGCACGAATATCAGGATGAACGTTTTGCAAAGGAGCGACCAATCAGAGCAGGCAAAATTTCGGCGTCAGCAGCGTTGTTTATGCCGTTTCCTCCGCCTAGAACATTTCAATGCTGCAAACTTAAGGTGTGTTTTGGTATAATGAAAGGAATTCGTGTCGTTAAATTTGATTTAATGCTTGTTCTACAACGCATTACGCGACAAAAAAAATAGTATCTCCCACACCGTAAAAGTTAATTTAAGCCAAAATTCCACAGCAGAAAGAGAGTTACGCCGAGGCAATTTCAGGCCCACGAACAAGAATAAAAAGTGGGATGTTATGTTTCTCTCTCGACAAAAAAAAAACACAAAACCTCTTCTATTCGTTTTTCCACTTCTCTTTCTGTTCTGACCTTCAAATGTTTCCGGCAAGATAAAAAAGCGCCAAGCATCAGAAAGCGAAACAAAAAAATGGCGAATGAATTATTGCTAGGCGTCAGCCGCAACATTGAGCTTAGACCCCCCTTGGCGGAAGAATAGAAAGAATGCCAACAGCTGAAATATACCGCCATTTCTATGCCGACAAGTTCCATTCAAAACTTCATAAATATCTACGACTTGTGGCGAGCGACGGTGTGGCGTGGTGGGTTAAGGCGTCATGCCGTGAAATATACATTTGTTGCAAATTTGAGAAATATAAGGTGTCTAGTAGGCATCGTAATGTGTCTGAATGTTGGCTAAATATTAAATAATTCAAAATATTATTCAAAATTATTTTCAGCTATTATATTGGTTAGTGTTTTAATAAGTGGCTAATAGCCTCCCCTGGGTTCCGTTCCGTTATCGTCTTATATCCATATTTTATAAGTATAGTACTGGAATGAACAAAAAATACCCCTCTAATTAATGGAACGGTGTAAATTTTTTCGTAAGTTTACTTTCCAGTGGTCCAAAGTCAGACGCCGCGTACGCTGTCTTAATTAGGTTGCTTTGGGTGCCAGCCTCGTCACTTAACTGTGATTTGAAATTACAAGTTGGTCATTAATGGCCCCTCAATTCGCTCTTACACGCAAATTTCTCACATTTTTAAAGTACGAAGTTCGAAGGATCAGATCACGCCGCGGACTCAGAACGATTTCATCTACTACTGTTTGGTTGTAGTAAAATGTTCGAATTTCGGTCTCAACTCAAAACTATTCCTATCCTCCCAACTGATGATATACCTCTTAAAACAAACGAGTGAAATCCACTCCTATAGGAGAAGTGCATTTTCGACACTGGAAAGATGTGAAATTAAATCCTAAATCGCTCGTAATCGCTCTAAATCACTCCTATTCGCCTTAAAATCACTCGTTTGTTGTTGAGATTATTGGAGGTTTAACAAAACAAAAGAGAGAAATCCACTTCTATAGGGGAAGTGCATTTTCGTCACCGAAAGGAGTGAAAATTAACTCAGACTGAGTTAAAATAGCTCGTTTATTTTTAGAGTGTATACCCGGCTAAAAGATCCTAAAGAGCTGAAATATTTATGAGTTTTACATAGGCTTATTTCATCTAACTGAAGATTTTTATAGTGTAAGTCACAAGTTAATTTTTTTAAATTAAAAAAATCAAATAAAAAAAATTCACGTTATTTAGTTGCCTTAAGTGTAGTTGTTGCAATAATCACTTTACACACGTGATTTACGCGACAGAAAAGGCAATTTTGCATGGAGTTCGAAGAGCAGCTCTTACGGGACGCTCTTTTCAACCAACCTAACCTTGGCGACTTCCCCCCGAAGGGTTGCCGCCGGATCCGATTTCGAAACCGACATATCGTCTCCCCCTGTCGCCAACTCTCAGGAAAAGGATTGGAAAGCCGGAAAAACAACTAGACACCCGCAGGCAGAAATAATAACAAAAAATAGCCAAGATTAAAAAAAAAGCACAAAGAAAAAATATATAATGATCCGGGAACGAGACTCAGTCAAGGACAAACCATAGAGGTGAGAGTAAGATGGAGATGGTACTTGGAGTATAACTGATTGAAAAAACTACTTTGCCAAGTGAAGCCATTGAAGCCAATAATAGGCCTTAACAAATGAATGGGGTATTTGGCGTTACTTTGTATTCCAATAAAATATTTGTTAAAGTATTTTTTACAGGGAAGTGTCTGAATGTACTATTAATTGATATATCTAAGATCTTGTAGGGATCCTTAAGTATATATGTGGAGGTTTTTTTAAAAATATTTCTAATTCTTTCCTATTCTTGAATTATAAAATGAGACATTTCGTATAGAAATTCTACATAGAGAGCACAGTGTGATATGTTTGGGTCTATATCAGCTTTTATCAGTTATCTCAATCGATGTGGCTCAAAATAGGTAGAGTGCACAGCACAGTCGGTAATGCGCTTGCCTTGCATGAGAAAGGTTCCAGAGCACACATTGCCAAAATAACTGCCTACCTATAAACAGTTTGTGCAACCAAAAAGGTCTGACGATTAATACCTATTAATTTTGCAGTGCACGTTAAATATGCTTCAAAGACGTGTACGATGTTGCCCTTAAAAGTTGGGTTGGGTGCCTACCTACGCATGTATCAACTGACTGCATGTATCAACTGGCATGTCACTCGACTAACGGCCTTCCGTAAAAAGCTTTATGAATTTGGTATTGACCCTTACTGTAGCAATAAATAAAACACAAAATCAATTGAGAGCACTGGACTCATCAAGATCTAATCTAACACAAAGACGTCACATCGTAAAAATTCCATTCCCCAGCATTCCAAATACAGTCAGATGAGATGGACAAAACCTCACCCCCTTCTCAAGTATTTGTCTCTGCCATTCTGAAACCAAAATCAAACCGTCATAAAAATTACATTCCTCAGCATTCCTCCAATTATCATTCAGATGAGAAGGACAAAACCTCACCCCTTCTCAAGTATTTGTCTTTCGCTGCCATTCTGAAACCAAAATCAAACCTGCACACGCGGTGGCTATAAAATCCGTAGCCACTCACAGCTTTTCGTCGCCTCTGAAGGCCAAACAAAATGTGTCACAGAAATTAAAGCAGGGGCAAAAAGATGATGATATCCATATCAGACCTCTTTGATGAAGATCTCGATACAGAAGACGCTGTAGAAAAACACCTCACAACAACCAGGGCTTATCTGTGGACATTTGGTTATTTTCGAAGAGTAGCTGTTGCTCATGCTTTGTTGAGAATTGCTACTAACTTCTCGTCAGAGGCTAATATTTTATCGTTTGCGTATGAAACACACCCGCAATTTTGTAACAATGCAGGTATAAATGTATCATTTTTGGGAGTGGTTGTTATCTGTTTCTGCTATGGAGACTTGCTGTAATCAGCAGTTTTAATAGATAGCATTTATAAATGGTAGATAGATGAACAAAACATGATGTTCTTAGTTTTTCGTCGCTGATAAAGGAAAATAGATTTATAAATAAAAAAAAATTACCCGTTAATCGTCGTAAAAGATGGGGTAACTTTGAAAAGATGGGGTAACAGGAGAAACTCTATGGTCTCGAGAGTATTTAAAGTTTTTTTTTAAAATTTATATTGCAGTAAAGACTCTTGTTTTATGATATCAAGTACAATTTGATACTTATTGATAAAATATGGCAACCAACAAAAGATGATCTAAAAGATACTGTCTACTGATCAAACGTATTCACATGAGAGTTATTTCAAGTTTATATTGCACTGTTTCCTCGATTACCTCGGGTAAAATTGAATTATCGTCTCACTAGAGATACTAGTGGGCTTTTTGCGACAGGCATCATAATTTTAGAACCACAGTCAAGTGACGCAACTTTTATTGCGTCTTGGACTTTGAAGGACACTTGACGTGTACTCCCTCTACACGGGGTATTATTCTTTTCACTTTTTGGTAGCATATACCGTTTATAAGTTGCCAATGTCCTGACCCTAATCTGGGACCTTTCACGTGCAAGTCAAGCTACAGACTGGGCTCCCTACTGTGTCCTCCGGAAAAAAAAACTGTTTTCAAAAATACTTTTTTTTTTAGAGAATCGTTAGAAATTGAATGTTTACATGCAATGTCACAGGTTCCCAAACTATATTTTGCTAATTAAATATGAACTATACATTTTTGAGCTTAGCAAATCAAAAATTGAAAAATATTAACACAAACCAACTGCTCACGTCAAAATCCCATCACACGACTTCTAAAGAACAGATGAAAAAAACCTCTAAACGTTATTGTCGTTCACATCCGTAAATATCTCCTTGACAGATGGACGCGTGTGCTTCACCTTCACAACGACCTTTTTATGAGTACTTCACCGCAGATATCTTATCTACGGGGTTAAGTATCATTTTGTATCTATGGAGAGCTGTTTTGAAACGGGAGGTGTAATTTTAGCCTGTGTGCTATCAGCTGTGCCATTATTATTGTGTACTCTACTACAGTTGATTCCCAATAATATTAAAAACCTACTGATGCCTTTTTGAAACTGCTCAAAACAATTAGGGGAGCACTTTGCGTACTTTTGTTTACCCTTTCAGTTTCAACTTCTTATTTTTTATTCTAAAAATCTAAAATTTGTGAAATAGATTTATTATGCATCCAGAATGAAATTGGTAAAAAGCAGGGGTTATCTGAATTTTTAACCTAAAATTTCAAGGGGGGAATTGAAATCGTGACTTTTGAATAAATTATAGCAATGATTTTTCAAAACTTCATTTGTTAAAAAAAAAGAAGTTAAAATCAAGTTTTAAACATTTAAGAATGAAAAGTGAAGAATTTAGGGTCAATTAATTTCATAAAATTTTTTGGAGTGAATTTAACTGTACCATGTTTGTAACATGTACCACGTACATATTTTCATTTAATTTAAATAAACATTAAATCAGTCTTCAAAGGACATGATTCTTCCATCTAACGATAAATAAGTGCGAGCACAACTTAGTGAGAAAGAAAATCGCAAGCTAATGATTCCAAATGGAATCAATTGGGGGTGAAATTGTTTAACCATGAGTTCCCCAAATTGTTTGAGTGTAAAATTAATTATTAACCACTAAAATAGTTAATCTTACGTCCTACGTACACATTTTTCCGTACCCTGGAAATTAGCTACACTGCAGTAAAACGCCCCTAGTGGAAAAGAGAGTTTTACAGAACCTCTAGGACGAACAAAAACTATGTCAAAAATATGCGTACCGTTGATCTATGCGTAACAACAGATGAATAAGTTTAAAAATCTTTTCTTAACGTTCGCTTTTTAACATTTTTGATCCTACACTCCTTTCCAACCCAAGTTGGGTAAATAGAAATAGTAATATGAAGAAGATCCTTCCGAGAAGATCCTTGCGTAAAGAGTTCCATAAATTATTTGTGAATCCGTCCAGAAAACATGTTTAAAACATTAATTTCGTTAAAGTTCTAACAGCTTTGAATATTATTTGAGAAAATTTTATCAGAATGAAAAGTGTATTTTGGTTAAATTGTATTCAGATCATTTTGTATGTAAATATTACCTTACAATTACAAGAGTTTCCAACTAACGGGACCAACCGCGCTTTTCCCTCTGCCTCTTCACTCTTTGTTTTTACCCAAGTTAGGTTGACACGGAGTGTAGCCATAATTCCAGCTCTCCAATACTTTTACCGTTGCCCGAATTTTAACAATTGGCTAGTTCCACATGACGTATTTCATTTCAGAATTTCATTGGTGGTTTCGGTGATTGATGGTGGCATAACAACATAAGCTCTGCTAACTGCTTTGAGTAATCAATCGAGTCCTAATTTTCATTTCCGTAGAACTGTCGCCTTACGACATGAAACATGCACATTATTAGTTAAAAAGTTTTTTTCGTTAATTTGCCGTGTTATTATCTTTAATTTTGATGTTCCGGTCTTGTATTTTTAATAATAATATAAAAAGAATCTACCAAAATAATAATAAAAACCATCTTATCTTCATTTAAAATGAGCTAACATATTAAAGGTTTAGTAATTGAGAGTGTATTAATATAATTAAACGTGATTTTTACAATTTTCTCACTACTACTGTTTTCTACTTCTTATACCTTTTAATATGCGTTGTGGAGCTCTTTAAAAACTGATGAAATTCGAATCCAGTAACTAACATGATCTAGTTTAAAAACAAGAGAACATTCCAGAAGGTTTTATGTTCAATGACGTATCATTCAAGCAACGGGAAGCTTCAAACCGCAATTTATAAACAGTCGTCAGCTGAATTTAATTTGCATTGAAATCGGCCGCTGGGAAACTAAACACGTCAGCAGTTTTTCGTTTTTCTTTAGTGATAACGTCAATGGATAACCCGTAACATTTATTCATTCATTCATAATTAATATTGGGTAAAGACTTTTTACTTTCAATTACCTAATAAGTAGTGAAAGTATTGCAATGGGGTCGGAATATTCGAAATGAATATTTAGTGTTTCCTACACGTTTTGAAGGGCGTTAATTTTAGCTTCCACATTACGTTTATAACGTAAAAAGTGGAAGTTATTATAATCGTTCAGTCCGTCTGAATGTCCGTCACTTACTTTCATAGCCCAAACTACAAATGTTACTGACAAGTGTGATACGTCAAAAAATTCAGCTCATCGAAATTAAAATACATTGAAAATTTCATAGAAGAATTCGAATTCGAAGTAATTCAATTATTTAAAAATCTGCAAAATTTAATGCTCATTAAAAAAGCATAGGAAGCCATTTTTATTAGAATTAAATCACCATTGCCATTCGAAACAATCGCTCGAGAAACTTTAATTCTTTTAGACAATAAATTAAAATAAATTTATTTTTGCGATCAGTTTGAAATGATGGCTAATATATTTCACTAAGATATTCTTTGTATGTTGATATAAAATGTTTTCATTCTATTTGAAAGCGAGGAATATTACATATTTATTCTTTGAAATATAATTTAATTTTTTTGCAGACGTTGAATTTTTGAAATAAAATAAATCAAACTAGCCAAATTTAGCATATAAATGTTTAATATAGAATTAATGCTGTGTCTGGCGCCTTTTTACCTGTTCCTTTGTTTTAAAGTAGTTTTCCAACATTGGTATGTCTGAGCTACGGACTTTAAATTTGGTTCACGAATTCCTACTACCTGTCAGACGTCATAAGGTTTTTGAGAAAATTGCGCCTGCGCAAAAAATTCTACGAATTTGTTTGCCCTAAATACATCCCTGAGTACCGTAAGTTAAATGGGCTTTTTTGTTTCAACACTTGGCAAAGTAAACAAACAATGAAATCGCAATTAGGAGAGCGTGACATTATATAAAAAAAACAATGAGCTTGTTTCAACACTGTCAAAGAAAACGAAACTACCAATGAAATCGCAGTATAGAGAGCGTGACGTCATAAGATATATTGCCAAAACAGAAACCAAGTAATCAGTGAAATTGTAGCTTTTTTATATATACGAATAATAGCTTGGCAACAGAGTTAAGCGATTTCCTTAATAGTCTCTTCAACGGAAAACAAAATGATACAATGCGTAATTTTGTGCATCATTTTGTTCGCAAAATGTGCGATAGGAGTTGGCTTAAATAAAGAAAAAGAAATGCTGGAAATCTTGAGCGGAATTTTTTGGCGACTGAACACAGTTTACACAGTAATGAACCACGATATACACTCCTAAAGATTACAATTGGAAACATTTCGTTTGGTGGCAGTTGTAACATTTTTGGCGATATCGATTTCGCCCGCCAAATGAAAAATAACTTATTTTTCTTAAATTTCATCAGCAAACACACGTTTCACATTCCCCTGAAATAAATTTCAAACTGGGTTCTCATCGAATTTACATTAAAGTTTAAAATATTACGTGGAAATCATTCACACAACTCGAAAACATTCTTACAACTTTCGAAAAGAAAAAGTCAATGCCGAACAGTTTAGAATCAAAAAGTTCTACATTTCAAAAATATTGTTTCTGGTTCAGTTCCATGTCGAGTTGAGCAGTTTCTCTGCTGCTCGCCACACTGAATATGAGTCATTATATTTTCTTATTCCTTCCTCTTTGGTTAGAATCTTAACCAGAAACTTTCACATAATCTCAAAAATTTTTTTTTTAGAATAATACATTCTCATTTAATTCCTCGAGACACAAATACAGAAATAGATACCCCATTTCTTGCAATTATCTTCCTTTTTAAAAAAAAGTTTTCCTCCAAGAGAGAGCGAATACAAGTGACCTTGACATTGATTTATATACTTTTCCTCGCCAGTGCGCCAAAAATTTCCTGTACCGGTGCCAAACTTTTCGCTTGTAAACACCACACGTTACATTAACCCTACTCGAAATAGAATTCAAGGTTAAGGTTTTATTTTAGTTTACGCCTTTTAAAAAATGGCGGCGAATAGTTTTGTAGTAGTAAAACAGGGTTAGTAGTTAGTGACGTCGTTGTTTACGAGAATTTTTTTTTTCGTAAGGAATGTTTGTTAACTCAGGTAAATTGTTTTAAACTTTCCCAAGAGAGCAGAAATTTAGATAATTTCGTTGTTTATGCTCAGGTAACTGACATTTTCTTTTTGTTTTGGTAGTTTTCTATTTTTCGGACTTCAAATCATGCAAAAAGAAATCTTTGGCGACGAATGGACTTTTTGTGCGACCAAGCAAAATATACCTAGTTAGTTTAGTTTTAGAAATATCATCGCACTAGAGCTACACGAGGGCTATTGGCGACGGGCGTCGTATTTTAGAACCACAGTCAAGTGACGAGCCGACACCTGAATAGGCACCCAACGCAACCGTTAAGGGCGACATCGTAGGCAGCGTTCGGACATTGAAGGATATTTAATGTGCACTTCCTTACACGGGGATTTTATTCGTCGGACATTTTTGGCTGCACGGGCCGTTTATAGGTCGGCAGTTACTTTGGCGATGCATGCCCAGACTCGAACCTGGGACCTATCGCATGCTAGGCGAGTGCCTACGCGACTGGGCTCCCCATCCCCTCAAAATATACCTAGTTAAAGGTTTATGTTGGAAACATTTCTTTTTGGCGATGGTTCTATAGATTTGTCGTTTTTCTACACCAATCGTGGTTGCGTTGGATGCTTATTCAGGTATCGGCTCGTCACTTGACTGTGGTTCTAAAATACGACGCCCGTCGATAATAGCCCTCGTGTAACTGTAGTTCGACGATAATTCAAAACACCAAACCTAACCTATACCAATCGGTTAGTGTCACTCAATATTTACTTGGTTACATATTAATAAGTGTCACGGCAATTTGTTGTTTTGGGTGAGTTTTTGGAACACTTCTTTTCACCGCCCGAGTGAATAGAGCGATAGTTTTGGGATGTGTAGGCCAGCAGCTGTGCGTTTATTAGAATACCTACCTAAGCGAAGTTATTGAGAATGGAGAACAACACACACTACATCATTTTCGGTTTTAACAATAAAATTCACATTTCGGAACATGATTTTGGTAGGTGGACCAGGGATACTTGACCCAACTTCCCGGTTTGGGTATATTATTTTTAAAAACTAATAAACGATGCGCAAATGTAGTCTTTTTATACTTTATTAAGAACTACGCAATATCTATCATTATCATTACAGGGTATTACTGTAAAGTTGAAGTCCGGTCGAGTATCCCAATGCATGGGGATACTTGACCCGCCCGTTAGAGATACTTACCTTTACTGATACATTTGGGATCCCAATGCATATGGATACTTGACCCGTCCGTTACGGATACTTACCGTTACTGATACATTTGGGAGTATGAAAAAAAAAATCTCTCTATATTAAAAAAAAGTAAGCTTTTTTGATCTGTACGGCGCAATTTTTGGAGTACAACTCCAATTTTTTTACTGAAGGTCTCAATTGGTTTAAGTGTCATGTCCACAAAATAATTTTAAAAAAATCCAATTAGTTTTTTAATTAAAAATTAAAAAAGGGCTTTTTTTGACTAAAATCGAAAAAAAAAAAATTGGCTTCTACGATTTTTCTGAATTTTTGGTATTTTGTAGACTTCTTATGTATGAACAAATTACTAATTACATGTATGTTCAATATATATTCGGTTTGTAAGTTATGGGTTTTTTTTATTTTATTTTTTGTTATTTACTGTCATGCTTTTTGATCTGTACGGCACAATTTTCACCAATTTTCTCCCATTTTTTTACTGAATGTAGAAAAGAGTATAGGTTTTTTGTCTGCAAAGCATTTTTTTAAAATTCAAATTAGTTTTTTTAATAAAAAATAGTTTGTAAAAGGGCAAAAAAGGCGTTTTTAGCCTACATTGAAATAAAAAAAAATTGGCTTCTACGATTTTTCTGAATTTTTAGTATTTTGTAGACTTCTTATGTATGAACAAATTGCTAATGCATGTATGTCCAATATATATCCGGTTTGTAAGTTATGGGTTTTTTTTATTTTATTTTTTGTTATTTACTGTCATGCTTTTTGATCTGTACGGCACAATTTTCACCAATTTTCTCCCATTTTTTTACTGAATGTAGAAAAGAGTATAGGTTTTTTGTCTGCAAAGCATTTTTTTAAAATTCAAATTAGTTTTTTTAATAAAAAATAGTTTGTAAAAGGGCAAAAAAGGCGTTTTTAGCCTACATTGAAATAAAAAAAAATTGGCTTCTACGATTTTTCTGAATTTTTAGTATTTTGTAGACTTCTTATGTATGAACAAATTGCTAATGCATGTATGTCCAATATATATCCGGTTTGTAAGTTATGGGTTTTTTTTATTTTATTTTTTGTTATTTACTGTCATGCTTTTTGATCTGTACGGCACAATTTTCACCAATTTTCTCCCATTTTTTTACTGAATGTAGAAAAGAGTATAGGTTTTTTGTCTGCAAAGCATTTTTTTAAAATTCAAATTAGTTTTTTTAATAAAAAATAGTTTGTAAAAGGGCAAAAAAGGCGTTTTTAGCCTACATTGAAATAAAAAAAAATTGGCTTCTACGATTTTTCTGAATTTTTAGTATTTTGTAGACTTCTTATGTATGAACAAATTGCTAATGCATGTATGTCCAATATATATCCGGTTTGTAAGTTATGGGTTTTTTTTATTTTATTTTTTGTTACTTACAGTCATGCTTTTTGATCTGTGCGGCACAATTTTCACCAATTTTCTCCCATTTTTTTACTAAATGTAGAAAAGAGTATAGGTTTTTTTTGTCTGCAAGGCATTTTTTTAAAATTCAAATTAGTTTTTTTAATAAAAAATAGTTTGTAAAAGGGCAAAAAAGGCGTATTTAGCCTAAATTTAAATAAAAAAAAATTGGCTTCTACGATTTTTCTGAATTTTTAGTATTTTGTAGACTTCTTATTATGAACAAATTGCTAATTGCATATATACCCAATATATAGCCGGTTCGTAAGTTATGGGTACTTTATTATTTTTTTTTGGAATTACAGTCATGATTTTTTAATCTCTACGACACAATTCTTATAGTACAACTCCAATTTTTTTTTGGAACGTAGAAAATGGTCCAAATTTTATCTCCACAAAATATTTTTAAAATATTCCAATTAGTTTTTTAATTAAAAAAAAATAAAAAAGCCAAAAATTGTATTTTGCCTACCAAAATTTATAAGTTTTCAACCAAACCAAACATAGTGTTCGAAAAATGTTTTATTGGTGTAATTTCACTTTAAATGATACCAAAAATGAAAACTTATATTTTTTTCAATCATTGTCGCTTAACAATCATTCAAAAATTCACATTATTTTTTTTAATTATTTTAATACGCACATTGATTACTACAACTGAAATCACAGTTGCATTTTTTTCTTGTAATGGCAACATCAACATTTTTTTTGTGCTTAACGTGCTCTGGATAGTGGAGTGTTACTAAAAATTTCAATCAAAAAAATTTTTGTAATTTAGCTTTGTTTTATTTATTCTTATTGTTATTTATTTTTATTGTTATTTATTTGAGTTTTTTCTTCGTACCGCTTTGTGATTATTTTTTTTTCGTATTTCAACAACAACAAATGTAAAATTCGATGATTGCTTCTGTTTCATATTCAATTTGTGTAATAAATGGAACCCCGCAAAGGCATGGATTTAAAAACTTTTCAAGAAATGGGTAAGTTGCTGTTTTAAAAAAATAAAATTTAGTTGATACACTGTAATTTTGACTTCTTTAGTTAGGGTTTGTCTGTCTCTTATGGCGAGGTGGGAAAATGGTTGGTTTGGTTTCGTTAAGGCTTAGTTTATAGTTTAAATTGTATCATACTTCTGACGGCTAATTAATGTTGAAAAGTTTTGACCAAAAAGTAGGATTTTACCTGTAATTCCATTAATTTTCAAATAAAATTATAATTTCTGTACTTTATGTTGTCATATGAATATATTTGTACTCATTTACGCGAAAGTTATAGGTAGGTACTTTTGGTTCGTCGAACTAACCTCTTGCGTTACATAATTCGGGTTTTCAATTATTTAAAATTTGAATCTGTAGCCAGTCTGTTCTTTTCCTCTGAAAAAAAAATATACAAATAATACATTCTGAAATTTCCTAATTTGAAAAAAAAAGTTTCTGGAGCTGCTGGGCTCGGGTTCGAATCCCGGCAAAGGCATGGATGGTTGTGTTTGTCAATAAATGGGGGGGGTTGTTATTTGTCTATGTGTTTGTGTCGTCCTTTGTGTGTCTCTTGCGACTGTCTCTTCTGGCGAGCTGGTAATGGGCTATAAAGCCTACAATCTCCCTTCTAGAGGGCGCAATCACTGTCGTATCCTGCTTTAATAAAGGTGTAAGCTGCAGAAAATTTGTAATACAAAATCTAAGAATGTAGTCTGGTACAACCACGAATGTATACCAATTCTAGAGATTAGCTGTCGTGCTTATTTTACACACTGGGCTTAACAGTAAAAAGTTTTTTCGTCCCTGTGTATAGCACATTCGTAATTTAGTCATTTGACCGACGATAAATGTATCATGGAGGATCTGGCAATAGCTTCGCAGTCTTGTTTTCATTTTTCTTGAATTACTTTTGTTTTGGTAGGTTCGTTGGTCGAGATATATTCAGGTTTTTTTCGGTGACCAAGCACACTAACCTGAATATAAATAACTTTGGTCTGCAAAACAAAAGTAATTCGAGAAAATGAAGGAGAGACTGTGAAGCTGCTGCCAGATCCTCCGTGAAACAACCCCATTTATTTATTACACTAATATTGCTTGCAAAATACTTCTGACGGCTAATTAATGTTGAAAAGTTTTGACCAAAAAGTAGGATTTTACCTGTAATTCCATTAATTTTCAAATAAAATTATAATTTCTGTACTTTATGTTGTCATATGAATATATTTGTACTCATTTACGCAAAAGTTATAGGTAGGTACTTTTGGTTCGTCGAACTAACCTCTTGCGTTACATAATTCGGGTTTTCAATTATTTAAAATTTGAATCTGTAGCCAGTCTGTTCTTTTCCTCTGAAAAAAAAATATACAAATAATACATTCTGAAATTTCCTAATTTGAAAAAAAAAGTTTCTGGAGCTGCTGGGCTCGGGTTCGAATCCCGGCAAAGGCATGGATGGTTGTGTTTGTCAATAAATGGGGGGGGTTGTTATTTGTCTATGTGTTTGTGTCGTCCTTTGTGTGTCTCTTGCGACTGTCTCTTCTGGCGAGCTGGTAATGGGCTATAAAGCCTACAATCTCCCTTCTAGAGGGCGCAATCACTGTCGTATCCTGCTTTAATAAAGGTGTAAGCTGCAGAAAATTTGTAATACAAAATCTAAGAATGTAGTCTGGTACAACCACGAATGTATACCAATTCTAGAGATTAGCTGTCGTGCTTATTTTACACACTGGGCTTAACAGTAAAAAGTTTTTTCGTCCCTGTGTATAGCACATTCGTAATTTAGTCATTTGACCGACGATAAATGTATCATGGAGGATCTGGCAATAGCTTCGCAGTCTTGTTTTCATTTTTCTTGAATTACTTTTGTTTTGGTAGGTTCGTTGGTCGAGATATATTCAGGTTTTTTTCGGTGACCAAGCACACTAACCTGAATATAAATAACTTTGGTCTGCAAAACAAAAGTAATTCGAGAAAATGAAGGAGAGACTGTGAAGCTGCTGCCAGATCCTCCGTGAAACAACCCCATTTATTTATTACACTAATATTGCTTGCAAAATACTTCTGACGGCTAATTAATGTTGAAAAGTTTTGACCAAAAAGTAGGATTTTACCTGTAATTCCATTAATTTTCAAATAAAATTATAATTTCTGTACTTTATGTTGTCATATGAATATATTTGTACTCATTTACGCAAAAGTTATAGGTAGGTACTTTTGGTTCGTCGAACTAACCTCTTGCGTTACATAATTCGGGTTTTCAATTATTTAAAATTTGAATCTGTAGCCAGTCTGTTCTTTTCCTCTGAAAAAAAAATATACAAATAATACATTCTGAAATTTCCTAATTTGAAAAAAAAAGTTTCTGGAGCTGCTGGGCTCGGGTTCGAATCCCGGCAAAGGCATGGATGGTTGTGTTTGTCAATAAATGGGGGGGGTTGTTATTTGTCTATGTGTTTGTGTCGTCCTTTGTGTGTCTCTTGCGACTGTCTCTTCTGGCGAGCTGGTAATGGGCTATAAAGCCTACAATCTCCCTTCTAGAGGGTGCAATCACTGTCGTATCCTGCTTTAATAAAGGTGTAAGCTGCAGAAAATTTGTAATACAAAATCTAAGAATGTAGTCTGGTACAACCACGAATGTATACCAATTCTAGAGATTAGCTGTCGTGCTTATTTTACACACTGGGCTTAACAGTAAAAAGTTTTTTCGTCCCTGTGTATAGCACATTCGTAATTTAGTCATTTGACCGACGATAAATGTATCATGGAGGATCTGGCAATAGCTTCGCAGTCTTGTTTTCATTTTTCTTGAATTACTTTTGTTTTGGTAGGTTCGTTGGTCGAGATATATTCAGGTTTTTTTCGGTGACCAAGCACACTAACCTGAATATAAATAACTTTGGTCTGCAAAACAAAAGTAATTCGAGAAAATGAAGGAGAGACTGTGAAGCTGCTGCCAGATCCTCCGTGAAACAACCCCATTTATTTATTACACTAATATTGCTTGCAAAATACTTCTGACGGCTAATTAATGTTGAAAAGTTTTGACCAAAAAGTAGGATTTTACCTGTAATTCCATTAATTTTCAAATAAAATTATAATTTCTGTACTTTATGTTGTCATATGAATATATTTGTACTCATTTACGCAAAAGTTATAGGTAGGTACTTTTGGTTCGTCGAACTAACCTCTTGCGTTACATAATTCGGGTTTTCAATTATTTAAAATTTGAATCTGTAGCCAGTCTGTTCTTTTCCTCTGAAAAAAAAATATACAAATAATACATTCTGAAATTTCCTAATTTGAAAAAAAAAGTTTCTGGAGCTGCTGGGCTCGGGTTCGAATCCCGGCAAAGGCATGGATGGTTGTGTTTGTCAATAAATGGGGGGGGGGTGTTATTTGTCTATGTGTTTGTGTCGTCCTTTGTGTGTCTCTTGCGACTGTCTCTTCTGGCGAGCTGGGTAATGGGCTATAAAGCCTGCAATCTTCCTTCTAGAGGGCGCAATGACTGTAATAAAATTACATTTTCTGTACTTTATGTTGTCATATGAATATATTTGTATTCATAGTATTCAGTTACGCGACAGTTTATTATTATCTTATCTAATGACAATTCTAGGTTATTTATGAACGGTCTGTCTGTCTGAAACCATGCTACAGCGCAAACTAAAAAGGGCTGTAAAGCCTACAATCTCCCTTCTAGAGGGCGCAATCACTGTCATTGTAATGAAAAAGTGGCTATAAAAATAAAAAATTAAAAAAATTTTATATAAAAATAAAAAATTTCTTTTTTTCTATTTCTATTCTTTTATTAGTTCTATTTATTACTCGAATTGATTGAAACAAAAAGCATCATTTTGAATTTACATTAAATATTGAGTTATAATTTAGATTATATAAAATATATAATACAACTGCAGTTTTGCACTAACATTAAATTTTCTTTCAGATCGTGTAAGTTATAAGTAATCTAATGTGTCGTATATTATAATACATATATATAAACTGAAAAAAAAAATGTTTTTTGAAGTAGAAATTTTATCTGTTGGTAATGGTGCGTATGAGCCTCATTACATTGTCCCCATGCCGGGAGATGGGTCGTGCTTATTTCATTGTTTATCTCACCTGGTGTATGGTCACTTAGGGCATTCGGGGGATATAAGATTATGGGTCGTCAATCATATAGTTAAAAATTGGGAACGACTTGGGGTTTATACGTGTAACCAAGAAGGCGATCAGTACATTGACGGGTATTCTTACGCTGCCGATATGAATCAATTGACGACATACGGATCTGCAGCCGAATTGATGGCGGCAGCAGAAATTTTGTTTTTAACGTTAGAGGTATATCGGGGAGGGAAACTACAAGCTATATTTGAAGGCAGCAATACACACAGAGGACCTGCCAGGCGTCTTCGTTTCACTGGGTTGGATGTTTCGGGTCACTACGATGTGTTTTTACCAGTCGAAAGCAGTACTTCCGACAATTTACTGCAAGTTTCACAAGAACAACAGAGAGAACCAGAAAAGCAAAGAAAAGGAAACCTGAGAAGTCAATTGTCGGAAATGAGACAAAAATGGAAGGAGCAGACACAGAAACGCAAGACGCAGGAATTAACAGAAGAAAAAGAATCAACACAAACTTATCGCCAGACACAGGAAATATGTGAATGTAAAGAATCGACGCTAACTTATGACGTGGGTCATCAAGTTGCAAAAAAACAAAGGAGAGAACCAGAAAAACCAAAAAAAGGGAACATGAGAAATCAATTGTCGGAAATGAGACAAAAATGGAAGGAGCAGACAAAGAAACACAACACGCAGGAAATAACAGAAGAAAAACTATCCACGCAAAATCATGATGCAAGTCTTTCTGATAATACTACTCAAATTTATGAAGTTGGACTTAGTGATGATTCCACGCAAATTTATGATGTGGATCATCACATGTCAGAAAAAAAAGGAAAAGATTTACTGCAAGTTTCACAAGAACAATGGAGAGAAACAGAAAAACAAAGAAAACGAAACCTGAGAAATCAATTGTCGGAAATGAGGAAAAAATGGAAGGAGCAGACAAAGAAACACAACACGCAGGAAATAACAGAAGAAAAACTATCCACGCAAAATCATGATGCAAGTCTTTCTGATAATTCTACTCAAATTTATGAAGTTGGACTTAGTGATGATTCCACACAAATTTATGATGTGGGTCATCACATGTCAGAAAAAAAAGGACAAGATCTGAGGCAACAGTCGTCAATGAAGCAAAACTCAACGCAAGGGCACTTTACATCTGGGCAACCTTTAACATCTCAAGGTATTGTTTGCACTAATAAGGTAAGTGAAGAAGACAACATGGAAATAGCTGAAACTCTAGATGATTTTGTGGAAGACAGAGTAATTGGCACTACTATTCGGAAAACACGTGTAACAAAGAAGACAGCAGCTGGTGACATAACAAGTGGCGCTTTTGGAAATGTAAAGAAGTCTGCCATGGGCGAAATGAAAGTTAAATGTGTGCATTGTGGCGCTGTTCGTTTCACTGAACAGAAGGGAAGATGTGTGCACAGTTGCTGCCACAATGGCCAGGTGAAACTTCCCCCGCTTCATGAGTATCCTCCTGAGCTGCAGGATTTGTTGACTAGCACATGCGTAGATGCACAGCATTTCAGACAGAGGATTAGAGCATACAACTCCTCCTTTGCCTTTGCTACTTTTGGAGCCCACATAGAAGAAGTGCAAAGAGGACCACCTCTTATAAAAATACAAGGGCAGGTCTATCACCATGCCACTACGTCTCTTGAAAATGTCAGGGAAAATGCACCTAGAAATGGACAAATCTACATATACGATGATGTTGAAGCAGCTTCAAAGCTGCGGATCGATTTTGATCGACCTCATTTGAACATACGCCTTGAAAGATTGATGCGCCAAATAAATCCATATGCGGAAAAGTATAAGATGCTGCGTGATATGACTATCCATGGAGAAGAATTTGTGTTGCACTTTGTGAAATTTGAATTTGATGACAAAAGAAGGTACAACCGTCCTACAACATCCGAAGTGGCAATGATAATCGACTCGAAAAACGGTTCCGTTCCGAGCGTAGATTTGAAAGTATACCCCAAGCAAGAGGGTAACCGCGAGACAAGTATACTGAAACAATCTAGCCAGCACTCTGATCCCATGACGTTTCCTATTTTGTTTCCGCACGGCGATTTTGGATGGTCCTACAATATGAAAACAACAAAAGGGAAAAAAATTTCCCCCGTTCAGTATTATGGTCATCGCTTGGCTCTACGCCCCGATGAACCTTTCAATCCCTTGTTGAATGCGGGACGATTGACTCAGCAGTATATTATAAACTGCTACGTTTTGGTCGAGCGACAACGTCTGGACTTTATTCGACACAACCAAGGTGCATTACGTACCGAGTGTTATCAAGGGATAGTAGACCACGTTGAGAAGAATGCGTTGAATGCAGCAGATGAGGTTCGACTTGGCACGGCAGTCATTCTTCCTGCAACCTATATAGGTTCTCCAAGATGTTTGCAGCAACTTTATCAAGACTCAATGGCCATTTGTCGGAAGATAGGAAGACCGGATTTCTTTATTACAATGACGTGCAATCCCAGGTGGACTGAAATAACTAGCGTGTTGAAGAAGTATTTCATCAAAGGTACGACAGTCAACGATATACCCACCATTGTGACAAATATTTTTGGAACGAAAGTTAAGCAACTGATCAAGGATTTGATTGAGAAGAATGTACTGGGACCCGTTGTCAACTACGTTTATACCATTGAATTCCAGAAACGGGGTCTTCCTCATGCTCATATCCTAGCGGCTCTCCGCACAGACTGCAAACTCCTCCAGCCTAAAGATGTGGACAGATTCATCACAGCAGAGTTGAGCGAGACAGATTCCTCTCTTCGTTACTACCAGTTACGCCACATGTTGCATGGTCCTCATGTGGATGGATTGATGTGTTGGGACGCAGAGAAGAAGTTGTGTTCCAAGAATTTCCCAAAACCATTTTGCGAGGAGACTGATATGACTGGAGATGGGTTCCCCAAGTACAGGCGAAGAGATAACACAGATCAGATGTACGCCTACCATGCCAGGCACAATGGAATGGTGCAGTATGTGGACAACAGAATGGTGGTGCCGCACAACCCATACCTCTTAAAGAAATATGATTGTCACCTCAACGTCGAGTATTGTTCTTCTGAAATGGCGATAAAATACATCCACAAGTACATTCACAAAGGTCATGATCGGGCTAGAATGGAGATGAAAAATGAGGAGAAAGACGAGGTGAAGAAGTATGTGGACAGTCGTTATGTAGGGCCAATGGAAGCTGCTTGGAGGTTAAACGAAGTACCCTTACACGATAGGAGTCACAGTGTAATACGGCTTCCTGTGCATTTGGACGGCCAGCAGTTTGTTACGTTCCAAGAAGGACAAGAAGAAGAAGCTGTGCGTAAGGAACAGAAGACCATGTTGCTAGGATGGTTCGATCTCAACAAGCACGATTCTTCTGCAAGAGAAATTCTGTATGGCGATTTGCCCAACAGTTACTCATGGAGGGCAAAAGACAAGAAATGGGTCATTCGAACAAGAAAATGTAAAGTAGTTGGACGCCTCGTAAGTGTATCACCCAGGGATTCTGAAAGGTTTCATTTGAAGTTAATTCTCAACAGAATTCGTGGTGCCACTTGCTACGAAGATCTAAGAACGCATGACAATGTTATTCATAAAACATTCAGAGAAGCTGCGATTGCCATGGGATTAACGGAGTGCTCCGATGAAGCGATTGCTGTATTGGAAGAAGCAGCGAAGACATTGATGCCCAAGCAGATGCGGAGATTTTTTGCTTACTACTTAATTGGGGATGAACCTTCAGATGCCAGGCAACTGTGGGAACGTTTTGAAATGGAGATGGTAGATTGTGGAGGCACAAGCATGGGAGCTCTTTGCGACATTGAAGCCATGCTCAACTCTGAGAACAGGACTTGTGAAGATTTCGGACTCGCCAAACCAGATATTTCCACTTCTCCCGTCGAGTGCATTGATATTGGAAGCCATTCACAAAAATGCAACGACATAGTGGAAAAGTTTAATGAGGACCAGCTTCGCGTTTACAAGAGGGTCATTGACAGCATTTCAGGCGAGTGTGAACGGCCCGCTCGATGCTTTTTCATCGATGGTCCGGGTGGAACTGGCAAAACCTTTCTGTACAATGCAATTTATCACAGACTCCTGGCCATGAACAAGAAAACTGCCTGCGTAGCTTGGACTGGAATTGCTTCGATTCTTCTGCCGTGCGGGACAACATCACATCGTTTCTTCAACTTGCCTATTCAACTAACCGAGGAGGGCATTTGCTTTACAAAGCCTCGCGACAAGCGCCGGCTGCAGGAAGTCGATGTCGTAATATGGGACGAAGCAAGCATGATACCCAGAAAAGCTCTCGAGATCATCGATCGTACTCTGAAGGATGTGATGAATAACAGCCTACCTTTTGGCGGAAAAACATTCATATTAGGAGGAGATTTTAGGCAGGTGTTGCCCGTAGTTAAAAAGGCTACCAGAGGTCAAATTGTCTCGGAGTGCATAAAATCCTCATACCTCTGGAAACTCTTTGAAATTCATCATCTCAAAGTAAACATGCGGGTGGCAAACGGAGCAGGACACTTTGCTGACTGGTTGTTGCAGTTTGGCAATGGGGAACTTGAAGAACTTGCTGTGGACGAATCTTTAGCGTGTGCAGATTTGGCGGCTTGGTTTTTCGAAGACGTAGAAGACATGTCGAATGACCTCATAAATCGTATTATATTAGCCCCTCAGAATGATGAAGTAAATCGTATGAATGAAAAGATACTGTCCAAAATACCAGGTGAGCAACAAATTAGTTACAGTATAGACAAGGCAACCTTAGGTGGAATTGATAAAAGTGATGCAAGAGAAGAAGAAGCGACTTTGCGATACTCTGACGAGTACCTTCATTCACTTACGCCGCCCGGAATGCCACCTCATAAGTTGAAATTGAAAATTGGATGCATTGTTATGCTGATCAGGAATCTCTGCATAGCTGACGGGCTATGCAATGGAACACGTTTATTGGTTCTTAAAATTCAAACAAGAGTATTGACTTTGAAAATAATTACAGGAGACAAAAAGGGGACAGTAGTAGATATACCTAGGATCCAGCTGAACACAATTGGTGATTCACAACTACCGTTTGTTTTATACCGAAGGCAGTTTCCTGTTCGCCTTGCTTTCGCCCTAACTATAAACAAGTCCCAAGGCCAGACATTTCAACGAGTAGGCATTTATATCGATCGTCCTATCTTTGCCCATGGACAGTTGTATGTAGCCCTCTCAAGATGTGTGTCGCTAGAAAACATCAAGATTTTTGTTAAAGAAGAACAAAGTGTTACAAATATAGTGTATAAAGAAATATTATAGTGACATGTATTCATATTTTTGTGACATTCTTTAATAAAGTTTACATATTGGTGTGTTGTATTTGTTATTTACTGCTTTGCTGTCAATTGTTTGTCTTTATTTATTGTTTGAAGTCTTATGTACATTTTTGGATGTTTAAAAAGTAATTCTTTTATTTCTGAATATCTATATTTATATTTGCTTTCAAAGTACTCGGAGCTAAAGCATGAAAGGCGAACGCCTCACTGAAATTAAAAGATCATTTACTGTCATTTATTTTCCTGGTGTGGGACCTAAAACATAACAGGCAAACGCCTCAACTCATTGGGTGCAATATCCTCAAGCTAACTTGTTTTGTAGGGTTAACAGTTTTAATTTGCAGTGCCATTTTGAACTCTCCAGATGTGTGTCGCTTAGAAAGAAATGTTACAGCTTTGTTCTTTTGACTTTAAAATTCCTTAATAAGGTTTACATAATGCTTGGCTGTATTTGTTTAGCTTATCTATTGCATTGTCCTCAATTTTTTTCTTTTATTATTTGTGTGTATCCTTATGTAGATCTTTTGATGTTTGAATAATATATTTTTTTAGTTCTTTTTGTTTGATTTGTGTAGTTGTATTTGCTTTCCAACTCTCGAACTTGGGAGCTAACGCATGAAAGGCAAACGCCTCAACTGATCGGGTGCACAAGCCCCAAGTTATTTTTTTGGGTTAAAAACCTTTATCGTGGAATAGGGCTACTGGCGACACCACGTAAAAAGAAAACGAGCCTAGCACACTACCTCATGGGTGGTTCGGAAAGGTGTGCATAGTCAAGTATTAGTCACCTTTTGTCGAAACAGACCCAAGGACTTGTGTTCTTATTCCACTTCTTGCTTTTTCCAAAATAATTTTGACACTCAGGGGGCCCACATTGTTGGGTGCGGGTGTGGCAATCCCGAGGTCCCTAGCCTCTCAGCAGAGAGAGATTGCGCAGCGGTTTGTTTTCAAATTCCTTCCTCTTCATTGCTATCAAAGATACATATGCTATCGGTCCTTCTCAATACTCTTAGAGATATCACCCATGTATTTGTTTAAACTTATTTTGTTTCCTCAATTTGATTGAGCCACAATGGCACAGTTTCCCTCTGTTCCATCTTATAACTTCTCTAGAGAAGGTAGTCCTGTTGTCTCCAAATCCCATAAAAACTAGGGTAGCTATTTTGCGTTCTTCACAAGATGAAGATCAGCATAGAAAATTATGAATAATCACAACAAATTAGTATAGTAATAACTAATAATAGTTAAGTAATAACTAAATAATCTTCTGGCTACTTGTTATGGAACTTTTAAAAGTTTATATTCATTCATCATCCACGTTTCAATTTATTTTGTTGTCCCATCTTGATTGAGCCACAATGGCATAGTTTCCCTCTGTTCCATCTTATCACTTCTCTAGAGAAGGTAGTCCTGTTGCCTCCAAATCCCAAAAAAATAATCAAACATAAAATCAATCATATCAATTCAAAAAGCCACAATGTCATAGTTTACCTGTGTTCCATATCAATAATAATTGTGGTGATGCTGCAGAAATGAATATAATTTCACACATAATATTTTAAGCAATGTTTATAACATTAATCTACGTTCATGAACGCTATCGCAACAGCATACAGTACAATGTATCAAATTTTACTTTCATATGGTATTATTCAGATGGTTGAATTCTTTGCATTTGTTTTTTTAAAACTGCCTTCTGCTTTTTCGGCTCTATACTTAAGGAATCAATGTTTATAAGAAATCTTCGTGCATGAACGTTGCCGCTTGGGATAATTTGTATTATCATCCAAGCTGTTTGTTTCGCTATTTGAATTTCATTCTCATTTCGATTGAGCCACAATGGCACATTTTTCCTCTGTTCCATCTTATCACTTCTCTAGAGAAGGTAGTCCTGTTGTCTCCAAATCCCATAAAAACTAGGGTAGCTATTTTGCGTTCTTCACAAGATGAAGATCAGCATAGAAAATTATGAATAATCACAACAAATTAGTATAGTAATAACTAATAATAGTTAAGTAATAACTAAATAATCTTCTGGCTACTTGTTATGGAACTTTTAAAAGTTTATATTCATTCATCATCCACGTTTCAATTTATTTTGTTGTCCCATCTTGATTGAGCCACAATGGCATAGTTTCCCTCTGTTCCATCTTATCACTTCTCCAGAGAAGGTAGTCCTGTTGCCTCCAAATCCCAAAAAAATAATCAAACATAAAATCAATCATATCAATTAAAAAAGCCACAATGTCATAGTTTACCTGTGTTCCATATCAATAATAATTGTGGTGATGCTGCAGAAATGAATATAATTTCACACATAATATTTTAAGGAATGTTTATAACATTAATCTACGTTCATGAACGCTATCGCAACAGCATACAGTACAATGTATCAAATTTTACTTTCATATGGTATTATTCAGCTGGTTGAGTTCTTTGCATTTGTTTTTTTAAAACTGCCTTCTGCTTTTTCGGCTCTATACTTAAGGAATCAATGTTTATAAGAAATCTACGTGCATGAACGTTGCCGCTTGGGATAATTTGTATTATCATCCAAGCTGTTTGTTTCGCTATTTGATTTTCATTCTCATTTCGATTGAGCCACAATGGCACATTTTTCCTCTGTTCCATCTTATCACTTCTCTAGAGAAAGTAGTCCTGTTGCCTCCACATCCCATAAAATCCAATCATATCATTAAAAAAACCATTTACTGTCATTTATTTTCCCGGTCTGGGACCTAAAACATAAAAGGCAAACGCCTCAACCCATTGGTTGCAATATCCTCAAGCTAACATGTTTTGTAGGGTTAAGAGTTTTAAACCCGCAGTGCCATTTTGAACTTATTAGTATGAGAATCCATATCACAGTTATTGTATGTATTTCCCCGATTATTCATACTTATATCATTCTACAATTTACTTTGGGAAAGTCCTGCGTTTGCTTGAGTATCTTCTGACTTTACAGCTTTAGTAGTCTTTAAACCAACTTTCTCTCTTTGATGTCTTAATATCTTCAACTCCTGAAATGCTTTTAATTAAATTTTGTCACTTGTATCAGGTTTTGGGGACATAATGTCATTAATATGTTCAAGACTTTCTTAATCAGTAACCATCATTGCTTTTAAAACCTCTTCGATTTGAGGTGATGAACGTTTCTAAAACGGCTTCGATTCCATCCAAGGACGGTTTAAGTTCTCAGTATCTTTGACATCTGTATTTGACACATTTTCTGCAGAAGAAACATTAGATTCATTTAAAGAATTATCAACTCTTACCACATTGCCTTTACTCTTTGTATCCGCTGGTGCAGGTCGACGTTTGAAATTTCACCTTGACTCATTTCAAGTAATTGTGAGGATTGGCTCTTGCTCAGAGAGCCGCTTATAAACCTTCGTCAACTGCTCCATCTTATCACTTCTCTAGAGAAGGTAGTCCTGTTGCCTCCAAATCCCATAAAATCAATCAAAAATAAAATCAATCATATTAATTAAAAAAGCCACAATGTAATAGTTTACCCGTGTTCCATATCAATAATAAATGTGGTGATGCTGCAGAGATGAATATAATTTCACACATAATATTTTCATCAGTTTGAATTATGCTTAAATTTATTTTTTATTCTCATCTTGATTGACCCACATGATTTCAATCTGTTCCATCTTGATCGATCTGCATTAGGATTTCTTTTGATGTTCCATATACTTTGTTCGGAGTCAACAAAGGACTTGTGTTCTTATTCCACTTCTTGCTTTTTCCAAAATAATTTTGACACTCAGGGGGCCCACATTGTTGGGTGCGGGTGTGGCAATCCCGAGGTCCCTAGCCTCTCAGCAGAGAGAGATTGCGCAGCGGTTTGTTTTCAAATTCCTTCCTCTTCATTGCTATCAAAGATACATATGCTATCGGTCCTTCTCAATACTCTTAGAGATATCACCCATGTATTTGTTTAAACTTATTTTGTTTCCTCAATTTGATTGAGCCACAATGGCACAGTTTCCCTCTGTTCCATCTTATAACTTCTCTAGAGAAGGTAGTCCTGTTGTCTCCAAATCCCATAAAAACTAGGGTAGCTATTTTGCGTTCTTCACAAGATGAAGATCAGCATAGAAAATTATGAATAATCACAACAAATTAGTATAGTAATAACTAATAATAGTTAAGTAATAACTAAATAATCTTCTGGCTACTTGTTATGGAACTTTTAAAAGTTTATATTCATTCATCATCCACGTTTCAATTTATTTTGTTGTCCCATCTTGATTGAGCCACAATGGCATAGTTTCCCTCTGTTCCATCTTATCACTTCTCTAGAGAAGGTAGTCCTGTTGCCTCCAAATCCCAAAAAAATAATCAAACATAAAATCAATCATATCAATTCAAAAAGCCACAATGTCATAGTTTACCTGTGTTCCATATCAATAATAATTGTGGTGATGCTGCAGAAATGAATATAATTTCACACATAATATTTTAAGCAATGTTTATAACATTAATCTACGTTCATGAACGCTATCGCAACAGCATACAGTACAATGTATCAAATTTTACTTTCATATGGTATTATTCAGATGGTTGAATTCTTTGCATTTGTTTTTTTAAAACTGCCTTCTGCTTTTTCGGCTCTATACTTAAGGAATCAATGTTTATAAGAAATCTTCGTGCATGAACGTTGCCGCTTGGGATAATTTGTATTATCATCCAAGCTGTTTGTTTCGCTATTTGAATTTCATTCTCATTTCGATTGAGCCACAATGGCACATTTTTCCTCTGTTCCATCTTATCACTTCTCTAGAGAAGGTAGTCCTGTTGTCTCCAAATCCCATAAAAACTAGGGTAGCTATTTTGCGTTCTTCACAAGATGAAGATCAGCATAGAAAATTATGAATAATCACAACAAATTAGTATAGTAATAACTAATAATAGTTAAGTAATAACTAAATAATCTTCTGGCTACTTGTTATGGAACTTTTAAAAGTTTATATTCATTCATCATCCACGTTTCAATTTATTTTGTTGTCCCATCTTGATTGAGCCACAATGGCATAGTTTCCCTCTGTTCCATCTTATCACTTCTCCAGAGAAGGTAGTCCTGTTGCCTCCAAATCCCAAAAAAATAATCAAACATAAAATCAATCATATCAATTAAAAAAGCCACAATGTCATAGTTTACCTGTGTTCCATATCAATAATAATTGTGGTGATGCTGCAGAAATGAATATAATTTCACACATAATATTTTAAGGAATGTTTATAACATTAATCTACGTTCATGAACGCTATCGCAACAGCATACAGTACAATGTATCAAATTTTACTTTCATATGGTATTATTCAGCTGGTTGAGTTCTTTGCATTTGTTTTTTTAAAACTGCCTTCTGCTTTTTCGGCTCTATACTTAAGGAATCAATGTTTATAAGAAATCTACGTGCATGAACGTTGCCGCTTGGGATAATTTGTATTATCATCCAAGCTGTTTGTTTCGCTATTTGATTTTCATTCTCATTTCGATTGAGCCACAATGGCACATTTTTCCTCTGTTCCATCTTATCACTTCTCTAGAGAAAGTAGTCCTGTTGCCTCCACATCCCATAAAATCCAATCATATCATTAAAAAAACCATTTACTGTCATTTATTTTCCCGGTCTGGGACCTAAAACATAAAAGGCAAACGCCTCAACCCATTGGTTGCAATATCCTCAAGCTAACATGTTTTGTAGGGTTAAGAGTTTTAAACCCGCAGTGCCATTTTGAACTTATTAGTATGAGAATCCATATCACAGTTATTGTATGTATTTCCCCGATTATTCATACTTATATCATTCTACAATTTACTTTGGGAAAGTCCTGCGTTTGCTTGAGTATCTTCTGACTTTACAGCTTTAGTAGTCTTTAAACCAACTTTCTCTCTTTGATGTCTTAATATCTTCAACTCCTGAAATGCTTTTAATTAAATTTTGTCACTTGTATCAGGTTTTGGGGACATAATGTCATTAATATGTTCAAGACTTTCTTAATCAGTAACCATCATTGCTTTTAAAACCTCTTCGATTTGAGGTGATGAACGTTTCTAAAACGGCTTCGATTCCATCCAAGGACGGTTTAAGTTCTCAGTATCTTTGACATCTGTATTTGACACATTTTCTGCAGAAGAAACATTAGATTCATTTAAAGAATTATCAACTCTTACCACATTGCCTTTACTCTTTGTATCCGCTGGTGCAGGTCGACGTTTGAAATTTCACCTTGACTCATTTCAAGTAATTGTGAGGATTGGCTCTTGCTCAGAGAGCCGCTTATAAACCTTCGTCAACTGCTCCATCTTATCACTTCTCTAGAGAAGGTAGTCCTGTTGCCTCCAAATCCCATAAAATCAATCAAAAATAAAATCAATCATATTAATTAAAAAAGCCACAATGTAATAGTTTACCCGTGTTCCATATCAATAATAAATGTGGTGATGCTGCAGAGATGAATATAATTTCACACATAATATTTTCATCAGTTTGAATTATGCTTAAATTTATTTTTTATTCTCATCTTGATTGACCCACATGATTTCAATCTGTTCCATCTTGATCGATCTGCATTAGGATTTCTTTTGATGTTCCATATACTTTGTTCGGAGTCAACAAAGGACTTGTGTTCTTATTCCACTTCTTGCTTTTTCCAAAATAATTTTGACACTCAGGGGGCCCACATTGTTGGGTGCGGGTGTGGCAATCCCGAGGTCCCTAGCCTCTCAGCAGAGAGAGATTGCGCAGCGGTTTGTTTTCAAATTCCTTCCTCTTCATTGCTATCAAAGATACATATGCTATCGGTCCTTCTCAATACTCTTAGAGATATCACCCATGTATTTGTTTAAACTTATTTTGTTTCCTCAATTTGATTGAGCCACAATGGCACAGTTTCCCTCTGTTCCATCTTATAACTTCTCTAGAGAAGGTAGTCCTGTTGTCTCCAAATCCCATAAAAACTAGGGTAGCTATTTTGCGTTCTTCACAAGATGAAGATCAGCATAGAAAATTATGAATAATCACAACAAATTAGTATAGTAATAACTAATAATAGTTAAGTAATAACTAAATAATCTTCTGGCTACTTGTTATGGAACTTTTAAAAGTTTATATTCATTCATCATCCACGTTTCAATTTATTTTGTTGTCCCATCTTGATTGAGCCACAATGGCATAGTTTCCCTCTGTTCCATCTTATCACTTCTCTAGAGAAGGTAGTCCTGTTGCCTCCAAATCCCAAAAAAATAATCAAACATAAAATCAATCATATCAATTCAAAAAGCCACAATGTCATAGTTTACCTGTGTTCCATATCAATAATAATTGTGGTGATGCTGCAGAAATGAATATAATTTCACACATAATATTTTAAGCAATGTTTATAACATTAATCTACGTTCATGAACGCTATCGCAACAGCATACAGTACAATGTATCAAATTTTACTTTCATATGGTATTATTCAGATGGTTGAATTCTTTGCATTTGTTTTTTTAAAACTGCCTTCTGCTTTTTCGGCTCTATACTTAAGGAATCAATGTTTATAAGAAATCTTCGTGCATGAACGTTGCCGCTTGGGATAATTTGTATTATCATCCAAGCTGTTTGTTTCGCTATTTGAATTTCATTCTCATTTCGATTGAGCCACAATGGCACATTTTTCCTCTGTTCCATCTTATCACTTCTCTAGAGAAGGTAGTCCTGTTGTCTCCAAATCCCATAAAAACTAGGGTAGCTATTTTGCGTTCTTCACAAGATGAAGATCAGCATAGAAAATTATGAATAATCACAACAAATTAGTATAGTAATAACTAATAATAGTTAAGTAATAACTAAATAATCTTCTGGCTACTTGTTATGGAACTTTTAAAAGTTTATATTCATTCATCATCCACGTTTCAATTTATTTTGTTGTCCCATCTTGATTGAGCCACAATGGCATAGTTTCCCTCTGTTCCATCTTATCACTTCTCCAGAGAAGGTAGTCCTGTTGCCTCCAAATCCCAAAAAAATAATCAAACATAAAATCAATCATATCAATTAAAAAAGCCACAATGTCATAGTTTACCTGTGTTCCATATCAATAATAATTGTGGTGATGCTGCAGAAATGAATATAATTTCACACATAATATTTTAAGGAATGTTTATAACATTAATCTACGTTCATGAACGCTATCGCAACAGCATACAGTACAATGTATCAAATTTTACTTTCATATGGTATTATTCAGCTGGTTGAGTTCTTTGCATTTGTTTTTTTAAAACTGCCTTCTGCTTTTTCGGCTCTATACTTAAGGAATCAATGTTTATAAGAAATCTACGTGCATGAACGTTGCCGCTTGGGATAATTTGTATTATCATCCAAGCTGTTTGTTTCGCTATTTGATTTTCATTCTCATTTCGATTGAGCCACAATGGCACATTTTTCCTCTGTTCCATCTTATCACTTCTCTAGAGAAAGTAGTCCTGTTGCCTCCACATCCCATAAAATCCAATCATATCATTAAAAAAACCATTTACTGTCATTTATTTTCCCGGTCTGGGACCTAAAACATAAAAGGCAAACGCCTCAACCCATTGGTTGCAATATCCTCAAGCTAACATGTTTTGTAGGGTTAAGAGTTTTAAACCCGCAGTGCCATTTTGAACTTATTAGTATGAGAATCCATATCACAGTTATTGTATGTATTTCCCCGATTATTCATACTTATATCATTCTACAATTTACTTTGGGAAAGTCCTGCGTTTGCTTGAGTATCTTCTGACTTTACAGCTTTAGTAGTCTTTAAACCAACTTTCTCTCTTTGATGTCTTAATATCTTCAACTCCTGAAATGCTTTTAATTAAATTTTGTCACTTGTATCAGGTTTTGGGGACATAATGTCATTAATATGTTCAAGACTTTCTTAATCAGTAACCATCATTGCTTTTAAAACCTCTTCGATTTGAGGTGATGAACGTTTCTAAAACGGCTTCGATTCCATCCAAGGACGGTTTAAGTTCTCAGTATCTTTGACATCTGTATTTGACACATTTTCTGCAGAAGAAACATTAGATTCATTTAAAGAATTATCAACTCTTACCACATTGCCTTTACTCTTTGTATCCGCTGGTGCAGGTCGACGTTTGAAATTTCACCTTGACTCATTTCAAGTAATTGTGAGGATTGGCTCTTGCTCAGAGAGCCGCTTATAAACCTTCGTCAACTGCTCCATCTTATCACTTCTCTAGAGAAGGTAGTCCTGTTGCCTCCAAATCCCATAAAATCAATCAAAAATAAAATCAATCATATTAATTAAAAAAGCCACAATGTAATAGTTTACCCGTGTTCCATATCAATAATAAATGTGGTGATGCTGCAGAGATGAATATAATTTCACACATAATATTTTCATCAGTTTGAATTATGCTTAAATTTATTTTTTATTCTCATCTTGATTGACCCACATGATTTCAATCTGTTCCATCTTGATCGATCTGCATTAGGATTTCTTTTGATGTTCCATATAGTTTGTTCGGAGTCAACAAAGGACTTGTGTTCTTATTCCACTTCTTGCTTTTTCCAAAATAATTTTGACACTCAGGGGGCCCACATTGTTGGGTGCGGGTGTGGCAATCCCGAGGTCCCTAGCCTCTCAGCAGAGAGAGATTGCGCAGCGGTTTGTTTTCAAATTCCTTCCTCTTCATTGCTATCAAAGATACATATGCTATCGGTCCTTCTCAATACTCTTAGAGATATCACCCATGTATTTGTTTAAACTTATTTTGTTTCCTCAATTTGATTGAGCCACAATGGCACAGTTTCCCTCTGTTCCATCTTATAACTTCTCTAGAGAAGGTAGTCCTGTTGTCTCCAAATCCCATAAAAACTAGGGTAGCTATTTTGCGTTCTTCACAAGATGAAGATCAGCATAGAAAATTATGAATAATCACAACAAATTAGTATAGTAATAACTAATAATAGTTAAGTAATAACTAAATAATCTTCTGGCTACTTGTTATGGAACTTTTAAAAGTTTATATTCATTCATCATCCACGTTTCAATTTATTTTGTTGTCCCATCTTGATTGAGCCACAATGGCATAGTTTCCCTCTGTTCCATCTTATCACTTCTCTAGAGAAGGTAGTCCTGTTGCCTCCAAATCCCAAAAAAATAATCAAACATAAAATCAATCATATCAATTAAAAAAGCCACAATGTCATAGTTTACCTGTGTTCCATATCAATAATAATTGTGGTGATGCTGCAGAAATGAATATAATTTCACACATAATATTTTAAGCAATGTTTATAACATTAATCTACGTTCATGAACGCTATCGCAACAGCATACAGTACAATGTATCAAATTTTACTTTCATATGGTATTATTCAGATGGTTGAATTCTTTGCATTTGTTTTTTTAAAACTGCCTTCTGCTTTTTCGGCTCTATACTTAAGGAATCAATGTTTATAAGAAATCTACGTGCATGAACGTTGCCGCTTGGGATAATTTGTATTATCATCCAAGCTGTTTGTTTCGCTATTTGAATTTCATTCTCATTTCGATTGAGCCACAATGGCACATTTTTCCTCTGTTCCATCTTATCACTTCTCTAGAGAAAGTAGTCCTGTTGCCTCCACATCCCATAAAATCAATCACAAATCAAATCAATCATATCATTAAAAAAAACCATTTACTGTCATTTATTTTCCCGGTCTGGGACCTAAAACATAAAAGGCAAACGCCTCAACCCATTGGTTGCAATATCCTCAAGCTAACATGTTTTGTAGGGTTAACAGTTTTAAACCCGCAGTTCCATTTTGAACTTATTTCTTTTTGTTTGATTTGTGTAGTTGTATTTGTTTTCCAACTCTCGAACCTGGGAGCTAACGCATGACAGGCGAACGCCTCAATTGATTGGGTGCACAAGCCCCAAGTTATTTTTTTGGGTTACAATCCTTCATCGTGGATTAGGGCTACTGGCGAAACCACGTAAAAATAAAGCGAGCCCAGCACACTACCTCATGGGTGGTGTGGAAAGGTGTGCATAGTCAAGTATTAGGCACCTTTTGTCGAAACAGACCCAACGGATTGTGTTCTTAATCCACTTCTTGCTTTTTCCAAAATTATTTTGACCCTCAGGGGACCACTTCGTTGGGTGCCAGTGTCACAATTCTGAGGTCCCTAGCCTCTCAGCAGAGAGAGATTGCGCAGCGGGCGAAGCCCCCTACAGACAAATTCTCAAAACTAAACTATTTGTTAAAAGTTCGTCATCTGCTACCCACATCCAGGTGTTTAAATCTTTGTGTTGCGAGCCAATCTTGTCGCGCGTATCGCCCGATTTGGCGAGCAGGTCTTGCACATGAGCATTCCTGCATTGGCAGTATCCTCTTAATAGTCTTGCATGTTTCGTTGTGGAGCAAACAGAGACACTGCGTAGCAATTCTCGGGGGTTGTCGGAGGGTTGCGAGCAGGGGGCGAAGCCCTCTGCCGGCCGCGAAGCGGCCAATGGAATTGCGCAGCAATTCCGGGGGTTGGCGAGCGATAGCGAGCAGGGGGCGTAGCCCCCTAGTATATTAAAAAATAAAAGTTTCCACCAATATAAAAGCTTCCACTTTTTATGTTATAAACGTACAGTTGAAGCTAAAAAACTTTTAATTAAATTGAAAGGCATGTTAAATGCGCGTATGGCAACTGGCAAGGATAGAGCAGAATAATACTATTGGTGTTTGGATAATTAGTATCCTACTATGTATATATATCCAAAAGAGGAAGCAAAACTTAAATGTCTTTAACTAATTAAGAACGAAATATTAGGCATTCCCTTTAAATTTGTTACCAGTATCATTAAATAATACATGATCGGACATGATACATGATAAAACACTAATAAATTAATTAGATATTCCTACCAGAAGTTTATCATAGTTGCCAAAGTCTAAACCAAATTCTTTCACTTCAGAAGTGATAAGATGTTTTGAATTTTTTTATTAATGTTCAAGCATGCCATCGATTGAAACTGTTTCGCTGATTCAGACTCTTTACAACGGGATGTTTATGAAAAGTAGTCCTTAGTTGATAGTTCTTCTAGAAAGAGGAACTGATTATGATTGGGCCATGTGCTGTAAGGAATGTGATCAGATGAAAGATCGAACGTGGGAATCGAAATTTAATGAGGGAGTCTCCAAACTTTTCCACGTGCGAACCACTTTTCCTTATTCCTACAAACTGAATATTTTTTTCATAGTGTAAGTTACAGGTTAGAAATAGATTTATTTAACCCTTTCAGTCCCAAAAATTTGCTACACGACAGAAGCATCTGATAATCACAAAATAAGCTTATTTTAGGTCGAAAAAGAAGAGTTCCACAAGAAAAAAATCCTTTTAATTTTTTAATGGTTTTTGAAATAATGCCAAATTTTTTTTAACTTTGAAAAACAACAAAATAAAAATATATATATATTACCTTAAAACACTTCGAGTTATATATTTTAAGGTATCTGACCACATTATTAAAAAAATCAGGAATTATTTTAACCGAAATAGTTTAAATTATGTTTTTAATATGAGGAACTGAAGTGAACTCTTCAAAAATCAGGTGAAACGCTTGTTAGCTATTTTCTAAATAAAAAAAATAGTAGTTCCGACTTCTATTGAGATTAATTTAAATATTGTCTAATAGAACAGAGTGTGAAGAATCGAATGATGTGTGTTTGGATGTCATAACGGGAGATAAACATTTGGAAAAAAAATATTGAAAGTGATGATGCCAAATGGCATCACTGAGACTGAAAGGGTTTAAAATAATTGGCAATTATTTTTTTCGGTGCTTCTAAAGGCTGTGAAACTTTCTACACTTTTAAAATACCAGTTCGAGCTTGATTTGACTAAAATTGTGCTAACCAAAAATATAATTGCATAACAAGAAAATCTCCAGCATAATTAAATACTGATTATCCCCTATTATGAATAACATATTTCACGACGGAATCATAAAAGAGACAAATTTCTCATTAATGACTTAAATTACTGACTTCATGGTGAAATTATGATATATAAATGAAAGTGGATCATTTAAAAAGATCTCAAAATGTGCTACCAAATAACTTCTATACACTCTGGAGTGAAATCCACCACTGGAGTCACACCACTGGAGTGAAATCCACTCCAGTTGGAGAAGTGCATTTTCGACACCCTAAAGGCATGCATATTTTCTCAGACTGAGTTAAAATCACTCGTTTGGAGTGATCCTGTCGGAGGTTTAGCACACAAAGGATCCACTCCAAAAGGAGAAGTGCATTTTCCAGTCTGGAGGAGTGAAATCCACTCAGACTGAGGTAAATTGGGAGTGTTTGTTTTAAGAGTGTACTGTAATTTGATAGCTAATCTGATAGGAGAAATTATTAAAGCACGTCAAACTTTATTTAAATAAACAAAAGCTTAATTTTTCTTAATTTTTTATTCCTTATAATAAATACATTATGCGGTTTCATTTAATAGTCCTAATAACCTCTCTACATTGCATAATACAGAGGACACTCGGATATTTCTTTAATAGTCTTCCGGAATACTTTTAATCCCCAATTCAAGCAATTACCAAGGTTACATAAAATACATTCACAGGTATTTATATAGTTCTCCCCTCTGGCTAATCATTATTTAAGATGTGATAACACTATTGAATAGTCATTTTTTTAAGCACCTATTTTATATTTCTCTCTTTCTTTTTGTATGTTTATAATTGTATACGTCCTTCGTTAATGAGCTTCAAAGAGATCCTAATCTGGAGTCTTTACTCTTTTTATTTTGAGTAAGTGTGAACGTTATGTAGATTTTTGGAGGAAGTGTTACCGTTTGTGAACGTTATTTTTTTACTTTCGATTACTTGATATAAAATAAAATATATGGTAATGGAAACATTGCGAAAGAGTCGAAAATCCGAAATAGAGATTTTGTGATATCTACTAGTTTTGAAGGGTGCTGTTTCTGAAAAAGTGGTTTTCTAACATCGGTCCATCAGTAAATCCGTTTGTTATTTTGTCTGTCTGAAACCAGACGTACTTCAAATTTGTTTTAGAGTTCCTAGTATTAAGGGCATATAAATAAATATATATAAGTGCCGTATAGTAAACATTGTACTTTTATAGTTTTCCATACCTTTGGGGATTGTAATTATTACTTTGAAACTTATAAACCTTTTTGACTTAAGTGAAAAAAATTACATAGAGATTTTTACACTGGAACTGTTAATATGTCATCTTTAAATTGTCTTCTAACAAAATAAATATTTTTATTATTATAACTAATTGCAACTTTCTGCAAAGACGATACTTGGAGCTAACTTTTTTTTCATGAAATTAAGAAATATAAGCATAACTAACAAGTTCTATGTTACTAGTTCAATCTTACATATTGTAGTTAAATAAACATAGTAAAATTACAGAAGGTATCAATAACACAATAGAAGAGTACAGGGGAAGAACCGCTTGATTTATTAGAAGTCGTCCCGTAATTGTGTCTGCTTGGCGGTTATGGTGACAGGAAACCGGTGTATGTCTTTCTTCTTCGCTTGGCAAAGCGTCAGAATCGTGCATGGCGTGAATCTCGGTTAAAAAAAATTATTGAAACTGGTTTCCTTACATAAGTTTAGGCGATTACTCGCTATCATCGCCAAAAAAGCCTGATGAGGAAAATTTTCTCGGAAATTAAGCTGTTTTTCACATATACTGTTATCATAAGCACAAGAATCAATAACCACCATAAAAATGTACACTATGTTTTAATTTAATTTTCTAAAAACACGTCTGAGAAGGAGTATCGTTATTTCTTGACCATCGCTCCATTGAATGCCATTCCTAATGCCTGAAGAGCTTTATTTTAATTTTTGATGGATCACTTTGATAATTGGGGGTGGGAGAGCAATTCTGTTACGAGTGGCCTTGAAGGAGTTGTCAGGGTGAAAAGGTTGCCATCTTAAGACGTCCATCTAAAGACAGAGAGGTAAAAATCTGTAAAGAAAAAGTGCAAGTTGTGATTTGAAAAGTGTTGGTTAAAAAATATAATAATATTAGGGTTTTTTTTTTTAAAGTAATTGTTAAATGTATTGTAAAAAACACCGATAGTCTTTTTAAGATACAATGCCAGCTTAAGTAGATCGGAAAAATATAAATTGTTTCGAATTCGAATAATGAAGGAAGATGTAAATTAAAAAAAAAATAACGTAAGGAAATATTGAATACCGTCCAATTTTTTTTTAAAAAAACCTCATGTTTATCAGGCTAGATTTGTAGTCGTAGCAATAAAGTTTTGGCCAGTTTTAATGATTTGTACATTTTAGACTGCTTTCCTTTTTAAATTCGGCAGAATTTAAAAATGGAAAGTACGGTATTGGGTTAGCTACTGTATTGATATGATAGAGATTTCCATCTGTCCGTACCCTTTTTTGACAATTTTTTGTTTAAAAAGTGTGTCATTAGACATTAGAGATACACCTTTTTTTTCGCTTTTCTTGTCCGTACCCATGTCTGTCCGTCTCTCCTTCCATTTTTTTCTTTTAAATTTCATTCTGATCACCAGATTTTTCACCATTCGTTTTTTGTTTGAAACGTACTACACTCCGTGCCAACCTAACTTGGGTAATAACAAAGAGTGAAAAGGCAGGGGTCGAAAAGCACGGTTGGTCCGTTTGTTGGAAACTCTTCCTTTAATACTCATACATTTTGTACATTACGTAATGTTACATTACGCTATGTTACATACTTTGTATGTAAATATTACCTCTCTTGTAAGGTAATATTTACATACAAAATGATCTGAATAAAATTAATCAAATACACTTTTCCTTCTAGTAAAATTGCCAGTTTTTCTCAAATAATATTCAAATCTGTTAGACCTTAAATGAAATTAATGTTTTTTGAACATGGATATCTGGATCGATTCACAAATCATTTATGGAACTCTTTAAATCCGCCGAAGGATCTTCTCCATAGCATTTTCTATTTACCCAACTAAGGTTGGCAAGGAGTGTACATAAAAACCTATCTTTAATAGTTTTTGGTCATCTGTTCATAACACGATTTCCTGCGACTTATACTGTCCGATAAGTAGGGTATTCTTTTTTGGACTTGTCTAACCCTCTAATGCATACTGTTTTGCCATATGACAACAAGTAACACAATCCACTTTATTCCATTAAAGTAGAGCTCCCTCTCTACAAATCTGTACATTCTATTTTGAAGTTTTAGTTACTAATAGCCGTAAAAGATGACAGTAGTGAAAGTGTATTCAAAATTAAAGAGTGAAGTTATTAACTGTTGTGAAGTAACGTCTTAGGAAATATTCAAAGTACAATAATATTAGTACTAAATGCAAATAAATTGTTTTGAAAAAATAATTATAGTTCAAGAGGGTTATTTTAAAATATATTTTGTAGTTTTCTAATCATTCTTATCAAAATTGGAATTTTGTAGTTGGTTTTTTCCGTATGGCAAAAATCTTAAAAATTGAAATTATTTAAATTCTAATGCAGTTAATTTTTTCAGTATTTTTCCCATAATGTATGAGTATTAAAGATACAAATATATATTTTCAGGTTGATTTTTTTTTTTTTTGCATTTCAGGGTTAAAATTGATTTGGGGCCTAATGTTGACATACAGTTCCAAGTTCCGAGACATCCTGTAATAAAACTTAATTTATATGTTTCTTCTTTTATTTAAAACAGCATAATTTTTTTTATTAAATAATTACCCTTCTTCTAATTAACTGTTTTCCCACAATGTATTTTCTTTCATTAAACCTGCTCTATATCTAAAAATTGTTTATAATTTATAATTATGTTTTTAACGCGATACTGGGCCAAATATGGTAAACTTCCATGACAAAAATCGTCAACTCACGCATTTCGCTAGCGTTTTTAATAAGAGTTTTTGTTCCAACACAATATATTATCAATTATATCAGATAGGAAGCTGTTTTCGTGTGATATTCGAATAAAATATAGATAACTCCTCATCTATATTCTTCTCTTCTATCAGGATAAGTTTAAAATGATAGTATAACTATAAATAATAAATATTTTTTATATTTTACTTGTACAGATTGTGTCACGTTCTTATTCTTTAAGTGTCACCATGACTGACAATTACTATTAAATGTATTTGAAGTAAAAATAAGAGTGATATAAAAACTATTATTGTTCCTTCTCATGAAGGATGTAATGCTGCCGCTAGAAATACTATATTTTAGTAAAAATAAAATTTAGAATGAGAAATGAAATCTATAATAATAAAAGAAAGAGTCTGTCTGTCTGTCTGTGTGTATGTATGTCTGTGGATCACAAAAGACCTACTTAGACTGCTTTAAAAAATTCGAAATTTTTAATATAGATTTCTTTTAATACCTACGTGTGCACCTGAGTCTTAGTTTTTTCATATTTGATTGTGATTTTTAATTAATATAATTAGTTTAAAAAAAACGTCATCCACGTGGGATTGCGGGACCATAACAGGGCTTGAAAATACATGGACCGGGCCGAAACTGGGGCTTGCCGCCATCCTCTATTAGTTTAATTGATTGAGTTTGGTTGAGATATGCGCTCGCCCTAAGGCTGTTTCATTCTCTATTAGTGTTTGCTTTTTTAAGTTCGCGTGCGCCAACACGAATTTATTTTTATTTTTTTGGATTTTGAGTGTATTTTCACAAGTAAGCATGCCTCTAAAAGGAAGCAATGCGAAGGTAACGGGTTCCCAGTAAGGCGGGACCATACTGCTAGTTATAAATATAAGAGAGATAAGTATATATATATATATATGCACCCAGAACAAGATTTAAAAAAATAAACTTTATTGAAGGTTGGGGTTGGTAGACATATATGTATTTTAGGGCTTGTGTGCTTGGTCAGAGACTTGCTTATAACCCTTCGTCAAGTAAGACAGACACAACACACATACGTGACAGATGCTGCCATCTATCGCGCGCCACCTTCACAATTTAGACATGTCCTTGAAGGGGAGGGAAATAGTCTCCAGGCACCTGTACCCGTGGGAAACTGCGCAATGACCGCCTATAGGACTTTCGGACCCAACAGATTTAGCGAGCACGTACGCATATACTCGGAACAAACACAAACATCCATGCCTTACCGGGATTCGAACCCGGACCCAGAAACTGCAAAGGCTAGCTCCCTAACTGTTGTGCTGCCGGATCGGCAGCCTCATAAGTGTTTTAATCGAGAATGATTTAACCTACAGAAAAGAGTGATGTACGGAATTTAATTTTAAACATTTATTTATAATACAGCTTCTGAGAAACATTGCCTCACAAAAGTTGTTAAAAATGAATTGCAAAACGCCAAAGTCATGACCCGAAATTGCAAAATCACCTAAAGACAGTTGATTTACAATGATTTTGCTTCAATTTAGAGTGTCTCTGAAGACATCATTATAAAATCTTGTGACTGTGCAAGTTTAATATATTTAAAGAAAGGAATACATAATGGACATGTTTCTCATCTATCATGCATGGCATCTGTTCCCGCGGTATTGTTTTAATTTTTGGTTTTCCTGGGATTACATTTGTTTTTGGTGATAATTTGATCTATTTCATTTTACTATTGAAATATATTAGTATTGCTAAATAATTGTAGACTTAATATGTTCCATAGTGATTTCTTTAGATTTTCTTTTCTTTTTTTGTTTGTTTCGTTGCCTTTGTTCTCTTTTTTTTTTTACTTTATGTAATATATTGCACTGTATTATGTTGAATACTTTTATCTAAATACTTAGAAGTACTACTAAATACTATAAAATATCCTAAATACTAAATATCCACGGTTTTTACTGCGCATTAAGGGGGAAACCGAAATAACCAATGAACTTTCGGAAATGCAAGAATGGAAACTGGGATCTTACGTCATCTGAAGCAACCTCATTGGCGGTAGTGTAGAATCACAGGATAAATCTCTCCCACAAATACCTAATTACACATTAAAATACGCAAGTAATATTTTCCTTCCGAGTATGTTCTGTAAAACCCCCTCTTTAGCAAGGAGTGTTACTCAGCTGGAAAGCCCACTATCAGGGTCGACTGTTTTGGGTTGGGGTAAATGGAGGCTGGCGCATTGTTGGATAGCACATGTAGTGAGGAATCGGCGATAGTTAGAATTGCCCCTAGACACGAAAACCCCCAGGATAAATAACGCAACAGTTGAACAATAGTCAAATGACGATGACGGGGACAACAAGCAATCATTTTTTCTTGGATTAAAGACGGGTTTGTACAACCGGTATTTTCATATTATTTTACTGTGCCTATTCATAGAAATAGTAAAAGCGTGCGCTATCACCCACTACCTACAGTCGAAACAAGAGTGGGCGATAGCGCACGGTTTTACTATTTCCATGTGTCTACTATGCAAGTTATTTCAAACACAGTTGGAAATCTTTTAGTTTTGGGAGTTTTTTTGTTGTGGTAGTGACACGTCCAGTACAAAATACCCTTATATATAAAAGGTAACAATTAAAAATGCCGATTCAGTTATAATATTTTGAGAAATTCGAAAGGTTTCGAAGAGGTTTCAGATTTGAAATAGATTTGATTTTTTTAAAATTGCATAAAATGATCATAAAATAATTTAAACCCAGGTATTAATAAAAATCCCAGACGGTCCGAATCAATTGGACTGTTTCAGGTGACGAAATTTCTTCCAGCTTTCTTTCTTGCTCTCCTTACAATCAGTACTCTGATT
Organism: Hylyphantes graminicola; assembly: GCA_023701765.1. NCBI lineage: Eukaryota > Metazoa > Arthropoda > Arachnida > Araneae > Linyphiidae > Hylyphantes > Hylyphantes graminicola. The sequence continues at coordinate 15,847,888 of CM043116.1, forward strand.
GGTCCTCTGTACTGTCCCCACGTGACATGGATTCGTCAATCAGGATCAAGAAAGAATTTATTTTCATTAAAACATTTCTGTTTCCATTCAAGATCTGAAACATGCCCATACTGGACGTCTGGTAACCCTACCACTGCCTAGTGCTCCCTCTAGCGTCTGTTTATTCCAACCAAAGAAACTTCACGGCCTAATTGCAATGATAGTAACAATGGAGGAGCTGTTTGCGGTGTTAATTAATGCATCTCATGCAAACATCTGTAGTGACAGCTGACCTATTTTCAATGGAAAACAAACAGCTGGGGACTTGGGGGATGGGATACAAAGGATGCGGTCGGACATCCCCTTAATTTGTAGATGGCGATTGAATCTCGTTAATATGAAATGTTGATTTAAACAAGCAATATTCCAAGATGAACTTTCCTTAGCCCTTTCAGTCCCAGTGATGCCATTTGGAATCATCACTTTCAATATTTTTTTCCAATTCTTTATGTTCCGTTATGACATCGAAACACACATCATTCGATTCTTCACACTTTGTTCTATTGGCAATATTTTACATTAATCTCAATAGAAGTCAGAACTACTATTTTTTTATTTAGAAAATAGCTAACAAGAGTTTCACCTGATTTTTGAAAAGTTCACTTCAGTCCTACATATTTAAAACACAATTTAAACTTTTTCGGTTAAAAAAATTGCTAAATTTTTTTTAATAATATGGTCAAATACCTTAAAATATATAACTCGAAGTGTTTTTAGGTAATATATATATTTTTATTTTGTTGTTTTCCACAGTTAAAAAATTTTGGCATCATTTCAAAAACCATATAAAAATTTTAAATGATTTTTTTTTCTTGTGGAACTCTTATTTTTGACCTAAAATAAGCTTATTTGGTGAAGTAAATTTTTGGGACTGAAAGGGTTAAACTAATACTAGAAAATTGTGTAAGTTTAAGAAAAATGAAAAAAAAAATCTGTATGAAGTGGATGTTGGAGCATATAAATTTCGTCTTGATCGAATGTACTAACATTGCTACTCTTGAACCACTTCGGGTGCCTTCTGGTGTATTATCACTTAACCACGTTTGGCAGCTCGTCTCAAATTGCTCCAAAAAAAAGTAGATTTAATGACACCAACCAAACCAAAAGCAAGACATAACCAGTGTAGGATTTAATGACACAGGGCCCTTAGTCACTTTACACTTGGAGCCCTCCACCATCTCGAAACTCATTTGGAAAGTTAGCTAATTAAATACAATAGTACAGAACATATAGTTTTTAATCAACTTTCATAAACATCAGAACAATACAGTCTTACTATAGTTATTCCACAAAATTTATAAAATCACACGGCTACACGACGAACTTTCTTCTGGGTAAAAAAAAAGAACGAATGACGTCATCATAGTCAATGGACTGCGCTATTTCTGACTCTATGTACAATGTACATTACTGAGAGTGAATTTGCCTGTTCTCTCCTATATTAGATCTTAAGTAATTCTATACTCTCTTAAGCGCTGAAAATGGCAAAATTTGGCAATTTTTGAGGCCGTCGCGGGCGATAGGTTTTCGGAGTTTGGCGATTGGCAATTTTCTGAGACGATTTTATCTTTTTAAGGCCCACCCTTCCTTACTTGGAGGCCCAATGGCTTAGTGGTAGTGCCTTACATTGCCAAGCCACATATCCGGGGATCGAATCCCGGATTGGGAGAAGGTTGACCCATCCTTTCATCCCTTGAGTGGGTCGATAAAACGGGTACCAAGCATGCTTGGGAACTAAACACTGGGGGTTCCGCGTGAGGCTGACCACCTTACCGGGACGTATGCCTAGCACCCCAGAGCCCTCGGTCACTAAAGCTGAAATGGGCAAGGCAGGCCTTGGCCCATTAATGGGCTGTTGTGCCGAGGAGTTTAGTTCTTCCTTACTCTGCCAGTAGGCCCGGCCCGCCTAGGCCGAAATCCGGCACTGACCATAACTATAAATGACATTGAAAATCCGCTGATACCCTTCCCAGCCCCAGGGCTGGGGAGCCCAGTCGGTTAAGCACTCGCTTAGCATGCGGAAGATCCCAGGTTCGGGTCCGGGCATCGCCAAAATAGCTGCCGACCTATAAACGGCCCGTGCAGCCAAAAATGTCCGACGAATAATACCCCGTGTAAGGGAGTGCACGTTAAATATCCTTCAAAGTCCTAACGCTGCGTACGATGTCGCCCTTAACGGTTGCGTTGGGTGCCTATTCAGGTGTTGGCTCGTCACCTGACTGTGGTTCTAAAATACGACGCCCGTCGCCAATAGCCTTCGTGTAGCTCTAGTGCGACGATAATTCAAACCAAACCAAACCTTCCCAGCCCCCCAGGTAGCATTTACAACTCCACGTGTGGAACAATCGACATCCGGGTATCGTTTTCCAAGAATCTTTTTCCAAGGTAAACTCTTTTTATTTGGGTTCGTAATGCGACACCCCGTTGCGAGGGGCAGTTTTTTTTGTTCCATGGCTAAACTCGTGTTGTACCTTACCCCGAGTAACAAGTTATCTTAAGCTGAAAGATGGTGCTTAAAAAAAGATCTGGAAACAGAAAAAAATTCCAATTACAAAGGTCCACAAGAGAGGCCATACCTCATTTATCATTCATAATATCTGTGTTTAGGAAGCGTCATTTCAAGGTTCCGAGATTATTTCGCGAATTTTTCTATATTTCCTTATATTTAGCATGGTATGATACTATCCACGCAATATTTTGTAGGCAGTACCTTTGGTAATAAAATTATAATATACATTCAGAGATGTTTGATTGATGGCTATAGTTTGGTTGGTTGTGATGGGGCTATCTGGCGCCAAATTATTTTTTTAACCTATAGTTATTTTATTTATTTTTGCTTTCATTTCATTGGTTTGCAATTGGCTAGTTTTAGAAGACGTATTTCCTTCCAATTTCCATACCTGTCCTTCCTTCGATCGGTGCTCTGTTCTCACGTGACATTGATTTACCCATTTACCAATCGAGGTTCGAGAAGTAATTTTATTTTCATTCGGTATTTGTGTTGCCACTGAAATATTAAAAATTATATTGTAACATTTGTATTGTTATTTGATGGTGCTTTTCGCCACAGTAGTTATAGAGTGGTCCTTTCAAAATATTTATCAAACCTCATCCTCCCTATCTTTCCTTACGTGAAAAAGTGATGTATCTGATACAAAAGTATCCCTTTTCGTCGGATTTTCTGGACGGGAACATCTTGGGCACGTATGTCATATGATTACATATGTGGCCATATGTAAAAGATCCATTCAATACCCATTTGCCCCGTGTTCTAATTCAAAATTAAATATCGGCATACTTCAACATTAACAGAGAAATCATATTCATTGTAATCTGAGCGTCAAAATCGGTAGCGAGAGTAGCCTACATAGATGGTGTCACAAAAAATGGCTCTCAGTTCTGGGGAATATGCCGAGTCTGCAAAGGCTTGACCGTTAATATTGCAGCTCCATTAGAGAAAAAAACAATTGGTGAATCAACTTCAAGTGGGAACAGAACACCAATCGGAGCATCAATCGAAAGAAGTCCAGGAATGAAAAGTTGGAAGAAATCAGTAAAAGAAAGACCTGAAGTATCTGAAACATGTAAATTGTTTTAAAACTTTTATGGGTTAAAAAAAAAAAAGGATGAATGATTACACATTTCAGCAATTCCTGCATTTTATTGCAACTCGTATCTCATCAAGTCATCAATGAACTTCCTGGAAGTGGTTTTACAACTTTCGAGTGGATATTCTAATTTAAATCCAAGAGTTGAGCTGTTTCCAAACAATGTGATGGGGTTTAATTGTTAATTTATGCGCCGAAAACCCTTGATAAACACCAGGTGTTCTCTTTTATATTGCCGCAGATGCAGATTTTTACGGCAACAAGCTTCTAAAATTCGTCAACAAAATCAGCCGGAAGTCCAAACTTTCTTTTCCGCTTCCGGTCTCACGGTTTTGTTCCAAAAAGCCTTTATCCGTCAACGCAGCTGAAACAAAGTACAAATAGAATGCAAATCGAATTGAGTTGCGTGTTTAATCAGACGATTTTGTTAATTTTTTCTTTTCTCTTTTTTTGATGAGTAAGCGTCATGTGGTGAGCAAGGGAAGATCGTGATGGGAGATGGAGGACAATAAGAATGGGACTGAAAGGGTTAAAGATGAAATCGCTCTCTCGCAATGGAAAAATTTAGCCATGAAAAATCAATATAATATAATGTAAATGTAAGCTATAAAAAATAATTTTAAACAATAAGAACATATACGAAGCACAGGATATTTTATACCCAAACACTTTTTTTTTTAAAAATTAATATCCCAATGAACCAGATTTTTTTTTTCAAAGTGTGCCAAACCTTTTAGATTTGATTCGGAGATCACTCGATTTACTTAAATCCCAAATTTGCCTACGGCAGAGATACTCCTGAAAAAATAATCATGATTGAAATTTGTCGTCAATAGCCTGCGCCTGCTCCCGCGTTCAAGATGGGATTAGTATTGAGAAAATTTAAAAATGATACATTAAAAATGATGGCTAATTTTTATGGGGAAACTTTTTTTGTTATTCTTTCCACAGTTTACTGTCACAAAATACGATTTTTTAAATTCTAGAACTTATGGTAAATATTAGTCATCAACATTTTTTCATATTTAAAAACTTTATTAAAGACATACATTTAAATATGTATAAATGACATTGTGATAGAATTCCGTAAAATGACATAATAATTCACAATTTAGATAACATGTTTCTAATTTAGTGAATTGTAACTTTATTATTTCTCGGAAAACAGCCAGAAACAATTCCAGGGCGTTTCTATTTTTCTTTAAAAATTCCGAGAAACCTAAACCACAAAGAGATGGCCTTCACATAACTGTTTACGTATCATCTTATAGGTACTTAGCTACATTCTTTCACTTATGAGATCTTCAGGAAACTTGAACTTTTATTTGTAGTGCTGTTTCATTAAGAGGGGGGGGGGGGCATAGAGTTAATTGCATTAGTTTTGGAATCACCACTTCCACAGAAGTGTTGCTTTGCCATGTTAGGCCTCTTTCCCCAAGCATTGGAATCAACATAACATCGAAATGAAACAAATTTGAAACGAAAATGTTATCTAGTTATTTAACTATATGTTTTTGAAGTTTTAAAATGCCCCCCTCCCCCCCAATGCCCAGCATATGGCGACCCTATTTTAAGACTTTATCAATTATTAACTAAATAACCGGTTGTTATTTTCTTTTCAGTTTTATTTTAAGTGGATGTTATGATGGATCCCATACCTGGTGAAAATGGGATAATATGGCAACGCAATTCTTTTTCAAAAGTTGTGATTTCAGAACTAATGCATTAGCTCTATGGGTCTCACGGTCCCTCTTAAAAGTGTCTGAGGAAAAAAAATGTGATTTTTTTAATTCAATCGTCCAAATCAAAACTTTTAAGAGGAACAGTCAACTCGGAGAGCTAATGCATTAGTTTTGAAATTACAACTTTCACAGAAGTATTGCTGTGCCATATTGTCTCATTTTCACCATGCATGTGAATCATCATAACATCAATTTAAAACAAAATTGAAACGAAAATAACATCCGGTTATTTAATTATTAATTTATAAAGTTTTAAGGTAGTGTCGCCATCTTCCATTACATTTTTGGCATTTTAAAACTTTAAATATCCGTAATTAAATAACTAGATAACATTTTTGCTTCAAATTTGTTTCATTTCCGCCCTGGTAATGCTTTTGGCTTTTGATTGGTTTGATAGGACAACTTTTACTGCCATATTTGAGTGCCTTCTTATATAAAAAGGTGTTGCAATAGCCCTCGTGTAGCTCTAGTGCGTTCATTCGACCGAACCAAATTAACCACCCATTGGTCTTCTATTTCATATAAAAAAATAATCATTTAGATGGGCAGCTCTAGTGAGGCTTTAATCCAATGTCCAACAAATCTTTTGTTCTATAATGGAAACACTTTTGTCACAGGGAGTGTCCATCCCGCAATGAAAGCGTTTTTTTTTTTCTTAATTTTTTTTATTTATTAACCTTGTCTTGACATTAGGACGTGAAACGGAATTGCATTTTCTTATAAACAGTGCAATGACATTTTAAAGGTCGACACATTTGAAATGCATACTCCTACACAGAGTTAAAGGATGTGGTATCCTTTTGATTATCACATCACTTGATTCATAACAGCCATTGCTGAAATGTGTTTGAATATGATTTATTAAACTAAAAATAGCATTATCCAACAGTGACGATATTTAAAACTTAAATGCATTTGTTGGGATTTATTTAAAAAGCTAATTTTGTACCAAAAGTCTCCTTAGTTATGTATAAATAATAAATATCTTTGAAAAACTTTGAAATAGCTTTGAAAAACTAACATTTTGGTATACGTAGGTCGTTACCACTTGGGAATTTCAGCAGGTTCTTAAGAAAATCAACAATTATTGCATTTACGCTGTCTTTATAGGAATACAACATTTTATTTTAAGTCTAATTTTTCATTTGAAAAATTCAGTAAAATAAACGATTTAAACATTGAACAAAAAAAAATAGCTTTGAGCATTTCGATTTAAAAATTAGTGAGTAACTACTCACTGTATTAGTATTTACTCTACATTTAATTACTTTCAAAATTTTACCAGCTCGTGTAACTAGGAATGTAAATGTCAGTAGATTTATGCTGCATTTTTTTTTAATACATATGTTACCATATTTTAATTTACTAGGCATGTGCGGGATAGAAATCATTCGAAGTACTTCCTTGTTTAAGAAACTCTTGACTGCTTCTCTTAGTTGGTTCCAAAGTACCAGATGCTAATTGCCATACATCATTTTGATGAGGCATTTAGAAGGTTTTATAACCACCTAATTAATTTTGTCGCACTTGTGACTGGTTGTTATGCTTGAAACTCAAAATTAAGAGTCCTTTTTTATTCGCTCCTTTTATTTACTAACAAAAGTAATTTGAGAACATCCAGAAGTCAGAACTATGTTTGCTCTTTCTTATTAGTATTTTCAATAAGGGAACTAAGACACACATTAAAGATTTTGGAAATATTCTCACAAAAAGGGGTCCCCAAACTGCGCCACTCGTATACGTATTTTGTTTTTATCTTACGGATACGCTTAGGATATACAAGCGTTATAGGGGAGGGATGACATACACAAGCAAAAACAAGTCACATGAACTCTTTCAAGTTGGCCTTTTTGTTGTATTTAGTGTATTATGAAAAAGTAAAAAAAAATACCGATTATTGTAAACCAAAGGTTACACCGATTGATGTAAGAATTACAATTGTCAAAGGATTTTTAAGTTTGAATACCTTGTATGTGTTGTGTACATAAGACGCAGTTATTGAGATGTCGAAATGACGAATTTTATAAGAAAAAAATTTAGATTTTTATTTATTCAAAATATAGGACATCTATACTTTACTTTAATTCTGAAGCTTTTATAATGAAATTCATTGAAATCAGATCTACATTTTTTCAAAGGTATAAGTTGTTCAGAAAATTAAGTTGGCAAAGATTCTTTTAAAAGGGTTTGAGATGTATTAGATACGCCATATGACTCCCAAAATTTTCAATCTGGCTGTCAACTGAAGAAGTTTCGAGAACCGCCCAGCCAATTAATGAATCATCTCATTTTACATAAGAGACACACCAATTGATGCGAATAGAGATTTAAAATCAACACGTCGTTACAAGTTGGGACAAATCCAGACACAACATCCCTAAATTGATTTTGGAAATCTCGCCAATCCCACAGAGAAGTCTACAACAAGATAATTAAACAATTCATAAACAATCTCATCTTCTAACTGTAACCACAAAGTTAACAAACTAGAAACGGGCGTGGTTTATTTCGGCAGCTGCCATGAAAAAAGAAAGTATTCCACAACAAGACATTAAAAAAATGTTCTTTAGCTGATTTAGCGTTCTTTAAAGCGTGCGAACGTTCAAACTTGACGCGTCTCAGACTGCATTTGTTTTCAACTTTTAACACGTGTACGTTTCAATTGTCCTTGAACTGAGTCGAATTTAATTTTAAAAGTTCAAACGCTATCATATACGTTTTTTTTATTCGATGTTCTTTATCTAAAACGTGTAGTTTGTGTTATTCCTCCAAAATTTATTCTGGAAGAAAGTAGTATTCAAAGTCGAAACTATAAGAAGTGTAGCTTGATGCTGGAAAGTACTAGAAGTGTCAAGTGTTTGTAACGATGCGTGATATCACTGATATCGCACCCCCTCCACACACACTTTTCAAGAAACTGGTCAATCATGCGTCCCCTCACTTCTAATGCCACTTAAACTTATCCCCAATATTTGTTTTAGCCTATTAAGCTAATTTTTACTGTTTACAAAAGCAAAACATGGACGATTTTAACTCTTTAAAAGTAATCCTCTACTGCATACTGTTGCCGTATGGCAACAAGTAGCATAATACACTTTATTCTATTAAAGTAGAGCTCCCTCTCGACAAAGTTACCATTCGTTATGTACCATTCGTTATTTGTATAAAAAATGACTTTGTTTTTAAGGAGTTGCTGGCATTGATGCTGTTTAACGCATTTTTTTTCAAAAAAACCCTCCAAATTTAGGCTTATAATTTCAAGTCAGCTCCATCTGACCACCGGTCTTAAAGGGTTAAAATTATACTCAATTTAGCTAAACTATTGGTTTCTTTAACTTCATTGTGTTTCAGCTAATTGCGGCATCAAAACGATCCAACCTTCTATTTACATAAATTGATGTTAATTGAAGATCTTAGTGGAAGAACGTGCTAAGTGACAAAAAGGTGGAAACGGGAAAATGAGCTTTAAAGCTTTTCGTTTGCACCTAAATACCTAAAAACGACATTTTCAAAAGGTAAAAAAAGTAAAGGTAATCTATGAAAGGATGGAATCTTGCCAGGCGGGGATAACATGTTCATTGACGTGAAAATCTCATTTCCCCCCTTTAAATTTCACTTAGCACGTTCTGATGCCACTAAGCTCTTCAACTATGATATATATCGGGGGGGGGGGGGGGGGGACATGAAACTGAATCGGGGACATCCCCCCTTACATTCTTTCTCCAATTCTACAACGGAATGTATCTATACCCGAATCGAATCGACCCAATGACTTTATTTAGATCAATAACTGACTTAACGTGCACCAGTTTCCTATACACGCAGCGTCTTTCCAGCTACAACAGGGCGTCTAACAAAGTACCGAAAACAAACAACAACCCCCCTCAGTAGACCCTAAAAAACGCGGAAATTAATCGTACGATTTCCTGTTTTGTTGCGAAACCGCTCAGGCGTGGCTACACGCAGGTTCCCTTGGCAATAATAAAAAAAAATCAGGAGGGGGGCTAGAAAGAAACGCATATAATTACGAGCATTTTATTGCGTCAGATAGGCAATTTAGTGGTTTGCCCCTTTCGCTACACACACCGACCACTGGTTAAAGATATCACAACATGTTATTTGTTACTCGCTTTTTAATATCTCGAAAAGCCCGGCTTAACCCTTTCAGTCCCAGGGATGCCATTTGGCATCATCACTTTCAATATTTTTTTCAAAATGTTTATGTCCCGTTATGACATCCAAACACAAATCATTCGATTCTTCACACTTTGTTCTATCAGACAATATTTTACATTAATCTCAATAAAAGTTAGAACTACTATTTTTTTTATTTAGAAAATAGTCAACAAGCGTTTCTCTTGATTTTTGATAAGTTCACTTCAGTTCCACATATTTAAAACACAATTTAAACTATTTCAGTTAAAATAATTACTAAATTTTTTTTAATAATATGGTCAGATACCTTAAAATATATAACTCGAAGTGTTTTTAGGTAATATGTATTTTTTTTATTTTGTTGTTTTCCCAGTTAAAATTTTTTTGCATTGTTTCAAAAACCATATAAAAAATTTTAATGAATTTTTTTTCTTATGGAATTCGTATATTTGACCTAAAATGAGCTTATTTTGTGAATATCAGATGTTTCTGTAGTGTAGTAAATTTTTGGGACTGAAAGGGTTAATGGCTGTGAGGTATTACGTTCTCGTCTCGTATGTCCAGGATTGCGGGTTCGAGCCTTGGGTAAGTCGGTAGTTTTTTTTTTTTAGGATTGGAAAATGGTCGGTACGTATGTCATATGATTATGTGGCATGTGTGAAAGATCCTTTGAGCACCAATTTGGCTTGGGTTCTCGGCATACAATCCACAGAGAGCTCCGATTTAATGCAATCACATTTATTGCGTCAAAACTAGTAGAGAGAGCTGCTTAGATGTTGCCACAGTAAATATATCTCAGTCCTGAGGAATATGCCGAGTAGGCAAAAGGCAGCTCCGTTGATAAAAAATAGTGTATCGAGCAGAGGAGAAAATCCTATATTGCCGCTTATAAACCTTCGACAAGTTATGAGAGATACAATACAACGCATACACGCAAGTGGATCCTTCTAACTTTTAGAAACAGAAGCCAACTAGAGGACCCCAGAATTGACTTGTCACCCCAAGAGGCATTGATTTGGTATAGGAACTTGGACGACTTTGTGGCGGCGACGGATTAAACATGCACCAGTCTCCATTAGCGTACACTAGGGTCTTCGGAAAGCAGCGAGACTCGAACTCGCAACCTTATCGATGCCAGTCCATACCGAACAGGCACTCCCAGCCCATGTCATGTGGCAACAGAAGACAATCGGAGCACTGATCCCAAGAAGAAATCTGGACGAATTTCGTCCCCTGAAACAACCCAATGGGATTTCCAAAGCGGGGGAAATTTTAACTATTCTCTTTGCACCCGGAATACCGGAAAACCTACTCATTTAAAAACAGTTGCTTTACAAGAACCCAAATGCACTAATCTTTCTCTCTCATCCGTAAAAAAAAGGTAATGATAGTTGCATTGCTTTTTTTTTTTTATATTTATTAACTTTTCCAAGTCGGCGTGGTTCCTTTGTTTATCCCTCCCTGACCTCTATCTGTCCTTTTACCAAAGTTTCAGGAAAAAGATCCTTCAGGTGTTGGGCTTTTGTTTCCGTATGTGGGCTTCTCCCTTTTATTTCGTGGATTTATTTATTTGTAGCCCTGTGGTCATGTAAAGCAGTTTGCACGCTGGGTTTTTCTTTGAAAAAGGATTGGGAAGATCTTAGTGGAAGAACGTCCTAAGTGACACTTTTGAAAAAAATTGAGATTTATTTATTCAGTTTGGAAATGCACATTACAGATAAACAATCCAATTACAATGCACATTGAAGTTGAACAAACAATTAGGAAATGAAACAAACAAGAAAACACATTAAAAACAGACAAACACATTACACAGATAAAAGTTGGAAACAGTTAGCTTTAAAATCATTAAAAGACATGTGAAAAATATCTAGGTCGTGAGAATAGCTATTGTTAATTTTATAAAACTTATATAAACAGGAATTTTGAATATAGTTGTAATGGGAAGAGCTATGAGAAAATATTCCGCGATTACGTGGAAATCTATTGGGAATAAAGAGATGTACAGTACTAGTTATGCAGTTGGAATCAATTCTATTGTTTAGAAATTTATGGAGAAAAAGATTACAGGAAACTTCACGCCTAGATTTAAGGTTCGAGATATTAAAAATGTTACGCAGATCGAATGAGGAGAGATCAAAAGAACTAGTATGAAAAATCTTTAAAAATATAGAAAACGAAGAAAACAATTTTGGACTCATTCGATTAATTTTATGTTGTTGTCATAATATGAGTCCCATATGAGGCTACGGTATTCTAAATTAGAACGGACCATACTGAAATAAAGAATTTTTAAGTTTGTACGGATGTCCAATGAACATATTATTTCATCCTATAAAGATAACAATATTCCCCCTATTCATAAAATTGAAGCTGATTACATCTTTTTACCTTTTGTTAGTTCCGATTTTCAACGTATCTAAGAGCAAATGAAAAACTTTAAAGCTCATTTTCTCGTCTTCACCTTTTTGTCACTTAGCACGTTCTTCCACTAAGCTCTTCGGTTGTACTTAGTTGTTCCCTTGCCTAATATATTAGGGGTGTAAGTGAGCGCCGATAATTGGAAACTTAGGAGGCCAAATTCGTAGGTTCCTGCGTGCCGGTTTCTTTGAATTTCAGAAATTATGATGTTTGATGTTTACCGGGTTGAATTTTGTTAGTCGAGAATGGCAACAGGTAGACAATTGAAGAGCTTAGTGGAAGAACGTGCTAAGTGACATTTTTGAAAAAAATTGAGATTTTGTGTCAATGAACATATTAAACTAACTTCAACGATAACAAGTTTCGCCTTTTTCTTGAGCTTTAATTTTACTATATTTGTTGCACTTTAAAAGTGCCGTTTTCAACAGATCTAAGATAAAACAGATCTAGGAAAATTATGTGAGTTCCCCCAAGGAAACGTTTATGTATGATTGCTCGTATAATGGCCAATGTCTAAATTAAAAAAAAAAACTATAACTTAACAGACCCTTAGTAACAGCAGAACGACCGAGTTTTCTGCCCATTCATTTTTACAATTTCTCGAGAACTATGTATCTTATTGCAAACTTAGTAACTGTTTCTGAGAACCCTCATTTATGCATAGCCACGTTTCTTGTTGCATGCGTTAAAAGAGGTTTCCCGACTTGAAAAGAGGCCGACATCAGGAACCAGAGATAAATCTGGAATATTCTCCTCCCCTATTTTCCTTCTTTTTCCAGAAACTTCCGGCACCGAGGTTGTGCAAATAGAATGTTCGCTTTGACCAGGGCCGCTTTCGCCACAGCAGGCCTGCCTTTAGTACATCAACGATTTTATATAAATTGTGAGGCCAATCCTAATTTATAGGCATTTTATTCTTTTTTTTAAATGGGAAATTAGGTTTGGAAACCATGAAATAAAATGAATAAAAGGGTTTTTAACGTTCCGAGAAGGCGAAATGTTTTAAACTGCTCTACTATTTTCCCTCCAACTTCAAAATACGGGAGGAGTGGGTGCAATATGTTTGCTACAAAATATTAGAACTTTATATACGTTTAAGGTTTACGCATTAAAGTCAATTATTTAATTTCTTTCTTAAAAATATTCCTATCTTTATATAATATATTTTATGCCGAATGCGCTTTATTGGTCGTAAAATTTTCAGCCCCGAAAAATTCGCCGCTCTAGGCTACAGCCTACTTAGCCTATTTAGAAATCCGGCCCTGGTTCCGAATGGCCTGGGGTAAAAAGTATGGTTATGTTCGTTAAACTTGTTTTAATGGACATATTAACTAAATATGAAAGTGGGTGATAAACGTTCTGAACGATTATAATACATTCCACTTTTGCGTTATAAACGTAGTGTGGAAGCTAAAAAGCAGAATATCAGTAAAAAGTTAATATGTATAGATTGGTGTATAAAAGAGTAGAGAAAAGGAAATACTGAGCAAAATTAAATGTTTTTTTCTTTTAAAATTAAAATAATGTGCATACTTTATTTCTAAATCCTATAGTTTAATATAACATTTAAACAAAATTATAATTTTGATAAGCTTAATCGAAAGTAGCTGGCAAGAAAGTTATACTTATCTTAGTTTTCTATTTGGGGACAACGGATTTGTTCGTAACACTAACGAAGTATGAAGAACGATTCTTATATTATACTAATGAAGTATGCAATGACTTGACACAACGACACCTCACTAATTTCATTTACACCATACGTGCCACAATCTATCTTCTACTCCCAAATTAGATTTAGAAAAAAACATATGCATCCCTAGCTATTACTTTTTTTTCCGGCATTGCTTGTTCTCCCGTCACGAAAAGCAGGATTTTACAATGATTGTTGTCGTATAAAATAAATTGTAATATACATACTTATTTCTATATAATATACTATTCTTTATTTTAACCTTTTTTTAAATTAATAATTTTATTAAGCCGATCTAAAGTAGTGTGAAGTTGGTTAAACATTTGTTATTTTCTAATAGTTTTCTATTTGGGGATAATGTATATGTTCATAGCAGGAAAATACTAACGAAATATGAAGTACTAATACTAACGAATGTGAAAAACGACTAATACTAATGAAGTAAGCAATGACTTGACACAATGACACCTCACTAATTTTATTTACAGCATCAAACGGGCTACAATCTATCTTCGGCTCCCAAATTAGAGTTAGAAAAGAAAAACATAAAAATGCATCCCTAATACTTTTTCTCGTCATTATTTGTTCTCTCGTGAAAGAAAGCAGGAAAAGGCGCCATTTTCAATGTTCGTGCCAGCTCCTTTTCCCCGCCATTGCAAGTGGCCAGCTCGTCACTTGACTGCGGTTCTAAATTACGACGCCCGTCGTCAATATCACTCGAGTAGCTCTAGTGCGAAGTGCGACGATTATTCATACTATCATATCCTTTTCATTGTTATCTATTTGGGGATAATGGATTTGCTCGTAATATGCTAATGAAGCATGAAGAATGACTTATACAAATAAAGTATGAAGTAATGACTCGACACAATGACACCTCACTAATTTTATTTACACCATACGCGCTACAATCTATCTTCGGCAACCAAATTAGAGCTAGAAAAAGCATAATAACGCATCCCTACCACTTTTTTTCCCCGGCATTGTTTGTTCTCCCGTGACAGAAAGCAGGAAAAAGGCGCCATTTTCAAGGTTCCCGTTTCCCGCCATGGCAGGTTGCCAGCGCACGTGGAAAAACTCTTCCATTCCTTTTTAATGCGATTACTTACTCACGTGACTCGCTCATCGAAACGAAGGACACACGCACTCTGTCGAAGCAGATTTTTCTCTCTTCCTATTCTAATTTACACAATCATTAAAAAAAATAACTGTATTTGCCGGCTGGATTGCGCAAGGTATCTTTTATTTAACCCTTCCGCCCCTATAATAGTGTTCTATTTTAAGATCTATTGTGATTTTCGTTTTATGGTTTCCTAAAACGTTAATGGGGCGCTTCGTTATAGAAACTTTGAACAATATTTATATTTTATGCGCAAATACAAACGTTTGCATGTCACGGTACTAAGGTATAAGTTTATACGTTCTATGTGTTCCATATCATGTTATTGTGAACTTACCTGCAATAATTTTATAGTTGTTGATTATTTTATGGTGAACGAAAATATAGCTGACTCAATAAAGGATAAAAATGAATAAAGATTACCATTATTCTTTTAAAATTTTGTTTAGTTGAACAAGAAATTAATAAACAACAGCGCCGTCTCGCGCCACCAGATATGTGGGAAAAAGCCGGAGCTCCACAAATGTTAACGAAAGTACCCAAGCCATTTATAGTACAGGGATCTTTTCAATGACGCTGCGTATGGTATGAGCTACGATTTAACCATCCTTAAAATCTAGCAACTCAGCGACATGACTTGAGCCCTCTATTTTGGGTTTATGGGGCGGGTACGTTATCTCAACGACAGAGCTACAAGATAATGGAGAGACGGTACGTTATCTCAACGACAGAGCTACAAGATAATGGAGAGACGGTACGTTATCTCAACGACAGAGCTACAAGATAATGGAGAGACGGTACGTTATCTCAACGACAGAGCTACAAGATAATGGAGAGACGGTACGTTATCTCAACGACAGAGCTACAAGATAATGGAGAGGCGAGAAAAAATTATCTCTGTTTCGGGGAACTTGCCGAGTCTGCAAATATAATGCATAATAAATAATAATCTACTAAATGTAGACCCATCAGGGATAAAACCCACTTTCCTGCAATGTGACATACCTAGGGGGAAAAAGAGTTTTACAGTACTTCGCCTCTATAACTGCAATCACGACTGTAAACTGTAAAAGTTAAGATATAAGGACCGGGCCCAATATCTTAGTTATAAGAGCAATGTGAGTTTTGTAACTAGATCGTTCATATGTTTAGGGCTACACAAACATCCTAAATTTGCTCCTAAACGCAATCAAGGCTCTATTATTTTTTTATAAACTGTCTTAAAAATTCTGAAGGGTGTTAATTTGTGAATGAGTTATTGTTATAAAGTAAATTTATTCAAATAAATCATTTGATCAAGTATGCCGCTATAAAAAAAACGACTCTTTATATAAATTTATGTATATCTTTAGATGGATTTTAAATGTAAACTAAAACTATGAAAAAAGTCTTGGGGGTTAGGTTCCTATATAAAGCCCTACATTTGAACTGGCCTAAGATACCCCACAAAAGCCCTAAATTTTGTTAAAACAATTGTGTTAAATTACCTATATCCTCTTAAGACCCGGGAAAAATCGTACCCGTATATTCTTAATCTTAACATACTTTTCATTCAAATATATGCTAAAAAGTATGTTTTTCAAAAACATTAAAAAAAATATGTTTAATAGTTACTTAGGGACAAGCTTTAAACTCTAAAAATGCAAATTTTTATGCTATAAATGTAACAAAAAAGGACGTATCCCTTGTTTGTAGTTAACAGATTATTTAAAGATTGCTTTTTATACAAAATGCCTTTAAATTAACTTCTAAAAGAACTTTTTGAAAAGTTTGAAAAAAATTAAAATATTTTTTTAAGAACTCTAATATCGTATTGAACCTTGTTCGACTTCATTTTTTTGGCTGAAAACTGATACTTGGATGTTCTTCAATCGAACCAGGTAAATTTCGGAACTAATTAACGTGTTAATTGTTTGTGGGGTGGTTTTTTTTTTTTAATCCCCAAATGGGGACGCTAGGTCGCTCGAGGATATCTAAACACGACGTCGTTCATTATTATGTGGGGGAGTGGGACAACATAGGGGCAGCGAAATAGACAGCTACGCAAACGGATCTCAATGTCACCTACTGATCAAGATGGGGGTTTGGCGTGGCGGGATGTCGCCAAGGTCGCCATTGTCTCAGCTGTTTTCCCACAATCATTAGTAGTAGTATACCCAGTTCCGCCATTTTTTTCTCTTTTGTTGTATTACTAGATGTGGTGGTAGATTATGATTTGCATGGTATATTCCGCAACTAAAATTAGTCGGATTATTGCCTGAGGGTTGGTTTCAACACGCACATGTGATTTTGTAGATATAAGTAACTGTAGTATAGGCTGGCTCTATGGTTTTATTGTTTTTGAATTAGCCTGACGAGATTTGTTTCAACGATTAAGTTTTCATCTCTGATATAATCTTTAAATATTCGCAAATCATATTTTATTTATTTTGTTTTTGTTTGAAAAAAAAACTGCCTTAACCTTAAAAACCTTCTTATGACGCTCCTCAGATACTAAGAACCTAGTGTTCAAAATTTGAAATCAGGGCCGGATTTAAAAATTTTCCGCTTCTAGGCTACGATAGATTAGCCGCCAGATATCGGAGATCGTTTTCTTGAAAATTTTCTTTCTTTCTACATAAAAAAATCATATATGTACCTTTACACTCCAAACCGAAGTGATAGGCGAATTTTTTTATAACTGTTCTACTATTTTCCTTTTTCCCAAATCCGGGGGGAGAGGGGTGCAATTGCCCTTGAAGCAACCATGTTTACTACCAAATATTAGTACTATACAAACGTTTCCAATTATTAGTTTTCTTTCTTAAAAATATTGGTATCGATATAATATTTTTTTTATGCCGAATGCCGCTTTAATTGGTCTTAAAATTTACCGCTAGATGCTACAGCGTACCAGGCGCGGATCCAGAGTTGCTCCATAGGGGGGGTAGTAAAGATTATTATTATTATTTTTTTTTTTGGGGGGGGGGGGTTAAAAATGATATTTAATAATTCTTAATTTGTAATAAATAATTTTTTATTAGATCTCAAAGGATTCGGAATGTCTCTCTCTACAGTATTAGCTTCTAGTTGAACCTCAATTACCAAAACAATTTTTTAAAAACACCGTATTTTACCCAGAAACCATGGAAGAAAAGGGTTGAAATATAAACTGCTTGTTTTTGAAGAGTGCCTATTTACGATTTTTTATTGAATTAAATACGTTTTATAAACACATATAAATCAAAAATTTTGGTTTCCAATCACCGTAGGAGAAGCTAAAAATCCCGCCGAATTGTGCCTTTGCCGCGAGGGTCTCAGGAGTGTAGTTACTACGGCTGCCATTTTAAAAAATGTGATTCTTGTATTGTAATATTTAATGAATAACCACACATTCCGAAACGATTAATTTGTTCCTTCCCTTGTCACCTTGAACATTCCTCTGAAACACGGTCAACATTCAGGTGATTACATGTTTTGCCCCCTCCCCCCTAAAAACAGTAAGAAAATCTTGTATTTAGCAGCGGTTCTAAATAACAATGTAAATTTGCCCAATTCTTAAAAACTTATGTGTCAAGTGTCAATCTATTTCATATAGATTAAAATAAAGCTAAAAAAAAGCTAACGTAACTTTTCAATATTTCATTTAAAATTCTAGATATTTATCTTTGATTTTATGCATATGTTTTTCTTTTTTTCTCTTTTAATAATACCATTAGTCATTACCCCTTATTCCCTTTACCTGATTGTTTTGAGACTCCGATAGCTCGACTTTGCGTTAGTTCCTGAGAAAATGGAATTTAAGAGATAATTACTAATTCTATACAAATTCTCTCTCTATTTTCCTCTCTATATCTCTCTATTAAAAGTTTGTTGTTTTATACAATTTGGAAAACAACTCAGTATTATTTTTTTATACAAAATAACGTAACTATGGTATACGAGTTTATGAACACTCTAAAAAGGACTGCACAAATTTTGATTACTGAAGACGACAAAAATTTGATAATGTACCTTAAAAATAGGTTTGTATAAAAGTTGAGATCTTAGGGGGGGTAACTACCCCATTTACCCCCCGCTGGATCCGCCACTGCAGCGTACACTGTACAGCCTACTTAGAAATCCGGCCCTGTTTGAAATCCATAATTTCATACATCTCTTTTAAATCAAGCTGAAGCTGTAGACAAGTTTCCGACAGACCGAACAACAGACGGGCCAATGTTCAAAAACTATTTTAAAATTGACACTCTCTAAAATATGCAGGAAAAACGACCCCACCACAATACTTTTTATTTCATATTCGAAAATATTAGTCACTGAATTGACAAGTAAGGATTGCAGATTGTGGTGCTGCCATCTACTTATGATAATCGGAAGTAATTTCTTACCTGACAAAATCTTTAATTTTACTTAGGATTTGACATTAATTTATTATTTTCTTAAAACTATCATAAATGTTTTCAGATAACTTATGTAATCTTATGTATGAAAAAGAGCTAACATGGTGAGATTGTATGTATGGTTCTTTTCTTAAAACAAACCTAAAAAGGTTAAATTGTATCAATTAGCTTTTAAAAAATAACACTCCTTCAGTGTGGTTACACAATCCTAGAAAAAAATTCCCTAATATTTCCATGATTCCTCTGATACTTTCAGAAAAAAAATTCCCCGATTTTACAATTACCTAGAAAACATGCAATACACACAATACAGTGCTTCAATGCAGTACAGAAAATTTAATCCAGACATCGCGGGAATGAATATTTTCCGGATTATGGGTTAGCCTACCTAACTTTTCTACATTTCCGAAAATTTGAATAAGTTTAGAGGAATCATGTGATCAGAAAATCATTTTATATCATGATTCTTGAGAGAGATTGATCCTTCCTCCAAGATTGGTCCTTCAGGCAAATCGGATCAGCCAGAATATTATATATTTTTTTTAAAAAAGTGTCTGTTAGTAGGGATCACAATAACCTAAACCTGCTGTTTAAGGGATTCAAAATAGAAAAAAATTCCTTGATATTTTGCAAAATTTGAAAAATTCCATGAGAATTCCCTGATATTTCCAGAATTAAAAAGTTCTCTGAGAATTCCCTGATTTCCAGGTTCTGTTACCACCCTGGAATGTTAGTTTCAATTGTCTTAAAATGTATTATAAATAAACGAAGACAAAAGAAGCACAAGATAATAAATATTTACGAAAATCATTTGATTTAATATAGTACAAAAATATTGAAGAAATAATAATAATAATACAGGTATCACATTTTGCTTAAATAGTCATCACATTTTTATTGCAGTTCTTGTCCATTATAACCTGGTTCAGATATCAAGGTATTTTTTCATCGAGAAAAAAAATGTTGAAAGAAAACTATTTAATATGGATTCCAAGAAGCTGTCCCTGGATGGGTAGTTATTTCAGAATTAAGAAATTTGTTCTTAGTCGCAATGCTTTGGCGGGTTCGACTCAACACATTCACAAATTCAATATCGTCACCTGTAAGACGAAGAAAATAATCATAAATAAATAACTAAATGATAATATTGACTTTTTAATATTCGTTTATTAAATCGTCGTCAATTAATTTGTCCTACGTAAATTGCTCAGTAAGTACCATGTTCTTTGTCTTATATATTGTTTGTTTATATATACCCATAAGATAGCTCATTTTAGAGTTGTAAAATATTTTTTTCAATTGTCATTAATGGGTTAATTATATATCATGCATTTAATAAGAAATGAAATTTGCCATTTCAGAAATACCTGTCAAAGTGATGCCGGATTCGTCGAGAGTGTAACGAACTGCTGCATTCGGTGCGACTGGGGACTTGACGATGGTCAACTGAAACAGGAAGAGGTAATATTTAATACAAGCATCAGTAACTACTAGAATTTATTATCATACTCTATCACAAAATATTTTTTATTAATTCTAATAGATGTCAGTCCTATTATTTTTTTAAGTTATGATCAGAAACATGATGATGCCAAATGGAATCACTGAGACTAAAAAGTTTAAGAAAATAGTCAATTTGCGATTTTGTCAATTTTTCATTCGGTAACGTTGATAAAAATTCGATTTGTTAGGGCAATACGATTTCGTTCCCCTTTTTTCGTAAACATGTGCTTAAGACATTAAAATAGTTTTTCGCTATATTTTTAACTTTTAATAGATGATTGATACTATCAGTCAATTTCGTCGTCAGATGTGTAAGACCTATCATCACATCTGTAAATGGGCACCTTTCATAATATTGACTCATATAAATGAACTTGGTTTTGAAATTTCGCCAAGTAGTTGCGACAAATATACATGACGAGTTAACAGCTGTAACCATTTGCCCCTAATTAATATATCGCCAATGCTCAGTAGCTCAGCTAAGGATCTATAATATATGCTGGACGAACTGCCCCTTGTGCTTTACTTATCTTACGTGCCCCGCATCTCAAAAAGTGCGACCATCAGTTTTGGCTCTGGGCTCCAACAAAATGGCGAAGCCCATGCGTAGATGCAATAATACAGCATTTGGCTGCAAGTTAAGAACTTCATTGCTAAATGATAGCGATAAAGTTCTTAATGGGCGTTTATTTGATTGATGTTTAAAATAAGCCCAAAAAACCCTGCCTCAATTTGCTCTGCTCCAAATGTTGGAGAAGAAACCAAATAAATGTCTTCGAGTATCTGGAATCGGCGACGTTTTCTTAACCCACCTAAGTTACCAATGGGAATCGTTATTAATCTATATACATAAAAGGCGACTTCTGTTTGTCTGTCTGTATAGGACGCAAAAACTTAAGAACCACGCAACAGATCGTCACGAAATTTGGCACAAAAATTCATCTCATCTCCAGAACAAACATAGGCTAAGAATTTTTGAATCAGACCATTCCTTCTATCGTTTTCGAACGTTTTAAGGGGAAAAGTACACCACTTTCGCTCAAATCCGATCATTTTTTCTCTTTCGTGATGCCATCAGGCAGAAAAATCTAAATAAAACTTTTTAGAAAACAATTGAAATTGAAATGTTTAATTTATTTAATATTTGCTCATTGCCTTCAGAAATTAAATTAATAATTTGAAAAAATAGTTGGATATGTTTCAAGTTACGTAATCCTACCAGTCTCCATTCTATTATTTTATTGTGTATATATGATTTTAATTATGAATTTTTTAAAAGCATAGTTAAGCTTTTACTGAACTATGTTGTTTTTTGAAGACCGTCGCACTACAGATGTATATTAGGGTTTCGTGTCTTCCTTTATTCGCCAATTACTTTGCCAAACTCGCCAAATTATTACAAAGAACGTGCAAAAGAGCATTTTTTTAAATAGCTGGTTGGTTGTGCGATGGTCTTTGCGCCAGAGCTGAATGGGTGTAATGGTAGCTATATATTTTCCTCGCCAAATTTTTCAAACAAGCCAAATGAGCTAAAAAAATTTTATTCGAGAAATTACTATGACATTATCTGTTAATTTTATAGCATTTTTTAAATTTTGAATTTTTAATGTAATATAAGTAGCGGGATTTTGTACTTTAATAACGAACGGTATCAGCAACATAAGCTTATTAAAAAGCAAATAAACTTATAAAAAAATGCAAACCGTTTGCTGGAGTAGCTTATTTTTAATTCTTACTGGATTATTTTTTACTTAAATATGTATTCTCTTTAATTTGAGCTTCTTATCAAAGGTATTTTTGAAATTAATATTAATTATTACTATATCCAAGATGGGTAATTGAATGGGAAAAATTACTGGGTAATCTTCATATCTTATATGTAACTCAAATGAAAGAAAAATTAGTTAAATTGACTGTTAAATTATTTTTCACCTCTACCCGTGCAACGTCGGGTATAACAGCTAGTGGGTTAATATATATGGAGCAGTCCATCCAGTACAGATCGTTGGTATACTCTTTATCATAAGGTCTTTGAGTAAAAAAAATTTTTCGAACACCTCTCTCTATATATTTTAATAGATTGATAGCCCATCACGCAAACTCGACTTCAACATTCATTCAATCAAGCGTCTCCTAGGACCTTTCCACGTGGCAAGGTCATTTTTTTTTCTCATTTTGTTCACCACGGTCGAGTGATCGGAAAACACGGAACTAGACAACGATAAAATTGCGTGACCATGGCAATTTCAGAAAAAGGGGGTAAAATAGATGCTGGGTAAGAAGGGGTAAGCGGAAAAAACAACACCATCTGGCTTCCTGTCTTGCAACCCCTGGGGCGTGAAAGGTAGTTACTATTAGGCGGGATGGATTATACAGACACGTATGCACAAAGTCAACAATAATGATGCCGCTTCAATAAGAAAGAAGATTTTTTTCCCGTTTAGTATAGTTCATTTGAAACATCGTCGCATTAGAGCTACATGAGAGCTATTGGCGACTGGCGTCGTAATTTAGAAATACGGTCAAGTGACGGGCCGACACCCAACGCAAACATTAAGGGCGACATCGTACTCAGCGTTGGGACTTTGGAAGCATGTTTAACATGCACTCTCTCAACAAGGGGTCGCATTATTCGTCGGACATTTTTCAGGGTGATTACAAAATCATACAAAAAAAGTTCCCTGATACTTTCACAAAAAATTCTCCGATTTTACAATTGTACCTAGAAAACATGCAATGCACACAATACAATGAAGTACAGAAAATTTAATACAGACATCGTTGGAATTTAGACTTTCCGGATTATAGGTTAGCCTACCTAACTTTTCTACATTTAAAAAAAATCTGAGTTTAGAGGAATCATGTGATCCGAGAATCATGTTATAACATGATTCGAGAGAGATATTCATCCTTCCTCCATGAGTGGTCCTTCAGGCAAATCGGACCAACCAGATATTTTTAAAATCAAGTGTCCATTAGTAGTGATCTCAAGAACCGAAGAACCTAAACCTGCTGTTTAAGTAATCCAAAATGGAAAAAATTCTCTGATATTTTGCAAAATTCCATGAGAATCTCCTGATATTTCCAGAATTAAAAAGTTCCCCGAGCAATCCCTGACTTACAGGTTCTGTTACCACTCTGTTTTTGGTTGCACGGGCCTTTTATAGGCCGGCGGTTATCTTGCCGATGCCCATTTTGAGACTGGGAATTTCGAATCCCAGTTGTCACGACGCTTTCTACGTCAGTAAAGCGACTCTTCAATGACACTCTGCAGAAGAATCTTACCTGCCTGACACTCGAGTCCAGGAACTGTGCCACGATTCGCGTGTTGACGCAGTGGGACCACGTGTTCCCTAGAGCAGGCACCACCTCGTTCTCTCGAACCACGGACGAGTGGAATTTCTTGCGGGGATTAGTCACTGGACCTGTGGGGAAGGAACGAAGAAATTTAAAATATAACCTAACCGCATAATGGACGACTGGAACGGCCACACCTATGGTGATGTCCTAGCAAAGTAATAAAAACAAGCAGGGCCGGATTTGAAGATATGCCGCCCGTAGGCTACGATCGATTAGCTGCCAGATACAATTTTCTCGAATATTTATTTTTTTCTTTCTACATATTAGAATCATCTATGTACACTCTAAATCGAAAGCGAATTAATATGCAAGTTTTTTTAAACTGTTCTACTATTTTGCTTTGAGCTTCCAAATCTGAGGGAGGAGGGTGCAATTGCCCTCGCAGCTACCATGTTTACTACTAAATATTAGTACTATATTAACGTTTTACGCATTAATGTAAATTAATTATTTTCTTTCTTTAAAAATATTAGTATCTCTATAAAAAAATTTATGCCGAATTCCGCTTTAATTGAACGTAAAATATGCCACCCCAAAACATTTACCGCTCTAGGCTACAGCCTACTTAGAAATCCGGCCCTGAAAACAAGTAACAGAGTATTATAACTTATAACCAACAAACAAAACTACCTGCAGCTAAGTCGTCTAAATCACAACGGCCACTACTGCGTCATACATTGTCTTCTATTCGACAAACCTCGCCCCGCCCCTTTCCTATCGCTATTTGAATAAAAGTGATGTTAATTTGAACTGAACTATTTATATGATCTGTCAAATTGTATTAACAAATAGTATTATATACTACTGCTACGTTCAGAATAACTAGGTGTCGGCTCATAACTTGATTGTGGTTCGAAGTTACGCTCCCGTCACCCTCGCGAGACGATAATTCAAACTAACATATCCTAAGACTAAATACGCTTAGCCAGATTTAATTGCGATAAAAAAAAGGTCATATGATGATGCTCAAGATGAAGATAAACAATATCTGTTTTTGTTTTCTATAAAGGTTTTACAAAAGCATTTAAAGGATTTGGAAGACAGATAGATAAAGAAAAAAAAGCTTTGTGGTCAATTTTCATAAAAAAAAACACAAACTCAAATTCCGAAAAACAAGAATTTAATCATCGTGAACAATTATTCAAACTTTTCATTTTGTTTTGTCCAATAAATGTAAATATTCAACAATTTTGTAAATATTCAACGAAAAAGTCCTTGTACAAGAATTCGGAAACACCTTCACCTTATAAGATTCTTTCTGGTGTGCAATTCAAGACTTACTTACTGGTTTGGAGCCCAACATTTATTCTAAACTTATCCGCTTTACTAATAGTTTACAAGTAAAACTATACCTAACATTATTGTAACAAAATATAATTAAAAATCACATACTCCTGATTAAACTGATTTTTAAACAGTTATTTTCGATTTAAGTCTATAAATATTTTTCGAATCACTAAGAACTGAACTGAACTACTGAGCATCAACTCTTTGTTATTGTTTTGAAATCCGTCAAATCATTTTTAAAACGTAGTTTCGTAATCATTCGAACATAATTGATATCAAATGTCACCTGCTATTCTAGATCGATAAAAAAATTACATTTTACGTAATATTTTCTTTCAGGCGATAACACCCAGGAACATCAACGATTTCGTTCCAAAATGAAGGTGTTTTTCGTTGTCTCCGTTTTGATCGCACTGTCTAGAAGTCAATTAATAAGTGAAAATGACATAGACTATAACGGCAGTCCAGTGCCCATTGTTCTGTGGCATGGCATGGGAGATAGTTGCTGTAATCCCCTGAGTATGGGCAGTATAAAGAAGTTCCTGGAGCAAAGCATTCCAGGGGTGTACGTCAATTCCTTGAAGATTGGGAATAATGTCTTGGAAGACATGGAGAATAGCTTCACCATGAATGTCAATGACCAGGTAAGTAGTTTTGGACTTATAAAGATGAGGGATCACCTTTACTGTACGGTAACTATTGGCCGGCGCGATTTTTCAGATTTGGCGATAAATAGTTTTTTGTGGCAACCTGTCTGACTTTGTCTAATGATTCGACTTCGTAACGGGGACGTTTCCGGCAACCCTATCTGATCGTTTGTTTTTGCTCATTTCGTTTGGGTTTCTGTTATGGAAAGTTGCCAGAATACGGACTTTTGGCGCGATTTCGAAAAATTCGCCAATGGTTACCGTACAGTAAATTTCTACCAAAGATGAGAAAAGCTATGTTTAATGGCAAGTTCTCATTAAAAAAAAATATGAAGTGGAATACAACTGCATTTCCATTTCTTGGCAACATAATGCAAATTAAGATCGGACATTATACCCTAGCTGTTCCTAAAAGTAAAAGAACAGCTACAATATAATGGCCAGTCTTGATTTGGCCATTTGCATTATGTTGTCAAGCAACAGAAGTGCACAAATGTGTTGAACATTCCACTTTATACAACTCTATAGGTATTCTTTAGATTGTAGCTGTTCTCAAGTACAGCAACCCCTCCCTATATCGCGCTTCCCAGGAGTAAAGCAAAAAACCGCTACATAACCGATTGCACGATATAACGAGCGACTTGATAAACATTATACTTTTGATGTATTTATGCTCTCCAAGAAGTTTTAAAAGTAAAGCACAGTATGTATTTGAAAGATAAAACTTAGTCATACTAACAACCTTTTATAAACACGAAGCAAACATTTATAAAGGACTTATTATACTTAATTATGTACATTATGCAGTATTGCACAAGTAATACAAGTATACATAATTATAATTATTAACTATGAACTTCATAGTCCATTAATAACTATACATATTTCACTCACACACAATATTTGCTGACATCTTTGACACAACATTGGCATAATAGTTTTTTTTCAGACAATCAGGTTACCATAATTGACTATTTAACCTTTGCTTGGCAATTTTGAGTTAGTGGCGTGTTTGTTAAAAGGAAAAGCATCAAGAATTTTTTTTTTTTTGCAAAATTCGTTTATAGGATGAAGACTATGTGGAAACTACCCTTATTTACTTAGCCCTCTTTCACTTCATCACTGGAGCATAGAGCCTCAAACTACCCAGCATATCATTTAAAAAATCAATTTGTTTAGGCGTGTTTTGAAAAGGGTAGATAGCTTCAATGCTGTATATTGATATGAAATGTTTTCTTCTTGTTTGAGCATGAGCAATATTATATATTTATTCTTCGAAATAAAAAAATTTAGCTCACAATATATTATTGATTTTTCGATTAAAAATAGTTTAATTTTGACGTTATTTTGTGTGATAGCAAATCTAAGTGCCACTTTCTCTGTTACAACCTCCTACTTGTTTAAGAACCACACACAAAAGTGAACCATAAATCCTTACCCGCTTTTCACCATTAATTATAATACAACTTTTTGTTTCTCATAGGTAGCCATGGCATGCAACCAAATATCCTCCGATGCCAACCTGAAGGGAGGTTACAATGCCATTGGCTTTTCCCAAGGGGGCCAGTTCTTGAGAGCCGTGGCTCAGCGTTGCCCAACCCCACCTATGAAGAACTTGGTGTCATTCGGGGGGCAGCACCAAGGCGTGTATGGATTTCCCAGGTATGTTTCAGAGAGTTCTATAGTAGGGTAGAGACTGACCCTACGAACCACATATCATAGACCAACTTACTTACTTACTCCTTGGCACTACAGTCCATGAAGGACCTTGGCCTCCTTTAACACACAGCGCCACTTTTTCCGGTCCTTGGCTTTGACCCTCCAATTTTTAACTTTAATTCTTCTCAGATCTTCTTCCGCCTCGTCCAGCCATCTCTTCCTAGGGCGATCATGGACCAACACAGAGACTATATAGGGTGGCATGTGGGGCCTGATGGTCGAGTGGTTTGGATTGCAGGCAATAATGCTAGCAGTCCCTGCGCTGTAACTGCAGGTTCGATTCCCCCTGTGACGAATTTCTTGAATATTCAGTAGTCTCTGATGGTAGCGTTATAATTAATTTATTAGGTTTAACATCTATTTACAAAAGCGTTTTTAAAAATCATCTTCCATTTTCTTTTTCTTTTTTCTCCACAATGTTGCCACACATCAAATTAAAACATTTTCAGAGTCACGTTCTTTAAAGTTGTTTCACATGTTTTCTTTTTTTTTTAATCCTTATACCGCCCTTTGCCCTGGGTGTACTTCCTTTCCCAGTATCAAAATTATAAATTAACTAGCACTTTTGCCACACTATTCAGGCTCTGTAGTGAGCCTTGGCTGCCGATGTCAGCTCGGTGCGAGTCGTTCCTCTACTCTACTATGGAACTCTTTGGTATGTTTGAATGAATGTAGTTTCTAAAAAGGGTTTGTTTGAAATTCGCAGTTGCTAGTCGCAAAATGCGATATTTTTCGATTTTGCAACAACAAAATGAGGTTAACCTAAAGGACTGTTCCTGGATTTGACGACTTTTCAAATATCTCGCCAAGTTGAAATGACAACAAATTATGGCACTTGCCAAGATGTTTGCCATCTCCAAATGATTAAAAAATACTACCTAATTTCAAAATGGCTAATGTCATGTTAAGATATTTTTTAGTACAGGAAAATGCTTTCAGTTCATGTTAAGAGAAATTTAAGCAAGTTCGTGTTAACAAGGTTCGACTGTACTTAAAATGATAGTTGTTACCCTTTTTCCTAAAATTCATTTTTGATATATTTAGGATGCTGCATTCACAGTTCCATTCCCATGTGAAAGCTTTGATAAAGGCACACATGGAATAAAATAAGCAATAAAAACTAATATCGTACTCTGTTGTAAGATGTTAAATTGAGTAGTGGTTAAGTAAGGCAAACAATTTTGCCCTCCAAGAAAACATTTACTGCACTTATAATGTGAAAGCTCTAATTCACTTGAAGAGTACAAAGGAAGAACCGCTTGATTTATTAGGAGTCTTCCCGTAGTTGCGTCTGCTTGGCGGACATTGGCAACAGGAAAACTGTTTTTATTTCGGTTCTTCATTCGCTGTACAAACGTGTGACATGTGTCCACTGATCTCTGTCTTGAATCAGGGCTGCCTCGAAAGAAAAACAAAGCGCGTAACCGGTTTCTTTACACCAGTTTAGGCGATTTCTCGCAATCATCGCCAAAGAGGCTTATTGAGGAAAGCCTTCTGCAAAATCAAGCAGTTTTTCCCATGTACTCTTCACTTATCATTGTTACTGCTTGAGTGAATATCATCGATAAAGCCGTAAGCAAGGTACTTTTCCCCAGCTCCAATTGACTTAAGGTAGGCGAATACCCAAAATTCTAAAATTTTTACTATTGCTTTAATCTTTTCCAAATTTGGCATAGTGATTTCAAATATAATGCTATTAATACTATTTAGGCTTTTGTTTTTATTTAAATATTATTTATTTATTTTAAACGGTGTTTTTCTACTAAAAAAAGAGGTTTACGACAAATCTACCACATTGAATTTTTATCCTATAAACATTAATTACCTATGTGTTAAATTCTTCGTTTTGAACTGATGCGTGCAATGACCCTCTAGAGTTACATACAAATTACAAGAAAAAAAGTTATTAAGAAAAATGTTATAAATTAACCACAAAAAACGGATTTTTTTCGATTAACTTGCACTTGGACATTTAAAAAAAAAAAAAAAAACTCGTATACTTACACCAGATGTTAGAGGTTCATGGCACAGATATATATATTGAAATAGCATCTCTGAAAAATTTCAGGTAAATTAATGGAAAACTTTTTATGCTAGAAGTGTTGGGGAGTAAACCCTTTTTTTAGTTGAAAAACACCGTTTAAAATAAATCAATTATATTTAAATAAAAAAAAATTGCCCAAAAAGCATTGTTCATTATATTTGAAATCACTATGCAAAATTTGGAAAAGATTAAAGAAATAGTAAAAATTTTAGAATTTTGGGTATTCGCCTACCTTAACCTTGCTACCAAGAAATATGGCAAGAGTTACAGGAACCATTTAGAACGAAACAGTCCCAACACCACACTCAAGCTGACTATTCTTTCCCACAGGTGTCCTGCTGCGTCCCTCAAAGTCTGTGACTACGTGAGACGCATCCTAAATGAAGGTGCCTACTCGGAGTGGGTTCAGGCACACTTGGCACAGGCCCAGTACTGGCAAGATCCCCTGGATGAAGATACCTACCGGGCCAAGAGTTTGTTCTTGGCTGATATTAATAACGAGAGGGAGCCGAGGAACCAGACGTACAAGCGAGTGACATTTTTAATATTTAGTTACTCACAGTAGCAGAAAAAG
This sequence comes from Hylyphantes graminicola, assembly GCA_023701765.1. NCBI lineage: Eukaryota > Metazoa > Arthropoda > Arachnida > Araneae > Linyphiidae > Hylyphantes > Hylyphantes graminicola. The sequence continues at coordinate 15,878,179 of CM043116.1, forward strand.
TTTAGCAATTTTTGTTTACTTATTAAGAGTCAATATTTTTAAAGTTTTTATGATAGGTGGCATCTTCAATTTTCTTAAAATTTTCAGTATGTGTCGAACAGTGTGCGGTAAAGTGACATATCACACCAATATGAGGGGATTATAGCAATTCTTAAATCAATTGGATACAGTTAGTGAATCCTTATTTTTTTCAATAATATTACTTGAAACAATATGATAAACCTCAAACCATTTTTCTGAAAACTAGCTTTTTACCAATAAGTCACTTTTCTGCACTATACATAAATTTTTTGTACATCATTCTACTTGTGAAGCCATCAGTGACCCATTAATTCTTTTTTAAAAAATGTGAATACTTCTTGATACTAGCATAAGCATATATCAGCTTAAGTATTTCTTTTTTTTTTCAGTCATGGCTATGGAATGTCTGCTTAAGCTATAAGTAACCCACAAAAATAGTATAAATGTTTCAAAGTTGATTATTTAAAATAAGGTCAAAGGTTACTCCATGAGTCAATAATTTGGAGACAGTTATAAATTCAAATGTTGCAGTTTTAGACCCAGGTTGCAATTCCATGATGCTTAATCAACTTGTTTCATTGCAGTCTATTTTTAAATCTCCAATTTATACCTGTAGTCATTGGAACTAATTATTATAACCTAATTAAACCAATTGTAGTAATCAATACCAATTAATAGATTTTATTATACTAATCAATACAATTAATTTTGTTTAAGATAACATTTAAGTTTATAAATGTAGTTTAATAATAAATACTGTGTGTTTTGAAAAAGTGCAATTCCGCACCTCTTTTTATTGCAAAACTTATCTAGTAAAATCAATAATATGAATAGTAAATGTCTAATGGGTCCCCATCCCTTCGTTGGAGCCCAATGGGCGATGTCTAAAGCCAGCTTAAACCGATTTTGTTTCAAAGTGGGGTAATCAGTCATAATTATATTATAAAATATAATATTCTCAAAATAAATATTTAAAAATAGATGATAATAATTGCTAATATCTTGAGAGCCTAACACAGAGTGATGAAGTTTTTTTTAAATCAAATTTATTGATAACTATCTCCTAAATTTCCATGAATTAGGTGACAGTTATCAATAAATTTGGTTAAAAAAATCGTAATTAACTCGTAGATAATGGAGTAATTTACTTTGTTTGAAAATTATCAACTTCTCTTCAACTACTAAAGCCAAGGGTACTTAAGGCCCTGGAAAAATTATAAGGTTGAAGAAATAACAAGTGAAACCAAATGTAAAGTATGCAAATGATTTGTTATTATAATAAACTATTTTTAAATATAATTTAAATTAATCGAACTTATTGATCTTATTAAATATGGATCGTTTATGCTGATGGAAAAAGTATAAGTTTGTCAAGGTTTTTTTGTTGGATATGAAATTTCTGTGGTACAAGAAAGCAGGAAATAAAAAAGTAACCTAACAATGCATTTCGGGCTACTTTAATCTTCATCTGTGCTATTTATATCGATGGCAAAGAGGAATCAATGGTCTGACGTAAAACCTTGGAATGAAAGCGTGTGGAATGAGTGGTGCAGCTATTTTTTTAGGTCTATCGGTAGGTCTAAAGCGGTAGTCAATAATTTCTTAAAAGAGCCTTCAATGTATGGAGAGTGCAAGGGCTCAGGTAGACTAAGTACACTTTCAAGGAGCCAAAAATCGACTGTTTTCTAACGATCGTGTGGCAAAAAAAATGTTTCCTTCTGAAATAGTTTGTGATTTTAGCATACATGTTCCAGCCGAACTGTCCTCAATGTTTTAAGTTCCAACCCGTGGTCACAGTTTTGAAAAGTATTGTTAACTTTTCAAAATTAAATTTTTCTCATCAGAAAAACAATACATTCCATTCATCACCAATGAAACAAACTTTTTATCAAATTCTAGGCAAGTTAATTTATGCCTCTTTGTCAAGGCTAGTCGAGGGCATAATTTTAAAAACTGTAACCTCGGGTTAGAACTTAAGGCATTGCAGACAGTTTGGCTGGTACATGTATGCTAAAATCACGAACTATTTCAGAAGGAAACATTTTTTTGTCACTCACCCGTTGGAAATGGTCCATTTTTGGTGCCTTGAAAGTGCACTTGGTCTTCCTGTGCGCTTGCGCTCACCATACTTTGAAGGCTTTTTAACAGATTATAGACAACCGTTTTAGACCTACCGATATAATTAAAAAGTAGCTGCACCACTCATTCCACAAGTTGGACCATTGATTTGGCTTCGCCATCGATATAAATAGCACAGATGAAGATTAAAGTAGCCCAAAATGCATTGTTAGGTTGCTTTTTTTATTTCCTGCTTTCTTGTACCACAGAAAAATTTCATATCCAACAAAAAAACCTTGACAAACTTATACTTTTTCCATCAGCATAAACAATCCATATTTAATACGATCAATAAGTTCGATTAATTTAAATTAGATTTAAAAATAGTGTATTATAATAACAAATCATTTTCATACTTTACATTTGGTTTCACTTGTTATTTCTTCAACCTTATAATTTTTCCAGGGCCTTAGGGACCCTTGGCTTTAGTAGTTAAAGAGAAGTTGATAATTTTCAAACCAAAGTAAATTACTCCATTATCCCAGGATAGATACCTCTACTAGATACCCAGGTTACAAATCGATGGCATAAACTTTTTTTAAATTAGAGTACATTTAAGCACAGATGAAGATTAAAGTAACCCTAAATGCATTGTTAGGTTGCCCTTTTTTTATTTCCTGCTTTCTTGGACCACAGAAATTTGCATATCCGACAAAAAAACTTGACAAGCTTATGGAAAAAGTATATTTTATATGACCAACACGTTCGATTAATTTAAATTATATTTCAATGATAGTGTATTATAATAATAAATCATTTGCATAAATCCAAGTTTCACTGGTTATTTCTTCGACCTTATAATTTTTTCCAGGGCCTTATATAGGTACCTACTACCTAATGTAACGAATATAATATAATGAATTATTTCTGTGGGTTACTTATTTCTTAAAGATATATAGTTAGGAACAAGACAAAAATCCACAAAAATGAAATTGACCTTCAAAGCCACGAGTTACAACCCAAAAAAATGCTGAAATGCAATGATTATATAATGTACACAATATATTATAATTGTGACCTTGAACTTTGACCTGTACCCAAGGTCCAGCTGATCTAAGAGGGGAGCGAGAGCATTAACTTTGTCTCACGGTGAAAGTTTTAGGAAAATTGAAAGTATCCACTATCACAAGTTGTTCAATTAAAAAAATATTTAACAACAATCTACAAGAAAAATTCATCATTCAAGAATATGCTCTTGTTCTAAGTTAATCCAAATATACAAAACATAAGAGCACTTTTTAAAATTGATTTGAATATTTTGTTATAAAACTATACATTGGTTCATTAGGTCTGAATTATCGTCGCACTATAGATACACAAGCGCTATTGGCGACGGGCGGTGTATTTTAGAACCACAGTCAAGTGACGAGCCGACACCTGAATAGGCACCCAACGCAACCGTTAAGGGCCACATCGTATGCAGCGTTAGGACTTTGAAGGATATTTAACATAAACTCCCATACACAGGGTATTATTCGTTGGACACTTTTGGCTGCACGGGCCATTTATAGGTCGGCAGTTATTTTGGCGATGCCAGAACCCGAAAACTATACATTGAAAATTTCAAAAATATTCAAACCAATTTAAAAAAATGGTATATATTGTACATTTAGCCACTAAAATTATCTAAAAAATATTCACAACCCCTTTTTTACCAACAGGGACAACCTATCTAAGCTGCAAAACATGGTGTTAGTCATGTTCTCTCAAGACGGCATGGTACAACCTAAAGAATCAGAGTGGTTCGGCTTCTACAAGCCAGGACAAGCTAAAGAGTTACTGAAACTTCAAGACACAGATTTGTATAAAGAGGACTGGATTGGCATGAAAGCTATAGATGAGCAAGGGAAGCTGCATTTGTTGGAGACTGTGGGGGACCATTTACAGATTGATTTAGACTGGTTTAAGAAGAATATTGTAGATAAGTTTCTTGTTTAATATGGGTCTGTGATTCATTGTTTGATTGTGAAAGAGTAGTTTAACTTCTTTAATTTTCCATGTTAATGTTTATGGGGCAGTTTTTTAAGTGCACTGCTCTTTATTTTAAATTTATTAGTAGCATTTTTTTTTTTTTTTTGCAAAAGAAAGTATAGAAAATTTAGGATATATATAAGATTTCATTTAATCACGCCAGGATTTTTAAGAATATTATATAAATAGTGCCTATTAAAAACTGTCCCATCTACTTTCAAAAAAATTTCAACTGATTAAAAAAAACATTTTTTACAATTTTCAGCAATATTCATTCCGAAGAATGGTTGTATATTTATTTAGGATTTAACTATAGAATCAAATTACTCATTCATTTGAATGTAATTATATTTATCTTAAATGTAATATATTTAACATAATTATAAAATTACTCACGTTTTTGTACTTTTATACTTTATTTTAGTTTTAATTACTATATGCAATTAAGAAAGTTTCTGATTATCTTAGCTATACTTCTTATTAAGTTTGTTCTATTTAAAACACTTGTTAAGATTATTACAATTACATTGGAGAAGAATTGTATAGTCCGACCACGCTAAGTTGGCAATCAAAATATTTACATTGTGGACCAGTCCACTTCGAAAAAAGGTAAGGAAGGTTTTGGGCAAGAGTTACTATGTTTGGCGATTCATTGCTTTTGGGCGCATATTTCTTTACGGTTTAGAAACGGACTATCAATCGAAGATCTAACTTGCATCGGGATTACTCTTATATTTCCCATTAATATTTAAGTTATAGCGTCCCTCGGTGTAATTTCTAGTCAGTCATATTTCTAAGTTTTAAAACCCTTCATCAAAATGAAAAAAACTCATAGAAGTATACTGGGAAATATACTCATTGGAACTTATAACTTAACTACGAGTTTGTTTATTAATTTTGAACTTTTTTTTAGCAATGGTTAATTAAATTTCTGTAAAATAATCATAGATTTAGTTATTCCACGAATCAAAATATCAAAGAAATACACGTGTAATCGTTAACCGCTACCAGCAATCAACAACAATCCTCTGTCGCCGATAACTGATGTGTAGCTCTAGTGTGATAGATTGAACTAGACCAACAATCTCCTCTTCTCGCCAAACGCCTTGAGCTGGCAACCCTTTTTTCTTCTGCTTAAAAACCTCAATTCAAAGTGGAATCGTCCACAATGTAAATATTTTGATTGCCAACTTAGCGTGGTCGGACTATACTGAATCTTTGTAATTTATGAAAATAAATGTGTTTTCATTTGTAAATATTTTATTTTGTAGCTCTTTACTATGTATTGACTGAAACACAGCTTTAATCCTTTCGCATTAAAAAAGTGATAAAGATAATCTGATTTAATATGCTTTAAATAAATATTTAACAAGCGGTTGAGATGAAATAACATGAGTTAGTATATTATTTAAATTGAATAAGTTATTTTTTTAAAGTGTGTAAGTCACAACTCTGACTTTGACTCAAGCCTGTTTGATAAAAGGCCGTTCAAGGTACAATTATCAAAAAGATGACATACATAAATAACAAACCTAGTGAAATACCCTTAAACTTAAATGAATAAGATTATTTAAATTGATAAAATAACTATCACTAATAATTGTTACCTGTTATGTTGTCTTCATCATCTGAAACACAATCTACAGGTAGAATGGGATCCACTTCAGTAATATGGGAAGCAATTTGGTTTGTGAGAAAAACCTAAAAGGATAAAAACAATAATTAAACTTTGTTAAAAAAAATAAGTTTACACTTTCTCAGTTAGGCAGACCAGCCAACTGTGGCTCTAAAGCAACCTATTTCAACCAACCAATTCTCTGAATTTGCAATAATCTTTTTTCAGATTCTGTGTGCCAAGATAAAGTTTAGTGTTCCACCTTTTGAAAATCCAGCACTGCAATTGATTCATGGCACAGAAATACTGACTGTACTGATCTAAAATTTGAACTCTTATTTCAAAAAAGTTTGTGTGAAATATTACAATGTTTCTGACGGTATCAACCCCATTTATGTAAAATGAAAAGTTAAATATCTCTGGAACAAGCATTATTAATTTCATTTAACCTTTGTTTATTTCATTTCGCTCGAAGGGTTAAGAGGGAGCCTACTATGATAATGATTATTGTATCTGTAGTATGTTTCACAATGCATAAAATTTAAGCTTATTTTAACAGCTATCCAAGTAACACATTGCTAAATTAAATAAAATATTATATGATATATTTCTTTTTACATACCACTAAGTTATAAGTCTGAGCTAAATCTTTCAAAGTTGCAGCAAGTTCTAAAAGTAGTTTGTTTCGTTCCATTAAGCTGGACATACCTTCACTGCTAAACTCTTTTCTGACTAAGGAAGCCACAGAATCGAATACGATTAGTTTTACGTTGTTGCGGATGACTTCTGTTTCCAGCTGGGGCAGACTGAAAAATAGAGAAAAATGTAATTTATAATGATAATAATAAATATAAATATGACAGTAGTATTTAAAATTCTGTAAGAACTATCGATCAAATTCGTGGAAATTCTGTAAGAACCATGGATCAAATTCGTGGAAATTCTGTAAGAACTATTGATCAAATTCCCGGAAATTCTGTTTGAATCTTGAAAAAACTGGGACGATTGAGGATAACAATACTTTCAATTACCACTCACTAAAACAATATATTTAAAGGTAATAATACATCCTACAAGGCAATTTCAATAATTTAAAAACCTAAGTAGGTAGGTTTGAATTATCAGCACACTGGGATATAGCTACAAGAGGGCTATTGGCGACAGGCATAATTTACAACCACAGTCAAGTGACGACATCTGAATGGGCAACCCAACGGAACCATTAAGGGCAACAACGTACACAGCGTTGGGACTTTGGAGCATATTTAACATGCACTCCCATTACACAAGGTATTATTCGTCAGACATTTTTGGGCTGCACGGGCCATTTATAGGTCAGCAGCTATTTTGGCGATGCCCGGACTGGAACCTCATGCATGCAAGGCGTACGCCTAACCAACTGGGCTCCCCAGGTGCCCTTTAAAACCTAAAAAGTTATATGAAAACTGCTCTTTGTGGATGCTAAACAGATAGAGAGCCTGACAAACAAACCATTGTTCAAAAACTACTTTTTGGAATCAGCACCATTCAATAAAAGTAGAAAACAATAGATCTGTATTCTGGCTTTACGACTTCAGTGTATTACTTTCATTACCTTATCCTCTTGCAACTTGGCATCCTCATTTGGGAACATTCTTTAAAACCGCCCCACAAATAATTAACACACTAATTACTTCTGAAATTGACCTGGTCTGATAGAAGAAGATTCAAATATCAGTTTGCAGCCTTTGATTACAGGTATCGTTCATTTATTTCTATTAAAAAAAAATTAAGTTGAAAGAGGATCAATACGATATTAAAGTTCTAAAAAAAATTATTTAAAATGTTTTTTTTTTCAAACTTTTCAAAAAGTTCTTTTAGTAGTTAATTTTCAAAGCATTTTGCATTAAAAATAATGTTAAAATAATCTGTTAACTACAAGATAAGTGATATGGCTTTTTTTGTTGCATTTATAGCACACAAATGTGTATTTTTAGAGTTTAAGGCGTGTCCCTAAGTAACTATAAACATAATTTTTTTAATAAAAATTCCCTGAAAAACATACTTTTTAGCATATATTTGCATGAAAAGTATGTTTATATTAAGAATATAGGATAATAATAGGATTTCGCTCGTGTCTTAAGAGGTTATTTCATATTAGGTAAATGAAAGTAAAAAGGAATGAGATGGTTTAGATTCATAGTAGTTTAGAATGTCTAATAAACAAGCTTGTAAAATATTTACATGATTGGGAAAATGATACCATGCTGATACTGATAGTTATTTTTTTTTTTACAGCAAAATAGAAGTTGTAGGTCTGGGTAAGATCTTAATTACAAAAAAAAGAGAAAGAAATAAAAAAAATATGCATACTTTTGGATAGTGGTTAATATATAATAATGCATTGGCACATATACAAACTTTTTCAAAATAGAGTGAATATTATTTAGAATTATAAAAGATATAAGAGAAGTCAAAATTCTACAAGCACTCTAGATCAAATTCATGAAAATTATGTTTGAGTATTGAACAAAAAAAATTGAATTAGATAGTTTCAATTTATATACTTGTACAGTCGTGGACAAAAAAAAGAGAACAGACCTCACTGTTTGGGCACCATTTGTCGGAGGTATAATTGTGATACGTCATTTTATCGGAAACAAAGTTCTGAGTTGATTGGTCAACACAGAAATTTCTTAAGGGGTCGTCTTCATATTGAAATTAATACCAACTTTAAAATTTCCAATGGCAACATCCAAATTTTTTGTTATAGAAATGTTCAGAATCGTCAAAATACCCCAAATATCAATTTTCATTGCCAGATTCCTTATAGTTTAGGATTTATACAACTAAACGTATTTGACAAAAAATGGGGGACATCTCCATATATATTAATGTATTATTTATAGGTCCGCATTTTCCCAATATGGAATTTTGCCAAATTTTTTCCTTTCTGTGAATTTTTTGCTTGGGTAAAGGGTTTGGTTGCAAGATGAGTGAATTAACATCCCACTAGAGCTTCAGAAAGTATATTGGTTTCGGGCTAAGATATTTTAGACTACTACCAAGGAAGGAAACCATTTTTTTTTTACTTTTGTGAATATATTGATTTTATTTATATGTTGTTTTATGGAGAAGATTTGGTTGAATCAGTGCTATATGTAGTTTAAACAGTGGTCAAGTGACGCCAACATCTGAGCGGGCACTCAAAGCAACTAATGACTTCTTACGTGGGATCAAGCCAGGACTTTGGACCACGACGTATTGAACTTGAATCAATTGGTGTAGTATGCTATTTATTTGTGGAGCAATTTTGGTCCAGCATGATTCGTTTATAGGACGACTAAGGCGAAACAGAACCCTTAACGGTTTAATCCGTGGCATGACGCCTTAACTAATTTTGCCAAGACGGTGCCTGTTAGCGAAAAAATATGGATTAATATTAAAGATTTTTGAATAAGTATTGTAGAAGATTGTGTGTGTGATGATCAAGTTATGTATATATAGAGTTGTATAACGAGTTGAACTGTAGTTACTTTTTGATAATAACCGCGTTCAAGTAGTTTTTGACAAAATATTTTTTTCTTTTGGGATTTGGATTGTATGGTATTAAAATGAGAATTGTGGTATGGTATGGTTACATTTATATTCCAGCTTGTGTGCTTGTTCAGAGAACCGCTTCCAAGCTTTCATCAAGTGGGACAGACACAGAAAGAATTTTTACAGTCATTAAGAAATGAATAACACATAGACAAATAACAACATTTATTGACGGTCACAAACATCCATGCCTGACCGGTATTCGAGCCCGACCCCAGCTGCTCCAAAGGCTAGAGTCCTAACGATTGAGCCACCGGGGCGGCAGAATTGAGGTAATTTATGTAAAGTTTTAATAATTTCCTGCTGTCTATTTCTAGCCTCATCCTTCATTTGCTTGATGCAGCCAAGTACCCTAGCAATTTTGAACCCTGGTCAACTGACGAAATCGACACCTGAGCGGGACTTATATACTTGATTTTCACTCACTGACTGTGGTTCTAAAATACGACGTCCGTCGCCAATAGCCCTCGTGTAGCTCTAGTGCGACGTTAATTCAAACCAAACCAAACTTGATTTTCAGTTTGGTTTGGGGACAAAATTGAAAGAACTTCGCAGTTAGGGTTACAAAGGGCTCTTGAAGGCTCTCCACGTAAATTTTAGCCATGGTAAAATGACGAGGCCGATATATGAGCGGGAACTCAACGCAATCTTTTTTTTTTGTGACAAAAACCATTATTCTATGCAACTAAATGATAGGCTGTTTGTAGCAATCTTTCTGTTTTTAGCGTTTTTCACGTATAGATAGCCGACACCTAAATAAGCATCCAAAGCAACCATTAAGGGTGACATCGTACGCAGCGTTAGGACTTTGAAGGGTATTTAACGTGCACTCCTTTACACGGGGTATTATTCGTCGGACATTTTTGGCTGCACGGACCGTTTATAAGTCTTCAAATATTTTGGTGATGCCCGGACACGAACCTGAGACCTTTCACATGCTAGGCGAGTGCCTAACCGACTGGGCTCCGCAGCCCTCTCCTTGTAATTAGATTTTCTCGCCAAATATGTAGCAAATATCCCCAAAGTCTCTCGTTCTTTGCTTGAAAAACCGGCGAGATTATCGCCAATAAGAAATTAGTGAAATATTAATTATTTATTCGTAGAATTTGTTGTTAGTTGTTTTCCAGCTGTTTAGACTATGATTATGTGAATAATTTTAATGACGTTTCAAATAGTTTGTGACCAGGATTTTCGTTTGTCGGGAGTTGAGTTGCATGTTATAAAAGATTCTTGATTACATTTTTTCAAATAATTTTGTTGCTCATCCATTACCAGCCAAGTACGGATAATTATTTGCTGATTTTAAATATTTAATGTTGTTATAAAATTAAAAAGTCTCAAGTTTTATTGCAATATTATAATTATAAAATAATTTCATTGTTAACTAATTTTTTTCCAGTAGGGAAAATTGAAAAGTTAGCGTTTCCCTGGTGTGGTGGGTTGTGTTGTGGTGACGCGGAGGGTGCCTTTGCTGGTTTTGTTCTCGTTTAACCATCCTATATGTAGCTGCTTATGCTTTGAACTGCCTTTCTATCTTTCAGGTTTTCATTTTTTCCCCATTTAAAACGTTTACCATCAGTTTGTAATTTTATCGGTTTTTAATACACGAATTCAAACAAAATAAATAATTATAAAATAATTTCCTAATATATTATGGAAGATTTTATTTAGAATTCGATAATAATATATCGTTTGGTTTTTTTTCCCAATCTATGGCACAGGAGTCGCCGAGTTGACACCTCCACCAGACTCGGCTGCGATTACTCTGTGTAGATGAGTGTTCCAATAAATAGAAAACTTGAATAACAACTATCATTTAAATAACATCAATAAAATAGCAAGTGTAAACAGAACTAATAATTAATTAAGCATAATGAAGAACAAATGCGGCTGCAGCGCTCGCCCGACGAGCGGTTTCGGAACGGCAGCGTTGCCGCAAAGAAGAGAAAGAGTTCGCAAGGCAACAGTCCGTTTTTTGGACGATGTGGATCATCAAGTTGTAGCGCAATGCCACCACAATCGAAAGGAAATTAAGAGTTCCCTACAATTATTAGACATTGTTTTATTTGATTAACATTTATTAAAGACTTTTTGCTTTGAATTTAAAACACATAAACTTTTTGGGAAAATAACTTTACATGATGCAACAATAATATATCCGCAATCTGTTCAATACTTGATTCAATTTTACTCAATTCGACAACTTTATCTGCATTTTACTCTAATTTAATTTTAACTTAAAATTATTTGGGAAAATGTGTATGCAAAACCAATAATAACACTGTTCGACAAAAAAAGCAATTGTTTGTCCCGAAGCTACTATGGCGATTTTTTGCTCCTTTGGTGGTCCAATGATGGAGAAATGACATTTTTAGCCCAAGTTTAATAGGGGGATTCATCGGAGATCAAAAAACTGATTTTTAACGTTTTTTCATAAAAAACGCCTTTTTTGACGTTTTTTTTTTTGCTACAAACAACCTGCAACTGGTTCTTACCTCTGGGCCCATCGGTACTCACTTAACACCCATATAGAGGTAAGAACCAGTTGCAGGATGGCTTACAGGTTGTTTGTAGCCAAAAAAGTAACCACGCGAAAAAACATGAAATAACATCAAAAAATGGAAATCGCTAATTTAGACAGTTTTGGAGCGGTGTTTGAGTTCCAAAATGGCCCATCGGTACTCACACCAATATAGAGGTAAGAACCAGTTGCAGTTTGTTTGTAGCCAAAAAAACGTCAAAAAAGGCATTTTTTTTATGAAAAAACGTTTTAAAAAATCAGTTTTTTTTAATCTGTGATGAATCCCCCTATTAAACTTGGGCTAAAAATGTCATTTCTCTATTATTGGACCACCAAAGAAGCAAAAAATCGCCAAAGTAGCTTCGGGACAAACACTTGCTTTTTCTTGTCGAACTGTGTAATAATAATTAGCGTAACAAATTAATTGAATGATTGAGGACTTTTCATCGAATAGTTTACACTCTTAAATTTGTTCTAAAAATCTTATCTTCTAGCAAGAAAGTACTTTTGAATACAAAAAAAAATTTTATACCAAAAAAAAACATTAGAATCTAAAGATTAATCTGGCGGTAATTTGTGACCTGAGAGCGACAATGCAGGAAGTAAAAAGTAGTTATAATCTTGTTTAGTTTATTATTAAAATATTTTGCTGATTAAATTTATTTGATCCTTGTCTTGTGTTAATTCATAAATAGTGGTAGTGCTTCGCATTGTCACGCCACAGTTCCGGGGAACGAGTCCCGGAGGACCAAGCATGTTTTGGATCTAAGCACTGGGGGTTCCCCGTGAGGCTGGCCACCTTACCGGGAATATATGCCCGTCACCAGAGAGCACTTGGTCAAGAAAGCTGCAATGGGCATGGCAGGCATATTAACGGGCTGTTGCATCGAGAAGTTTATTAGTTAATTCATAAAAAAGTATATTACTCTCTTGCAACATAACTGTATTTATTTTATGTTTTGTATCAAATGCATTCAATTACATTTTTTTTCTATACTTTGCATAACCTAACAACGTTATTTGGAAAAGCACTATAATAAGAACGTATATATAGAATAAATAGTACAGAGATTTCGTTTTCTTACTTAAGTCATAAAATTATTCCCTTAACTACTTTTCTATCATGGATTACAAACATATTTTTTGTGTTTATTGTTTTTAAAAAATAAAATTTTATGTAAAAGAGAACATTCTTTTCTCGAGTTTAATTTCCAGTTAATACTCGATACTTCACCTACTCTTTTACATTATAACACTTATAAAACACAGTTGATACACGAATAACCTGTAATTAAATTTAAAACTTCTTTTTCAAGACTTTCCAAATCCATAGAAATATTGATTATTAATTTAATTTGCAGAAAAGAAAACTACTTCATTATTTTTAATCACCAAACGATCGGTCCAATCTTGATTGTTGTCGTTTCTCCACTTTTATACGGTCCCCTATTTCAAAATACAAGCTTATTATCATCATAACTCAAAATGTTATGCTAGTAGAATTACGAAATTCGGTACTTTTCATTATTTTTTGACCCTGAATCCATTTCTGCAAAAATATTAATGGGTTTGTATTCAATTTTTTTCGAAAAAATTATGATTATTTTTTTTAAAAATATTAAATATTTCTTAAATTATATAAAACTATTTCAACTTTGTTTGGGAAGTTATAAAGTAACACACAAAAAAATTTCGTCTGGCTACGTATATTATTAATGGAGATATGATCAAAAGTTTGGAAATCTCATTTAACATTATGATCCATAAATTTTCTGTAACCATATCTCAACAACTATGAGGAATTTTGCAACGAAAATTGATATTTGGGATATTTTGATGATTCTAAACATTTCTTTACCAAAAAATTTGGGTGTTGCCATTGAAAATTTTAAAGTTGGTATTAATTTCAATATGAAGACGACCCCTTACGAGATTTTTGTGTTGACCAATCAACTCATGACGTTATTTCCGTTAAAATGACATTTCACAATTATGCCTCCGACAAACGGTGCCTAAACAGCGAAGTCTGTTCTCTTTTTTTTGTCCACGACTGTACAATGTCCAATAAACATATAAAATAGAATAGTTACATGCTTGTAAAAAATGCATGCTGGTAGTTACTTTTTAATAGTATAACTGAAGTTGTGAGTCTGGGTTAGTTCATCGTATGAGGGTCATGAAATATTTACAAATAAATGCAAAAAGGAAATTATGCACTATATTTGGATAGTGGTTAAAATAGAAATGTGTGTATTTGACAACACATATTTTTAACTGTTACAAAATAATAATAATTTAAAAAGTTTTTTTCAATTTTTTTTCAATAAATTCTACATTAAACTTTGTTACAATAAAATAAATTTTAAAAATAGCAGTAATTTTTACAGAAACTAAAAAAATATTTATTATGAAGGTTTTATTATATAAATCAATGAAAAAATAATAATACTTAAGATTGAAAGAGTGATAAAACTTTATTTAAGTAAGACGTTTAATAATTTTAATGAAAGGACTTGTGGGTTTGGAGAAGTAAGAAACACTTTGCGAAATGGTATCCAATCTAGTAACAGGGTTGCCACACTTTTAGTTTAAAAAAATCAAGGACTATTTAAGGAACTTTCAAGGATATATATTTCTCTATTTTCAAGGACTGTATATACGAACATGAAACACCTAAATTTCACGATAGTTTTTAAAAATTCATTTAGGAAACAACTAAGAGTTCTATCTTTCAAATGAACTTAAATATGTGTCATAAAATAATCATTTAGTTATTAAAAATCAACCTAAAATCACTTTCTGTGCCTTCTTGGATTGTACAAACAATAAGTAAAAAAATATAAGAAGAACTGATTCACATTAAAAAAGTGTTTTTAATGAAGGCCAAATTAACATTTGCAACACCTAAAGATAAATTCGTCAGCCCAAAAAATTAAGGACTTTTCAAGATAATGTTTTTCAAGCACTTTCAAGACGCTGAAAATCAATGGGATTTTTTCAATCACTTTTCAAAGTTTTCAAGGACAGTGTCAATCCTGCATTAAGTACATAATTCGACACATAAAATTAAAAAAAAAAGCTTACATTTCTTTTAAGTCGTATACAGAGTTTACTTTGAGCACAAAAATTCTCTTGAGAATCTTTATGATTTCCTCTTCTTGCACTGACAACTGAGGAAATCTGCTACGAGCAATTGCTTTCAATCTATAAAAATAAACTCAACTTACATTTTAGGCATTCATAATATTTTCAAAATAAAACAATTTTAAAATATATTCAGCGAGTACAATAGTTTGCGCAAAACAAGTGAAACAACCATATCATAAAACTTATTATCCTAGTTTTCATAAATTTAAGTTCCTTACAATTTTATTAGGTTACAACAGAAGAACATTTTAAAATCCAATTACAAACAACAAATTCTGAAAAAACTAGATACCAAAATACTGGAACTAGCCTTCTTTTCTGTTACTTTAATCTTCAGGTGACATTCATATACAGATGAAAGAAGTATAAAAGAAAATAATTAAAGAAGCTTTCCAACAAAACAAAAATTAGGCAGTTAGAACTGAAGTTAAAAAGAACTTTCATAGGAAAGGTGGATGGAAAAGCCTACAGTTGGCACAGAGTATAAAAAATTATTATCTGATGTCATATTTTTCAAACAATTTGTTTTATTTACTCGAACAGTTAAACTCATAAATTATAACAGGCAATATCTTAGAAAGGACATATGGAAAAAGGGTTGATAAAGCAGATAAAATATATAAAAGATTAATCTTGGATGGGGTACATTTAAAACAAAAAGAGTATTTTAAAAATATGGAACAGATAGAATGGAATTGGGAAGAGGGGCATGATACGAACAGAAATTGCTTAAATGTTGATACCCTTTTTACTTTTTTGTCAAATTAAAAATTGTAATAATTATACATTATTGTTATTTTATTTAAGTATATAAGTTAAATGCAATATATTATACCACAAGTGAATAAAGTTGCATTTTTGCACTGTAACAAATTTGTACATAATTTAAAACTACACTATGAAACATAACAAACAAGGAAAGTTATGTGTAATATCAGATAATTTTCGCTAAAAACTTGCTTGGTATGCAGTAAGATTTTAAAAAGAAATGTTCCTTTGCAATTATCTATACAATATTCTTTATCTACTTGATATGGCAATTGGAATATTTTAAAAGCCATTTATATAAAAAGATACCTTAACCTAAACACTACCTATAAAGATATATGAAGAGTACAGGGGAAGAACCGCTTTATTTCATAGAAGGCTTTCCTTAATAGCCTCTTTGGGGATGATAGAGAGAAATTGCCTAAGCTGGTGTAAAGAAACCAGTTACTCGCTTTGTTTATCTTTCACGGCAACCCTGATTCATGCCAGAGATCAGTGGATTAACTCCCACGTTAGTACCGGGAATGAAAAACCAAAAGAAAAACAGGTTTCTGGTCGAAATTGGCCACCAAGCAGACACAATTATGGAAAGACTCTAAAGAAATCAAGCAGTTCTTCCCCTGTACTCTTCATGCGCCACTAATTAAGAGCATGTTTCAAATTTAGAAGGGATATTACCTTTCAGCACAAAATGCAGATTCAGTATCAATATAAATGACATGCGATTCCAGTCCACCCATGGAGGCTGGTAGAGCTGTTAATATGCTCAGCATAAAACTAAATTGCGTTTTTCCAACTCCAGGGGGCCCAGTAATCTAGAAAAATATAAAAATAGTTTTTTTAAAAAAGAAACAACAGCAAAAAATAAAGCGATGAGCAAATGCAGACCTGCTAACTTCGTGGATTTATCCAGACAGTATCGGATTTTTAACTAGCGTCTGAATTTCCGCGTCAAATGTACCAATTGTCAGAATTTGAAGGCTGAAATATTCTCTTGGCATCGAGAAAATGGCTATTACAAAGTTAAATCCAGAGAATTGGCAGATTGGTTGTTTGATCAAGGAGTGCTATTTTTAATGCACAAATTGTGTCATCTATTTTGAAAGTTTTCAACGTTAAACAATTTAAGTCTAAATTATTTTATAACAAACCCTCAGATAACTGAACTAGAAATTTATCATATAATTTAGGGTTTGCAACATTACATTTTGAAAAAATAATTAACTTTTTACACAGTTGTAATAGATTAAAAAGTGTTATTCTAGAACTAAATAACAATATAATACATAATTTTATTTAGTAACAAAAGTACAAAAGTAAATTATTATTTTTGAAGCGGAAAAAAAGGGGGATCGTGGCCCACGGATAACCAGGAGTTTACTGTATAATAACACCCATTTACATTACCTCTGTTACGTTTCGAAAAAGCAGGCCTCCTTGCAGCAAAAGATCTAATGCATGTAATGACGTTGGCAAAAATCCATTGCTTATTGAAGATTGCTGAGTTTTGTACATGTTATATGCCTGTAGATAAGAAAAAACATAGACAAATAAATGCTGGCATAATGCATAAAATTAAAATTTGGGTTAAGACAAATTTAGTTAACCCTTCCAGAAATAAATTAGTAATTTAAGAGAACGTTTGAGGTTGATCATATAAAATTTTTACACAGAAACAACATGTTTCTAAAAAGAATACTGGGTTCAAGTATTTTTCCAGTTTGGTAAGCTTGAACCACTTGAGGAATATGGTGTTTAAACCTGTCAAAGCATGGCCTGCCTTTTTCATCAACCAATAATAAAAAAATGAATGGCAAAAGAAGATAATGAATGGTAAAAGATGAAATCTCAAGTATTTAAAAAAAATTAATCCCACAAATTTACAGTAAACTATTTTCAATCATAAGTAAATAAATTGTCAGACAAAATTTTAAATAAGGATGTCTAGAATACATTTCAGGAGTCAAAAGGACCATAGACAAAAAATATGAAATTTGGGTGTTTTTCAGGTGGAATGTTTTGTTCAAACCTTTAAAATATTTTTTAATTAAAAATTTATTCATTGTTTAATTTCATTAAATTTAAAAATGTAAAGTTTTTATATATTTACATCACATAAATAAAATATAAAAATAATAAACATGTAATTTTTTTTTATTTAAATGAATGTAATGGATTGAGAACAAGTTAACACTTTGACCAAAAAGCTCATCCCTCAATGAGTTAAAACTACTATAAACATTTACAACTTTATGAATAAAATTCATAATAAACTTTAAAGTTATATATACATGTTTTGCAGGGCATCCTGTATTAATTTAATAATAATTCAAAAATTTAATAAAGATACGTATTTTCTTTTTATACTTGAAAAATACATACATCTCTTAAGATTTAGCCTGAACATTTCAGTTTAATACTGTCTCTGAAAAATAATAGTTTTGATAACTAAAGTATTAAAAAAAATTAGTTAATGTTTGAGATTAAATCATTGAGATAGAAGAAAAGTGGAGTGAGGTGTGTGATTCACTGAACAGGACAGCAAACGAGCGGGTTCAACTAGAAACGCGGATGAATACACAGCATTGCAGCAGAAACGTACGGAGCAGAAAACTTAGAAATTTTCCTATTTCGCTATTGGTACATCTTTGCTGGTTCTTAGTTAGTGATCCACATGGTTATATCTTAAAAAAGTAGGAATTTAAAGTTAAAGAAAGTTAATTTCTTTCAAACTAAAAATGTTTAAAAAAAATTTTAGAAGCTAAGTCAATATGATAGAGGGTTCACATACAAGCATTGTACACAAGTGTAGGGAAAATACTCTTTTTCTGCCCTGTTCGCTCAAAAGGGTGTGAGTGTGTTTTTTCGGCTTGCTGGCACTTCACTCCAGTTTCCCTTCTAGCAATAATGGATTAAATATATTACTGTTTGAGGTGTGGAGACACATTTTCGGCACACTTCTAACCACAAGCTGTCAATTTTGGAGCGATTCATACCGAGCAGGCTTTGCAATTCCAGTTTAGAGTGAGAGAGGACATCCTACAAGAAACAAAAATATAAGGTACTAACATATTAATGCCACCACAGCTACAGATAGAGACCCAGTGGCAGTGCTTTGCCACAGGTGCAGGGTTTGAGCCGTGGATTAGGCAAGGTTCACTCACCTCTCATCTCTTTAGTGGGTCGATAAAATGAGGACCAAGCATGCTTGGGAATTAAACACTGGGGCCCCACATGAGGTTTACCACCTAACCGGGACATATGAATAGCATCTCAGAGCCCTTCTTCACGAATCTACCGATTTAGCAGTTTTCAATTTCTGCCAATCTATACCCAATCGGCAAATAATAACAATCAGTAACTTGGAATCCAAAAGATAGTGCGAACGACAGGGTTGCTCATTATTGATGCATTAGCGCAACTTTTGGGGCGGTGGCTTAATAGGTAACTAACATATGTAATGTAACAACCAAATTTCATCATTCCATCATCATTTCAAAATTCACCATTCTTAGTTTTATTTATTAATCAGAATTTTATAGCATGCATAAATAAATAATTACTATTTAAAAGGAACATTAACACATAATAACTAAACTCGTTTGCAAAAACAGTCATTGCAGGAACAAAGCCTGCTGTGCTCAATTCAGATAACCAGACTAGGCAGAAGCAGTGAAGTAGATGTTTGGGTCAAACTAACATAAAATGCCCAATTATTAAATAACCAAGCTGCTTAGTCCACACGTATCCCCTCACTAAAGGGAAAAAATCTAAGAATTTTACCCAATCGAGGATATTAACAATACATATCAAAGTCGGTATTTATTAAATAAAAAAGAACACTATTTATGAAGTCCTAAGTTGATGTGGATTGCTGTAGCTGACTTTTTTTTAAAGACTATTATTATGATGGGGTAAATGATACACTTACTTTACATGAATTTAAATGCTGTTTTTCTAACATTTCAATAACAAGTTGGGGTAGGTTTAAACGTCTGATTTTGTATGAACTCATGTTGCGTTTCCTATAAAACCGTAGTACTTTAGTAAGATATATAACTACTTTATCAATATTGTTTTAAATTTAAACAGCAAATTGTTTAAATCCAAAACTACGAATTTACCACCACCGTCCACCGCGAAATCGAATATAAATAAATACATTTAGTTTCCGAAATACGCATTACACTAAAAGCTTTAACGCAATCAGTTAACATTTTGTAATTTTAATATCGGTCGCGGTTTAGTTTATAGTCTTTCACTTATTACTGAATTACGTCTTGCCAGAATATGTGCTAGACATTGATAAAAATTTAAAGAATATCGCAAAATAAAAGGCACAGTAGTCATTTTTTATCAATTAAAACAGTAACTAAATGAGAAGGACAACATCTGAGTATAGGCCGCGAGGGACTTTCGTCATTGGGCAAGGATATCACGTGGGAGCAGGATTTGCAACTGGAAAGAACTACGTCAACTGAAGCAAGTCGATTATTTAGTGTGATTGGCACGTCCGCACTGCCCAACTGTTTCGCGTGGAGTCTGGCAACAGCTCTACGGTCTTGTTTTCCTTTTTTCTCGAATTACTTTATTTCATATTCGAAATTGAGTTTTCTATAGAATAAGTTATTTTAGTTATTTTTTTTAAGATGACAACTTCTTGCTGTGAAGTAGGTTTTTTTCAAAAATTTATCAAGGAAAACTTGCATTGAAAGAAGTTAGAATAAAACAAAACAACTAAAAAAAAAGTCCCTATCCCTTGACAAAAAAATGGTTTATTTCCAGAAAAGAGAGCAGAAAACAAGAAGGAACTACAGAGATCATCTGGATCTTATTCTTAAAAAATAACTCTCCTAAGAAGACCGAAAACTCAAAGAGTTAAAATGTTCTGATACCTAAATATAGAATACAGCTGGAGAAATGTGGCTTAGAAAATATTTATTTTTTTGCCACTGGATTAAAACTGAGGCACTTTGGTTTGGAGACCCACGGTCGATCTGGCTCATTCGCCTCTAAGTGTTAGTGTTTCAATAACAGCTACAAATCCCTTAAGGTGGTCGATCAACGATCAACTTTGACAGCAAGTTTCTGAAAAATTTATTCTAATCATGACGCTGAGCGATTTTATTATCAGTTATGAATATAAAAATAGTTTTAAGAAAGTAAATCTTAAAAAAAAAAAACAATTTATTTTCAGTGTTTGTGGAAAATTATAGTAAAATATCCTTCAAAAATCACGCTTACGCAAAACATGATATCTTTACAAATTTTTAATTTTTTCCATTGTTTAAAAATTAAATATGCTTAACAAACATTAATATAGGTCATGAACTAAAATAATTAAGATATCAGTGCCTCAAATTATTTTTATAGGCAAAAGTTTGTAGCATTATATCGAAGACACTTAGAAACAAGAGAGTAAAAAGCATATAAATAGTTTTAAAATCTCCAATTATTAATAGTTTTACACGATTCTAGTTCAAAACCTTCTTCATACTGTTACAAAACTACTGTAAAAATTTGGAAGCAATTGATAATAAAGAACTTCAAGTTTTTATGTTTTGCGTAATCCATAATGCATTTTGAAAAAAAAAAGCAAAAACAAGCAAAAAAAGCTTTAAAGTCCTATAACTTCGGTTCTATTAAAAACTAGAAACTAAAATGAAACAGATTTAGAAAGCTAAACGTTTATTTTATATTAAAATGCCAAAAACAAATGTTTGATATTTTATCAATTTTTGCTGAAAAAAGGTGATCGGATACCTTAAATCAATTTGTGATTCTAGGCGGTCCAACATTTCTTAAGATTGCTTTTCAAACACTCATTCATTGAGATGGCATGGGCTACAAGGAAAAAAAATCGGATTTCCATGTAAAACCAACTATTAGTACGTAATACATTGTATTTTTCATCAGCACCATTTCCTGCGATGACGTGACTGAAGGACGATATATTATATACTTTAATGGAATCAATTGTTTTGTGTTCCTCGAATGTCACAACACTTCCCGCGTTTTCAACGGAAATTAAAAAAGTTCGAAACATCACTTTGTGTCGTGCAGACAAAAAAAGTCAGTTTTGCGTTTAAGATCATCAAATAAAGTTGGTGCCAATTGAGTGTAGCATCACGTTTCCTACTTGGTCTTGTTTCATTGATTCAAAGACTCCGAGCATTTTGTTACGATGTTCGACGTTTTTAAGTATTTGTAGAAGTTTTGAAGTTTACTCTTGAAGAAAAAAATTGCTTTTCATAAATTGTAAACAAATTTATGCTATTCATTATAAATTGAGACTAATTTATGTGGCCGTTTCTTTGAAATTGTTTCCAGTAGAATTCTTGTTTGTTCCGGACCAAACCTGTTGTTATTCCAAACCTTCTGAAGCTTACTATTTCAGATACTGTATGTAGCTTATGATTTTAGAAACTGTCTGAAGCTTACAATTTTAGAATCTGCTTGAAGTTTACAATTTCGGAAACTGTCTGAAGCTTACAATTTCAGAAAATGTCTGAAGCTTACAATTTTAGAAAATTGTATGGTTAGTTTAGAAACCATTTACAAAATTTGAGGACATCATATGAAATGCTGAAATTTTATGACTTATCTTATTCATGAAATTTTATTAAGACTATCACACCAACTACTGCACCGAAAGATATATTTTAAAAACTGAAATTTTAGAAAACTTTTTCAAATTTATTTAATTTTGCGACAAAAATTTGAAAACATGAGCAGGACAAACTACGCGTTTCGATTTCTCCTCATCGCCTGTATTTTTTCAATGGTGCGGTTGGAAAAATGGCTTCATTGTACCACATTGGACAGCGCAGGAAAGTACCACGTGTGCTGGAGGCTGCTTGGTGAGAAGACAGACACAGAAATTGAGTTTCGAGTTGAAGTTGAGACTCATGGATATGTCGGATTCGGATTATCACCGAATGGAGGAATGGCTGGCAGCGACATAGTGACTGGATGGGTCAAAGATGGAAAAGTTTATTTTCAGGTAAACTTGTATAAAATAAATTGTATTATTTAACTATCTTAATAAACCCTTCATTGCACGGGAGTACCATTAATACATAACTATGTATGCTTCTTTCATGTATGTTATGTAAATTTTTACAGTATTCCGAATGAAGTACGTTTAATTGGGAAAAATGCAATTCTACATATGTTTTATTGCAAAATTATCGTTTGTGATAATACCACACATAGGGAACAATACCCTACCACATCCCGAATTAGTAGAAACAGGAGCAATTATTTTATTGGTGCATTATTTTACCATGTCCTTGCTATAGCTAATCAGTAATAGACAAAAAAAATTTGTAAGTGACCAATGTGCTATTTATATAGAAGAGGTGAGACAAAGAGATAAGGCGTCTAGATACGCCAATCAATAAATTAAACATGGTGATTTTATGGTCTCAGAGTTCTTTGACATTAAAGTAATTAATTGATTCTATAATTAGGTTTATCCCTGGCGGGAAAACATAATTTCTCCCAGGACGGTAAATACTGGTTTTTACCACGGTATTTACCGGGGCCCGGGGGTGGTAAAAAACCATACCTACCCTAGCCAAATTTGAGGTTGTTTTTTTTTAAAGTTAGGAAGATACTTTTTTAAGTCTCGATTGTATAAGGATAATTTCCCACATACGGAATATTTCACGAAACTGACAATAAAAAAAATTGTCGTGCAAGCGTCTTAACCCTTTATCTACACTTAAAAATCCACTATTTTATTTTCCATTGTTCAATTTGGAGAAAATGAGGAAAAAAATTGATTGACACGTCCGGTTTTAACATATAAAAAAAAGGTAAAGTTAAATCTTCTTAAAACTTTTACTCTAGTTATTCTGAGCTAACTCGTGATACACTGACGGTACTTTTTAGCATCCCTTATAAAGACCGTTATTCTACTTTTCATTGTACGTACGACGGAAAATACATGTTAATAGGCTTTTATTAATGCAGTATGCGGTTTCAACACATTAAAGACTAAAAAAAGAAAGTAAAACATATTCATTCAACAAAAGTCATCGTTGTGTAATATTTAGTAATTATAAGTTAAAAGAGGGAAAAACGAAAAAAGTTGGGGACCATAAAGTGAATTTTATGTTTAAACTGTTTTTCACCCTTTTATATTCTAATTAATCGCAGTAGCTATCATCTAAATATTCAAAGACAAATAATTAAAATTAAAACTTAATTCGTTGCATAAAGGGTTCATTAGAATGAACATTAGTTTTGAAAGAATATCAAAATTAAGCAGTCTAAATGTTGATGCTGTACAGAAGCGATGCACACCTTATTTCTTCAGCATTTATACAGCTTAATTGAAGAATATCAAAATTAGGCTGTCTCTATGTTCATGATATACAGAAGAGATGCGATGCATGCACACAGTATTTCTTCAACATTTAGACAGCTTAATTTCGAAGAATATCAAAATTAAGCTGTCTAAATGTTGATGCTGTACATAAGCGATGCACAAGTATGCAACGATTTTGCGATGCAACCTTTTTCCAGGATCGCCATGGTAAAGGCACTATCATGCCAGACATCGACGAACACAAAAACTGGGACTTGGTATCTGGCAGCGAGAACGACACACACACTTGTCTAGAGTTCCGCCGGAAGTTGGAGACTTGCGACAAAGACGATATGAACATAGACGTAAGTTTCCTTTATTGGTTACTTCCTATTTGCTTGGTAAATGATACAATTACTTATGCGAGAAGAATGGGGTTGGGTAACCAAAATCTTTTTGATACATATGAAGTCGAATTACGGCATTGTTTTAATAATTCATTTATTTACTGCTAACTATAGGTCAGAACATATTAATTTATCGGTTGAGAACTACGACGAAACAGATCACAAACCCAAAAATATTAAATGGGAACACCAAAAGAGAGAAAAAAAAAAGAATAAAAATATTAAAATACTAAAAGCCAGTAGGGTCATTTATAAAATACAGATAAAACAGCGAAACCATCAAAAAGTATACAAAAAGAAATGAATAGATAGGATAAGACAATTGAAAAGCTTCATTTTTTAAACTAAGCATAAGACATAAAAAATCAACTTCAAATTGAACACTATTATTTTTTTAAATAAAATTATACTTAATCGTATTTTAATAATGTTACACTAAGTTAGAAATAGGCTACTGGCGTCGGTCTTCGTTATTTAGAACCACGGTAAAGTAACGAGACGACAATTGAACAGGAATTAAATGTAACCTATTAGTTACATCATACACAGAACAGTACACACAACATACTCGTAAGTACACTTGACAACAACGGATTTAACATACACATGAACCGAAACATTTTCAAAATTTTCACCAACTTCATATTCACAAAAAAAAATAGTTTAAAGTTTTTTTTTTATTTAGTTTATGGTTAAAATGTTAGTTAATAGCTTAATTTTGAAGAATATGAAAATTAAGCAGTCTAAATGTTGATGTTGTACAGAAGCGACGCACACCCTTTTTTCTTCAACCTTTAGACAGCTTGATTTTGAAGAATATCAAAATCAAACTGTCGAAAAGTTGATGTTGTACAGAAGCGATGCAACTTTAGTAAAAAAAAAATAGTTTATAGGTTTTTTTAATTATCTAAATCTTAATTTTTAAATTGTTATTTTTAATATGGAATTTTATCTTGTTTGAGAAGTATTTTATTATTCATCTTTACCTTTAGGGTAAGGTGGGGTAAGTGGGCCACCCTGGCATTTCCCGAATTATGGACGTAAAAAAAAAAATCTGTTACAATATTTTTACGTATTTACCCCAATAGATGCAGGAAACATTATGGCATCATTTTCATTTTAGTATGTAACAAGGTACAATCCTTTTTGTGAAAATTTTAAAAATTGCATCTTTTCGTAATTCACGCCATCATACTATTTTTTTATTTATTTCCAAACGGTTCATGATACAAAACAAAATGTTATATATTTCGGAAGTGTATAAAACGTAGTATCTTTTTGTAGTGTCATGTACTTGTGATGTTGATAAGGTTAAAAGAAAATTAGGGTGGCCCACTTGCCCCGCGTTTGGGGTAAGTGGGCCATCACAATGGCGGGGTAAGTGGGCCAGGGGTGGCCCACTTGCCCCAAACTCTTTAATATACTTAAAAAAAAGTCATATTCACTGATTCATAGGGTAAGTCATATTCACTATTCATAGTCCTATTCATTGACATAGGCCAGTTTAAAATCTGTAGCCCTAACATTTTTTTTACACTACATGCAAAAATGACCAAGATGAAAATTGACGATTTTTTTTCTTTTAGTAAGCTTGCATGCCAGAAAAGTTGCTATTGGGAAACTATTGAAGATACATCATAAATTTTTTGTTTCAAACACTCAAAATATCATGTAGATTATCCCACTTACCCCACCATATCTCTAATATTTATGTGTAAAAATATATTAGGGGGTGGCCCACTTACCCCACCTTGTGGGGCAAGTGGGCCACTCGGATGACCAAAAAGAAAAAAAGTATTTTTTAAATTCATTATTTGCCAATTTGTTTTAAGATTGCCATGGGTACAGTAATAACATACGAAAGAACGGACCACAAAAAAAAAAAAAGTTGTTCGGCCGATTATATCCAGTGGTATGAGGGTCTAAAGTCGAATTATGCCAAAAAGGTGGCCCACTTACCCATTACCACCACTTACCCCACCTTACCCTATCTCGCATTTCGGAAGAGAAAGATAGAGCTGAAGTTTTCTGTAGAACTGGTTTTACGGTACTGGCAGTAACAGTGCAGGGAAACATGCATTCAGTCGCGGAGTCAAAACTGGTTTAACATGGTTTTATTTAGAGAGGAGCAACGAGCAATGAACTTTTAAAGACAATTTATGAAGATTAAAAAAATATGGTTGCATAAAAGACGATGTATATAAGAAGTGAACATTTAAATTTCTGGAAAATAATTAAAAATTGATACAGCGTTGGATTTTTCTGGTGATAAACGGCTGAATTAATTGCTAAAAATCGTCACCTAACTCCTAAATTCTTCAATTTATAAAAAATGACTTGAAAAGTAGTGCATTTACTTAAAATTAAAATATTTAAAACGGATATTAAATAGAAGGAATATATTTAAATAAGTCAAATGTGGCCAGAAACTCATACTTAGAACGATATACAC
This sequence comes from Hylyphantes graminicola, assembly GCA_023701765.1. Lineage (NCBI taxonomy): Eukaryota > Metazoa > Arthropoda > Arachnida > Araneae > Linyphiidae > Hylyphantes > Hylyphantes graminicola. Next base: position 15,905,092 of record CM043116.1, read on the forward strand.
TCTTAAAACAAACGAGTGGTTTTAACTCAGTCTGAATTAATTTTCACTTTTTCTTGTGTCAAAAATGCACTTCTCCTACAGGAGTGGATCTTTTGTTAATTATTAATTTATAAAGTTTTAAAATATTGTCGCCATCTGCTGTATATTTTTGGCATTTTAAAACTTCAAAAATATATAATTAAATAACTAGATAACATTTTCGTTTCAAATTTGTTTCCTTTCGATTGTTATATTGATTCCCGTACCTGGAAGAAAAGGGCTATAACATGGCAAAGCAATACTTCTGCGGAAGTTGTGATTCCAAAACTTAATTTATTAGTTCTGCTTGACTGACAATCCCTCTTAAGTTCGCCCACAACACTCATTTGCACGTCACATGGGCACACAAAACCAACACCACTTACAAGTAAATATGCACTCGTTAATCTCAGACAAAGGTTCACATCATGTCCTGCCTCTCCATCCATCCATCTATGCCTATAGCTTTCCGTGGAAGTTAATTTAATCGTTTCCGGCTGTCTAGTTCTAGCCTGCTTTAGGGGCTTTAACACAGCGAATGCGCCTCGTAATTTAAAACCCTAGTCAAGTGACGAGATCGACACCTGAGAGGAGCATCCAGCGGAACTTCGAGTGAAAACGTGGAAATAGCTCTATAAGTGACATATTTTTATGGTTAAACTAAAGAATCGTGGCCGGATATTTCAAGCCAAATCTGGGAACCCCGACTAATCAGTATTATGGCAACCTTTGGCGAAAATTAGCTATCGATGGAAAAGTTTCTTATCATGTCACGTTCTCCATACTGCGGTCATTTATTGATTGTCTCGGCCACCGCTGGAAATTTGTTATCGTTAAAACTGGCGATATTTTTGAAAAAACGCCGAATCCGGCCACTATTCTTAAGTTTAACCCTTTTTTTTTCATCCAACAGGATAGCACCATGCGTCTGATATACGCCTATTCGGATGAAGACCCAGCGAGTGAGCACGATCTTGTGTACCATTTCAAAACGAGGCGGGGCGCCAAAAGCGCTCTTTTGCTCCAACTCCCCAGTACAGACAGAAAGAAAGTGGACAAATCTTCACTGAAGCGATGGGATATCTTATCGCCAAATGTGAGAAATTCAAAGTAGAATAAATTCTAGATTTTTAACCCTTTCAGTCCCAGTGATGCCATTTGGCCTCATCATGTTTTTGATCAAAATTTAAAAAAAAAATACGAGGGTACCTAGCCTTATTACGATTAATAAAAAATATTTTCCAATGAAAAAAAGTTTGAAGAATCGAATTATGTGCTTTTTGATATCATGAATAGCTCTAGATGATCATATTTTTTTTTCTGAAATTATGATGCCAAATTGTGATTGGGACTGAACGGGTCACGAGTAAGAAAGATAGTTTGTCTATAGAACTAAAGCACTATTTTTGAAATCACAATGACCATTAAAGTATTTCTTTGAATTTCAGGCGTTTTAAATTACAATTATTGTGATTAAAAAAAACAGATAATGCACTTTGTCCAATAAGTAATGCTTTGTGACCATCCCTCAGGGATAAGGTTTAATGGGGAAAAAATAAGATTAAGTATTACTTGTTTAAAACATTAGTTATGTTCTATCTTCTTACAGAGATTCCCGATCTTAGATAAATAACATCCAGCATTGGGCAATGGACGATTGGAACATTGTTCAAACTTAAATCGTGACTAGGACGTTGACTTTGAAAACCATTTTTGCATAATGGAATTTTAAAGAAAGCTTACCACTCGTTAAAATAAAATTAGTTCAAGCACCTAAATTGTTAAATATATTTGTAAAAGTAATTACATGAAAGGAAGATTTATCTTAAAATTATATAGTTATTGTAAACCAAATATAATTACACTGTTGAAAATGTGGTCCGATGTTTCACCAAATATTGGTGTTTGGTAACATATTTGATCATTTTACTATTACCACGGACACCGACTTTATTGCATTTTGTTTTTCAGTTTGAATTGAAGTCAAGTTTTTCTACCATGTACTGGTGTAAAATTTACAAAGCCCCTGAAGTGAATGAGAAGAATCACATCATTGTGGTAAGTTAGATTGCTTTAAGGTTTATAAAATTTACCTATAAAAGGTTTTAAAATATTAAAAAATAAATAAACTTCGCTCAGTTCGAGAAATAGGACAGGACATAAACCCGACAGGGAAACGACACCGACAGGGACGAATATCCGATAGGGTCAAAATCCTGACAAATCAATAAATTAATGTCGTTTTTCTTAATTAAGGGCAATTTAATAATTAATATTTTTGAATTTTATGCTGTCTATTTTTTAGCCACCATAATACCCTCACAACAGAAAAAATGATACATATTATTAGTTATATTTGAAAAAAATCCCTAACATTAAACGATCTTATTACACAAGCCTGAAAATATATGTCTACCAACCAACCAATTATCTTAAAGTTCAACTCATGCAACAAAATTTTAATATTTTATCTTTTAATAAGTTACATTGTATCTGAAATATAAAATCGACCTTTCGCGTTGGTTTAGAGCGTGTCTATCCTAAGGAAGAAAAAAAACATTATATAACATATTAATTGAATAAGGTAAGTAATAACTCCGAAAATGCCGAAATTCGTTTTTTAGCCCTAAAATTATCTTTACGTGTATACTCATACTGTGTGATACAAGATATTAGCAAAAACGGGCCGCTTAAGGGTTAAATTAACGTTGAGAACAGTCGCTACACTGAATAAAGAAATAACTCTACGGTAAAACTCACATTAAGTTTGCAGTATAGAAATGTTCTACGAGAAAAAGGGTAATTAGTTCTCATTTTCGAGTGCGAGAATCGAATTAAAAAAAGGTATTTCACATTCAATAAAGCAATTTATTTGTTATTTCAAGACATATTTTTATTAGTTTTTGCTTCAGTTAGAATGAAATATCAACTATTTTTTTATTCGATTTTGACGTAAGAGGGCGCACGAATATCAGGGTGAACGTATCGCAAAGGAGCGACCAATCAGAGCAAAAAAATTTCGGCGTCAGCAGTGTTGTTTACGCCATTTCCTCCGCCTAGAACATTTCAATGCTGCAAACTTAAGATGTGTTTTGGTATAAGAGTTATTATCATATTCAAACAAACGGATTCAATGGGAATGTTTCAGATGATGTAAAGCTCTTTTCATTTTTTCGTGTCCTGCAATTTCATTGGTTGCATCGGTTTCACTTTCATTTCGCGGTTTTTGTCGTCTGATAGTTCCATTTCAAAGCTTCATGCAACTTGTTTTTACTCTTGCTATTTGTTAAACTTCATCGGTTTTAATTCGATTAAGATTCAAGAATGCGAAGCATTAAGAAAATGCCGATGATGTTGGAAAACTTTTGGCAATTTAACGTAGTAACCAAGAAAAAAGTTTTAGTTCTACTAAAAGAAAAAGTTGTGCACAAGATTCGTTTCAGTAAGGAAAAAAGTAATTTTCACGATCAGAATTTAAAAAAAAAAATAAGTAGAATATTCTTAGAAAACTTACTTTCGCATGGTGTCGTTCACGGAGGATCTGGCAACTGCTCCGCGGTCTTGTTTTCATTTTTCTCGAATTACTTTTGTTTTGGTTGGTAGAGTTATACTCAGGTTTGTGTCCTGACCAAGCACACTAACCTGAACATATGTCTACCAACCACCCAAAACAAATTCGAGAAAAATGAAAACAAGATTGCTAAGCTGTTGCCAGATCCTCCGTGAAACAACCCCATTACCACAACAAAAGTAATTCCAGAAAAAATGAAAACAAGGCCCCGGAGCTGTTGCCACTCCCGACAGGAAACAACCCCAATTTTTCTTCTCTATTTCGCAGGCCGAGCCACTGATCCAGAAGGGTCACGAGCAGTTCGTGCATCACATCCTTCTGTACGAGTGCGTCGGGGGAACGAGCGACGAGTACGAGCGGCACCTGGAGGTTAAGGGGCACCAGTGCCACCGGCCAAATATGCCCGACGCCATGAAAAAGTGCGAGGGGGTGGCGCTGGCGTGGGGGGTAGGGGGAGAGGTGGGTCTTATTACTATACTGTAAAAAATTTGGTTCAACTTTTCACCAAAATTTGGTGAATTACAGCTGCAAGTTTGGTGCTTACTTTTACCATTTATTGGTGCTACTACCTACGGGCTCCGAATTTTGAAATAACGTCGAACCAAAACATGGTGCTGCGAAATAGCGAAATTTGATTCAACGTTGAACCAAAATTTGTTGCCTGTGGTAGCACCAATAAATGGAAAAAGTAAGCACCAAAGCATGGTAAATTTTCTTGCCAACCGTCGTTAACGAGTTAATTTCTAGAGTGAACCGCCAACAGCGCCCGTGTAGCTGTAGTGTGACTATTTTTAACTCAAATGCACAACTCCCGAGTAAGAGTTTATAGACAATAGGGTGGCGCTGGTATGGGGGTTAGGGGATGATTTGGATCTTATTACTACACTGTAAAAATTTGGTTCAACCTTATATAAAAATTTGGTGAATTCGAGCTGCAACTAAAGTTTGGTGATTTACCATTTATTGGTGCTACCACGGGCACCAAATTTTGGTATAATAACTTCGAACCAAAACATGGCGCTGCGAAATAGCGAAATTTGATTCAACGTTGAACCAAAATTTGTTGCCCGTGGTAGCACCAATAAATGGTAAAAGCATGCACCAAACTATGGCTGACACCTAGCAGTCACCCAACAAAACCTTATATCGACATCAATCGTAAGCGGCATGAAATACCAAATATAAAATATTTCATATTAATAAATTTATAAATATATAAATTGCTTATAATTTTTTTGTTTCTAATGTCTTTTTTAAGGATTTAGTTTTACCAACGAATGTTGGTTTGCCATTGAATCCTGGACCTTCGAAGTACTACATGATGGAAATACATTATGATAATCCATCCAGAATCGGAGGTACAAATTCTTTTTATAACAGTTATTAAAAAAAATAAGTACAGGATCAGCAGGGAATTTTATAAACATGTAATGCTTAGCTGTTATGCATATCATAAAGTTCGTTAAATTATCATCAATCAAATTGTCTGCCCCGACTGACAGAATTAAATTGCATTTGTTTTTTCTTAATTGACGTATTTTTGTGGATTCTTAATTGCTATAAAAAGCTCATCAAATATTCAATTAATGCAGTCATAATACAAGTTATTATTTTTTTAAATATGCTATTTTAATTTTAAATTGCTTTTTATGTCTTAAATCAATAAATATATTTTTTGAAACAGTTCAACTTTTACTTGAATGTGAATAAAATTATGATTTTCCTATTTACGACTGGTGGTAAAAAAATTTTACACTCGAAAAAAATCTTACTGTTTAAGTTCATTGAAAGAAACAACAGATGAAACAAAAGAAGACAATAGTCCTGAACAAATTACGAAGAACAACCTAAGCTACAAGAAATGCGAATTTTGTACACTTAACGTTACCGTTTTCATTCGGAAATGAAGACGTTAATGTTATTCGCAAAATATTCATTCATGAGTTAATCATCATAATATTTTTCTACTTAACAAAATAAACCAATTAACTTCTCTGTACAGGTATAGTGGACAGTTCTGGATTCCGCTTGTACTACACCCCCCAGGTTCGGAAATATGACGCTGGGACCCTTATGCTGGGTTCCACGGTCAGCACGAGGATGTTCATTCCTCCTCGAGTGCCGGAGTACACCGTGGCCGGACACAGCAATCCGGCATGCTTGGATCCGGTAAGACATGTTTGTTAAAAAATGTATAAATTACACATATTTGCCTACACCTAAACCGACATTAAGTTTGCAGTATACAAAAGCTTTACGAGAAAAAAGGGTAAATAGTTCCCATTTTCGAGTGCGAGAATCGAATAAAAAAAGGTGTTTCGCATTCAATAAACAATTTTATTTGTTACTAGCAAATTTATACCCGTACTTCGCACGGATTAAAAAAATATCATATCGATCCAAGTATGTGTACCATATAACCTGTTATAAGATCATAAACTTAAGTTATTCTTCCCGCTCGTTATCAAGTATGAAATCCCGTTTCATTGCTTTATAATTCCAAAATAAAAAAAAACGGTGTAAAACGCACTCATAAATATCATCACAATTCCCTCATAAATATATAAAACCTTTAAACTCTTTTGGCATGTTTTGGGAAATAATATGGCGAGAAAATAGATATAGCTACAAACACACCCATTACACAGCTCTAACACAATGATCTCAGCATAACCAACCAATTTATAAATTATATTTTAAAAACATTTTGCCCATTTGGCGGGTTTTTAAAAAATATTTTGGCGAGATAGGCATCATATTTGGCGAAAAAATAAAAAATAAACCCTGATATGCAGCTGTAGTGCGATGGCCTGAATTAACCATCACAGTTCAGTAATAGATTAACAAACATTTTGCCCACTTGGCGATATTGGCAACGTATTTGGCGAAAAAAATAAAGACATTATATCGTTATATGCAGGTCTAGTGCGATGGCCTTTATTAACCATCATAGTTCAGTAATAGCTTAACAAACATTTTGCTCATTTGGCGGGTTTTAATTAATAATTTGGCGAGATTGGCAACATATTTGGCGAAAAAATAAAGACATAAAACCCTTATATGCAGCTCTAATGCGATGGCCTTTGTTAACCATCACATTAACTATATATTTGTTGCTTAAATATGCATATTTGCAATCAACAGAACCATCAATGAAGAAATCATCAACTAAAACCACAATAAATCCTGGAATGGAAACTGTATGGAATTACGTCACTTGAAACATGTCAATCATTTTCAAATAATGTATTTAGTTTCTGTGGCAACCAGAATATAATAAACATTTTCAATTTTATTTATTTTCGTTGAAAGTTTTATTTAATTTTTTTCAGTAGATGGCATCAGGAAAGTAAAAATATTATCGGATTTGAGCCAAAGTGGTGTAGTTTTTTCAGGAAATTCGAATTTTCTCTAAAAATAGAGCATTTTGAGCTCTGAAAGTTCCCTATTCGTAACTTAAGTATAAAATACGCATTTGTGCCAAGTTGCGAGTCAAACAAATGTCTAGTTTTTGAATCTATTAGTCACACACACACATATATATACATACAAAACTTCATTTTTATTATTATAGATTTCAAGACATAAATTTATTATTTTTATTAGTTTAGCTTCAGTTAGTGTTATTTTAATTATTTTTTCTTTCGATTTTGACGTAACAGGGCGCACGAATATCAGGGTCAAGGGAGCAACCAATGGGGGCAGGCGAAATTTCGGCGCCAGCAGCGTTGTTTACGCAGTTTTCTCCGCCTAGTACATTTCTCTGCTGCAAACTTAAGGTCGATTTTGGCATAGTGGAATTTCAGCAAGTTTTAGTTTTTAGAAGAAAAAGTTCTTCCAAAATCACAATAGCGAGCGAAATTACGAAAAAAAAAATATTTAACGAAGTTTTAAAGAAAACAAAAACGTCACAAACAGTTTCTACGTCACTGCTTTTGTCCCATCGCTCCACTTGTCTACGCTGTATTCCTTTCTATACTATCAAATAAAACAGCTAAAAGCATTACAAATAGTTATAAAAATAACTTATTACACCTCGAAATGCATCGTTTGAAAATTACTTTTAATTAATTTTTTTTTAGCTTATTCCGGAGTCAGATCGCAGACTGAGTCGCTGTAACTTGAAAGTAAATGTTGGACGGAATGAAATATTCAGGAATTTCTTAACATTCTGATTCGATTAAAAAAATAATTTTTAAAAAGGCTGAACTTCCTCAATGTTGAATGGCAGTCATCGAAACCTAACAATAACATGGCTGTTCCAGTTGCAAATTGCAGTATAATTTTAATCTTAAAAAAATACAACGAATTTGGTTTTTTAAAAAATTATGCAAATAAGAAAAAGTAAAGCTGTATTTCACTTCGGAGTTCCTATAGTTTTTTCTCATATAAGTTGAATAAGATCTTTCTTTATTACAGGACATGCCTCAAGATGGTATCAATGTATTGGGAGCATTTTTACATGCTCATTTGTTGGGTAAGATATCTGAATTTTTAAAACTAAGATAAGTAGACTACGGTTCACATCGAAACAGATTGAAGCAAAGCAAATCGACGAAATAAAGATAACTAAACTTTATATTTCTCTAACGAGGAAATAGCTTAAAAGACAATTGTAACAGCTTCCCAGTAAAATAAACTCGCACTTAACTAAAAAATACTGCATTACGTAATAAAAATCTAAGGTCGGGAAAGACTACATGACTTGGAATTACAACTCAATAAATCAATACATTTAAAGGTAATTTCAATGACCTTAAGGGAGAATGGGCGCGCTGGACCGGGGGTCTCCAAAATCAAGTGCCTCAGTGTTAATCCCGTGGAAAAAATTTTTCTTTGTCACATTTCACCGGCTGTATTTAATATTTTTACAAACCTTTTTTTCTTTTTAAATAATAAATGTCGATAACTTACAGCGCTCTATAATCGCACTTTTTAAAAGTGCTTCGAATACTTTTGGTAAAATTATTTATTGAAAATTAAAAAAAAAAAAATCGAACCAATTTCAAAAAGTGGGATGAAAGAGACCTGTAAGTTATCTATATTTATTATTTAAGAAAAAAAAAACTTTGTAAAAATATTGAATACAGCCGTGGAAATGTGACAAAGAAAATGTGTTTTTTTTTTGTTTCCATTGCATTAACACTGAGGCACTTTGCTTTGGAGACCCGCGATCCAGCGCGCCCATCCCCCCATAATGATCAATAATAGTTAAAATTTTATAACAACAACTTAATAACAAATAAATCATAATAAAAGTATCTAATGTTTTAATTTAATGAGGAAACTTGCACAATAAAGTATTTATTATTGCTTAATATCAAATAGAAATAGTTTTGTGAAATTTCTTGCTTAGGTCGTCGTTTGAAAGCGAGACATTTCCGCAATGGAATCGAACTTCCGCCTTTAGGAGAAGACAACAACTATGACTTTAATTATCAGGTACAACCTTAACTATTAATGAATAATTAATACAAACATTGGCATCTTTTTGATGGAGTAAAAATTGTATTTTTAAATTAAAATGTCATTCTTTTTTACAGGAATATAGGTATTTTCCTACAGAAGTTAAATTTCTACCGGTAACTATCATTCTTAAAATTATTTTTTGGCTTACTTATGCATTTTAGAAAGTTTATGCTTTTGAAGGTTATTAAAAAATCTTTTTTTAATTCGTAAAATTAGCGAACTTTGAATTAAATCCAAATAATCTTTTACATTATCTATTAATATATTTTTATTATGAAGGGGGATCAAGTAACAGTGGAATGCGTTTATGATACTTCTGAACGGAATGTGACTACTTTGGTGAGTAAAAATTAATATATAGTTCATTAAATGATTGTGCTATTTGGCTTGTTAAATTTCGAATGTTTATTAAATTTTCGAATTACAACTAATTGGCAGCAAGGACAGCAATAGCAAAAGTTAGGGCCTTTTGGCCCACAGTTGAAATTTTTTTTTTTGAATGATAATTCACGAAATTCTTTTCAGACAACTAAATAATTACTTAAATAATATATAATATTATATTTAATTAATTACAATTATTAAAGTTTTGATAATATAAAAAACACAAAAAAAGTAATTTCTATAAATTAAAATAATTAAATGTGCTATTTTTATTTATAAGTTATATGACTATCAAAAAACATATACTTGATTTCAGGGCGGGGAAAGCACACAGGAAGAAATGTGCTTAGTATTTTTACTTTACTATCCCCGAATAGAAAGATTCGCATCTGTGAGTGTCCCAACTGCTGAAGTCATACACAATGCCATAGAGAAAGAGTAAGTGAAATTTCTTTGGTTGCATTATTATTTTTTTATATCAAATTTGAAAATTCTGATAACCAGGGATTGGGGTAGTTGTAACACCGTTAGAGATATCAGTTACTTTTTTAGGTAATGCTGTTACTTATAACAGTTACTTTTTTAGGTAACTCCGTTACTTATAACAATAAATTTTTAGGTAACACCATTACTTATAAAATATACTTTCTCAGGTAACGCCATTACTTATGATAGTTACTTTGTTAGGTAACCCCCTTAATTAAAACAGTTACTTTGTTAGGTAACGCCGTTACTTATAACAGTTACGATTTTAGGTAACACCGTTACTTATAACTGTTACTTTGGTAGGTAACACTGTTACTTATAACAGTTTTTTTAGGTAACGCCATTACTTGTAACAATTAATTTTTTGGGGTAACGAAGTTAGATTTTTCAAAAAGCAACTGTTACTTTTAGAGGTAACGAAGCAACGAAAAATTTCGTTACTTTCCCATTACTTCTTGTCCCTCTTCACGGATATTTTTGGCAGAGTAAAGCATTCGGCTCAATTATTTAAAATTTAACGACGCTGAATTTTCGTTCTTAACTTTTTTGATTGTTCGTATTTCTTTAGCTTTGGTTGTATTTGAAAAAAGGTAAGAGATAGCTAAATTTCAATTTTTCTTACAACTTAGAATTTCTAAAAGTAACTTATTAGTTACTTATCGTATTAAGTAACTGTAACAAAGTTACTTTTCTTCAATAAGTTATTATTAACGAACCTTTAATAAAAAAAAGTAACGCCCTTTGAATGAAAATATAGGATGGTGTTAAGAAGCCTTTAGAACAGTCAATTGGGTAAAATCCAAGAAATTAAATTACTTTAAAATAGCAAATTAAAATATCTATTCCGAATAAAAAATGGAAATGTTTTTGAAATATAAAAAAATTAACTTTTAAGTTGTCAATTCACAAATGCTATGGAATCAGTTAAAACCTTATGACCCATCCAACACAGAGAAATCCGAAATAACTTCTTTTAACCATTCTTTAGTTTCGCACAATCCTACTACGAATTTTACAATGATTTGTTGACCATGAACTGGACTGAAGTGGACATTACAAAAGTGCAACAACAAATGCAATACGGCCCTCACGACACACACTGCTATTTGGGAAATGGCAAGAAAAACTCAGTAAGTTGAAACATTGATATGAAAAATTCACTTAGAAAATATTGTGTTGACTTTTAATACAAAAAAATGTGTTTTTCTCAGTCGTTACAACCTGTGTTGAACCGATACGTAAATTGGGTTGTGAGTAAATAATAAGGCATGGTTAGCACAAAAATTGCGCCTTACACTCCTTGCCAACCTAAGTTGGGTAAATAGAAATATGCTATGGAGAAGATCCTTCGGCAGATGTAAAGAGTTCCATAAATAATTTGTGAATTATTGAAACATGTTTAAAACATCGTTTTCGTTTAAGATTTAACAGATTTAAATGTTTTTACCCAAGCTAGGTTGGTACGGAGTGTATCCCAAAATTAAAATGAAGGTTATTATTTTTTAATACATATTTTAGAAAACCATTGAACCTGATTGACAAAAATAAAAGTTTTTTGTCAATCATGTATTGATATAATAATAATCGTCTCCTCTCCCTAATGTCAGCGTGTTGGAACAACACAAATATGTGTTTGTATTTCATTAACTCGATTCTTGTATTGAAAGAACACAATATTGTAATATTGCCAGTTTTATATAATGCTCCATTTCGCACTTTCTTTTTTAACAAAAGTTTTTTCTGAGTGTATAGATTATTTTTACAAACATTTTTAACGTTGCGGTATATGTACACTATGAGATGTCATTGTGTTTATGGTTTACTAAGATGCAAATACTTGGTCATCTTTTCAACAATCAAAGAAAAAGAAAAATATCACGGTTTTTTAACATGGGGCAGTCTGCATTTCTTTTTTAACACACCCGAGGGTTAATTGACGGCTCATAGGCTAAGGTTGGTTGGTACTTGGTAGACGTATATTTTCAGGTTTATGTGCTTGGTCAGAGACCCGCTTATAAACCTTTTTCAAGAAAGAAAAAGAAAGACACAACATACACACATAAGTGACAGATGCTACCATCTATCGCCACCTCCGCAATTTAGACATTGTTCCTGAAGAAGAGGGAAAAAGCCTCCAAGGACCTGTACCCATGGAAAACTACGCCATGACGTTCCACAGGACTTTCTGACCCACATATTTAACGGGCACATACTCTGCATATACTCGGTGGGTCTTCAATAGTATCGGGACTCGATCGTGGGACCTTCCGATTCCGAGCTCATAAGCTAAAACATACACACAGAGGGATATATGAACTTTCGCCAAACAGCACCACACTTCCTCCAAGATATTACCGAAAGCATTTAAAGCATCTCCAGATGTCAATGAAATACTTTAAATGCAACTGTGTTTTCTCTGTCATCTTCTTTTAGGTCATGTATAAATTATTAACATTTCAAATGTTCCAGGTCAAGGAGACAATATCCTATCCAGAGAATCTGCGCTCGTTTAAGAAAGAATCTGCATGCTATGCGACAGGATTACATCAGCATGGAAACGGCATGACTTTAAATAGCAATTTTGGCAATGTTTTTGTAACTTCATTAATTCTTGCAGCATTAACACTTTTGTAAAATATTGAATTCCTTAAAGCATTACCTAATGAATAATTAAGCTATTTTTACCGGTCAAAATGTGTGAAAAGTGATTAAATGCGTGGGTGATGATTATAAAGATTGAAGGAAGGATGTAGAAAGGAGGATTTAAGAATAGAAACAGCATGACTTTAAATGGCAATTTCGTGAATGTTTTTGTAATTTCATTAATTCTTGTTACAATAATTTTGCAAAATATTGAATTCCTGAAACATTACCTAATGAATAATTTGCTATTTTGACTGGTCAAAATGTGCATGAAAAATGATTAAATGTGTGGGTGATGAATTGTCGAATAATTATAAAGAAATGTAGAAATGATGATTCAACAGAATGAAAACAGTAAGACTTTAAATAGCAATTTCGGGAATGTTTTTGTAACTTCACTAATTATTGTAGCATTAACAATTTGTAAAATATATCTTAAAACATTACATAATGAATAATTAAGTTATTTGCTCAGGTTAAAAAGTGTGAAAAATGATTAAATGTATGAGTGATAAATTGACAAATAATTACAAAAAAAATTTAAATGATGAAATTTCAAAATATAGCCACTATAATATGGATTTTTTAAAGCTTTTTCATTTAAGTTCTGAGAATATCAATTGTTAATTTTTTAAGGCCATAAACATGTTTATTTTTGTTGTTAACGTCTTAAAAATGTAATGCAATAGAATTATAATCAGCATTTTACATTTACTTAATTTTTCATGCTGCATAATTAAAATGTTTTCATAATTAAAATGTCTTCTTGCAATAAAAGGTTTTGTTATTATTATTAAGTTTATAATTTGACAAACTTTTTAAACAGATTGTTTGCAACATTTTTTCTCCTAATATTAGAAAATATCCAAAATTAAAAATCAAATAATGAAAATGTGGTACTTTTTGTTTTGTTTATGTTTTGACACATACAATCAAATATTATTTTGCCTGATCAAATTCTACATCAAATATTGAAGAAGCTACAACATCAAACGCAAAATAGATTTTTAACTGATTTCATAAAGTAGTGGGAGAGGGGAATGGGTGAATGAGGGTATGTTAAAATTTTACATTTCCCCACTGTGCATTAATTTTTTTTTAGACTTTTTCTTTGAAATATTATTTTAAGATGATGCCAAATTAATTTCATTTGGTTTTTAGAATCTGGCAACACCACTGATTCAGCGCAGTAAACAGAAAAAAATAAGTAATAAAAATATATACTTAAAATTTATTCTATTTTCTGTATACATAGCCAATTGTTCAGTTCTTCATAAGGCTCAAGGGCCACACCATCATCGAAAGGAATATGCCATCCATGTTCCATGCTACCTTGGACATTGATACTATATTGCAGAGGTTTCTGAAACCAAAAATAAATGTTAAATTGATGCAGTGTAGATAAGTAAGAATATAGAGGATTAAGTTTGTGTGTATCAGTAATTATCACATAAAACTAATATATCACATATTCTTATGACTTCAACATATCAAATTGGATTTTTCAGTGAGTTGCTCACAAAATCAATTATAATTCAATTATAACACATTTGGAAACTTAACCCTCTGAAGAAATTGGCTTATGTGTAAACTTTTTTTCCCACTGCATTCGATTTAAATTTATATTTTAATTGTAAATTTCTAAAAATCATGTGTGTAGCTGGAAAACCTGACATAGAGGGCAAATAGGTTTTGAAAAAAATATATTTAAAATTACGGGACTGCAATGTGTATTTCTAAAAGAGACACAATTTCTAATAACACGATATGACAAATCAAGATTTCAAACAGAAAATATTCAAAATAGTGAAAAAAAAAATTTAAATAAAAGAAAACAAGTTTCCCCAGTAGCATCGAATATTGGCCCAATATTGGTATGACGTTGGCCAATATTGGTTATCTTGGGCAAATATAGCAAGTTTTACAACATTCAGCCAATATTGGCCCAATATACGAAACCAATATTTCGAAAGTTAAAATTTGCCAAGATCGGACCAATATTGGGGATATTGGTTGGCATATACCTAGGGGGCGCTCGCGTTTGTCATATTTTTCCTAGATGAGGTTTGGTTTGGTTTTGAATTATCGTCGCACTAGAGCTACACGAGGGCTATTATTTCCTTGATGAGATTAAGAAGAATAAAAACAGTCAAACGGCCCATGCTTGGTGGCCGAGAGGTGTAAGCGACGAGCCTCACACCGAGAAGGTTCTTGGTTCTGTCCTTGTCCTAGCCATACTATAGACATATTCGTGCTGGTAAAAAATTCCTCTAATAAAATTCACCAGGGTGCCCGAGTACACTGGGATATACGTGCTCGTTAAATCTGTGGAGTCGAAAGTCCCGACGGCGTTAGCGTGCGATGTCGCTCGAAGCATAGAATTCGAATTTGTAAAGTAGGAGGTTCCTTTTTAAAATTGACCCCTAACCCCCAGGGGTCACACTCAAAAACAATGGGATACGTGTTCGCCGATTTTTCCATCTACCCAACCGTTTCGAAAAAAGTCGTCGGATAATATTGGTCCTATAATAGCAGTCAATATTGGTTATATGTTTTTGGATAATATTGGTCCTATAATGGCAGCCAATAATGGCCAATATTGGCAAAATGTTTCCTTCCAATGCTGGGCCAATAAGGGTTAGCATATTGGCTCTACATTGTAACCAATATTGGGCCCATATTCGATGCTACTGGGGTTTAGATTAATACAGTCCACACAGTAGAAAAAAAAGAGGGATATATAAAAAAAGATAGCTTGTACAACTTATATACTAACTACTAAAGGAACTTTTTTAAAAGTTTGAAAAAAAATTTTAAATATTTTTTTTAAGAACTCGAATATCGTATTGACCCTTGTTCAACTTAATTTTTTTTAGAAATAAATGACTGATACCTATAATCAACGGCTGAAAACTGATACTTGGATCTTTTTCTATCGGACCAGATCAATTTCCGAACTAATTAACATGTTAATTGTTTGTGGGGAGGTTTTAAAAAATATCCCCTAATGGGGACGCCAGGTCGCAAGAGGTTAAAATAAGGTTAGATGAAACTTCTCACCACTAATTCCGGTTCATTGTTGTCTCCCACCGCAACATAAATTTGGTGGGTCTGCTGCCATTTCTTGAAGTTCCGAATGAGAAGAGGGTCATTCAGTCGTGACATGTGGTCTCTCATGAGGTCGGACGAAACTATATTTGAGTGAGGACCACTCAATAGGGCGGCATACACCATGAACGTATCATCTTGAGATCTGCAATTGATAACAAGTGTATGGATTCAAAACAGGGTTGGGATTTTACCCGTAAAAACTAGTTTTTACCAAGACATGGTAAAAACTAGGTATTTACTGGTAAAAACCAGGTATTTACCGGAAAAAACATTATGTTTCGTGTGCTTAAAAACAAATATTTCACAATCTATACAAAATTTATGCTTTTATTTGTACACACATACCTACGTGTAAATGGACATTTTCCTAGAAAATAAAAATGATATCTACATTTATTTCTTTAAAAGTTTTAAAACCTTAATTTAGGGTAAATTTCCAAATATTTTCATTCAAGTCATTCAAATAAATAGATAAGAACACATGCAGAATGTAAAAATTGGGCATTTGTTGTTCTTGATGTTTATAGTTTTTTCTTCTTATTAATACCGGTAAAAACCCTAAATGGTAAATACCATGCCAACCCCGATTCAAAATCTCTTGATGACTATTAAAATGAGTCTGTAAAGAATATTAAATCATATTGAGATCATCATCATTGGATCATCTTGAGATCTGCTGTTGATAATGAGTGCATGGATTTAAAGTATCTCGGGGATTATTAAAATTAGTTTGTAAAGAATATTAGATCATATTGAGATTATCATCATTGGATCATCTTGAGATCTGCTATTGATAATGAGTGCTTGGATTTAAAGTATCTCGGGGATTATTAAAATTAGTTTGTAAAGAATATTAGATCATATTGAGATCATCATCATTGGATCATCTTGAGATCTGCTATTGATAATGAGTGCATGGATTTAAAGTATCACGGGGATTATTAAAATTAGTTTGTAAAGAATATTAGATCATATTGAGATCATCATCATTGGATCATCTTGAGATCTGCTATTGATAATGAGTGCATGGATTCAAAGTATCTCAATGATTTATTTAAAATCTATTTATATATTTTTTTATGGAAAACATACCTGTAATTAAATAATATAGATTTAATTTTATGTTTGATTGCTATTGTAATACTAATACATGAACAATTACTCCAGATGTTTAGTACCTTTAAAATAATTGCAAAAGAAATATATGATATTCCTTACTAACAAAATAAGTCAATTGAGAGAAATCTCATTTTTTAAATACAATTATAATTTTAAAAGAGTTATCAATCTTTAATAATTCTCTGACGATTTAAAAACAAAAGTTGAAACCTATTTTCTGAATATCGGTTACTTTCACCAATTTTATGGGCTTTTAGATAGAATGGCAACCCAACATACATTTTTAGTTACTTTACAAAATACATGTATAAATGTACTTCTTACATGTCACTTGTGAGAAACAGCCTAGCTTTTTGAGTAATTTTCTTCATGATGGAAATAGGCCACGATTTCATGTGGTACTTTCCAAGGACAAGTAGTCTCACTGAGGGTCCGGCTAAAGCGTCCACAACTTTCAAAAGCTAAATACAAATAAACATTGTATTATTCAATATTTTAACTCTTTATACTTAGACTTGTTTAGTAAATCAGCAGGGTTCCCACTCTTACTTCAAAATAAAAATCAAGGAGTTTCTAAGGACTTTTCAAGGACTCCCCCAAGAAATTTCAAGGACCCTTAATTATGATGCGTCGACTACTGTGCCTATTAAATCGACTAAACATTAAAATAAAAAAGAGTTTGAAATACTGCCGACGCCAAGTGATATGGCAACTATATCAGAGGAAAACACATAAGTATTTGGCAAAAATGCAAGTATTTATGTATAAGCAACGTTTTGTAACAAATGCCAAAGTGATATGTACTTCATTTAGAGCCAACTTTAGCAATGTTTTAAGAAATGACTTCTTGAAATTTGAAGGTAGCGAACTAAGAAAATTAAGGACTTTACAACGATTGTTTGTCAAAATCAAGGAGTTCAAAAATTAAAATCAAGGACTTTTCAACAATTTTTTGTAAAAATAAAGGAGTATTAAAGGGTCCTCTTGAAATTGAAAATAAAAATCAAGGACTTTTAAGGACCCGTGGGGACCCTGATCAGGTACTTTTTTAACAAAAATAAATTATAAGATTAAAAAAAAATAGATAAAAAGTAAGAAACAACATTAATATATTTTGCTTCATTTGAAAATCTAAAACAGCTTGAGAATTTATATGACTTTCTAAAATGGTCAACATTTTAAAATTGATAAATAAAAAAAATGTCTTAGTTTACAGAACAAAAGTACTTTAATAAATAGAATAACAAAAACTGTATTTTTTAAGGAAGATATTCACCAAGCAAAAACCTTTACAAAATGGGCTTTGCTTAGATTCTAAAAATTCAAAAAAGTTTAAACAAACTTGATTGAAACACAATGGTTGAACTTTACATGATAAGTTTTCCCCCTTGTTAGCCCCCTCTCCTTTTCAGAGATTTAAATAAAATTTAGAGTTTTTTCAAAAAGCCCTTAAATCCCTTTTAAAATATACAACGAAGCCCAGTGGTAGTGCCTCACACTGCAACACCACAGGTCGGGGGATCGAATCCCGGATTGGGCGAGGTTGATCCATCCTTTTCATCTCTTAAGTGTGTCGATAAAATGGGTACCAAGCATGCTTGAAAAATAAACACTGGGGGTTCTGCGAGAGGCTGACCACTTTACCGGAACATATGCCTAGCACCACAAAGCCCTAGGTCACGTAAACTGAAATGGGCATGGCAGGCCTTGGCCCTTTAATGGGCTGTTGCGCCAAGGAGTTTAGTTAAAATATACAATTTTTCAAGGTTCATTGGAATCCATGACTACTTACTTGTGAAGCAAGTATGCGAGGGTTTTTTTTACCCTGAAAAGTATGTGCAGCATTCAGTCCATCAAGTACAATATCAAAAGGCTTGTGGTTGTTGACAAATTTGATGTAAGCATCGAACTCTCTCTCAGTGGTGTTGATGAAGAGGTCAGATTTCTTTAACGACTTTTCCAAAAATGAATTTCTTAGGGAAACGAAATCTTCCGCCGAAAAGCCAACGATACTTAAAGTTTTCGAACATGATTCACAAGTTCCATCTCTGAAAGAAAACATTATAATGTAAAGACTAGTTTTATTCATTTTAAGTGGGATATTTGGATACATGAAATAATTATCACAAATATTCTTGCTAGACTCATTGAACACGGGTGAGTTAAGATTAATGTAAACTATCTAGTTAAAAAAAAACAAAGGTTTATACAATAATACCAATTCAATAAAAAAATTTGAAAAATATTCAATACAAGGAAAAACCTCAAAGGAGCCATGTTATTAATTTAAATATTCATAAATATATTGATTTCTAATTCCTGCACCATAACTAACACAAATCCATAAACACAAAATACTTTTTAATGACACATACCTACTAACTTTTGCATAAGAAATTTTCCATTTATTTGAGTTGCTGAAAATAGAAAAAAAATTATGTGCTTTTTAGTTTTTATTAAAATAATTTAATTAAACAAATATTGATTCAGATTAAAAACCCATAAAATAATAAAAATGCAACTAAATACACTTGCTTTTTTGTACATTAAAAATTCTAAACTATTCACTATTGTGATTCGAATGAAATAAGTAGTGATTGGTTTAATTGTTTGGCGAGGAAATACAAAATAGCAAAAACAGTTAAATCTGCTGCATGTAGTTTCCTTACTAGCAAAGTTATTTTAAAATTTAATACCGATTAAATCTATAATTACATCTATTCTTTAAAGATAAGTAGGAGCTCAGACAAGTAACCGGCTAGTTATGCTAGTGTGCAACACAACAACAGCCTTAATTACTGAGACAACATTTTTATAATATTAAAATTATATCGCAATTCATTTTGAAAAAAAAATTAGCTTTTTTTTCTTTCTATATTATAATATAGATATTCTGATGTGCACTGAAAAGTGGCTATACCCGAAAAAATACACAACCCTGTAGCAAAAGCATCGTTAAAAGTTTTGTGTTTCCACTTAATTTCATTTAAAAAAATACAATCAGTTTATTGTAACCTAGCTATTGTACTGATTTATTCAAGAACTATATTAATCAATAGTTCATTGAAATTTGAGCTTTTAAGTCGACTTAATTTGATACATCACTATTCTGTCACTTTGTAATGTAGGCTTACCATTCAAATACTTCTTTAATTACATTAGCGACATCTTCCCCAACAACAATCCCCCTCTGACGCATGTAGTCAAGAACTTTCTTCAGAAACTCTTCCAAACTCCTTCCATTCTTGACCCCCAACCTCACCGCATACAAGAAAAGCTCTCGGAAAACCCGATCGCCCGGCTTATCCTCAGGCCTATTCAATCTGTTCAAAAAATCCCACACGAGTTTCTCATCCAAGTTCCTGATTGCAGCACACACGATGCTGTTCTTGATTGCCATGTTGGGGTAATTCGGAACCATCTTAAGGTATGAAAGAGCCAGCTTCCACTTATCGGTAGCGCACAGCCCAACTATCAGATGCTCGGCTGTCTTCATGTCCATAACAGGTGTGGCATCGATGAAGGGTTTGACCTTCTTGAATGACCTTAAGATGACCTCTTGACCGCAGATATCAACATTCTTGGCGCAGAGATCCATGTATTTCAGATGGGCGAGGAAATTTATCTCGATGTGCGCATCTGTGAGGTACGTCATCAAGGCATGGGCTTCGTCGACCTTGTTCAAGGTCAAGAGACAGTTCATGAGTATGCTGGAGAAGTTGGTTTCGGTGAGAATGAGAAGTTCTAACATTAAATTGTTTTTAACTTCCGCCCATTCGTCGTTGGTGAGGAGCCGGTGCGATAAAAGCAATTCTTTGATTCGTTCCTCCGCGACTTCAATTTTTGAAGGGGCGCAAAAGCGACTGCCGTAAGAGCCTTCTTTTATGTCGGGAAGAGATTTCTGTTTGAAATTTCCATGCACCTTGAACGGCTTTAATTGTTTGTGATACTTGCGATTGATTGGTTGGACGTCCGAGGTTTTTTGCAAGAGCTGCAGAATACTTGGAGATGCAAATGATCGGAATGAATTTGAAAGTTCCAAGTGACTTTGAAGAATGCGATTTGTTAGGTGGTAACCCTGTTGTTTCCGTAGTGCAGCTAGCATTTTGAAAGAAAATCTGGTTAAAATCCAAATTTTTTTTTGTAACCTAAAAAGAGAGGAATATAGACGTTAAATTAAATTATTGCAGATAATTAACTAAATGTCAAATAAAGATGTTTATATCATCTGATATTAATTGTTAAAGGCAAACATATTACAAACAGGATAAGGTTTCTTTATATATATTCTACAACTGCTGTGGTGATCCAAAAAACTCAATAAGGTTATTTAGACACATATGCATTGTCACATAGTGGCAAATAAATATAACTTTGATGAATGGGACAATTTTTAGTTTAAATTATCTCTCCCCTCCTTACAATTGCATTTCCAATAACATAAAAATAAAGCTTATTGACATAAATTCTAAGTAAAATGATCATAAATTAAATTTTATCCGTTAAAAAAGCATTGACAAACATAATAGAATTACAAATGACAATTTATTAATGAGGAAAAAGTTGAAAGACAGAATCCTCTTTTAGGGTCAGAAGCAAAGTAAAACTTACTAACTAGAAATGACAAAAAAACAACAACCTGGCGTTTCTATAAACAGTACACACGGCGTATTATACAGTACACAGTATCAGCGTGAAAAAATATAAAGTTCTACTCATATTTATGCGATTTAATTATAAGATTGTTACTTGTTTACATTTTAAAAAGAAAGGCACAAGTGGAAAAACTCAATGCTGCCAGTTTTTAGCTGCTTATCCCTAGACAAGATTTTAACACAGCTAAATGTTTCGTAACTTAAATTTATACTATACACCTGAGCCAGTATGCACATAAGCTGCGAATAGAAACGAACCATCGATAATAAAGGAGTCTAGAAATAGACTGCTACTAACGATTAAATTACCAAACTATAATGTTATACTAGATGGACAATTTAATATTTAGAAAACGCGTAGGGCAGCCGTAGTGTACCGATGCCAGATACCCGGAGATACAAATATTTAGCTTCTCAAATTTCAGCCCTTCTCTTTGTGTGGTTTTATTTAACTATTCATCAGTGGTCCTATGCCATTACTAAGCAATAAAGGGCCTGATTCTCATCTAGCGTCGAATCGAAAACTCTTATCGATAAATTTTTGTCGATAAGCACCCCCTCTTTCGACAAACCGTAAACGAGCGATTCTGAGCTCCGCTTTTCTCGAAAGTGAGAGAGATAGCGCTTATTCGACAAGGCGTGGCTAATATGTGACGTTTTCTTAGCAACAAAAAGGTAACGCCCTTGACAACAGTTAGTTTGTTTTTGTTAGTATAGTTTATGTACGGTGTATAAAAGCCGGTAGCACAACGGTTAGGGAGATAGCCTTTGGAGCTTAAGGGTTAGGATTTGAATCCCGGTAAGGCATGGATGTTTGTGTTCATTTAATGTTATGTTATGTTTTGAATTATCGTCGCACTAGAGCTACACTACGAAGGCTATTGGCGGTGGGCGTCGCATTTTAGAACCACAGTCAGGTGACGAGCCAACACCTGAATAGGCACCCAATGCAACCGTTAAGGGCGACATCGTACGCAGCGTTAGGACTTTGAAGGATATTTAACGAGCACTCCCTTGCACGGGGTACATGTTTGTGTTCAAAAAATGTTATTTGTCTATGTGTTCTCTCTTTCAATGTGTGTTTCTTGTGCCGGTGTTATTTTCGGGGATGGGTACTATAGACTTGAGGTCGCAGTGCTTAACGAACTAGCACCCTCACCCCACCAAGAAAGTCATAATACATTAGAGGGTCGATGAGAGAACAAAGTTCAAAACTTTTCAGGTTTTAGTTCACTTTGCAAAATCGTAGTTTATATTTGTAATAATGAGAAATGTAAAAATAAGTAACTATCAGCCAAAAAACTAGTTAAAATATGCAAGCAAATAATGTATAAGTTAATATTAATTAATACTCCTTTATTCAGTCCTTTATTCTTGATGATTTGCAGTGATATGAAAAGTACTTGATATTTCCACTTGATATTTATTTTTGTAAATTTGAAAGGGGACCGGGGAGGGAAAAAATGTCAAAAATATCGATTTTGGTATTTTAATAAAAAGTTATAGCTTGAACTTTTATTTTTAAGAGCATATCTTACTTTTAACGATCCGAAAAGAATTCGAAATACAGTTGGAGTTTTCGTAAACACCGAAATCCGAAAATCGTCCGTTAAGTGGAAGTTATTATTTTCTTTACTTGCCTTTTTCTCCATAGGTGTTTTTAGTGGTTTGTCGTACATTCGAATTGTTCCTTGCGATTCAAAAATTTGTGTATTGCTTTGAAATTGTGGAAAATTGTTATTGATAATCTTTCAAACATAATTGTGCATGGATTTTGGAATCTGATAAAAAAAAATTACTATTTTACTCAGTTTTACTTTTAGCATATCACGAAAATAATCAAAAATTTCCAAGTAACATAAATTTTTAATTAATTAACCAATAGGACAAATAAAAAATCCATACACAGTTTTGTTAACATATATTTAAATATCTTATATAAAAAAAAATAGACATTTTAGAAAGAAATTGAATAGCAAGGAGCATTTTTAAAAAAAGTTTTTAAAAAATTTAATTTTATTATTAAAAAAAAACTATTGCATATTTTTCTTTTATTATTTTGCATTTTCATTAAATTTTATATCCCTGAGCAACAAAAAAAATTTCACCCATTTCAGCCTGTAACTTTAAAAAAATAATAATTTGCCTCCCCGGTCCCCTGAACTTTGATTAATATTTAAACTATGTTGCAGGATCCATTTTTTAAAAAAATTCATCCGTAATAAAAAATATATAATTCCACCGTGTTGGATCGATATTTGTATGCAGCATCATACAACTCAACGTCAAAGAAGCAACCAATCACAGATCACTTGTGGCCACTTATCGACAATCGTTTGACTTCTCGGTACCTATATAGGTGCCGAGAAAAATCACCCGAATAAACGACGCGTCGAAAACTCCAAACGTCGATAATTTGAGATGAGAATCGCAAATGTCGATAAGAGATTTCGACAATTCGAGTTGCCGACGAAGTTTTCTATTCCACGTAGATGAGAATCAGGCTCAAAGTTCTAAAGGTGTCAAGGGAAACTGGAGTGAATTGTAATTGAGCCGAAAACCCACTCACACCCATATGAGCGAACAGGGCAGAAAAGAACTATTTTCCCTACACTTGTATGCCATACTTGTATGAGACCCCTCTATCATATTGACTTGGGCTCCTAAATGTATTTTAACATTTTTGTTCGAAAGAAATTAACTTTGTTTAACTTAAAATTACAACTTTTTTAAGAAATAACCATGTTGATCACTAACTAAGAACCAGTGAAGACGAACTCGATAGCGAAATAGGCAAGTTTCTAGGTTTTCTGCCCCGTTCGTTTCTGCTGCAGTGTCGCGTATTCTTTCTTGTTCCGTTATTGAACAGGCTAGTTTGCTGCCCTTATCAGTGAATCACACCAAAGCGTCATCACACACCTCACTCCACTTTTCTTCTTTGTAGCTCAATGGCTAGCATGAGCTCCGCTTGTTTGCTGGAGTCAGCATTGGTCGCACTTTTTTAGATCCTTTAAGCCCCTGCTTTAGCACTGGGAGTCAATCTAGTATATAGACTGTTAGTTAGGTAATGGTAATGTAATCGCTTCCATCTGCCTATTTCTAACCTACTTTGAGAGCTTTTACACAGCCAATAACCCCTCGTAGTTTAGAACACTGGTCAAGTGACGAGGTCGACACCTGAGCGGGCACAAAACGGAACTTCAAGCAACATCGTACGCTGACGCCATTGGGACTTTGGACTCCACAGATTTAACGGGCCCATCGACGATTTGGATTTTTTCTACTCTTTCCCAGTACAGATATCCGATTTATTTATAGGATGACTGGCAGTAGGTGGGATTCGAACCACCGCATTCCTGAGAAGCCTGAATCCTGAGGCGGATTCCTTAACCACTCGGCCACGGACGGGCCGACTGTTTGTTTTTAAACTTTGCATTTTTTTTCTTGTTTGGAAAATATGGTTTGAACGGAAGTTGAATGGGATGTGGTCAGTCCAAAAGACGCGGACATCTCCTCTTTACCAATATCCTACTTATTAGTTATTTCCAAAATAATCTTTTATTTTTTTTAAAAAATAGAGAAAAGTTGTTGCAGCTCTTCGAATTAGCTATAGATCTTGGTTTGTTGAAAATCTTACTGGGATTTTATATAACGTATGTGTAACGGGAAGATAACGTTTTTTTCGTTGAAGTATTAATCTCACGTGTTAGACAAGGGCTATTTTCAAATAAAGACGTCAATTCTTAAATTCGCATCTAACACCACCTTCGAGCAACATCGAAATACGCTTGATTACTTTTCAACCACGGACACGAACCAGATTTAAGGTGCACCAGCCCAATCTAAGCGGATCATAGAGCCGCTTATAAACCTTCGTCAAGTAAGAACAGACACAAACAGAATTTTTACTAACACGGAGAGGTACGGAGAAGTGCACCCGGCGTGAAGGCGGGAATCGAGCCCGCACCCGGTACAGCGAGCAGACAGTTAGCTTATAATGGGCTACAATCAAACCCACTAGGCCACCCGGGCCCCGGTAAATAGGCTATTCGGTACTGTACGCTGGAAAAGTAACGGGACATACACGTACACCATCATTAACGAAGCATATGATGCATCATTATTATATAAGGAGGACAGCAAAATCTGAGCTGGCATCCGAAGCAAAACCAATAATATGCGTATGGACATCGAACCAAAACAAATCGTATAAATGCCCCGTACGTATTCGTTCCTGTTTATCGAATATTAAATTTCCGGAGCCATTACATATAGTCTTCAATTATGGGGAACATTCATGTGATTTCACGAGGTTTGTTATCCTACAGTTGCCGATACCCGATACACTTGCTAATGTTATCCTATACAGCTCTCAAACCACGTGCTAATGTTATCCTGCTGCCCTAACCTGTCTAACCGCTTGTTTTCCACAGCGATTTGCAATTGAAGCTCAGGTGGATATGGCCGTGAATGTCCCCCATTGCAACACACAAATTCTCTTAACTAGAAGAGTAGAAACTGAGATATATAGGATCCGGAATAGACCAGACCTATATCTTAGTTATACTTTGGAGAATATGAGAGTTTTGCAACTCACCCTTCTCACGGGGGTTTTCAAATTGATGAAAGCAAACAATTTAGAAGATTATTTTTTTTTGTCATGAAAGTTTTCTTCGGTTATCTAAACAAATATTATGTAATTTAATCAGGGGTGCAAAGTTTGTTTAGGGGTGCTGTCAAAAGAATTATCTTGACAAAAGGAGAAAGTTCCGGATTTACTAATGTAAAAGAAAACAATCGCAGATAAGTTATATAATGATATTGTGGCATGCTGTTGTAAGCAAAATATAGAGACCAGTAAAGAAAATAATAAATGACCATTAAAAGTTTCTATGGGGCCCGGTATGCCTAGTAGTTTGGATTGCAGACTATTACGCTAACAGTTTGCGCGTTGTAACGGGTGTGGGTTCGATTCACGCCTTTGCCCTGGGTGTAATTTCTTTCTCTGTGTGTCAGCAAAAAATTCTGTCTTACTTGACGAAGGTTTATACACTCTTAAAACAAAAGAGTGAAATCCACTCCTGTAGGAGGAGTGCATTTTCGACACCGGAAAGGAGTGAATATTAACCCAAACTGAGTTAAAATCACTCGTTTGGGGTGATCCGCAGTCGCAGGTTTAACATACAAAGGATCCACTCCTAAAGGGGAAGAGCATTTTCGACACTGGAGAAGTGAAAATTAACTCAGACTGAGTTAAAATAGCACGTTTGTTTTAAGAGTGTAAGGGGGTCTCTGATTAAGCTCACAAACCGGAATATATATGTACGAACCAACAACTTTTAGCACAACGGCTTCGTAATTTTGCCAATTCTCCCTTCTCGCTATTCGTTACACTAAAGATTTAGTACTAGAGTACTTGCTTTTGACTCCACTATAGTCTGTCTATTTACTATGCGAGCCTCGAAAATACTTTCTTCCCCCATCCCTTCGCTTGGTTTTCTAGGAAACGGGGGGAGCATCGCTTTTCTAAACTTAATGCGTTTGAGGTTCTGTTGTGAGGTTAACAATTCGAACAGTTCAAACCCTGGAGTTGGGAAAAAAACATGCGCACGCTGTTTCGAAGAAAACATGCGAGGATGGGGAAGGAAAGCGCTTTCGAGGCTCGCATTCTAGATAGACCAGGTATAGTGCAGACGGAGTCGTGACAGCATTGCGATACGTCAACACGTGTTTACAAAGATTATTATTCTGATGAATGTTCGACAAATAGTTCCTGGCCAAAGCCTGGGTTTCCTGCTAAGCGTCCTAAGCGTAATCGTAGCGCCCGCCATGATCGACAAGCTGCTTTGAAAAAATTGATATAAATAGGTTATAGCATTAACTTAATACTTCTGTGACATAATAGGAGCGTGTATTTACATGAGCCATCGAATGAGATGTTTCATACCATGGATTCGGCCACAGACTATCTTTTGGGTTAGAAATCCTGCTCGACCTCTTTATATTATGTGTGTGTATAAATAATGAAAATGATAACAATAGTAATACGAAATCTAATTCAGGTATCACTTAAACATATAATTATATGTTTTTTTAAAACATAATTAATCATTTTAGTCATAATTTTAGGTATATAACAAATTTTGGCGCGCCCTCAAAATTTGCCGCCCTCGGGCCTCACGGTCCTAAGCCTAAATCCGCCTCTGGTAATAATTTAGAACCGTAGTCATGTGACGAGGCAATACGTGAAGGGAACTGAATTGGTACTTATAATTTCCTCGAGCAGTGAAAGTAAGATATCGTTTAGTCATCAAAAGGCGCGTTTACATGAGCCATGAATCCATATGGAATGCCAAAATTCCCATTAGGGGGAAAAAAACGTCGAGCAGGATTTCTGACCCAAATTATTGTGGACGAATCCATGGTATGAAACATCAAACCCTCTTTCATTGGAGGGTTTACGAAAACCCTCAATGAGCCCTGCAATTCCGGTCCTGTGTGGGAGAAAATCCCCAACAGGGATAAATTGCTGAGTTTGCTCTTCAATCCATGGATTCGATGGCTCATGTAAACGCGCCTATAGAGTTGTTCTAGAGAGCGGGGAATTTTGAGCGTACAAAAAATAACGTTTTTTTTTTAGGTTGGATAAACGTCATACTAGAGCTACATATGAACTGTTGAAAACTATCCTGGTTCATTTAAACCGCGGTCCAATACATTTGGCAAATGTATACGTTTAAGTTTTCTGTAGCTTCTTGTACAGGTACGTTGGCTTTTATTGCTGAAGTAAGATGCTTATTTGCGAAAATTTAAATATTATATATCCAAAGACAATCAACAATGGGGCTTCAGCGTAATAAATATCCCGCAAAGTTTTACAAACACACTTATTCTAATTAACCTCCCAGTTCTTTTTTTCTTCCTTATTTGCACACCTATCGACAGAATTTCTCGTGGATTTGAAAAATAGAGATATAAACTCACGCGCTTCAGAAATACGCACGGGTTTTTCTGCGCTAATCTGACCCCTTAAACAGATAGCAAAAAGCTTGGACTACGCAAAATACGACACGCTATCTAAAACTGCGCTGTGTATATAAACACTGGCGAAACACAACACCAAAACATTTCATCAGAGGATATACCAGTGTTTATATTCGGACTACTAATAAAAGGTAAGAATACTTGTTAACTTTATTTATGTGAATTGATCAAATTCCTAAATTTTAACTCTGTGCAGCCGTTCTCGCACTGCCTATAGAAACTGAGCCCCGCTATTGGTTATGTACATTGTAAATAGCCCCTCTCCATTAGTTCATTTAAAATAGGACACATACGCTAAGGATAGACAAATTCTGTAGTTTCCCTTAGGTTTCAAATTAAGTTTTTTTTAAATCTCTAGTAGAATCATCACCTTTCCACGGTCATTGCGGTCTGTAAGTCGACAACAAATTTACCGTGCAATAATTTAATATTAGTCCGATACGTATTCCCATAGATTGAAGGTATAGTTTATACTTTTTTTGATTTCAAGGTAAAAGTTACTTCATCCTAAACAAACTTTGATTCTCATCGTTTTTCGTTCAAATTCAATTCGATTGCATTAAAAAAACTTATTTGTTCTCATAATAAAGGAATATAATACATTTGAATCGGTGAGTGCAGAAACAACGTCAGTCACAAATTTAAAATTTTTCAGGAGGGAGAAAAAACGTAATAACTCCTCCATTTCTGCACTCAACACTCGAAACAAACGTCCTGTATTTACGGAACTACTCAATAGACTAACGTAGTTTTTGCACCCAACACGCATCTTTCCTTTCTACTCTTATTTTCATAGAAAACAAGTTTTCGGATTTTTTTTTTGACTGAAGTGGTTTCTGCACTCACCGATTCATTTATACCAGCAATTCATTCAATTTAAAAGTAAAAAATGTATTACAATTACTGCATTTATTACTGAAGCTGTTGGAAAGTACATCTGTTCATTAAGAAGGAAAGTATATTCAAATCAAAAGATACATATATATTTTTTTACAATGATAAAACTTTTAAATTTAAAAAGATTTTTATTTGAAATCAATCTGTATTAAACTTGTGTGTAGGTTTTCATAGATTTTTACTTGGTGGTTGAAAACTGTGTATTTTGGCGCGAAAAAGCTAATTTTTATTTGTCACTTTTCGAGTGAATTGACGAAAATCATTGCGTTTACTTTAGAAGTGCGTTAATTTTTAAACAACCATATCTGCTAAATTAGTCCTTTACAATTACTGCATTTATTTATCACCAGCTATAAGAACAGTAATAACAAAAATTTGAAGGAAAAAAATCCTGTGGTGATTTAATTAAATTTCAAATATATTATTTTTTTAGACGTTCTTATCTGTATGTCAAACTGGCTTATGTTATTATTAATAATTGCATAACCACATGATATTTTCTTTTCAAATGTTTTTTTTTATATTGCCTTTAATATTTTTATACCTGGTGGGAAAAATATTTAATTTGGCATAAATTTTAAAGCAATACTTTGACGCATATTGTGATGTAAAAAAAGTAATACACTAGGCCTAGGGGATTGACTATCGCTCTTTAACAAAATTTTTTATTCAAACTTACCTGCAAAAGTAATGTTTAAAAAAGAAAAAAAAAACAGCTCCCGCAAAAATGACGGGTTCAGGTCGTTGGCATTTTCTAGATTTTTTTAAAAATTTCAAATTCAAGCTAAAAACGAATGAAAAATAAATACATCACATGCATATTTTTCTATAAATTTCGCTACTTCGGAGTAAAAAGGCACTTTCATGACTTTTCTTGATTGACAATTTTATGTTCCAGGTTCCATCATGAAATCCATAATTCTACTTGTACTAGTCACATTAGCTGCATGCAATTCCAATCCTTTTGATCCGGAACTCGATGAATATTGGCAAAACTTCAAGGTATATACAATTAATATTTTAAAGTTAATAAAAATACTTAAATTTTAACTGAAAATTGATTATTCTTGCAGTTTTAACAAATTATTTAGTATTATATATGTAATCGTACACTCTTAAAACAAAAGAGTGAAATCCACTCCAGTAGAAGTGCATTTTCGACACTGGAAAGGAGTGAATATTAACTCAGGCTGAGTTAAAATCACTCTTTTGGAGTGATCCTGTCGGAGGTTTAACACACAAATGATCCACCCCTTTCGGAGAAGCGCATTTTCAAGACGGGAGGAGTGAAAATTAACTCAGACTGAGTTAAAATCGCTCGTTTGTTTTAAGAGTGTATCATGCAAATTCTTTCTTTTTTAGTCTGTTTTCGGCAAAGCCTATGACAGTCGAGAAGAGTCGGCCAGACGTCTCATCTGGGAACAGCGCGTAGCCGACATTGTGAGGCACAACCTCAAGGCAGATATGGGAATCGTTTCCTATAAGAAAGGCCTCAACAAGTACTCTGATCTGGTGAGTTTTTTTTTATTAAAATCTTTTAAATGAATATAAAGAGAAGTTGCAGTTTTCTTGGCGACGAATAGACTTGCCCACAACGCGACAGAAGTTCATAAAAATTTGCTTAAATATAAGTTTATGTTTCGAAATACCACTGAAAAGAGTTTAGAATTTTTCAATTCTTCAAATTAAAAATAATTTAGGAACACATTGTTTTTCAAAGTACTTAACTCTCTTTGCCAACAGTCATTTAAATTTATTCATGTTCTTCGATTTCTATAGGTTGTTAAAACAAGTGCACCGTTTTAAAATTGAATAATTTTTTTAATTGTTATTTTTAAAAATTTGTTTATATATAAAAATTTGTTTTGTAAAATATACAAATAGAATGTTAGGTGCCGAAATGGGTAACCATTGCCCAATTTTGAGAGCATTAGTTTGTGTTAATGAAATTATGGATTTATGTTGGATATGCGTTATGTTGGATGTATGGATGTGTGTTAATGAAATAATATATTTTTGAGGGTGTGCGATCTCCTGAACTTAATCTAGCTGATCTAGATCATGAAGAACAATAGTAACAACACAATTAAAATTTAACATAGGAATGGTCTGCGAAATTCTTTTGTTAAATAATATTGGGATATCCTCTGTCCGTTCGTAAAAAATCTTAATAAATTCGAGTCAAAATAAATGAGTTCCTTTACATTTTTACTCGGACTAGTTTTTTGCAGAATAATGCGTCTACATTTATATAAAAAAAACTCGCAAGATTCTAGCCAAGCGCTTAATAAAATTGAAACAAATTTATTTTTCAGACTGCAGAAGAATTCTCTAAACACATGAGAGGTTTCAAAGGATCCAGCAACTTCGTGAGCGGAGGTAGTACATTTCTGCCCCCGATGAACATCGAACTGCCAGAAAAAGTGGACTGGCGGGAAAAGGGATACGTCACTGAAGTCAAAGATCAGGTAAGTGCTGATTAAAAGTTAAAGAAAATTTAGGAAAGAGGCTAACACAATCCGCTTTTGGAAACAAAAATGATACTTAAAAATAGTAACATTTATCCCCCCCCCCCCCATAAAAAATAGTCCACCCCATTAAACAATTACAGTTAGAATGAACTATCAATAATCACCAAAAAGTGACAGCTTGTTTATTCATAGCACACTCAAAAACTGTATTTTTACATCTCAAAAAATAAAATTCCACTAAATTGACGTGACCCTCTGTAAATATCAAACGCTATTTTTCAAAATTACTTGCAAAACGTGCTTCTTAATATATAATTGTTTGAAAATTATGTTTATAATAAAGAATATATGCGTATGGTTTTGAATTAGGAATGAAGACGTTACCATAATTTCACACCTTAAAAAAAATTGGTTTTTCTTTTAGCAACAATGTGGTTCGTGTTGGGCGTTTTCTGCAACCGGGTCTTTGGAGGGACAGAACTTCAAGAAGAGCGGGAAACTGGTATCTCTCAGCGAACAGAACCTTATAGACTGCTCGCAGGCAGAAGGTAATAAAATATGCATATTTCTATTAACATTTAACTGCTGTACACTGTTACAAATTTTGAGCTTGCTTTCACCATAATAATGGTTCCTAGTAGCTGCAACGGCTGGGTGGTGATATATTTCACCATATTTCCGGTATTCAGTCGAACCATTTTTCGAGTTTTGGGAACAAAAACTTGAGAAAAGGTTCAACCCAATACCGAAACTATGGTGAAACACTTCACCACACAGCCGTTGCAGCTACTAACCTAACAACCATTATTATGGTGAAAGCAAGCTCAAAAATTTTAACAGTGCACATGCCAATAGTCATAGGAAACTTATTGATTTATTTTTAAATTTTTAATCGGAATTTCATCGATTAAGTTAAGTTAGGTTTGAATTATCGTCGCCCTAGAGCTACACAAGGGCTATTGGCGACGGACGTCGTATTTTAGAACCACAGTCAAGTGAAGAGCCGATACCTGAATAGTGAATAGGCACCCAACGCAACCGTTAAGGGCGACATCGTACGCAGCGTTAGGACTTTGAAGGATATTTAACGTGCACTCCCTTACACGGGGTATTATTCGTCGTACATTTTTGGCTGCACGTGCCGTTTATAGGTCGGCAGTTATTTTTGGCGATGCCCGGACCCGAACCTGGGACCTTTCGCATGCTTGGCGAGAGTCTAACCGACTGGGGTCCCCAGCCCCTCTTCATCGGTTAAGTTGATTGACCAAACTACTGTGTGCTGCCATAAAGATTAAACAAGATATTGACCGATGAAAAATAGAAGTTAAAAGCTAAAGATACACTTGAAATTCACCTGCTCTACTCTGCTGTATCAGTGCACAGAGCAATAGTCATCGGGGAGTTATCATTTATTTTTGGAATTTTAATTGAAGTTTCATCTTAAGTTAATTGACCAAATTCCAGTGTGAATACAACAACATATTGGCAGATGAAAAAATAGCAGATATAATAGCAGTTAAATTAAAAAAGCCAATTGTTCTGTTTGAACTGTGCTTATTCAACATACTAAAAATATTTTTTTCGTGACATCAAATATTACCTTTTTTACTTTTTTTCCACTGTCCTGCCAATCCGTTCAATACGAATTTCAATGAGTATTTTTAAAATAATATTGAATTCAAGCTACTCTAGTTAATTCCTTCAGACCCTTTGTACTTTAAATTATCTTGCAATTCACCGTAGAGGCAGGAAAGAGAATAGAGGTCCTTGTATCTGCGCAGTAGCGCACAAATGAAAAGCGGACTAGAGCGGTGCATCTTGGGATACCTCGGTGTCAGTTTCGGTTTCGGTTACTATATTATGCGCAGTAGCACAAAAAACCGCTAGAGCGATGCATTTTGGGATACCTCGGTATCAGTATGTTATGCGCATATTAGATCGAATAACCGGACACATCTGCTTCAAATCATCTGAATTCATAGACCCCTCTACCACTCCCGTTCCTAACTCTATGTAATTTACCTAATATTTTAATGATTATAATGTGTGTCATGTCTCAGGAAACTCAGGCTGTGGTGGTGGATGGATGGATCAAGCTTTCGAGTATGTGAAGAAGAACCACGGCATCGACACCGAGAAATCCTATCCCTACAATGCTGATGTAAGTAACAACAGTAGAAATCTCGATTGTCCTATCTATAGTCTGTCTGATGTTTACTATGCGAGCCTCGAAAAGACTTTCTTCCCCCATACCTTTGCTTGGTTTTCTAGGAAACGGGGGGAGTATCGCTTTTCTAAACTTAATGCGTTGAGGTTCTGTTGTGGAGGTTAACAATCCGAATATTTCAAACAAACCCAAATAGGGCGGGGGAAAACACGCTCACGCTGTTTCGAAGCTTTCATTCTAGATAGACAAAAGGTATAATGGGGGACATTCACGGCCATATCCACCTGAGCTTCAATTCCAAATCGCTGTGGGAAAACAAGCGGTTCGACAGGTTTCAGCAGTAGGATGACATTAGCACGTGGCTTGAGATCTGTGTAGGATAACATTAGCCATTGGCTCGGGAGCTATAGGACAACAAACCGCGTGACATCACATGAATGTTCCCCATTGGGACCGGAGGTATGTGGGAAAATCGAAAATTTCGGATAATAGAGAATTTTCATTAAATATTAAAATTTATAGAACAGAAGACCACCGAAAGTCCACGGATCTCAAATCTTTTGTTTTATTGTAGATATCACTTGTTATAGTGTCACGATTTTAGAAGAATCCATAATTTTTTTTCGAAAATTTAGGATTGCTATACTACAGTTACTGTTACTTTTTTGACTTAAAATTTTCGCAATTTCCCGATTTCATCAACACCATAATCTCTCGATTAAAGAAACTCCGTGAAAGTTTGCTGATTTTAGTATAACTAAAGACTACTCACTTTAGAATCGCAGTAGATTTCCGAGAGTTTTTTTTTTTGTGAACAATGGGAGAATGACTTTTAATTTTTTTTGTGTGTTGGCTTAGGGACGTTCGGTTAACAGATTTCCGGATAAGAGAGGGACGGATAATCGAGGTTCCGCTGTAGTTTTATTTTCAATATTTCAACTACCCAAGTAGCACAGCAGTATTGGCCAATCTCGGCTCATACCCATATCGCCCAATGCATAATGGACTACGTTTTACCGACGCTGGGCAATATCGGGGTGCAATAGTGGTTTGAATATTACTTGAAAAAAAAATTACAGTTCAAAATTCTTGATTGAAAAATATTGCGAAACATATTTGATTGTTACACTTACAAAAAAAAACTATAAGATTGCAGTAAAATTAAGTATTGTACTTTTCGTTATTTCCCGTATGAAGCCTTAAAGAACGGGGAAATCTGGTTAAAATCGGTAGAAAATGATCGATTTCATCCATTATTCCCAAAGTTTGGCCGATATTCATGCGACATTGTCCAAAATTGTTGTGTAACCTGGGTATGCGCCAATCTATGTTTAATTGTTTAAGTTGCTAACTAGTTCATATATTTTATTAACAACAGGAGGAGAAATGCCACTTCAAGAAGTCAAAAATTGGCGCCAATTGCACAGGTTATGTTGATATTCCGAAGAATGACGAGAAGGCACTCCCGAAGGCCGTAGCTACCATCGGACCAATTTCTGTGGCAATCAATGCAGGCGGGGATTTCGATAGTTACGAGTAAGTTATTCAGTTATTGTTTTTTTAGTTTATATATTTACATGCAGTTCGTGCTTCCATCTGTAGTTTGTGAATAATTAAAAAAAAATTGTTTCGATAATAACTAATTAATGTCTTTAAAATCATGTACTTATTATTTTAATGAAACAATAATTTTCTTCTGTATTTTTTTGGTAAGTTTTCGTGAGTACATGTAGCATACTTTGTTTAACGCTGTAATGAATGATTTTTTTTCATCCAAAAAAAATTATCTGCATTGGAATTTAAATAATTTAATTTTTTTTAATGTTTGACGTGAGACAAAAACCATCTACCAAATTCCAATTTTGAAAAGAATGACCAGATCACTACTAAATATATTTTAAAATAACCCTCTTGAACTATAATTATTTTCAAAACAATTTATTGTCATATATGAGGGTTATTAGTAACTAAAACTTCAAAATGGAATGCAATAGATGAAAAAAAAAAACACATTTGTCTAAGGGGAACTCTACTTTAAAAGAATAAAGTGGATTATGTTACTTGTTGCCATATGGCAACAGTATGCATTAGAGGGTTAAACACAGGGCCAAAGTTTCCCCATTGGAATTGTATAGAGATCTGTAACCATTTTAGACCCTTAATGTGTTAATTTGAATGTGGAATTTTCAGAAGTGGCGTTTATGATCCAGAAAGGTGTCCTGGGGAGATGGACTATTTAAACCATGGAGTTCTTGTCGTCGGGTATGGTACGGACAATGGCAAGGATTACTGGATAGTCAAGAACAGGTATGAAAAAAAAACCTCATTTATACATTTAACTATTCCTTTGCTTAAACCAAACATACAATTGAAGAGCTTAGTGGAAGAACATGCTAGGTGACAAAAAGGTGAAAACCAGAAAATGAGCTTTAAAGTTTTTAGTTTGCAACTAAATCTGTTTAAATCGATACTTTCAAACGGTAAAAAATAAAACTGTTTTTATTTTTTTCATAAACTTAAAAGTTATCTTTAAGGGATGAAATAATATGTTCATTGGGCACAGAAATCTAATTTTTTTTAAATGTCACTTAGCACGTTCTTCCCCTAAGCTCTTCAATTATTCTTTTTTAAATTAGGTAATTAGCAATTCAGTCAAGTTTAAGGCTACAGTCAATTGGGGAAACTTTGTTCTTTATGGTTATGGTAACTTAAGTCTAAGTTTTTCTCTCTATGATAACTCTTTATTAAAGAATCTCAGCACAATATCCTTAAATTTTCAAAAGACCTTTTTAATTGCTGGTAATACTGTCTTGACTTGTTTTACAAATTTGTTGAGTTGAATATAGTACCAGAGCTACACGATGATTATTGCCAACATGTGTCATAATTTAGCAGCACAGTCAAGTGACGAGCTGACACCTGAATAAGAACCCAACACAACTTTTAAGTGAGACAGTGTATGAAGTATTGGAACTTAGCGAAATATTTAATGTTCACTCTCTCTACATGGGGTATTTTCTGGCTGCACTGATTGTTCATAGGTCAGCAGTTATTTTGGAGATGCCCAAACCTGGAACCTTTGGCATGCAAGGCAAGGGCCATAACAACCTAATTTTTTTTAAATAGAAAACTGATAATATGGTTGGCTTTATGTCTGGACAAAAGTTACCAGCAAGGAACAAAGTTGCCCCTAATGACGGTAATAAAAATGTGAAGGATAATAAACTAACATAAAAAATTAAGTAGGAAACTAAGACATAAAATTAAAACTTTTAGACTAGAAAGACTTAATCAGGCACGTTTACATGAGCAATCAAATCCATGGAATGAAGAGCAAACTCCACAATTTTTCCCTCTTGGGGATTTTCATCTAGGCAGAAACGGAATTCTAGTGTTCATTGAGGGGTTTTGCAAACCCTCCATTCAAGGTGGGTTTGACGTTTCCCTCCATGGATTCGGCCACTCACTATTATTTGGGTTAGAAATCCTGCTCGGCCACTTTTTCCCTTAATGGAGGGTTTGGCATTCCATGGATTTGATGGCTAATGTAAACGCGCCTATTGTGGTGAGATGATAGCAGTCTGTGCAATAATGAAGTAAAAGCCAGTCAATCTATTGAATTTATAAGTATATACTGAAAAATAAGTTTAAAAATTAACTTTTTTTTGTTTTCACAGTTGGGGTGTTTCTTTTGGTGAGAAAGGTTACATTAGGATGATAAGAAATAAGAATAATGCTTGTGGTATTGCAACAAAAGCAAGTTATCCTCTAGTTTGAAGACATTTTTTGACTTTTCCTACAAAACCTGTGATAACATACTTAGACAACACAAATCATTTTAATTTTAATAATTGATCAATAAGCTTTTTGTGAATTATTTGTATATTTTTATGATTTGCATGAAATATGTATACATTAGAGTAATTTTTTTGCCCAATAAAATTGTTTTATAGTAAATTTTGTGAATTTATATTACTGCAATAATTATAACAATTTGTTTTCATGAGCTGAATAATAAATTTAACTTAACTTTCCAAAGCACTGACATACATCTAGAAAGATTGATCATATTGAAAAATTCAAATTATCTTCAATGCTTAAAATTGAATACGTCTTGGAATCGGCACAGGCAAATATAAAAAAGAAACACTCAAAATGCAATGTTTTATTTTAATTAGTTTTACAGGTTAAAAACCTCAGTATAAGATGTTAGAAGTTAAAACATTTCATGAAGTATTTACTTAACCTAACTTTCGACACAATGTATGATACAAAAATATTGGCTGAACAATAAAGAAAATCCATATAAAAAGCTTAAGTTGATTTGAGAAAGCGAAAAAAATTAGTATTGACAAAGTTTTAAATATTATAATTAACTTAGGTTATAAACCCAAACCTTGTACAAACTGTTATAGGTGTAATATAGAAGCAAACACAATAGGCTGTTGATGACTAAACTTTAACCCGGCAGCACTCGCGCTGGGGTCTAATGGACCCCAGATAGATTAAATACACTCTAGATCTGAAACTCTGATTGGATTACCATTATAAAATTTTCTATATTGAAATTGATAGAGACACTAACTCCCCCAATTGTGTCCAAGGGAACTAATGTAATGGTTTACGGCTGCTTTTTTCTAGCCTCCTTTCGAAGCTTTAGCACAGTCAATTACGCCTCGTAATTTAGAACCATGATCAAGTGACGAAAAGAAACTATTTTTGGCGACAGTGCATCGTTGCCATAGGATATGGTATAATATAATTGTAATTAAAACGGGGGTTGAAGTTTTAGTTGAATTTTTCTCTTGGTTTAATTTAATGAATTAAAATATTGACAAAAAATTAATATTAGATGAACAAAAGTGAAACAAACAAATTAGAATTCTGTAATGCATATATCAACTCATGGTAACAAATGCACTGTCTGCTGCAACAGTTCAATTTTAATAAATTCTAATTTTTTTAACACGTCGCGTGCAGATCACGCGCCAGCGCGCGACGTGTTTCCAATCCACCGATAACAGCACATTCTGATAAAATTCATAGTATACCATTTCTCCAACCGTTCTTAAGAGTTCAAGTTTGTTTGAAAACTTGATAAACATGGTGGTCTAGTGGTTAACAAACTACACGATCTAGATCTAGATGAAAGCTTTCAATCGCTATCGTCGCAGCCAACTTGTTAAATGAAATTCCGAATTTATCAAGCTAAAAAAAATTAGCGTCGTTTAGTTCTATCTCAAGAATTAGGTAGCGCTAAGATCGAAAGATTTAATTATCCATTAAAATCTTACGTATTATACATTTCGAAGAAACAGAGCTGCAATCGGAAAGTTTAATTATTCCAATCACAAATCAATCGTTAATAATGTATTAGTTCCGTTTGACACTTTGGAGGCGCTAGGCATCAGATTGAGTTCCCGATCTAGAAGACTCTTAGTCCATGCTAAGTTAGCGCGAGTGCTGCCGGGTTAAGATAAATTTATTATAAATTTAACAAGAGTATTTTTTTTTTATCTTGGCCAAAATAAATTTATCTTATTAACCCTAGC
The DNA here is from genome assembly GCA_023701765.1 of Hylyphantes graminicola. Lineage (NCBI taxonomy): Eukaryota > Metazoa > Arthropoda > Arachnida > Araneae > Linyphiidae > Hylyphantes > Hylyphantes graminicola. Next base: position 15,944,679 of record CM043116.1, read on the forward strand.
TTCAATTCCCTGAGCAAAACATTACACTTTTACAAAGTACATAAATTTAGCACTAAAATATAAATATAGTACACAAATTTAATGAATTGTAATTACAGTTCAAACAATTTTTTTTGGCAAAATATAAACTTAATACACGAGTTTAGTACTAAACAAATGCCTTGCAAAACTTTAGTACATAATCACACATCATATAATCAAATATAAATATTGTGCCAAAATTTTATACAAGTATAGTACACAAACATATTAAAAACCTGAAATACATAAAACCTAATTTCAGAGTTTAAATAAAAATTGAACTACTTATCTCGTTATCCTGAGTTTTCAATTCCCAAAACTAAGCATGACGGAGAGTTCACAAATTTAGTACTAAATATAGTTAATTTATCACTAAAATATAAACATTGTGCAAAACTTTAGTACCAAATTTGTGTGCTATATATTACAGTTATAAAGTATAAATATTGTATAGTCCGGATGTCACCGCTTAGCATTGAACATTTTGATTGAGGAAGGTTACAATTTGGAAACAGGTAAAAAACCTAAAAGAGGCAGAGTTGCCAATTCCATGGCATTTGGCCAACACAGGGGATTATTGGATTAGTTTGGTTGGAAATAATGCGTCACACTAAAACTAGACATGGGTTATTTGTGAAAGGAGGATTCTAGTTAATTGCTGATGGTCGTCATCAATTGCATTTGCTTTCTCTCTTGACTTGATCATTGATAGATTAGCAACATCTATAATATGTATTATTTAACACATTCAGTATCAGGTCAGGCAAAGCCATAAGTAAAAATATAGCTATGCAATAATAGTGATGCAAGTTCGAACTGCACTTCACTTGTGAAATCGTTTCTACCCCTATAAGAAATATGCGCCAGCAAAAGCAATGCATCGCCAAATATAGCAACTCTTCCCTCACCAGAATCTTCCTTACCTTGTTTCAAACAGAGACATAACATAGAGTGGACTGCGCATTCATAGTAAAGCAGCTTAGGGATGGAAAACCAAAACCGGTTTTCAAAAAATCGGTGGTCCCGGTTTTGATTGAAAACCGGTTTTTTGTATGAGGCCCTACGGTACCGAAAACCGGTTTTTAAGGGAAAAACCGATGGAAAAAGGAAAACCAGTTTTTTCTAAAAAACCGCTATCCCTTGCAGATTAGCATTATGTCCTAAACATCATAAATCGCCAAGAGGGGAAAGGTTGCTACATATGGCAACTTAACGCTACCGTTTCGTTACGAACTATTCCAAATTGTCGCCAGACCTGAATACCAGTTGGCAAGCCAGAAGTGGGACTTGCATCCAGGGCCCGACTTACAACTTTTGGGGCCCAGGGCAAAAGCAAATTTGGGGGCCCCCCGCAGCATATTGTAACGTTTTCGCACAAAAATACAAACACAAATTTATCGAGGTTGTGTATGTTGAATAACGAAAGAACGCTCCTCCAATCAGACCCGAACTAATCAAAATGTCTATTGTGTCAGATACTTAACGATATTAACACATTACTTGACACAGTATATGAATTAATTTTTCACAAAAGTCTATAAAGTAAATTTATAAAAGAATTCAGATTACAAAGCAATTTAAGGACAAAACTTTTTCGACTGCTTTCTGACAAATCAAGAAAAAAAAAATTCAGGAATATATATGGATAGCACAATGAACTTATTTACAATTGAAGTGTGCATGTTGTTGAAAACAGCAGCAAATAATTATCTATTGTAACTTCATGCTACCATTAAAAAGAGAATTTTATAGCACATTATACGGCATAGACATTTCCATAGATAATGCACAGTGATTGTCGCTGCAGTTTCCTGCACATTTTCAAGTGATGAACAGTTTTCATCATGACTAGGGGTTTCAGATTCAATTTGTTCACCAATGGATTTTGAAGAACATGCAGACATTTCCTAATACATTGCAGTAATTTTCGCTGCAGTTTCCTGGACATTTTCCAAGGGATGACTTTTCAGGGATATTATTCTCTTCCACACGTTGGACATTTGAAGAATTTGGTTGACAAAATTTAAGCATAGCAAAGTTCCATGGAGTCGTTCAGATAAATAAGTTCTTCCCACTTTCAAATGATTAGAAAAACGAATAAAATCAGATAATGTTTTGCTAGTCATGTAGACACTAGGTTTGTATAATAAAAAATATGGCTCTACAGTCTACACACACACAAATAAAAATAGTTTAAGAATTTACTTCATTTCAAATAAACCTCATTTAGATAAACAAAACAAAATAGTGGGGCTTGGATGGCCTAGAATCATGGATCCACTTATGTGTGTGTTGTGTCTGTCTTACTTGACGAAGGGCGGGTTTATGATCAAGCCATAGAGCACAAACCGGAAACTATATGTACCAATCTACCTACCTACAAGATTAGTGGGACTTGGTGTATATATAATAGATGCAAGTTGCATCTATTATAAAGTCACGTGGGTTTTACCAATCACAGCCGCTTGGTGTTTTTTAATGTTTTTGCAGACGATTTTTTGAGCATTGCTGGTATTTTTCTCTTTTGGCTTTTATAATAAATATTTAATTACATTCTTTTAATCTCTGAGCATGTTAACAATCGTGAATGTTGTACTCTTAATTCAGTAACCTTTTGTGCAAGATGCCAAATGCTTGTGAATTCCTAATTGTAAAGAGGGGTATAAAAAAGGATTAGTCACACTTTCACGGGTAAAATGTATTTAGTTCTGCATACTTTTAGTATTGTGTGTTCTTCTTAAACTATAATTTCTATCGAGGGAATTTATTCTATAAGCTCTTTTATACTGAAGAATCATATTCATGATTAAATCAACGTTGTTAGAACTCTAATTATAATAAATATTTTGGGCCAAGTCAATTAAATCAATGGTCTGAACATTGACAGCTTAGAAGTAGAATAATTTTTTTTACAATTTGGTCAAAACGAAACCTGTTTTTGCAATCGTAGTTTTTGAGTTATTTATATTTAAAAAGTAGAGCATTTGTTGAATTTGGAATAGATTGATGTGTTTTAGAAAGTTGATTTATTCCAGGTGAAATAAAGGAAGAAGCAATATTTCAAATATATATATATATATATATATATATTTGATTTTTTTTAAATCGGACCGTTAGAACGAAAGTTATAGAGACGGCAGAAAATATTCACCATGTCAATAACCAACTTATATTACAGCAACACTCGACATAAAGCTACTAATGCTCTTTTAAATTAATTTTTAATAAAGAGTCCACATTCAATTGCTCAAGTAATTTTAAATAGACGCACAAAATCAAAGAAATAATCTGATATCTATTAAGAGGATCTTAAAATACTAGCGATTCATCCTTGCTCCTTTCCAAGCTTCTTTATCATAACATTAGATTGTCGGCCTCTGTGTTCAGGTCGTTGTGGAAAAACTCGCCAAATGGTAAACTCGCCATAGATGCGAGCCAAACGCGACACAGTCATGTGACTGTGTAAGTTAGATGTTTGGGACACTTTAGGTTTGCCAATGCGCAGTCCACTCTATGTTATGTCTCTGGTTTCAAAGTAGACTGCTCCACAATCAAAATATTTGAGATGCCAAGAAGTGACAGGCGGACTATACTCAAATTTTAAAAATATTTAGTACAGAAACATATTAAAAACCTGAAATACATAAAACCAAATTTCATGGTTTGCAGTATTCATGGAATGCCTCCAGATTTCTTAGATCCCTCCAGGTAGGGGGCATGTTGTCACGGAGACGATTGCCACATTTACAGCACTGTGCAGTGAAGAGGGAGCTGTAACTACGAAGCCATGTCTAGAAAAGTTTAATATGAGAAATTAGATTTGAAATAATCTTATTTACTGCATTGGATTTATTATACTTAAAAAGAAAAATTCAAGAATGTATTTTCCCCGGAAGAAAAATATGAAAAGAGATATAAATAAGGAATTCTAAAAAATTTTTTGACGAGGAAAAATCTGTTATTCTACATTTTTCTAAATAACCAAGTTTATGAAAAAATTATTGCTTTGTGATTTAAAAGTTTGAAACTCTTGTACACGTTTTTGTTAAAGAAGTAGTATTTCATGCTTACCAAAAAAGATCTAATTGCAATTTCTGGGAGAGTTGGAGAATAAAAATGAAGCATTGCAGCATTTGCATGCTCGGTTATCTGAAAAATATATATCCCTCCTCAAGCACCTGTACATGCACAATGTTACATACATATTCTAAAATTCAACTATACACTTATAAAGTTATATTATAAACATTGAACTAGAAGGGAAACTGGAGTGAAGTGTCAGTGAGTCGAAAACCCACTCGCACCCGTTTGAGCGAACAGGGCAAAAAAGGACTATTTTCCCTACACTATACAATGCTTGTATGAGACACCTCTATCATATTGACTTGGGCTCCTAAATGTATTTTAACATTTTTATTATGAAAGATTTTAACTTTAAATTCCAACTTTTTTAAGAAATAACCATGTGGATCACTAATTAAGAACCAGCAAAGATGAACCCAATAGCAAAATAGGCAAGTTTCTAGGTTTTCTGCCTCGTTTGTTTCTGATACAGGCTGTGAATTATTCCTTGTTTGGTTATTGAACCAGCTCATTTGTTAATGTGGGCTTAACAGTATATCCACTTTTCCATGCCTGTGTACTTTGCATATTCGTGGTTTTGTCATTTGACCGACGATAAATTAAAGTAGAAAGAAAGAAATTTTTTATTCCAAGCACAGAAATATATTGGTTGCCAATGGGCCCTTCCAGACAACACATAAAATTAAACAATCAAAATCATTAAGGAATATTAAAAATAACCTTTCAAATTACACTCAAACATAAGGGGATCAAAATATTAATAGCTTGTATATTAATAGCTTGAATATCTCATTAGAGGTTATTTTATTTTGTAGAAAATAAATGATGATAAAATATTACATAATATGAAGCATAAAATATTTTATAATTTTAAACATATTTGATGTAGAAAGAAACTAAAACTAGCAAGAATAAGTAAATGCATAAGATAATAATGTTATTATGTATATGTCATGTTGAAACAAATATTTTAAAGAGTTATACTATGCAACATATAGAATAATGGCAAACAGTAACTAGTTTACTTACCTTTTGAAATACTAGGAAGCGTGATCCTGACCACATATCAAGCTGTAAAATATATATTTTTTTACTAAATATACCTATGAAAGCTAAAAAACAATACACTCAATCCAAAGTTTTTTTTAATAAATAGAAGAACCTACACAATATAAATAGGTCATGAAAGAACAAGCAGTATAGTATAGACTACAATAACTACAAGTTAAACAGTATACTAATGCAGTGTTTGCTTTAGGTATTGGTACTTTTTTGCTAATGTTGACAAGGGAAGTTTATACAAGTACTTAATATTTTTTTTTAATTAAAAATAATATTGTTACAGAGTTTTTGCTATTACGAGCTATTAATTTGAAAATTTGCTATAAAATTTTTTTCTGATAGTTGTATTTCGTTTTGCACTTAGCTTTTTTTATATGTAATTTTAAGTTATGAAAGAAGCTTCTAGGTCAATAGTTACAACACCTTGTTGCCTTGGGACATATAAACATAAAATTTAATTTCAAAATGAGCCCATTTAATAGTTTTTGGCTAATGTATCAAAAGAAAGCATACTAATATTCAGGAAGGAAATCATACAATATTCAACTACATCAGTTAACAAATGTACAAACAAGAAGTTTATTTAACAGAAAAAATAAACATCCAAAGGCTGTCATTTCATTTCCATCTACATCTTTAGTATAAAGTTCTTAAAAATTATTCCAAATACTTCATCACATCTCTATAGTCCTTACGATTACAATTCAAGCCTGCTACCCTCGTTTGGTTTTCTAGAAAAATGCACAAGGGGAACTCTTTTCATTTTTTTTAACCACCCTACTGTGGTTTGGAGAGCAGTTGGGATTAACATCATAGCAGAGCCTCAAATAAGGTAGGTTAAGAACACAACACTCACCTTTGTTTCTTGGAAAACCACACAAGGTGCGGGGGAAAGCAAAGTTTGCATTGTAAACGTACAGACTATAGGCATAACAAACTACACATACCTCATTATTTTCCATACTAAATTTTTCTTCGAAGCCTTTAACTACAACCCAGTCAATTACCAAACCTCTCAGCATTATCAGAGCCTTCAGAGTTCTTGCAACTGTAACCTAGAAAAAAAATATTTTGATACACCTAAAAAAAAATAACAGAAATTGGAAAGTTACTTATGAAAAGTAACTCTGTAACAGTTACAGCTAATAAACACAAAAAGTAATTCTTTACAGTTACTTTTACAAATTTCAAGTATAATAAAACAATTGAAATTTAGCCTTTGTATCATTTTTAAAAGAGAATGAAGGCTAAAAAATTGAGACAATCAGGAAAAAGTTAAGAACAAAATTTCATCATTGTTAAAAGTTAATTTTCAAATAATTAAATTTGAGCCAAAATAACCTTGAAGAGGGGTGTTTGAAGTATCGAAATTGTTCATTACTTTGTGATCGTTAAAAGTAACTAGGTTGCAGTTACTTTAAAAAAAAATCTAATGGCGTTATTTGAATGACATGAAAAAAATTACATGAAAAAAATAACTGTTACAAGTAACAGCAACACATTACTCCAATTCCTGAAAATTAAGATAAGAAAATGAATGATTGTCTGTTACTATCATGACTGTAGATGCTCCAAACGGTTTTGTAATTTGTAATTGAAGGTCTGGAAATATCCTCATCAACTGGGAAGTTGTATTATCAATCATTCTGAAATAAAAAATAAACTAGATATTTTTTTGCGTTTTGCACAATTTGTTTATAAAATGACTATGATATTTATTCATATATAAAAGTTATTTTACGTATAAGTGGAAAATGGCGAATACAAAAATGAAATATTAAAAACAAATATTTTGACCCTATTGCTTTGTCATGGGTACAGAACAGTTAGTTTAGTTTGAATTATCGTCACACTAGAGCTACACGAGGGCTATTGGCGACAGGCCTCATATTTTAGAACCACATTCAAGTGAGCACCTGAGTAGGCACCCAAAGCAACCGTTAAGGACACACAGAGGTAGAACTTTGAAGGATGTTTAATGTGCACTCCCTCCACCATAGGCTAATGCCTAACCGACTGGGCTCCCCAGGCCCCGAACATGAAAAGGTGGTAGTGTTTCAATGTGTAGTTCATGCTTTGCCCCCCTTGACAAAGTAGCATGAACCGAGGGGTTGTTTTGATTGCTCAATTTTTGGATGTTTATGTATTTCATAATGATTTGCAGCCTCATCGCAACCATTGAATTATATTTTGTTTCTTATATTTGCTTTGCCAATTCATTTTTTTTTTCCATTTGAGGAAGTTGAAAATGGAGAATTTAGACCAGAGGTTCCCAACCTGTGGAGCGATCCCCCTAAGTGGGCGATTTGTGTTATCAAGGGGACAAAAAATACTTGAGATGCTATCAGGGGGCAATAAGTATTCAAAGGGGGAAAATTAAAGTAATGTTGTACCTTTGCACAGTAAAACCATTCTCCAACCATAACCAAACCAGACAATTTTTACTTTTTACTCTCTTAAATTTTCTAGAAACCAGTACAATTATCTTAGTTAATTATTTCATTTTTTTCCTTAATATGTGTTTAATGCTTTTCTATTTTATTTAAAAGTGACCGGATATATCTTCTTTGGTTATTTTCATAAAGGGTAGTAATTGTTATAAAAGTGTTTTATAGTTGCACTTTAACTCAAATTGTGATTGGACATGACATGAAAACTAAAAGGGGGCTATGGATGTCAATCAACCTAAGGAACTAGCGAAGGTCAGGAAAAAGTTGGAACCCCTGATTTAGACAATCTGAAACTTTAAATCAGTATTCAGAATAAAGCTTAATATGGCGCCTTGAAATGCACAAATAGAATTATTAATAGTTAAAAAAATAAATTAATAGTTGTGACTATTACTACAACTTAGTAAAAACTCACTGTTGAGAAATATTAACTCCATTAGGCCTTTTTTGCGTAGGTTCGGAAGGTGTAAGTGAGCTGAAATGGGTTCGCTTCAATGAGTTTTGGGTGCATAGACTGTTTGCTTGACTACTTATTTCAGCTACCTGGAACACATAATATTCACATTGAAAAATCTAGTACGAAATATCAGTAAACAGTCGACAGGGTTGCCACACTTTTTGGTAAAATAAAATCAAGGACTATTTAAGTACTTTTCAATCATTCATTTCTACATTTTCAAGGACTGTATATTCGAACATGCAACACCTAAATGTCACGATAGTTTTTAAAAATTCATTTGGAAAACGACTTAGAGATCTCTAACTTTCAAATGAACTTAAATATGGGTTAGAAATAACCATTTAGTTATTAAAATATTAACCTAAAATCACTTGCTCTGCCATCTTGGATTATACAAACAATAAATCAAAAAATGAAACAGGAACTGATTCACATTGAAAAAGTGTTTTTAATGAAGCCAAAATTAACATTTGCAACACTTCAAGATAAATTCATCAGCCCAAAAAAATAAAAGGACTTTTCGAGGCGGATAATGTTTTTAAAGCACTTTCAAGACCTTGAAAATCATAATATTTTTTTCAAGCACTTTTCAAGGACCCTGGCAACCCTGGTCTAGAATTATAGAAATATATTAACAGTACTTACGTTATTAAACCATCGATGTGACTTTATTAAGTCAGAATACAACAGAGTTTTCTCGTAAGCAGGATCTAGACTCAACAAACCAGAACTTCCTAAGTTAGGTGGATAGGGTGAGCTCAGCAACATGCATGCAGCCTCCAGTTCTCTGAAAATATGTTTTAAATTCTCAAGAAATTTGTTTTATCCTTTTTTAGTTATGAAAACTTGGATCAGATTTACTGTACGGTAACCATTAGCGTGGTTTTCGGATTTAGCAATAAATAATCTTTTGCGGCAACCTGTCTGATTTCGACTTCGCAACAATGTCGTATTCCGGCAACCCTATCTGACTGTTATTTTGCTTATTTCGGTTGGGTTTCTGTTTAGAAAATCGCCAGAATACAGACTTTTGGCGTGATTTCGGAAAGTTCGCCAATGGTTACCGTACAGTAAATTTCTACCGGAAACTTTACATACCACGTCCTGAGACCCCAGCAAAATCTTACACAGATATTTTTGTAAAAACGATTTTCCCACGTTGTTAAAAGTACTAATTTAAGGCAACAGCTAGAGTATTATGGTTGGAATGCTATTTGGCGACTTAGGATTTCGTGAAAAAGTAAACACAGGGTTGCTATAGCAACAAGATTGATGCAAACATATATTGAGTTGAACTGGAATGTTTACCAATTTAAGTACGTTTTCGCTACTTAGCTACAAAAGGGACGTCGCCAAATCGAGACCGGCCATAATACGCTAACAGTACCATATTTTTCTTCTGGTTTTCTGGTTAGAATTTACCTTATGCGATCTGTTACACTAGCAAGACGATTTTGCGATTCTTTGATGAATTTATCTCGTTCTTCTTCTCCATAAGTTGCAGTTGGTCCGTCACCTAAAAATTTGAAAACTTCACATACTGTACTTCTTAGCGCATTTATTGTTTTAAGTGAGGAATTTAAAGCTTCTAAATTTATCATCGAACTTTCCATACTTTAGTTTGATTCGAGTTTAAAGGTTACTATATTTTCAATGTTTAAAGAATTAAATAGCAATTTATATAAAAAAAAGTTTTATTGTAACGCTTTCGGCCGATTCTAAATGTTTATTTTTAATTTTTATTCAAGGCCCTAGTTTCTTTTGCACACTAGAGTGTAGTATAACTTGACCAAGTGACGTTTCGTAATTGAGAGAAAACTACGAGAACTCAATGTAAAATTCCTTAACTTTAAACTTATACTCTTAGTAAGCTGATCTTATAATGCAAAATTTAATTTTAAAAACTATTTTAAGATAATGAAATGAAAATCATGTCGATTTTAAGAACCAGAAGTCATCTACTTTTGTTTACGATTTTCCGGGAAAGAAATCCCTTTTGAAATAAGGCTGTAGGGAGCCTAGTGGTCAAAGGATCTCGAGCTTGAGATCGGAAGGTTGAGAGTTCGAGACCCGGTCGCCACTGAAGACCTACCGAGTATATGCGGAGTCAGGGGCGGCGGCAGCGATGGGGCTAGGGGTGCTCAAGCCCCCCTGTCGGGGGAGGCCAGCCCCCCCGTCGGGGAAATTTTAAATTTCGTCGGGGTAAAACTAACTTACGATATCGGAAAAATTTGAGTCTGAAATAAAAATTTTCAACGGTTTCAAAACTCACAGTTTCGCATTTTCCAAAACTGTCATTTCAAGTCGTGGTTCGTACGCTTCTTCAATTGACCTTGAGTGCATACCCCTAAGCGGCGAAATGTAACTTCTCTTTCATCGTCCCACCACCCCAAACAGGGAGGGGGATAGCTGTTGAAACCCTCTAAACGCTGGGAAAACAAAACCCCACTACTGACTAATTTATGGGTTCGGAGAACTTTTCGGTGGGGGGTGCATAGCCTCCTTCGCAATAGGGTTCATTATCACTAAGAGATTTCTTCCGAACGGATTTACTTAGTGCACTTTTAAACGATTTGCTTTTTCGTCAGAATAAATAATAAGAATGTAAGGGAACACACTACTTGTGGAAAGTTTAACCTCAATTAATGTTATTGGATTTTTCGGAAGTATTTTAATACATATTTTTTATTTTAAAAATAATGGATTTCCTCGATTATTGATATTTTTTGTGCTATAATTGAAGAAAAAGCAGTAAATTTCTTGTTTGTGTTCGTCTCCGCACGTAAAAAATACTACGCAAGCTCTAGTATATATGGCTCTTTTTTTCTAAACATTGAAATAACACTCAGTTTAATGACTCTTATGAACTAATCAAAGTAAAATAATGCCCTATTTTGACAATTTATTTAGACCATGCAGCGTTCGAAGAATAATCGACTGTGATTAAATGATAATGACTGTGACTGTGATTAAATGATCTGAACAACTATTCCTTTGAATTATTAAAATATTTGAAACTTTTTCAAAATGGGCTAAGGACGGAAGCTCAAGTCAAAGCCAACTTTAACAGATATTCCAATCCTTTAATTCTTCATATTCTAAAGGTTTTTATTCCATGTATACCACTACCACGGTATTTTGGAGATAATGATGCAAAAAAATATAATCTGGAAGAATCTTAGACTAACTTTACATCGATTTAGTCGTCCAATACCTGTACAGTTTCGTAAAGGAATTAGCACTAGCTGAATTTACCAACATTAGGGAATAATTGGAGCTAAACAATGTAGTAATTATTAGTTTTTTAAAAAAAAGAAAAATGGGGCTTCATACTTCTAAAAATAGGTAAAACTAGACGTTTTTAGTCCATTGGAAAATTTCAGAGCCATGTTTGTACCCCTTTTGGCAAAATGTGAATCCCTAAAAAATTATTTGGCAAAGCATCCTACTGTTTGTTTTGTGGAAATTTTTGAGGATTTGTATATAGTTGAAAAAAATCTGAATAGTAGCGCATTTAGCTTTAAAAAGATAGTTTGAAATCGAATTTTATAATTGAACAAAGGTATTAATCGATTTATAAATTTTTTAGATTGTGTTTTTTGTTTCATTTGTGAATATTTATAATAACCGTGCGAAGTGTTTACATTTTGATGTTGATTGTTGGTTATATTTGGACCAATTCGAGAATGAATATGCTAAAAAAAACTTTAATTTTGAATTATACCGAAGCCCCCCCGTCGGGGTAAACTAGCCCACCCGTCGGGGAATTCCTAGCGCCACCACTGTGCGGAGTACGTGCTCGTAAAATCTGTTGGGTCCGAAAGTAATGTGGTCGGTCATCGCGCAGTTCACCATGGGTACAGGTTCCTGGAGAAAATTTTCCTCCCCTTCAGGGACATGTCTCAATTGTGGAGGTGGCGACAGATGGCAACGTCTGTCATATCTGTATGTGTGCGTCTTGTGTTGTCCTACTTGACGATGGTTTATAAGCGGGTCCTTGCGACCAAGCACACAAGCCTGAAAATATATGTCAAACCAACCAACCAACCCTTTTGAAATTGACCATGAGGCGCCTTGTGGTCATAGTCTCGATCTACGGATCGGAAGGTCCCGCGATCTGGTCCTGGTCACTGAAAAATTACCGCGTATATGCGGAGTACGTGCTCGTTAAATCTGTTGGGTCCGAATGTCCTGTGGGCGGTCATTGCGCAGTTTCCTACGGGTACAGGTTCCTGGAGATAATTTCCCTCCTGTTTAGAGACATGTCCGGTGAAGGTAGCTTGCAGTAGATGACAGCATCTGTTACGTATGTGTGTGTCTGCGTGTGAGTGTGTTGTGTCTTACCATAGCCATATGTGAAACACCGTGTTCTTCGTTCTACTTTTAAGATGGTCTGATGCAAAAAACTAGCCATTATTCTTTGAATTTGCAAAAGTTTACAAATTTCGAATTCTAGTAACTAAAATTTCTTATCACAATCGCAGCGAACTGGTGTAAGCAAAGGCAGGCTATGTTATACACTGCGGCAATAAAAACTGACAAGAAATTCGAGCGCATTCATATACGATTTCAATCATTCTAGGTAAGTGCGCGCGCATGCTTGTACATGTCATCTTATATTGTTAAGCCCATTTCACACCTTGTCACAACTACTTGCAACTCCCGTAGGACACCGTGCATTAAAAAGTTGCACTCAGTTCGTGAGATTTTTTCCTGCAAGCACGAAAAAATCGCAGTTGCATGTACCCTTAGCCAATCAGAACTCAGGATTTCCTTGGCTGCATTGTGGCGAACTAGACTTCGCCAACTGGTTGTTTATTTACTTTTTAAGACGCCAACTTTCCCCGTTTGCAAAAATCTGCGCAATTAAAAATGGATATTAAATGGATGGCAAAGATGAAAATTGATCTAATTAAGGAAGTTCGGAAACATAAATTTCTGTTTGATGCAAACAATGCCCATAGTTTGATGAAAGTTTGCTTTCAAAAAGATGAAACTTGCCAAATTTTGAGATGAATAATTTTTTGTGGAAGCCCGAAAATCCAGGTTACCACAAGTTGCGAGTTGCAGTTGCAAGTAGCTGTGCAGGTGTGAAATGGGCTTTAGTGTGTGGACATAGTAAAACAACAGCACATGTTCTCTAGCACGTGGACCGCTAGATGGCGCCATCTATTGACAGCTTTCTCACGATAGCCAATTTTGATCGTTTTAACACGGCATGATAATGTAGGAGGCTATGGTCTTACTTGACGAAGGTTTAAGCGGGTCTCTGACCAAGCACACAAGCATGAAAATATATGTATACCAACGAACCAACCCTTTTGAAATTAAGGCCAAATTATATAACAGTTACTGTTTTATAGATTTGTTTACAGAGTGCAAATTTTTGTTAAGTTTTTTTTACTTACTAGATACTATTGTAGTTCTTTCGGATAATTAAATTGTTTTTAAAATATTCGAGATTTAATTAAGTGTACTTATTTTAAGTTACTAAATTTTTGAATGAGTTATGTTAGAATTTTTGCTTTAATGATTGTCTTAATGTTTTGAATTTCGGTTTCTAGTTGATATTGTTTTATTGCCTTATGATTAAGTGTTAAATAATTTATATTAACATTATTCGTAAGTAAGTTTTTGCTTTACTTTGAAGTATTTCTGTTTTATTTCCTTGTGTTATCCAATTGTTAACCTAGTTTTTTTGTTATTTATTTAGAACGACAACAATTAAGGGAGTTAACAAAACTTGTATGGACAGCTACAATGGAAGTATTGGAGTGTTATGAACTCTTCATGAGAGTAATACTGGAAGAACTTGCAAAATTCAACCTGAACATAGATAGATACTCCAAACGTATGGCTAAATTAACAGCTGAACTCAATGTAAACTTTGCTAGCCCATACAATAGGTGTGCATTCATGTATCGCTATGGCACAGTTCTTACATACTTGTTTAATGATTGCATCAATGCCTTCTTTTTAAGCTATTCTCATATAAAAGACCTTTTTCCATTGTGGAAACGTTATTCTGCAGTAAAAATCTTATCTCTGAGCACAGGCCCTGGTTTAGACTTTATAGGATTTATGTTAGCTGTATTAGAGTACGATTCATCCCCACCAGTTTTTGAAGTTAAAGTTTTAGCTAAAATCAAATCGTGGCGACATACTAGGAATTTACTTTTAGAAGTGCTTAGTGATCCCTTTTCTGGATCTGAGTTTTCAGAGAAACCATTGCAATATCAGAATTTAATTGCTGATCGATCATATTTTTTAAAGAACTATCCATTTGGTGACGTGACAGCTGCTAGTGAAGCGGATGTTATTTTTATGATGAAGACTCTGAATTTGTTGGCTTCTGGTGAACCCCAAGAAGAACGTTTAGTTCAGATGTTTAAGGTAATTTCTAAGATCTAGTGAATTATGTAATAATTAATAGTGAAGATTTATGTCGACATAATTTTAACTTCAACGTCTTCTAATCCATGGAAAGATACTGTGACTATTAAACTGCATTCTAGTAGAAAAGGGACACATCAGACAAATGAATTTTCAAATAAAAAATGCTAGGATATTATTCTAAATTTTAATATCTAGTAGCTAAGCAATTCTTAAATCATAATCTCCTAATAGTTGGGATACAGCTGGATCTCTTTATTTTTTTTATATTGAAAGAAATGCAGTAGAAAAATAAAATTCAGGCCATTTTTTGAAAAACTGGCTTTATGTCAATTTGAATTTCACTGGCATCTTCACCCCATAAAGGAAGTCTTAGTACATATGTTCAAGGTAATTTTTAATATATGCGAGAATAAATTAATGATGTATTAATTAATAGTAAAGATTTAAGTATATCTCAGGTAGCACAACAATTTTGCCAATGTCGCATGAGTATCGGCCAAACTTGAAAAAATCGATCGTTTTCTACCGATTTTAACCAGATTTCCCCTTTCTTTGAGTTTCATGCAGGAAATTAGGAGGTATATGAGGTTTCATACAGGAAGTGCAATACTTAATTTTACTGCAATCTTTTAGTATTTTACAAGTCTAAATAAATGTAATATTATGTTTCACAATATTTTCAATATTGTAAATTAAAAAAAAAAAAATAATAAGATTTAATATCTGGGGGGAGGGCATTTTTTAGCTTCTTGACGTGCATACCTGCCAACATTCCTCAAAGCTCTGGCCGTAGTCTCTGGGGGAAAAAGGGAAATTTTGGCCACCATTAGGGACTGTTTAACACATTTGCTGCCACTATATCATCGATAGAGGCTGATAAAGTAGAAGAACATCCTGTTTTTTAAACCTGTTCGTTAAAACAGAAACGAACTAACTATACTTCATTTTCGAGCAAGTACAAATCTTAGCTCGAGGTCGTACAATCGCAAGGTTAGGTTGAATTAACATCACTAACTAAAGCTACACGACAACTAGTCGTAAATATACGAGGAAATGTTCCTGGCCTTTTCCAAAGGGATAACTCATCATATGTCACTAATTAATGAATTGAAAGCCAATTCCAGACTTGCTTCAGTGATTAACTTTTTGACTATAAAATCATCATTATTAAATTTTCATAATTCATATTTCTTTAGGTAGTTTTTTGTAAAAAATAAAAGACTATTTGCAATTTTTTATAGCTAGATTGTTGAATAACAAACTGAACCACAAAGCAGAATAAGCAAGACAACTGCAAAGTGCACTAAGTACAGCACAAGGTAACTAAGTAAAGCAAGACAACTGCAAAGTGCAGTATGTCTGGTTGCCCTATACTTGAGACAAAAGATTTAATTTCCTCGTAATTTGAAATAGAATGCCCTCGTTCAAATCATCAAGTATTATTCCAAGCACAGCAGGATTGGTAGCAAAAGTTACAAACGAACTTGAACTCATAAGAACTGTTGGCAAAATGGTACTATGCATTTCATTAGAATGTGCTGTTATAGTTGAATCGTAACCATGCTACTCGCTAGCGAGTCAGTGGCATCCGTGTTAACAATCCCTCTAAAATAATCTATTGCCAGTCATTTTTCTTTTCCATCGGCCGATGTACGATGCGAAATAATCAAGTACCAAAGTTTGGTCATTTCGTTAGAAATTTTTTTGAAACACGTTAAAAAAAAATTAAATTCACCCAGCAACAAAAAAATCCTAAGTAGAAGGTCTTGGAGTCACAGATCGTAATCTTTGAAAGTAACAAAGTACAGCTGTGGAAATAAAAAAAAGCGCCACTAGTGATTATTTCAGCCTTTAGTCGCCCTATAGAATCGGACCTTTTTGAGATAGTGAACAATTAACATTCTGAGTTAATTGCATGAGACAAAATTTGCATAAGGGGCCGTCTTCATATTGAAAATGTTTCTAACTTTGAAATTTCCAATAGCAACACCCAATTTTAATAACTTAGAAACGCTAAGAACTCTCGAAAACAATTAAAACCAAATTTTGTTACATTTGGATGAATATTTGACGAGTTATTCAATCAAATCACTTGTGGACCTTTTAGGGACCATCTCTAAAATAACAAGCAAGCATACATGCAAGGCCATCTTTATTTATCAATTACACATGTAATCTTATACACAGTCCCCTAAAGGGTAATTGAAAAGTATTTTGTGATTTACTCAGCAAATTATGAATAAAATTTTTTAAAAATTGGGATTTCATTTAAACTTCCTGTCTTAAATTTATATCTGTAAAAATATTTACGGGTTTCTATTCATATATTTTTTTTAAAAATAAAATAATTATTTAAAATATAAAAATTGTTTAAAATACCCCAATATTGAATGCATTTTGTTTGGGTTATTATAATTTCTTTTCAGTAAAAAATTCGTTTCATTATCTTAATTATTTATAAAACGGATAGGTTTTTATGTGCAACTCATTTAACATTAAGGCACCTAAACTTTGAACGTCTCTAACTCCCCTAATAATGTTCAAAAACTAACAAAATTTGGGATTTCGCATTAAAATATGTCATAGATTAGAAATATGGACTCAAAATGAGGTGAGGATGAAGTGCTATTGGAAATTTTAAAGTTAATAACATTTTTAATATGAAGATGGCCCCTTATGCAAATTTTGTGTCGTGCAATTAACTCAGGATGTTAATTAATCAAAAAGGTCTGACTCTATAGAGTGACTAAAGTAAAGAAAAGAAAAGGAGACCCCGGCTTGATTAAAATCTCTAACAAGCAAATATTACTTACGCCTATTACTAGGCGCTAAGGCCGGTTGGCAAATCTGGTCTGATCATTGCTAGAGCTATAAAAAGAGTACTAACCTACTGCGATTAGACCTCTAACTAGCAAACATTACTAGGCGCTGAGGCTGGTTGGCACATCTGATCAAATCATAACTATAAGTAAAACAAAAACACTAACTAACTGTGATAAGGCGGATACTTGGAAAATGTTAGTCGTCATGGGTAGGTCAAGTAAGTCTGTCGTGGCATGTTCTGCACAATTATATAAAAAAGAACATTTGGAAGCTTTTTATTTCCGCAAATGAAATGTGATGATGTTTTTATCATCGTCATTGTCTTTCAAGGTCGACGAAAACCGATTTTTTTTCATGAAGTGCTATAGCTCCTTAATAGCAAGGCAAAAAAAATCTCCAAAATAAATTTTTATGAAAATATCGAAGCCTATCCGCAGTTTTGACTATTTATCCCTAACTGCTCAGTTTGATACCCTCATCCATAAAAACTACGGACAATCCATAGTACACTGCTCAAAACAATTAGGGGAGCACTTTGCGTACTTTTGTTGACCCTTTCAGTTTCAGCGTTTTGTTTTTCATTCTAAAAATCTAAAATTTGTGAAATAGATTCATTATGCATCCAGAATGAAATGGTAAAGAACAACCAGAAAAAATATTAATTTTTTAAACTAAAATTTAAGTGATGGAATAAAAAATTAAGAATTTAAAATAGCAATAATTTTTTCAAATTTTTATTTGCAAAAAATAGTTAAAATCAATTTTTAAACATCTGAGAATGCAAGCGTGAAGAATTTAGGGTCAATTTATTTCAGAATTTTTTTTGAGAGTGAATTTTATTTTATCATGTTTTCATTTGATTAAAACAAACATTATTTACATCCTCAAAAGACATGATTCTTCCGTCTAACGATAAATTAGTGCAAGCTCAACTTAGAGGAGAAAAAAATCGCAAGCTCATGATTCCAAATGGAAACATCGGGGTTCAAAGAGTTTAAACCATGCGCTCCCCTAATTGTTGTGAGCAGCGTAGTTGGCAGGTATGGACGTGCGTCTACAGTCCTTGCAAATTGTGTTTAATGTTGTGTTTTGCCAAAATTTTATTCAATTCAAATGTGCATTACCTAACTATTTTAGTAAGTAAAGACAATATGTTTTAAGTAACCTAAATATACAAATATACATCGATCCTTGGTTTTAAAATGAGTTTCAAAGATTTTTGTTGTATTTTTATGGTAACGCTTAAGAAAACACCTTTTTATCTGCCTGCCTAAAACACTTAGTCTAACAATAATTATCCCAAGTTTCACTTCCCCAAAGCTCTAATTTTTTCTGTGAGTTAAGTTGATATATCATGTGAAAAATTACAAGCAAGAATAAAATTTGTCTCTACAGTATAATACTTCCAGAACTATTTCGCCTAAAAATTATTTTTCATAATTGTAAGTGACGATAAATAAAACAAGTGTTCTACCTATATATGTTTTGTGTTTCTTATATTTTATTAATAATAATTGTTTTTAATAAATGAAACGTTGAACTCTGAAATTTACTACTTGTGAAAATGTTTTATGGGTTTTATTAAGTTTATATTTTTTCCCCAGGAATTTGTTGCATCATTGAAACCAGAAACTATAATTTTTTGTCTCGACACCCAACCCAGTATAGATGTCCTAACTCTAGCGATTAGGAATTTGCCTGGAAAATTCCTGTATGGGCCTAGTCTTCATACAGCTCAGCTCCATACAACATTTCCTGAATTTAATGGTCATAGTCCTGAAACAAGTGCCAGAGGAGTGTTTTTTGTATGGCAAAAATCACCTGACACGTTGTCTTCCCAGGTCTCTGCAATAAATGCCTCCATTGATACAAAGAGCAATGTGATAAGAGTTGATAATTCTTTAAATGAATCTAATGCTTCTTCTGCAGAAAATGTGTCAAATACAGATGTCAAAAATACTGAGAACTTAAACCGTCCTTGGATGGAATCAAAGCCGTTTTGGTAACATCATCACCTCAAATCAAAGAGGTTTTAAAAACATTGATGCTTACTGATTAAGTAAGTCTTGAACATATAAATGACATTTTGTCCCCAAAACCTGATACAAGTGACAAAATTTCCTTAAAAACATTTCAGGAGTTGAAGATATTAAGACATCAAAGAGAGAAAGCTGGTTAAAAGACTACTAAAGCTGTAAAGTCAGAAGATACTCAAGCAAACGTAGGACTTTCCCAAAGTAAATTGCAGAATGATTTAAGTATGAATAATCGGGGAAATACATACAATAATTATGATATGGATTCTTATGCTAATAGGAGTCCTTCATCAGGTGACAGCAGTTTTACATGTGAGAATAGGCGATTTGAAGAATTTTTAAGTAAGAATACCCATACCGACAAATTTTCCCCAGTAGATTTCGGCAATTAGCCCTGCGTAGAGGGATATCAGGAATTATCTGAAAAAAAGTATAGGGAAATTTTGATACCTAAGGAAAATCTTAAACCCTCTTTATCTTTTCAAAATAAATCAATTCAAACTGATGAGCTTCTTGATAGCACTACCGCCCCATCTTCCATGACAGCATTGACTGATATAATAAGGCAGCTTACGATTCCTCTCGAGAGTGCGTCCCAACAAAATGTTTCTGCAAATAGGGACTTTTTTTCATTTCACTCAACAAAATTGGGGATGCCACAACCATAGCGATGGTAAACCTTCATGCGAAGAAAATCTTTTAGCTTATGTTACCTCACCAAATATTGTAATACCTTTACATAATATCAGTGATAATGCATTATTGCAGATAGTTTCAATTCTTAAATCTGGATCCAATACTTAAATGTTTTAATTAAAAAGAGGTTTTGATTGTGTATAAATGGACAAGTAAAGAAATAAAACATATATTTTTTTATTGTGGCTCATTATGTTAATTCCTTAATTGGCACTTAAAAAAACAAGAAATCTCTCTTTCTTTACCCAGTAAATGCAACATTTCCCATCCCCCCCCCTCCCCCCAAACTTACAATGTAGGGTTGTTTTAGCTAACTAATGCAACAGAGTAGACATATTTCATTTTTTAAGTCTTAATTGGCACTTAAAACAAGAACTTGACCCTGTAAATTGATTAACCCTATCTACCAATAAAAATGTAAGATCATATTATTATTGTTAATCTAAGCAAACAATTAAGTTTAGTATTAGTAGTTTGTTTTAGACACTTTTTTGTCCGACTTACACGTGGGGTAAAATGGTCCACCAATACATGGGGCACAATGGACCGATTCCCAAAAGGGAAGTCGCCAAATCGAGACCGGCCACAATACGCCAGCAGTACCATATATTTTTCTGGTTAGAATGTACTTAATGCAATCAGTTATACCAACAAAACTATTTTGCGATTCTTTGATGAATTTATCTCGTTCTTCTTCTTCATAAGCTGCATTGGGTCCGTCACCTAAAAATTTGAAAACTTTTAATGCTGTACTGTACTTCTTAGCGCATTTATTGTAGTAGTATATTGCATGCGACATGTGCTCGCCGACCCGGCTGCTTCATCGCATTTTTATTGTTTTAAGTGAGGAATTTAAAGCTTCTAAATTTATCATTGAACTTTCCATCCTTCAGTTTGATTCAAGTTTAAAGGTTACTGTATTTTCAATGCTTAAATAATTAAATAGGAATTTATCCAAAAAAAAAAAAAGAGTTTTATTTGAACGCTTCCGGCTGATTCTAAATATTTATTTTAATTTTTATTCAAGGCCCTAGTTTCTTTTGCAGACTAGAGTGTAGTATAACTTGACCAAGTGACGTTTCGTAATTGAGAGAAAACTACGAGAACTCAATGTAAAATTCCTAAACTTTACACTTATACTTATAAAATACTTAAGAAGCAGATCTTATAATGCAAAATTTAATTTTAAGAACTATTTTAAGATAATGAAATGAAAATCATGTCGATTTTAAGAACCAGAAGTCATCTACTTTTGTTTACGGTTTTCCGGGAAAGAAATCCCTTTTGAAATGGGCCGTAAAGCGCCTTGTGGTCAGAGTCTACGGATCGGAAGGTCCCGAGATCGAGTCCTGGTCGATGAAAACCTACCGAGTATATGCGGAGTACGTGCTCGTTAAATCTGTTGGACCCGAAAGTCCTGTTGGCGGTCATTGCGCAGTTTCCTACGAGTACAGGTTCCTGGAGATAATTTCCCTCCTGTTTAGGAACATGTCCGAATGGTGAAGGTAGCTTGCAATAGATGGCAGCATCTGTCACGTATGTGTGTTTCTGCGTGTGAGTGTGCTGTGTCTTACTGGACGAAGGTTTATAATGGGGTCTCTGACACCAAGCACACAAGCCTGAAAATATATATATACCAACGAACCAACCCTTTTGAAATTAGTTCCAAAATCTGCCATTTATTTACCAATTTTAAAATTTGTCATTCAGGTATTATAATCTTTTTCCCGATATATTTAGTTCTTAATGAAAAATTCATTTTTGTCGAATTGCCTAAAACCAAATTATATAACTGTTTTATAGATTTGTATACAGAGTGCAAATTTTTGTTAGGTTTTTTTTACTTACTAGATACTATTGTAGTTCTTTCGTATGATTGAATTGTTTTTAAAATATTCGAGATTTAATTAAGTGTACTTATTTTAAGTTAATAAATTTTTGAATGAGTTATGTTAGAATTTTTGCTTTAATGATTGTCTTAATGTTTTGAATTAAGGTTTCTAGTTGATATTGTTTTAATGCTTTATGATAAAGTGTTAAATAATTTTATATTTACGTTATACGTAAGTAAATTTTTGCTTTTCTTTGAAGTATATTTCTGTTTTATTTCCTTGTGTTTTCCAATTGTTAACGAAGTTTTTTTGTTATTTATTTAGATTGACCAGAATTAAAGGAGTTAACAAAACTTGTATGGACAGTTACAATGGAAGTATTGGAGTGTTATGAACTCTTCATGAAAGTAATACTGAAAGAAATTGCAAAATTCAACATGAACATAGATACATACTCCAAACGTATGGCAAAATTAACAGCTGCACTCAATGTAAACTTTGCTAGCGCATACAATAGGTGTGCATTTATGTATCGCTATGGCACAGTTCTTACATACTTGTTCAATGATTGCATCAATGTCTTCTTTTTAAGCTATTCTCAGATAAAAGACCTTTTTCCATTGTGGAAACCTTATTCTGCCGTGAAAATCTTATCTTTGAGCATAGGCCCTGGTTTAGACTTTATAGGATTTATGTTAGCTGTATTAGAGTATGATTCATCCCCACCAGTTTTTGAAGTTAAAGTTTTAGCTAGAAACAAAGCGTGGCGAAATACTAGGAATTTAATTTTAGAAGTGCTTAGTGATGAATTTTCTGGATCTGAGTTTTCAAAGAAACCTTTGCAATATCAGAATTTAATTGCTGATCGATCATATTTTTTAAAGAACTATCCATTTGGTGATTTGACAGCTGCTAGTGAAGCGGATGTTATTTTTATGATGAAGACTCTAAATTTGTTGGCTCCTTCACCCAATAAAGGAAGTTTATTGCATATGTTCAAGGTAATTTTTGATATATCTGAGAATAAATTAATGATGTATTAATTAAGAGTAAAAATTTTAGTATATCTCAGGTAGCACAACAATTTTGCCAATGTCGCATGAGTATCGGCCAAACTTGGAGAATATTGGATGAAATCGATCGTTTTCTACCGATTTTAACCAGATTTCCCCTTTCTTTGAGGTTTTATACAGGAAAGTACGAGGTATGAGGTTTCATACAGGAAGTGCAATACTTAATTTTACTGCAATCTTTTTGTATTTTGCAAGTGTAAATAAATGCAATATTATGTTTCACACTATTTTCAATATTGTAATTTTTTTTTAAAAATTAAATAATAAGATTTGATATCGTGGGGGAGGGCATTTTTTAGCTCCTTGACGTGCATACCTGCCACCATTCCTCAGAGCTCTGGCCGTAGTCTCTTTGGGGGGAGGGAAATTTTGGCCATCATTGAGACTTGTTTAACACATTCGCTGCCACTACATCATCCAAAGACGCTGATAAAGTAGAAGAACATCCTTTTTTTAAAAAACCTGTTCGTTACAATAGAAATGAACTAACTATACTTCATTTTCGAGCAAGTACAAATCTTAGTTCAAGGTCGTAAAATCGCAAAGTTAGGTTGAATTAACGTCGCTAACTAAAGCTACATGACAACTAGTCGTAAAAATACGAGGAAATGTTCCTGGCCTTATCCAACCGGATAACTCATCATAATATGTCACTAATTATTGAACTGCGCAGTTTGATACCCTCATCCATAGAAACTACGGACAATCCATAGTAGTTGGCAGGTGTGGACGTGCGTCTACAGTTCTTGCAAATCAGTGTTTAATTTAAATTTTGTGTTTTGCCAAAATTTTATTCAATTCAAATGTGCATTGCCTAACTATTTTAGTAAGTAAAGACAACATGTTTTAAGTATCCTAAATATACATATATACATGGATCCTTGGTTTTAAAATGAGTTTCAAATATTTTTGTTGTATTTTTATTGTAACGCTTAAGAAAACACCTTTTTATCTGCCTGCCTAAAACACTTAGTCTAACAATAATTATCCCAAGTTTCACTTCCCCAAAGCACTAATTTTTTCTGCGAGTTAAGTTGATATATCATGTGAAAAATTACAAAATTACAAGCAAGAATAAAATTTGACTCTACAGTATAATGCTTCCAGAACTATTTCGCCTAAAAATTATTTTTCATAATTGTAAGTGACGATAAACAAAACAAGTGTTCTACCTATACATGTTTTGTGTTTCTTATATTTTATTAATAATAATTGTTTTTAATAAATAAAACGTTGAACTATGAAATTTGCTACTTGTGAAAATGTTTTATGGGTTTTATTAAGTTTATATTTTTTTCCCAGGAGTTTGTTGCATCATTGAAACCAGAAACTATAATTTTTTGTCTCGACACCCAACCCAGTATAGATGTCCTAACTCAAGGGATTAGGAATTTTCCTGGAAAATTCTTGTATGGGCCCAGTCTTCATACAGCTCAGCTCCATACGACATTTCCTGAATTTAATGGTCATAGTCCTAAAACAAGTGCCAGAGGAGTGTTTTTTGTATGGCAAAAATCACCTGACGCGCTGTCTTCGGTAGAAAATGTGTCAAACACAGATGATTCGATTCCATCCAAGAACTTAAACCGTCCTTGGATGGAATCGAAGCCGTTATGGTAACCTTCACTTAATAGTTCCACCATTGCCATCAATACATCCTTTGCCATGTGATGAGGCTGAGATGTACCAGACTGTTGAAAGCTTACTATGTCATTGAAAATACTGTGTATTTTTCTTTAAAATATTGATTTGAAATGTCCTAAATTTTTGTAATGACCAAATTGCTGATCATAATGAGATGTGATGATATGTGTACTTTGCAGAGGAAGTATTCTGCCAAAGCACTGACTAAATTTTATCTTGCTTAAGTGGGTTCGGTATGTTGTATATCGGTAATGTTAAATTGGAAAATTGCAATGTACCTTTTCACAATAACTACTGATCAGATCATCTTAAAATTGTCTGTGTGTGTTATACCAACCTTATATATTAATCTGATGTTAAAAGTTTCTTTGAAATAACTGTTAGATTTTTTTTAAATAAAATAAGTTTTAAAGTACCCCCAAAATCATGAAATTTTTCACTTTTTTGCTCCATAAAATTTTTTTCACTTTAGTTTTATTAAAATTTATAACCTCAGATTAATCTAGTATTACATCATATAAAAAAAAGTTTACGAGAAAACATAGCATAGTTTTTGAGAAAAGGTACATCAAAGTTAAAAAAATCAAGTTCTGAGAAAAACGCGTTTAAAGTTTTTATTGGTAACCCATTTCCTTACGAAGCCATGACATTAAAATGGCTTTAAATGTAAAAAATATTTTTCCAATCGTCTTGATACTTTGTGACATTATTAATAAAGGTTGTAATAGTATTTTAAGTCAATAATTTTTGTTTTGATTTTTTCACCGATTTTGGGGTACTGAACCCCCTTAATATAGGAATAGTTCTTGCTGATTTCAGTTTGTATCGGAAGTTTCCAGGTTTGGCAAATTTTGCTTTAAATTAGGGAAACTATAGGTTGCATACGTTTCACATGGCACAAGAAGTTTAGAAGCTGTTTCCTTAATAAAGTTAAAACATCATTTGAAATTGCCTCTTTTGTTTCAAACTACAGCTTCCACTTCTCATTATTTAACTTATTAAAGATGGCAACAGCATTTCTTTACAACCCAACTCAATAAAGTGCTTTATATAATGCTTTAAGAATAAATGTGTTACACATGCGATAGTGACCATGAAAAGATTAATTTTGTGGATTATGGCAATGAAAAACTTATTGTGACAGACATGACGAACGTGACAGACATGACAAATGTGACAGCCATGACAAAGTTTGATGCTCATGATTTCACTCAAATTAAAAAAAAAAATCTAATTTTTTATGAACTGTTTATTTTGATGTATAAAAAGAGAAAATAAAGTGCCAATATTCTTTACCGAGCAGATTTGGTTTAAAATAAAATAATCCATGTTTTCCGTGACAGACATATGACATGGAGACTAAAACTAAGTTTGGGGGGAATAGCAAAACAATTAAAAGGTTTTCAATATTTTTTTTGTGTTATTATGTATAGATTGATCTATTCTTTAAAAAAAATATTTTTGTTTTCAAAAATATATTAGTATTTAAAAATTTCAAGGACTTTAAACTAAAGGTAAAAATAACAGATTTCAGTTTCAAAGTTAGTCTCACAATTATTAACTGTAAATAATTATTTATGCATTTACTAGCTGTTATACCCGACGTTGCACGGGTAGAGGTGAAAAAATAATTTTATAGTCAATTTAACTATTTTTTCTTTCATTTGATTTACATAAGATATGAAGATTACCCAGTAATTTTTTCCATTTAATTACCCATCTTGGATATAGTAATAATTAATATTAATTTCAAAAATACCTTTGATAAGAAGCTCAAATTAAAGATAATACATATTTAAGTAAAAAAATAATCAGTAAGAATTAAAATAAGCTACTCCAGCAAACGATTTGCATTTTTTTATAAGTTTATTTGCTTTGTAATAAGCTTATGTTGCTGATACCGTTCGTTATTAAAGTACAAAATCCCGCTACTTGTATTACATTAAAAATTTAAAAAATGCTATAAAAAAACAGATAATGTCGTAGTAATTTTCCGAATAAAAACATTTTAGCTCATTTGGCGTATTTGAAACTTTGGCGAGGAAAATATATAGCTACCATTACACCCATTCAGCTCTAGCGCAAAAACCATCGCACAACCAACCAGCTATTTAAAATGCTCTTTTGCACGTTCTTTGTTATAACTTGGCGAGTTTGGCAAAGTAATTGGTGAAAGAAGGAAGACATGAAACCCTAATATGCATCTGTAGTGCAACGGTCTTCAAAAATTAACATAATTCAGTAAAAGCTTAACTATGCTTTTAAAAAATTCATAATTAAAATCATATATACACAATAAAATAATGGAATGGAGACTGGTAGGATTACGTAACTTGAAACATACCCGGGTCATTCTCAAATAAATGACCCTTTGCTGTCCGGTCCATTGAACCCATATTTTATGATAATAAAATTTTTAAAAATTTCATGTTGAAAACAGATAATGGTACATAATTTTATAGTTAATACAATACATTTTTTAAATTATAAGAATATCTTTAAAATATTCATATTTTCTATTAGTTTAGTTGTCAAGTAATGTAAATTGGCCTGTCCCAAGGTAAAATTCCATGCCAAACTAAGCTTTTTTTTATGATTTTAAACAATATTACATTTGTTTATGAATTAAGAACCATAGTAAAGTACATATCAATTAATAAAAGTGCAATTGATTACAAAAAAATATTTAAATAATATTGTTAAATTTCAATTGAATATGTGTCCCACACTTCATCTCATGAGTGTTACTGGTATTATTTAATTTAAAAATATTGATTTCTGCAGTGGCAAAATAGCTAGAGGAAGCCATGCTTAATGCTGTATAAACAAAAATCTTAATAACCTATTTTTTATTGCTTGTTTGTTGAAAAGTGTGAAGCAATATGGTTAGTATTTTTATTGTTTCTCAAGAGTGTTACCTATATTATTTTCTGTTATTTATTTAAGAATATATATTTTTTGTTCAAGAATGATGTATCTTTTGTCTAAGAACCATTTTAGGCCAAAATTTAACTTCTAAGCATGTTTTTAAAAATTCTGTGTTGAAATTCTTTAAGAAACCTCATGAGTGTTACTTCTCATGAGTGTTACTTTTTGTAAGTAACACTCCTGAGAGTAAAGTAACACTCATGAGTTGTAAGCAGTCAATTATCAGTTTTGATCTGTAGTTTAAGAGAAAGCTTGATGCTGAATGTGAAAATGCATTTAAAGAAAAGCACAGAATTAGAAAATGCACAAAAAGTTGATGAAATGGGGAAGCGAGAGAAACATATGCAGTCTCAAACTCTCCAGATCATAGCCCAGGTGCCATTTGGGCTCATTTGAACCCATTTTCCAGTTGATAAAAGAAAAGTTTCAACATATCAAAACCATTCATTTTTTTTTTCTGATGGGCCTTTTTCCCAGTACCGTCAAAAAAAAAAAACTTTTATTTGTTTTCCACTATTTTGTTCGATGCTTCATTTAATTGTGGCACTTTGGTCATATTTTGAATCGTCTCATAGAAGGGGAGCTGCGGATGGTGTTGGTGGGTCCCTTAAGCGAAAGGCCAATGATCATGTTGCTCACGGAGGGGACATTCCGGATGCTGCTACTTTATATTCTATTTTGAAGGACAATTCTAAAGTGAGACTATTCTATGTTTCCCAAGACGAAATTGAAAAGTGTTGCAAAATGATTCCGCAAGGCCTAAACACTGTTATTGGAACTCACGGAACCAAACTTGAAAATGAGAGGGAATCGCATTTAATATCAATTTGATGGTAAAATTGATGTATTAGAACAAAATTCACGGAAGTGAGCATAGAAAATAAGGTTTAAAATTAAGAATTAAAAATGTTATGCTTGTCAATATTTAATAATATTTGTATTCATTAACTCATGTGGTGTTCTATTTGTGCTTTATTAAAATTTCAATTGCATTTTTTCTATTTTAAAGACTCTTATTTACATATTCCAATGTAATGCCTCATGAGTGTTACCCTGCCTCAGGAGTGTTACCACCTGTAAATATCAAGTTTATAATCTTAAATCTGTCAATTAATTATATTAAATTCTGTTTTATTATCAGAGTTTTTACCTAATAATAGTAAATCTAGTAAAAGGTGCAATTAAAATTTTAATTTTTGTTTTTAAGGAGAAGTTAAACTCATGTTTAAGAAACAAAGTAACACTCATGAGATAAAATACTAGATAAAAACTTTAAAATTTTGAAACAAATTAGTTATAATATAATTATTGGATGCAACTAAGTTTATAAGTTGTAAATTATCAATAATTTTTTACAATGATAATAGATTAAAAAAATTACCACACTTTAAAAAAAGGTAACACTCATGAGAAAAAGTGTGACTTGACATTCAATTTTCTTAATTTTTTTAAATATTAAATAATAAACTCATAAATCAATACCTGTTTCCAGTACTGAATACTATAACAAGTCAATAACTGAGTAGTTTTTTATTTTTAATCTAAGTTGTTTTTTGGTGTGATGTAAAACTGAATGGGTCAATTCATTTGAGAATGACCCACCCAACTATTTTTTCAAATTATTAATTTTGTTTCTGAAGGCAATGAACAAATATTAAATAAGTTAAACATTTTCAATTGTTTTCTAAAAAGTTTTATTTAAACTTTTCTGCCTGATGGCATCACGAAAGAGAAAAAATGATCGGATTTGAGCGAAAGTGGTGTATTTTTCCCTTTAAAACGTTCGAAAACGATAGAAGGAATGGTCCGATTCAAAAATTTTTTAGCCTATGTTTGTTCTGGAGATGAGATGAATTTTTGTGCCAAATTTCGTGACGATCTGTTGCGTGGTTCTTAAGTTTTTGCGTCCTATACAGACAAACAAACAGAAGTCGCCATTCATGTATATAGATATTAGTATATCATGTTATTTTCATAAAATTTGACTTTCTATCTTGTGGAACGAAAAAATAATAATTTAGTTGAAATTTAAAAATTGATGTCCATGGCGCATTTTCGTGGAATCAACCATATGTATTTTTTTTTTATGGTAAGAATTTACCTTATGCGATCCGTTACAATAGCAAGACGATTTTGAGATTCTTTGATGAATTAATCTCGTTCTTTTTCCCCATATGGACCTCACATATCGTACTTCTTAGCGCATTTATTGTTTTAAGTGGGGAATTAAAAGCTTCGAAATTTATCACCGAACTTTCCATACTTCAGTTTGATCTGGTTTGATTCGTGTCTAAAGCCTACTGTAGTTTCAGATGTTTAAAGAATTAAAATGGCAATTTATCCCCCAAAAATTGAGTTTTGGCCGTGTATAGAGGTACGTACCACGTACCTTTTTAAAAGGTACGCAAGTCGATCATGTGACCCAAACATCCGCACGTCCATCGAGTTGAGTTGTACTAGAATTAATTTTAATTTTATATTTAATTAAATTGGTTCGGTAGGCTACAAATAAATATTTTCCTACTTTTAAAAAATATTTGTTATCTGAAATTTTAATCCCAACCACCGAAAAAGTTACAATATGTACAATAGAACTTGGTTTGAGGTAGAGAAAAATGGAGAACATTAACATTTCAGCAAGTTGTAAAAGGATTGAATTTATACTTTTCGTTCGTTTTTGTTGTAACATCTTAGTGAAATTGTGTATCCTTCGTTAATGAGTTAATTAAGATGTAGCATTAAATCTAGTACAAGTATCTTGTTTCGAGAGTATCAAAATGAATAGTTTCTGCTGCTAAAATTACTCGGAATCTCCGATTTTCTTCTAAGTAAAGTCACTCATTGTGGGTTATCATCATGACACGATGCGATAAAATGAGTGAATAGAGCTGTAACACACTTCGGAAGTTTCCCCTCAGGGTCTTGGCAACGGGGCCTTAGCAACTCCCTGGAGATCCTACAAACTTTGTTGTTGTTTAGCGTTACCTTTGTATTTTAGTCGACTTCGCACTTTTATTATTATATTTCGGAATTGAAAGATGTCTCATCTGGATCACTTTGATAATATATCAAAGGAAAGGTTTATTAATAAAGTTCAGCAGTTAAATAGTGTAGATCCCTACATAATTGATCGAAAAACCTTGAAATTGAACGTGGATTGTCTTCCGAAACTGACATGGCCCCTCGGCTAATGGCCTTATAAGCTTTCGTTTAATTTTTGTTGCACTACTTATTTATGGATTGAAATATTTTGTTTGATTTTAAAGGGTTCTTCAAATGATATGTCAACTATTATGGATACTGCAGTGAAATTATTGAATGTTTACATCTGCATGAATGTTTGCATCTGTATGAATGTTTACATCTGTACCCTATATGATTATTATAAGTACAAAAATTAAAAAAAAAACCACTTCATTTTGTTTATTTATTAAATATTTTAAAAATCTGCTTGAGAATATCTCTTATAGTCTTATTTATTACTTTTTCATTTATTCAACCACAATTCCTTTTCAACCGTTTTCAAGAAAAAGATTAAATTTAAAAGGAAACAAAAATATCAATCAAATCACCATTTTATTTCCTATTAAAATTAAATTTACGAAATTTGTGTTAGTCATAATTTTGATTTATTGACAATGATAACTTTAAGTTAATTGGTTAAATCCACTATGGTGCAACATTTTTTTTTATATTACATTTCCACAAAATAAGTTAGGCTATTATTTTTGGATCAACTTGTACAGTTAGGTTTCCAGAAAAAAACTTGTTCTATTATATTAATTGGGAATTGGATTAAATCATCCGTAACTGTTTTACTGCACTTCTTATAATGGGATTACAAGATTAATGTACCATTGACAATAGTACATTTTCACATGGATTTCACCCAATTTAATATTCTATAAAACACATTCAAAGTACATAACAGGTGAACTATTGCTAACTGGATTATTTATTGTATATTCGTTAAAATCACACACCAGTAAGAATTGAGAAATTGTCCATATGCTGCGATAAAAATTTTAGAGTAAATTCTTACTTAAGTTCAATAAGACCTGAAAATTGAGGAAGATTGATTTCATGATTTAGCAAATATCATTTTGTACTAATTACTAAGAAAAAAACAAAACTATATTGAAGAAGCCATATTTATTAAAAATATACACTTCAAAGAATCAAAGGGACAAAGGCAGTAAATTTTACAAATGTTACATCTTTCAAACAATACAAAAATTGTCGACCAACAACAGGCCAGAGGCCCAGCAAGGTTGGTCCAAAATATATTTAATTCCTTGAAAGTTTCCAATAATTATCGAGATTCTTTTTAAAATCTTCCACTCTCTTTGAATACACAACATATTCTGTAAAGCATTCCACTCATTGACGACTCTATTGTAAAAATAATGTTTTCTAACCTCCCTTCGAAAGCATGATTTATTAAATTTCTGACCATGCCCTCTGGTCCGGCTATTTAAGGTAAAACCTAAGCCCTCCATGTCTCCCTGTTTAATGAACTTGAACAACTGAATGAAATCACCCCTTGATCTCCTATTTTTCAGGGAATACATGTTTAATGATCTTAATCTATTACCATAATCAATACCCGATAAACCCTTAATCATTTTTGAGCCCTATGTTGAACCTTTTCAAGCATTTCAATATCTTTTCTGAGAAAGGGGGACCAAAACTGAACAGCATACTCCAGATGTGGCCTTGCCAATCCCCTATACAATGGCAAAATAATCTCTTTAGATTTAGAAGTGATACTTTTTCTAATATACCCTAACATTCGATTGGCCTTCTTACTTGCTTCAACACATTGTTTACTCATTTTAAAATCATTGCTCACAAAAACTCCTAAACTCCATAATTGCATTGTTCTCAGTGTGATTTGTACCTGTAAAAACAAACAAAATATTTCACTACATAAATCATGAATAGAATAAGGCCATTAGCCGAGGTTCCCAATCCTCGTTACTGAAACACGCATGACTCTCCTCCAACCGGGCTACAACATTGGTTGGTTAAAGATGTCGGATGCTGCCTCTATGTGCTTCCTCCCACCCCATTAAAATTAATTTCATCTGTCCAACCCTTTTATAAATATTACAATTTAACATTGAAATCCTTTTTAAAACAATCAATTACAAATACTGCAAACATAAACCCAAAATTTGTATGGTTGTGAAATACTATTACAAAAATGAACTCTTTACAGCAGAAGTACAAAAACCGATAAGACTATTTGTCAAAAGTCGTCGACTGAAACATTTGCACATCAGTAGGTATAAAATACAATTATGAAAAATAACTATTTAGAATAGAACTCAAAATACATAAAAAATCATAAACGACACGTACATACACCATGTATATTATGAAACAATAAAAAACTAAACTATATCATTCTGAAGCACAAAAACATGTCTGATAAAAAATGTTCGATAAAAGTCCTCAATTGATAAACAAGTATGAATGGTAAAATACAATTATTACAAAAACCTTGCACAGAAAAGTTATTTGTTTTCATATTTTATAAAGTGAAACCCTGGTCACAATGGAAAACATGTTAACCTACAAAACACTTTTGATACTTCACTAGTGTCAGTGTTGGATGAGGCTTTAGTCATATGGCATATGGGATTACAGATAGGCACATATTTAAAAATGCTACATCCATCATAACTATTTTATCTATGGTTGAAATGTTCTCGTCTTGATTTGAAGAGTGTGAAACCAAGGTCGGATATAGGCATTTGACCCTCCAACATTCGGTACTTCTGCCTCAGAACTCCAATGACCCGTTCAACATGAATCCGAATACTGGCTAAACATTTAAACATACACAATAGTTTAGTAACAATAATAAAAAACAAATCAAACTATTCAATTTAGGAATCCTAAATATAAGGAAACCAGGGCCTGATTTCCGGCAGGGCAAACGGAGCATGTGCCCAGTGTCCCCCACTGTAAGGAGGGCCCGCAAACTTTCTTCATAAACATTTGTGCTCAATACAACTGCCAAAAACTTTTCAATCTGAAGTAAACAAAATAATTTAATTCATGAACAAAAATTTAATGTTAAATTGAGTTTAAACTCTTAATTAATCAATTCACAAAAATAATTATTGTGGGAGAATAAAGCATACTTTTGAAGCAAATAACTTCGGCTAGTTTTTTTGGTAAACACACAGTAAGATATGAGAAAGTACACTCAAATAGTTCATCGAGGATGTTTTGAGGCCCCCAAATTTGCTCGTGCTTTGGGAGTTTGGGCCCCTAGAGTTGTAAGTCAGGCCCTGAAGGAAACTGACTACTATAATGACTCTTATAACAAAGTGTTTAGTACCTAAGGAAGATATAAAGAGTAAATACATAACTTCCAGTGCTGCTTGGCACCTTTTCAAAAGCTTGTCACCAAACCAATATCATACGATTTCAGTTGTAGGAATTATTAAAGTTGTCTGAGATTTTGCAATAAAATATATTTATAATTAGCTTATTAGTATCTTATATTTTGAAAGTTGTGTTACATGATGGGAAACTGCCCATTGGCAAATGTATACCTTTAAAAATAAACTTTATTTACCTCTCGTTTCTTCAATGTAAATAGAATTAGCTGCGTTTTGTCCCTTTTAAATGCAGTATAATTCCGCAAATCGAACCATGTGCATCCATCGTGAAGAATTAGAACGCAGATTTAGAATAACTAAACAAAAAACAAAGTTTGTTATTTTGATTCGAATTTCGATTTCGAAACTGAATGTTGTGACCCGGATGCACCGCTTCCTTGGATTCGTCTACGTCATTTTTCCCAGCATTCATAGCTTCCCTGGCAGTCGGTGACGTCATATGTTACAGGACAATACCAGCATGAGCTGTAAAATTCTTTAACAAACAAACATTTTTTTGTTAACAAATAACCCGACTACCAGTTACTTCTATACACAAGAGTAGGGCTATGTGGTATTTTTTTTCCCGTGTGTGATGCAAGTCTCAAATAGCTTAGCTCACTTTATAAAAACTAAGCATAGCATATAAGAACTTTGATATAATATAATAAACTTGATATAGTAGCAAATACAAAATTTTACTTTTACAAATTCTAAGTAATACAGGTCAATCAAATGAATGTTAATCATTCAACAATTTGCTGTTAAGACGTATTAATTTTTTTTAATATTATTTATTCTATTGTCAATTTTTTTTTATAAATTAACTTTTTGATTCGATGATATAAAAATTCTTAAAAAACGGAATAAATCGACCAACATAACTTTTTATCAGAATTGCTGCTTTTCTTAAAAAATAAAATCCTCTATTTTAGGAGAGTTAGAAAATGACGCATCTCTGCATCATAGCACCACACGGCCCTAGACATGAGTTATAGTAAAGTATATAAGTGGCCTTAATTCAGACAATATACTACGAATAAAAAAAAATCACACTATAATTAGATGTGATGCATCTCTAGCAATGTAATATGCCTTGGTATTTATAATTTGGGGGAAATGCCCTATTTTAATCCTTTTCTTAAAACATTATCTCTGAGAATATTGAAAAGCATTTACAAACAAATATCTACTTGTAGAAGAATAATGATCTTATTT
The DNA here is from genome assembly GCA_023701765.1 of Hylyphantes graminicola. Lineage (NCBI taxonomy): Eukaryota > Metazoa > Arthropoda > Arachnida > Araneae > Linyphiidae > Hylyphantes > Hylyphantes graminicola. Next base: position 15,979,796 of record CM043116.1, read on the forward strand.
TTAAAGAAAGAAGTCCTGACTGATGATGATTTCAACGACAAGCCAAAACAATTATGAATACGGAGAACACGTTTTAGGAGCTGAAGCTTTTTAATTTATATAGTATATAAAGGCTCTATTTAAAAAGTATTTTTTTTTCTTTTCGAAATTCTAACCCAAACGAGTCAAGTATAGGGCAAAACGCTAGCAGCTTTCTCCACAGTAGCACAATGCAACGACTTAAGATTTCTGGTTATCTAAATAATTGAAAGATATATCATATCACAGTGGCAAATTAGGCATACGTACGAAAAACAACGCGAGTTTAACGTGTATATTGTAATTTACTTCATGAATCAAAAGACTCAAGAGCAAAGTTAATGATGTTTTTTAAATGAACATAATTTGATCCTTTTTGTTTTTATTTAAAACTTTATTAGATTTTTCAAGCTTGGTTAAAAAAACATACTCCGAAAAATATTTCAGACATTGATTTTTTTCTAGATATCGTTATTTAATTTTGCTGTCTTTTTATTGAGGAATATTTATGTACGTGGAATTCGTACTTCATAAAATCTTAGCCACTTAGAACTGTTGAAATATAGTTATTAATTTTTTTATTACATTTCTTCAAATTTGATTAGGTTTTCTTCTCTTCTGGAGGATGAAAATTTAAATTTCGTTTATTCCTTATTAACAATCTAGTGTTTACTGTTTGGTATAAAGTAGTAATGTAAAAAATAAAACTGAGTTGATAAGGCTGCTAAAAATGCAACTATACTTTTAAAGCAAAATATTGCATGATGTTAACAAATTATTTACTAATATTTCATAGTTATCATTTTCTTCCCATTTATACACTACTTATTTTTTTATTATTTAGGTACCTACTTCATAATGGCAAAATTTAACATGTTAATAATTTTAATAAAATTTGGTTTTTACTTGGGTTTTAAAAAAATGCAATGATTACTGTTTGGTATTGTTTATCTATACTTGCTGTATAAAATACTTTGAAGTTATTGCAATTTTAACTTCATAAATGCTTACAATTTTGCATAGAAAATAATGTATCACCAACTTTTAAGAATTTCTTAAAAGCCAAGGGAAAAAGTATCATACACTTAACAGGTTTATATAGCAAAAATCTGATGTAAGCATTTTCTGAGAAGAAATACAAAACTCAATTGAACAAGGCAAAACCCTGTGAATATTTTAATTTTTATTTGGTGTTAGGACATTTCAATTCTTTAATTGAAGCAGTTTTGACATCATTTATGCAAAATATCAATATAAAACGAAGAAGTTTGAATCAGAATGAAAAATTACTTCTATATTCAATTATAACTTTTTGACAAGCAAAATTACATTTTGGGGCACGATGTACCAAAAAATTTACAGAAGTGAAAGGAAAACTGTTATAAATATTTTAATAATACTAATAAGGCTGTAATTTAAATAATTCCTATTTTAGCCTTTAAATATACGATACATTAAAAGAGACCCGAGAAATGCGTGAAATGATAATGCTTCTTTCTCGAGACTGTGGCTTCTATGAACTTATAGAATTCTTTTTTCCCTTGTAAACCAAAAAACATTTGCAATTGTTGCCCACAGAAGTGTTAAAGGCAATCAAATGCAAACATCATCTAGCATTGACTGAGGGATCCCCACAAGGTCAAGATGGCTCAGCAAACTTCAGTTTCAGCAATCTGCACTCTCCTGAAAAGGATGCATTTGTAGAGTTAAAAGTACAATAATCTCGAAGCTATAACTACGATTGAACACTTGTAACGTCTCTGAGAAAAGGTTAAGGCCTAGCACGGTTAATTACTGGAAAACCATGCTCCCAGGCGGAATAAATAAGGCAGAAAAGGTCACACACAAAATTAAAACAGAAAAGCAATTTAATTCAATTAGGATATTTAATAAATACTTTAGGGAATGAGGTACAGGGGGACATTCAAAGCAAACAAAATAAAATAAGAAAGGATATTGCAGTTGACAGGATAATCATCAGCGAATGGACGAGTCAGGTCCTGCACTAGATCACACGATGTCAAAAATAGCTGGCCGACATACTCGAAATTCCTCAACTGGCCAAGAATATCAAGAACTTTCACATTTCAAAAATAAACGTAAAAACTCAGCTGCTGCTATCTAAAAAAGATAAAAGACAATATTAAAAACACAGCTAAAACAAATCATACTCCTAAAAGACCAGCGGAGACCCCTGCCATGAAGACTGACAACATTTATACTATCTGATAATAATATTCATAAAATGCCTTTTAATTCTTAAGGCAAGGTGAAGGATCTGTGGTTGAAGGGCTAACTGCACAAGAACTGCATTACTTCATAGAACAACTAGGCAGGCTAGGTCCGTTACGCACTGAACTAAAATTTTGACATTCAGGACAGGGGGCGGTAAGGAATTTTCCACATTATTTTGTGTTCTTATTTTTAAAGTTTCTTTGTTTCAAAATACAGTTTTGCAATTATATAAGGGCCAGTCCATTAGTATACCAATAACAAAATTTTTAAATGGATTTTTTTTAAAAAAAAGTAATGCCCAAAGGATATAAATAGGGATGCACCAAATACCAAATTTGGCCGAATACAGAATATTCAGCCTACCTAAACCAATTTTATTATTCATCAATTTCAAATCAACATTGTGTATATAAGTACACAATCGCACAATAATTTTAATACAATTTAGCTATTAAATTTTCAATTGAAGCAACAGACAAAAAAGTAGTGCTCGTTTGTTATTATTTGCATTAAAAATTTTTTTTTTTCACTATTCGGCCAAACCGAATATTCTGCTAAAGCGGCCTAATACCGAATATTCGGTGCATCCCTAGATATAAATTACGGTAGAATTTCCCATATACCTATAACAATACACATTTTCAAACTGAGTAGGTTGAACAGCACCCTCTGCCCAGTTATTTTTATTTTATTAAATGATTTTATTTATATTACTTATAACAATCCTAACTGACAATTCTATTTTTTAATGGTTACTCCAAGGATTCGACAACTGCATAACTCTCATACATGGTAATCAAAGCCAGGTTGGTTTTAAATAAATGATTTCAATTATGGTATGAAATAACTCAACATGTGGAAGGTGCTAACAACAGATTACCTGATGAAACTCACACTCAAGCTATGTGGTGGAGTTTCACCATCAGTATCGTCCCTACTATACATACTCTCAACAGGCATGACACTTACAGTCTGCTCCCTAAAAAAAGATGTTTTTAAGTATTATAACAACATTTTTATTCAGGAAGGCACCGTTGTGTGGAAAGCTATATAAATGTTTGATTACTAGGTGATTATGCTTCTCATTTATTCTGGAAAATTCCCATGAATATGCAATCACTAGAAAGAGTCACAGATTAAAAGTAGGCAGTCTTTTTAATTGTCCTTAACTTAAAGGTGGTCAAAATTCAGCAAGATATTTTATTAAAATATGATTACAGTACAGCACAAGAAAACAAAGCCCTAAGTCTTCCGTGTATCTAAAAATTCATACGAATACAGCAGCAATTAAATTTGCAAATATTTGATTTATCATCAGATTTAATTAATATGAATTGTGGAATGTAGTAAGTAGGGACCCTTAAATTTTGTCATAGTCAATTTCAAGCATGGTCAAAATGATTTGCAAAATGAAAACGTAAACCAATAAATTTTTCAACAAATAAAAGTAATATGTTTCATAAAATATATGATAGGAATTAAAAAAAAGAAACTTACTCTATTATTTGCTCCTTTTTTTTTCGTTGAGCACCTACACGTAGGTCCAATATGTATACATCAGTAATTCAATCTAATTGAGAATTTTAAACCTTTACCGTGTGTAATTACTTTGTTAGCGTTAAGAGTTCTTGATTTGTTGATATGAATATCCATATGATTATCTTATCATAGTTTAAAATGTCCAATCTCAAGAGTTTTCATAAAAAGTATACAGCGTACCGCATGGCGTTGTCGATTTCAATTTTCACTTTTATTTTGAAGGTACGCAAGTTGACCACGTGACCAAACATTGATCACGTGATCGACGTGCGTACCTTTTGTAAAGGTACGTGGTACGTACCTCTATACACTCCGTTGAGTTTTACTCGAAGAATTCCGATCGATTCCAAATATTTATTTTATATTTTTTATTCAAGGCCCTAGTTTCTTTCACACGCTATAGTGTAGTATAACTTGACTAAGTGACGTTTCGTAATTGAGAGAAAACTACGAGAACTCAATGTGAAATACATAAAATTTAAAATAGTAATCATAAAATACTTATTAAACAGATCTTAAAATGCAAAATTTAGTTTACAATTTATTTTCAGAAAATGAAATGAAAATCATGTCTACTTTAAAAACCAGAAGTTGTCTACTTTCGTTTTTCGGGGAAATCCCTTTTGAAAAAATTAGTTTCGAAATCAGAAATTTGCTCGTCAACTTTAAAATTTGTCGCTTTGAATGGTTGTCAATTGGTCATCCAGGTATACTAATTTTTTCCGATATATTTAATTTTTTAATGTATAATCAACCCATTATTGTCAAATTGCCTAAAATCAAATTATTAATGACTGTTTACAGATCGCAATTTTTGTTAGGTGTTTTTATTTGCTATATACTATTAATAATAGTAAATAAAAACACCTAACAAAAAGTATTATAATAATTATAGTACTTTTGTATTAATTATTTTTAAAATACTTGAGATTTAATTAAGTGTAGTTATTTTAAGTTAATAAATTTTTTAATGAGTTATGTTTTCGAATTTTTGCTTTTATGATTGTCTTATTGTTTCGGATTTTAGTTCGTTTTGTTTTATAATGCCTTACGATAAAGAGTTCACATATTTGATATTAATGTAATCTATAAGAAAGTTTTTGCTTTGTTTTAAGTATTTCTGTTTTATTTCCTTATTTTTCCAATTATTTATATGGTTTTTTTTGTTATTTATTTAGATAGACAACAATTAAGGAAGTTAACAAAACTTGTTTTGACAGCTACAATGGAGGCGTTGGAGTATTATGAACTTTTCATGAAAGTAATACTCAAGGAAGTTGCGAAATTCAACCTGAACATAGATTCATACTCCACTCATATAGATAAACTAACAGCTGAACTTGAAGTAGACTTTGATAGCTTATACATTAGGTGTGCATACATGTATCGCTGTGGCACAGTTCTTACATACTTGTTCAATGATTGCATCAATATCTTCTTTTTAAGCTATTCTCATATAAAAGACCTTTTTTCATTGTGGAAATCTTATTCTGCAGTAAAAATCTTATCTCTGAGCACAGGTCCTGGTTTAGACTTTATAGCATTTATGTTGGCTGTATTAGAATATGATTCATCACCGCCAAATTTTGAAGTCAAAGTTTTAACTAAAAACAGAGCATGGCGAAATACTAGGAAATTAATTTTAGAAGTGCTTAATGATAAATTTTCTGGATCTGAGTTTTCAAAGAAACCTTTGCAATATCAGAATTTAATTGTTGAGCGATCAGATTTTCTAAAGAACTATTCATTTGGTAATAATGTGACAGCTGCTAGTGAAGCAAATATTGTTTTTATGATGAAGACCCTAAATTTGTTGGCTTCTGGTGCACCCCAAGAAGAACGTTTAGTTCAGATGTTTAAGGTAATTTCTAAGATTAGTGAATTATGTAATAATTTAGTGAAGATTTATATTTACATAAAATATTTTATTTCAACATCTTCTAATCCATGGAAAGATACTGTAACTATTATACTGCACTCTAGTAGAAAAGGGACACATCAGACAAATGAATTTTCAAATCAAAAATGCTAGGATATTATTCTAAATTTTAATATCTAGTTGCTAAGCAAATCTTAAATCATAATCTCATAACTGTTGGGATACAGCTGGATCTCTTTATTTTTTATAATGAACAAAATGCAATAGAATAATAAAATTCAGGCCATTTTTTGAAAAACTGGCTTTATGTCAATTTGAATTTCAGTGCGTAGTGTTATTGTCAGAGTTCTATAGTAGGGTAGAGGAACGAATCGTACTGAGCTGCCATCGGCAGCCATGGCTCACTACAGAGCCCGGATAGAGTGGTAAAAGTGCTAGTTAATATATAATTTTGATACTGAGAAAGAAAGTACACCCAGGGCAAAGGCGGGAATCGAATCCTACCCGTTACAACTCACGGACTGCTAGCATTATGGCCTTCGATTCAAACCACTCGGCCATCGGGCCCCACATGCCACCCTATATTGTCTCCATGTGTGTCCATGGTGCTGTTGCCAGGTTCAGTCTCTACAATACTATAGAACTCATTGATTATTGTCTCACTTGAGCTATACAGATTTTTTCTGTGAAAAATGCAATCAAGAATAAAATTTGACTCTATAGGTATAATACTTTTAGTACTATTTTACCTGCAAATTATTTTCCAAAAATGTAAGTGCCTATAAACAATGTGAGTGTTTGTATCGATAAAATTTTTTTGTTTCCTTAAATATTATTTAAAAAAAATGTTTTTGCCAGATGAAACACTAAATTTGCAACCTGTGAAATTGTTTTTGTGAGCTTTATAAAGTTTATAATTTTTTCTAGGAATTTGTTGCATCATTGAAACCAGAAGCTATAATTTTTTGTCTAGACACTAAACCCAGTATAGATGTCCTAACTCAAGCAATTTCGCCCTTCCGTGGAAAATTCTTGGATGGGCCCAGTATTCATAAAGCTCATCTCCATGCTGCATTTCCTGAATTTAATGGTCATAAACCCAAGTCAAATGCCAGAGGCGTGTTTTTTGTATGGCAAAAATCACCTGACACTTTGTCTTCCAATGTCTCTGCAATAAATGCATCCATTGGTACAAAGAGTAAAGACGATATGATAAAAGTTGATAATTCTTTTAATATGTCTAATGCCTCTTCAGTAGAAAATGTGTCAGATACAGTTGTCAAAGATAGTGAAACATTAAACCTACCATGGATAGAATTTAAGTCATTTTGGCAATGCTCATCACCTCAAACCAAAGAGGTATTAAAAACATTGATGCTTACTGATGAAGAAAGTCCTGAACATATAAATGACTTTATGTCCCAAAAATCTGATACAAGTGACAAAAATTCCTTAAAAACATTTCAAGACTCAGGAGTTGAAGATATTAAAACATCAAAGAAAGAAGTTGGTTTAAATACTTCTAAAGCTGTAAAGTCAGAAGGTACTCAAGCAAATGCAGGACCTTCCCAAAGTAAATTGCACGATTATTTAAGTATGAATAATCAGGGAAATACATACAATAACTATGATATGGATTCTTATACTAATAGGAGTTTTGCATATGAGAATAGGCAATGTGAAGAATTGTCTTTATGTAAGAATACCTCTTCAGGCAAATTATCTCCAGTAGATTTGGGCAATCTGCCCTGCGGAAGTGGTTATCACGAATTATCTGATAAAAAGTCTAGGGAAAGTCTTGAGCCATTTTTATCTTTTGAAAATAAATCAATCCAAACTGATGGGTCTCTTGATAGCGCTACAGTCCCGTCTTCAGTAAAAGCATTGACCGAAAGAATAAGGCAGCTTACAATTTCTCTTGAGAGTGCATCCCAACAAAATTATTCTTCAAACGGAGGATGTCACAACCGCAGTGATTGCGTTGATAAACCTTCATGTTCGAAACAATTGTTCAATATGGGTTTCAAAGACCGAGATAGCTTTCCATCATGTCATAGGGATCCTCTTTGCCTAAACAAGGAGAGCCATTACAGTTGCCACTGCTCTCATAATTATAGGTGTATGAATTGCTGCCTTAAACCTTGCTGTACTCCCCCTATTCCAAGGTGCAGTTTCGCATGCCATCATCAGAGTGAAGAAAATCATTTGGCTAATGTTAACTCACAAAATATTGTAATACCTTTACATAATATCAGCGATAACACATTATTGCAGATAATTTCAATTCTTAAATCTGAATCTGTGACTTAAATGTTCTGAGTTAAAAAGAAATTTGATTGTGTATAAATGGATGAATGAAGAAATAAAAAATATTTTTTAAATTAGGACTCATTATGTTAATTTCTTAATTGGCACTTAAAAACAATTACTTTACCCAGTACATGCAACATTTCCCATTCCCCCCCCCCCCCCCCCAACTTACAATGTAGGGTTGTTTTAGCTAACTAATGCAACAGAGTAGACATATTTAATTTTTTAAGTCTTAGTTGGCACTTAAAACAAGAACTTGACCCTGTAAATTGAGTGTATGAAATATCATAGAAAATGTAGGGATTTTTTTGTATGTAAAACATAGAAAAAAATATCAAAACACACTCAGAAGAAAAGAGTCCATATTTAAAAGTTAAACTTTTAATTGTTGGGATATGTCAATATATTCTGCTCAATCGATAAAATTTATACACGCTTCACATTTCGCTTGGACATAACACATTCTCATTTTTTTGCAATTATAGATAAGCCACTTTTCAAAGCATTATTTAAAGTCAATTCGGAATAATAGTATGTAATTTCTTGTTACAAAATAAGAGACTATAAATAAATCAGCTTTAAAAAATATCCGAGTCATATATGTTGTTAACAGTTATTCAGAAATCTAGTTTGAAATATCAGTAAACAGTCTAGAATTATAGAAATATACAAACATTACTTACGTTATTAAACCATCAATGTGACTTTATTAAATCAGAATACAACAGTTTTTTCGTAAGCAGGATCTAGACTTAACAAACGAGAACTTCCTAAGTTAGGTGGATACGGTAAGCTCAGTAACATGCATGCAGCCTCCACTGCCGTGATAAGGTAAACTGCAGTAATCGGCACAATGAGTTGCACCATTTTTGCTCTAAAATAAAAAAAAGTTCCAGTATGTTTTCTTACCTGTTAAAGTAATTGAGTGCTTGCAACAAAGGTCCAAGTCACTATGGAAGATACTGCAGTTTACCTTATCACGGCAGTCCAGTCCTCTGAAAATATGTTTTAAATTCTCAAGAAATTTGTTTAAATTTTTTTTGTTACGAAAAATTTATATAGGGGACGACAGAATACAGTGGACCACAGGGTAAAATGGACCACTCCCTATTATTATTTTATTTATTCTATTGCTTCATATTTAGGTACGTAGTTGGCAGAACAGCATTGATTAATATAAGCTTACGACTGTGTGTTTAGCTGACAATTTAGTCATTTTATTCTAGAGCGTTCATTTGTGACAGACAGAAGTAAGTATTTACGCCAAAGTATGTCTTCTTTTTTTTGTTCGAGATTTGGAAGATTTTGCTTGGCACACAAAAAAATGCAAGATCATATATTATTATTGTTAATCTAAGCAAATAATTTAATTTAGTGTTAATAAGTGTTTTAGACACTTTTTTGTCCGACTTCCACATGGGGTAAAATGGTCCACCAATACCTGGGGTACAATGGACTATATCAGTGGTTCCCAACCTTTTCTGTAACATCGCCCCCTTCGTTAAGTTGACTAACAAATATCGCCCCCCTTTAATATTTATAATTTGTCCAATTATAATTTGAGTTAAAGTGTAACTAATAAAGCAATTTTATAATTTCAAACACTTACTAATATATATGAAAACAACCAAAGCTGCTTTATCCGGGTTACTCTTAAATAAAATCGAAAAAAATGTTTATTTTTCGATTTTTATTTAGATTTTTTCAAAGAATGAAAGTGAACTAATTAACTAAGATCTTTCAACTCAATTCTGGAAAATTTTAAGAGAGATGACAATAAAAATTAAAGAAAAAAATTAATGTTGAAAACTTTTTTATAAATTTTTTCACTTATTATATCAATTATTATTTTTTTCAAGCTCATACGCAAGTCTTTAAGACAAATGTCCAATTGATTTCTTTGTTTGGTGAGGAGCTGGATAAAATAACTAAAATTTTTTAACTAAATATATTGACGGAACGAGATGAGAAGTAGTTCAGCTATTTACCAGAGTTAAGGATCGGTGTAAATAACACACAACCCACAGATTCAAAAGGGAATGTATCGACAATAGAATCAGGAATTTCTAACTTGTTCAAATCTTCAAACCTCGTAAGAATGTCAGTTTGAAACTTGTCACGATGATCAAAAAATATTAGAATGGTTTTACTGTACTATAGTACAGTATATTTTAATTTTCCCCTTTTGAATACTCATCGCCCCCCTATCGCCCCCAAACTATTTAGTGCCCCCTTGATAACGCAAATCGCCCACTTGGGGGCGATCGCCCCCAGGTTGGGAACCACTGGACTATATGGTAATGGACCAATTCCCAAAAGGGAAGTTGATAAATCGAAACCGGCCATAATACGCTAGCAGTACCATATATTTTTTTCTGGTTAGAATGTACCTAATGCAATCTGTTACACTAGCAAGACGATTTTGCGATTCTTTGATGAATTTATCTCGTTCTTCTTCCCCATAAGCTGCGTTTGGTCCGTCACCTAAAAATTTGAAAACTTCATATACTGTACTTCTTAGCGCATTTATTGTTTTAAGTGAGGAATTTAAAGCTTCTAAATAAATCATCGAACTTTCCATACTTTAGCTTAATTCGAGTTTAAATAGCAATTTGTCCAAAAAAATTGAGTTTTATTTGAACGCTCCTGGTCGATTATAAATGTTTATTGTTTAGTTGGTTGGTTGGTAGACATATATTTTCAGGCTTGTGTGCTTGGTCGCAAGGACCCGCTTATAAACCCTCGTCAAGTAGGACAACACAAGACACACACAAACACATATGACAGATGTTGCCATCTGTTTCCACCTCCGCAATTTAGACATGTCCCTGAAGGGGAGGGAAATTTTCTCCAGAGACCTGTACCCATGGGAAACTGCGCAATGACCGCCCACAGAACTTTCGGACCCAACAGATTTTACGAGCACGTACTCCGCATATAATCGACAAACATAAACATCCATGCCTGAACAGGATTCGAACCCGGACCTAGCAGCTCCAGAGGCCAATGCCTTAACCACTACGCCGCCGGATCAACTGTTTATTGCTTATTTTTAATTTTTATTCAATCCCTAGTTTCTTTTGCACACTAGAGTGAGAGTGTAGTATAACTTGACTAAGAGACGTTTCGTAATTGAAAGAAAACTACGAAAACTCAATGTAATACCCCGTTTCCACTAGCGAGTTTAATCCAGATCAACTTAAGCTAGCTTAAATTGATCCAGTTCGGAAAAAAGTGCCGTTTCCACTAGCAAACTTTAATCTAGTAGTCTCGAACCCAGAATTTTTCAAAATGTGGTGTTTTTTTTGGAGGGGGGGGGGGTAGAGAATAGCGTTTTGTTTATGTTTATATTATATTTACAAATCGCTCGCACTTGCATTGTACTCGCATTTTGAAATTTGTTTAATATAAGCTTTTATTTCCTAAAAGTTATTTGATCAACAATCTTTTTTCAGACTAAATAATTCCCTCATGGATAATTTATTAGCTCAATCGTCGAACACGTTTAAGATTTCGGATATTGAGGCTTTTTATGATGTATATAAAATATATCAAACCCAATAAAGAAGCTTATTTCAACAATCTACTTTATTTGTTTGAAATTTTCAATAATAAATAATGTTGCTGCTCTAACTTGATGATTCTTTCATTTTTTTCTCCATTATTTGGTTCGCTCTAGCAAACTCATCACACAGTTATTTTTTATACAAGATGTCATTTTTTTTCTTTTTTGGTGCATTCCTTATAGCCTATTAAAAAATGTCAAAATTGATTTTGTTAAGTATTAACAGTTAGTTATTTGGCTGATTAAAATTAACTAAGAAATTTTATTTTAAGAGGTATTTATATGAAAGTAAACTGATATCATAATGCAGTTGCAATGGTGTATTCAGGATTTGTCTCCGAAGGGATTAGACCAACTAATAAAAGGGCATGGAACTTTAGGAGTTAAGGATGAAATACAAATTTTTAATATTTCATGTGTAAAGTTGCATGTTTGCAATTTTTTGATGAGCTAAAATATACTTTTGCAAAAAAGTTGGCGACATCGGGATTTTTCGAGAGCCTAAAGAAAATATAAAACAATGCTAATTGGCTTTTCTTTAAAAGAAACCTCTCAAATATAAAAATGACCTTCAAAAATCAAATTCAAACATAAACAAAACCTCATAATCGCAATCGCAAGGTTAACCTGTTGGGATTATTATTTTTTTTTATATATTTGTCGCCGTTCTGCTGCCGCAAAATGTTGTTGACCACGATTCTAGGATTCTTATTTACAGTAAAAAGTCGCCTGAATGAGTTAGATTCAGATAAAAATGCACTTAATTTTTAGAAACATCCTAACCAGAAGTGCAAAAAGTAATTAATAATTTAGTAAACGGTATGTAGAACGCTACAAAAATCACATATATAGAATCAAAACGAGCACAATAATTAAATATTAAACCCTTAACTTCAAATAAATGAGAATAAGAAAACTTGCGATCATGCAACAATTTTCACGAAACGTAAACAAATAGAAAGTTAAGCTAGATCAAAATAGTTAATCCTGTTCGCTGAACTCGATTAACTTAATCCAGTTCAGAACTCGATTAACTGTCCAGCTCATGACGTTTCACTTAGGCTCCGCCCTTGATCCAGATTAAGTTCGCTAGTGGAAACGGGGTATAAAATTCTTAAACTTTAGACTAATAATTAAAAAATACTTTTGAAACAGATCTTATAATGCAACATTTAATTTAAAAATATTTTTCAATAATGAAATGAAAATCATGTCTATTTTAAAAACCAGAAGTAGTCTACTTTCGTTTACGGTTTTTTTTCGGGACCCGGGAGGCAAAGCTCCTTCTACATCAAGTTGGGACAAAACGCGGGATGTCTATGGGAGAGAGTTGCTCAACTGGTTCGGTGCATTTTCGGCCTTCAGCGTATCGCAGCGCCTCTAGCGGGAAAAAGTCAGTGAGCATTAAAAACTGTCCCATAGACTTTTCAAGGGAAGAGAAAAGGGAAGGGAGGTGTTAGACTTCCCCTAAAAAAATCACCATTTCGGTACTTTTCAGCAGACGATCCTTCCTGAGAATATTCTTGTGCCGTAATTTAAGATCATCTTCATTATTAGGTGCTTTAAACAAGGAAAATCAACAGTTAATTTAAGTTTTATATCCAGGTTTGCAGCCCGGAACATAACGCTTTTTCGTCATTTTCGGCCTTCAGCGTATCGCAGCGCCTCTAGCGGGAAAAACTTTGGCTCCGATTGAATGTATGGTGTGTCCTAACTTGGTGTAGAAGAAGCTTTGCGGGAGGTGAATGCTCCTTCGCTTCTTCGGAAAACCAATGACGTCAGAAAGACATAGACGAATCGCAAAAGTTGTAGCGCCATCTATCTCATAGATACTTAAGCAGAGACCGATTTGAAAATGCTCGATTTAAATGAAATATATATCCCTTTATTTACACCTACTCTCCAGTATTGGTTAATTTAAGAAAAATTTCACTGTGCAAATATTTTTTAAGTAAAATATTTCTAAACTAATTATATAAAATACTGGAATTTGTTTTCAATCAATAATTATTGTATTACATATTTAGAAAATATATATATCAAAATATAATGTAATGAAGGATTTTACTTAAAAGTACATTAACAGTAATTTGAAGCATTTTAAAAATTTCTCTTTGAAATCGATATTTTTTTTTGATTCTTCCATTTATTTTTAATAAAATGAATAAAACAGTTTGCATATACAAAAAATAATTTATTTTAGTTATTTAATTTCTTTTTTAAAAATAAGAAAATGGAAATTGTACTAAAAAAATGAAGTTATAAAAGATTCATTAAATTTGAGTAGCATTGTGCCCGCATAGTGCAATACATCTTATTTCCTACAGCTAAATAAATTATTAAATGATTGAAAAGTCAGATAATTTTCAAGCAAAAAAGGTATACAAAACTTTAATTTAAAACAAATTTTATATTTTTTTACAACGAAAATATTTTCATGATCTTTATGAAAAAATATTAACTGATCATGAAAAATACATATATTTCAGTAGATTTGTTAGTACAATAATAATATAAAATAATTATATGCACAATATGAAGATACAAAGAAAATTTCTTTAAAAAAAGGAAGGAATAACATCAAATTGATGGCCTTGTAACAATTAAAATGAAACTTAATAATCTAAAAAATTTCAATGAGGCTAAAATTTAAGTTTATAATCTGGATATATATCAAGCTTGAAGTTGGTGAAAAAAAAATATAAAATGTTACTATTTATGTATATTCATGATTAATTATATAAAATGGTATATAATACATATATTATATAAAATGCAGTATGTGTCATGTAATTAGACATAAAAAAAAGCTTAGAATTAACGACAGTTCAAACAATTGTAAATGTAGTTCTCATTACTAAAAGCAACTTCTGTGATCTTTGCACATTTTTTGTGGTACAGCTGCGGAAATAAAAAAAAGTACCACTAGTGATTATTTCAGCCATTAGTGACCCTAAAGAATCGGACCTTTTTGAGATTGTGAATAATAAACGTTCTGAGTTAATTGCATGACACAAAATTTGCATAAGGGGCCGTCTTCATATTAAAAATGTCACGAACTTTGAAATTTCCAATAGCAACACCCAATTTTAATAACTTAGAAATGTTAAGCACTCTCAAAAACCCTTAAATCTAAGTTTTTGTTACATTTGAATGAATATTAGATGAGTTATTCAATCGAATCACTTGTGGATCATTTGGGGACAATCTCTAAATGACAAGCAATCATGCATGCAAGGCAGTCTTTATTTATCAATTACACATGTAATCTTATACACAGTCCCCTAAAGGGTAATTAAAAAATATTTTGCGATTTACTCGGCAAATTATGAATACAATTTTTTAAAAATTGGGATTTCGCTTAAATTTCCTGTCTTGAATTTATTTCTGTAAAAATATTAAGGGGTTTCTATTCATATTTTTTATAAAAATTAATATAATAATTATTAAAAAATATAAAAATTGTTTTAAATACCACAATATTTAATGCATTTTGTTTGGGTTATTATAATTTCTTTTCAGTAAAAAATTCGTTTCATTATCTTAATTATTTATAGATTGGGATAGTTTTTTATGCGCAACTCATTTAACATTATGGGACCTAAACTTTGCACGTCTCTAACTCCCCTAATAATGCTTAAAAACTAACAAAATTTGGCATTTAGTAATAACATAGGTCATAGATTTGAAATATGGACTCAAAAACGGGTGTTGCTATTGTAAATTTTAAAGTTAGTAACATTTTTAATATGAAGATAACCCCTTATGCAAATTTTGTGTCATGCAATTAACTCAGAATGTTAATTGTTTACAATTTCAAAAAGGTCCGATTCTATAGGGTGACTAACGGCAGAAATAATCACTAGTGGTACTTTTTTTTATTTCCGCAGCTGTACCATTTTTTACAAGTACTGCACTGCGCCATTCGCATATTCAAATTTGTTTCCTCGCCTTTTTCATAGGGTCTTCTGCACACACAGTACTCCTGTATCTTGATATCCTGCATTTTGTTTCTTTCCGTGCGTTTAACAGTTTCAGGAAATAGGGTAAAATGTCCATTTTTCAAACATTTCTTTAAATGTGACCTAAACGATGAAGTATCGTAATTTATCTCTGAAGGGCAACTCCATAATGACAAAAGCCGATACTTAAAAATTACAGTTATGCCTGTGCAGAAGCAAGCAAAAGGGAGTTATGATTGTGGAGTGTTTGCCATAGCATTTGCTGTTTCCCTGGCAAGGGGATGTTGCCCTTCAGAGATAAATTACGATACTTCATCTTTTAGGTCACATTTAAAGAAATGTTTGAAAAATGGACATTTTACCCTATTTCCTGAAACTGTTAAACGCACGGAAAGAAACAAAATGCAGGATATCCAGATACAGGAGTACTGTGTGTGCAGAAGACCCTATGAAAAAGGCGAGGAAACAAATTTGAATATGCGAATGGCGCAGTGCAGTACTTGTAAAAAATGGTACCACAAAAAATGTGCAAAGATCACAGAAGTTGCTTTTAGTAATGAGAACTACATTTACAATTGTATGAACTGTCGTTAATTCTAAGCTTTTTTTTTATGTCTAATTACATGTATTTTTCATGATCAGTTAATATTTTATTATAAATATCATGAAAATATTTTCGTTGTAAAAGAATATAAAATTTGTTTTAAATTAATGTTTTGTGTACCTTTTTTGCTTGAAAATTATCTGACTTTTCAATCATTTAATAATTTATTTAGCTGTAGGAAATAATATGTATTACACTATGCGGGCACAATGCTACTCAAATTTAATGAATCTTTTATAACTTCATTTTTTAGTACAATTTCCATTTTCTTATTTTTAAAAAAGAAATTAAATAACTAAAATAAATTATTTTTTGTATATGCAAACTGTTTTATTCATTTTATTCCAAATAAATGGAAGAATTAAAAAAAATATCGATTTCAAAGAGAAATTTGTAAAATGCTTCAAATTACTTTTAATGTACTTTTAAGTAAAATCCTTCATTACATTATATTTTGATATATATATTTTCTAAATATGTAATACAATAATTATTGATTGAAAACAAATTCCAGTATTTTATATAATTAGTTTAGAAATATTTTACTTAAAAAATATTTGCACAGTGAAATTTTTCTTAAATTAACCAATACTGGAGAGTAGGTATAAATAAAGGGATATATATTTCATTTAAATCGAACATTTTCAAATCGGTCTCTGCTTAAGTATCGATGAGATAGATGGCGCTACAACTTTTGCAATTCGCCTATGTCTTCTGACGTCATTGGTTTTCCGAAGATGCGAAGGAGCATTCACCGACTCGGGAGGGGAAATCCCTTTTGACTTATGTTTTCGAGTCTGAAATTTGCTTTTCAATTTCAAATTTGTCGCTTTGAATGGTTTCAATTCGTTATTCAGGCTCTTAATTATTGTTCTGAATTTCGTTTTCTAGTCTAGTTCATTTTGATTTATAATGCCTTATGACTAAGTTTTAAAAAATTAACTTTAATGTTTTTTATAAGTAAGTTTTTTTTCTTTTCTTTGCAGCTTTTATCTTTTATTTCCTTATTTCCCCCCCAATTGTTTACGTATTTTTTTTTATTTATTTAGATAGATTGCAAGAGAGTTAACAAAACTTGTCTGGACAGTGACAATGGAAGTAGTGGAGTATTATCAACTTTTCATGAATATAATACTGAAGGAAGTTGCAAAATTCAACTTGAGTATAGAGACACTGTTTACTCGTATAGCTCAATTAACAGCTGAATTCAATGAAAACTTTCAAAACCCATACGATAGGTGTGCATTCATGTATCACTATGGCACAGTTCTTGCATACATGTTCAACGATTGCATCTCTAACTTCATTTTAAGCTATTCTCATATAAAAGACCTTTTTTCATTGTGGAAATCTTATTCTGCAGTAAAAATCTTATCTCTGAGCGCAGGCCCTGGTTTAGACTTTATAGGATTTATGTTAGCTGTATTAGAATATGATTCATCACCACCAAATTTTGAAGTCAAAGTTTTAGCTAAAAACAGAGCTTGGCGAAATACTAGGAATTTAATTTTGGAAGTGTTAAATGATCCATTTTCTGGATCTGAGTTTTCAAAGAAACCTATGCAATATCAGAATTTAAATGTTGTTCAGTCAGTTTTTTTACAGAACTATTCATTTGGTAATAATGCTTTATTGGCTGCTAGTGAAGCAGATGTTATTTTTTTGATGAAGACCCTAAATTTGTTGGCTCCTGGTGCACCCCATAAAGAAAGTTTAGTGCAGATGTTCAAGGTAATTTTTAATATATGTGAGATTAAATGATGTATTAATTAATAGTAAAGATTTTAGTATATTTGCATAACAATAATTTTAATTCCAAGGTCTTTAAATCTCGGAAAAGATTCTGTGCCCTATTATATGCACTGAGAGTGGAAAAGGGGCCGTGTCAAACAAATGATTTTTTCAGATTAAAAACATTATATTATTCGATATTTCAATTTCTAGTGATTAAAGCAAATCTTAAATCAATTGCAAGAGAGTTTGGGTGCAGATAGATAATCTTTTTATTTTTTAGAATGAAATTTAATGAGAAAAAATTAACTTCAGATAACTTTTTGAAAAACTCAAATTTTAGTGTACAGTGCCGTATAAGATTGAGATAGAACATAAAGAGGCATAACTTATGTCTCATTATGTCCTATATAATCTAATTTAATATATGTCAAGGGGGGAAATATTAGTAATATATATATATATATATATCCATTGACATGAATACTTCTTTTGCATCTAAAAACATATATGAAGAGTACACGGGAAGAAGCGATTGATTTATTAGGCGGACGCCTGCAACTGTCGGCTTGGCAGCATAAAACCGGTTTCTCTTTTTCTTCTTCGCTTGGTCCAAGAGACGGGATCGCCAATTGCCTGAACTTGGTAGCTAGGAACCACAGAGATAGTAGTTAAGTACACTAGCATATCACGTGACCTACAACACTGACTTCATTGGGGCTCTTCTGAGAGCTCCTTGCGTGTCCCCTTGTCAGCATTGGAGGTCACATGATCTGCCACAATATTACTTTAACTATGATATCTATGGTAGGAACTGGTTTCCTTACACAAGTTTAGGCGATCACTCGCTATCATCGCCAAAGTGGCCTGCTAAGAAAACTTCTCTGAAAAAATCAATCAGTTTTTCCCGTGTACTCTTCATATATTTTGAAGCCCTAGTTTTTAAGAACACAAAAGTGTCCGCTGAGCTGTGGGTATGAATTTGCTTTTTGATTGGCCCTCTAGTTGTTACACGACAAAAGTGCCAATAATAAGGTTGATCTCAGCATTCGTAAATCTCGAATAAGACATTGTTTGATTAGAGCATCCAAAATGGCTGATATATTTACTTATATGGGAGAGATAAGTGTTTTTTGCTCACTACAGATATGGGTTTGGTGCAGATACAAATTCTAACTAACCAAGCGAAGATAAGACGCTAATATTGCGGAGCAGGGTATCAGTTCTTACAAATCTGGGCTTAAGGTGGTTTTTCACCAAAATTTTACTCGGTTTAAATGTGCATTGCCGAACTATTTTAGTAAGTAAAGACAATATGTTTTTAGCATCCTAACTGTACATATTTATCCTAGGATTTAAAATGAGTTTCCAAGATTTTTTGTTGTATTTTTAGGTTAACTCTAGAGAAACCACCATTTTATCTACCATCCCAAAATATTTAGTCTAACATGAATTATCCTATGATTCGCATTCTCAAAGCACAATTTTTTTTTCTGCAAGTTAAGTTGAATTGTCATCCCACTAAAGCTACACGGATTTTTTCTGTGAAAAAAATCCAAGCAAGAATAAAATTTGACTCTACAGTATAATACTTCCAGAACTATTTCGCCTAGTAATTAATTTGCATAATTGTAAGTGTCTTTAAAAAACAAGTTTTCTATCTATAAATGTTTTGTGTTTCTTATATTTTATTAATATTTGTTTTTAGAGATGCACCGAATACCAAATTTGGCCGAATAACGAATATTCGGCCAAAGTCCTAGCCGAATATGCGGCTGAATACCGTATATTCGGCTTATATAAACCAATTTTATTATTAATCAATTTTGATTCAATATTGTGTGTATAAGCTACACAATCCCACAATAATTTTAATACAATATAGCTATTAAATTTTTAAAATAAAGTAGTACTAGTTTGTTATTAAAACAAGCCTTTTAGAAAGTGTAACTTGGTAAAATTACAACACGAAAACAGAAGTATGAAAACTAAAACAAAGGTAGGTGGATCGGATGTAAAATGAAAATTAGAAACAAAAATAAAACCGTGGCTTGCAATATTATTGTATAATTACAAAATTAATTTTTTGTAATCTTTTAGTGCAACAAATTACAATTGTGATAGATATAGTAATTATCGTTTGTTTAATACAACTTGAATCGAGCTTGATTTAACATTATAAAAAACAAAAACTTAAGTATTTGAGTCAAAAAAGAAAACAAGTCTTGTTTGGGAATTTCTTCGATCTTTTAGAAGATGATAACATAAAGATATTCAAAATTTCACTATTCGGCTGAATACTAAAGCTATTCGGCCGAATATTCGGCTATAAACCGAATATTCGGCTAAAGTGGCCAAATAGAACCGAATATTCGGTGCATCCCTATTTGTTTTTAATCAATGAAACTTGGTACTTGTGAAAATGTTTTCTTGGTTTTATTAAGTTTATATTTCCCCCCCAGGAATTTGTTGCATCATTGAAACCAGAAACTGTAATTTTTTGTCTTGACACCAAACCCAGTATAGCTGTCCTAACTCAAGTGATTTTGAATTTTCCTGGATTATTCTTGTATGGGCCTAGTCTTCATGCAGCTGAGCTCCAAGACAAATTTCCTGAATTTATAGGAAATAGTTCTACATCAAATGCCAGAGAAATGTTTTTCGTATGGCAAAAATCACCAGAACCTTTGTCTTCCCATGTCTCTGTAATAAATGCAACAAAGAAGAAAGGTTATGTGATTAGAGTTGATAACTCTTCTAATAAATCAAATGCTTCTTCTGTAGATAATGTGTCAAATATAGATGTCAAAGATAGTGTAAACCCAAAAGTCCTTTCTTATATGGAATTTAAGTCCTTTTTGAAATTTTCATCACTTAAAACCAAACAGGAATTAATAACACTGATACTTACTGATAAAATAAGTCTTGAACCAATAAATGACTTTATGTCCCGAAAATCCGATACAAGTAATAAAAATTCCTTAAAAACATTTAAAAACTCAGGAGTTGAAGATATTAAAACATCTAAGAAAGAAGTTGGTTTAAATACTACTGAAGCTGTTATGTCAGAAGGAGCTCAAGCAAATGCAGGATCTTCCCAAAGTGAATTGCATGACGATTTAAGTATGAGTAATCAGGGAAACACATATAATAACTATGTTATGCATTCATATACTAATGGAAGTCCTTCATCATGTGATAGCAGTTTTACAAGCGAGTATAAGCAATTAGAAGAATTTTTATCTTTAGGTAAGAATACCTCTTCAGGCAAATCGTCTGTGGTAGATTTAGACAATTGCCCCTGCGGAAGTGGATTTCGGGAATTATTTGAAAAAAAGTCTAAGGAAAATCTTAAAACATCTTTATCTTTTAAAAATAAATCAATCCAAACTGACGTGCTTCTTGATACCAATTATATGGCGAATGTAAACGCACCAAATATTGTAATACCTTTACATAATATCAGTGATGATGCATTAATGCAGATTATTTCGATTCTTAAATCTGAATCTAAGCCTTAAATGTTCTGAGATTTGTATTTTAGAGTTTTGATTGTGTTCAAATGAATGAGAAACGAAATAAATATACATTCTTAATATAGACTAGTTATGTGAAATTCTTATATTACACTTAAAAAAACTATAACTTTTACCCAGTAAATATAGAAACAATCTATTACAATTTAGGATTGTTTTGCTAGCTTAAAGCAATGAATAGTCTTATTAATTATGTTTTTCATAGAGGTTGAATATTTAAGTAATGCATACTAGAACTGAGCAAGCCTAACTGAGAAGAGGTTTTAATTTAACACACTTTTGATTTTTTAAAATTCGATAATTTTAACTAAACTTATTTTTGAACAACTTAAGTTTAAAATTGCTGATTTTTTAAAGATTAGTTGTTAATTAGAATGATTTGCTCTTTCTTAATGTTATTTTTCTTATTTATTTGAGTTCATGAAATATTATAGAAATCTAAGGATTTTTTTCTGCATGTAAAACATAGAAAAAATAAAACACTCATTAAAAAGAGACCACATTGAAAAAGTAAAAACATTTAATAGTTTATATCTAGCAAAAATATTCAGTTCAATAGATGCAATTTATACAAATTTCAAATTTTGCTTGGAAATAACACATTTCTCAATTAATTTAATGGGATCCAAGCCACTTTTCAGAACTCATTTCAATAGTTACTAATAATCAATTTTTGAACAGTAGTTAAGTATACTGTCGCCCTTGTAGTGTAACGGTTAGACATAGCTCGAGACTGCAGAGCTGGGGTGGGTTCGATTCCCGGGTAAGATGGGGTTGTAAATAATTGTACTTATCTCAGTCTTATAATTGGGTGTAAATGTGTTGGCTGTGTGTAATAATAAATATTCTTTATTATAAAATAAAGGAATATAAATTAAATCATTTTCGAAAATATATAATTTGCGTATTTTCTAAACATATAAACATCAAATAAAAGTTTAGCTGCTACAAAAAAAATATTGTCTTTATTTTAAGCTAAAGTCATTTTTTTTTAATATGCAGTATACTTTTCATCCAGAAGTTCAGATTCTTCTTTGAATTTAAAAACTTCTATTTTTGTCTTATTTGGTGTCAGAAAAGTTTACTTTTTATTGGCATACAAAATAATTAGGAATGATATTAGTGCTGAAACATGCCTCACGCTTTGTAGAATTTAAAAGTTTACAATTTGGATTAAGACTACAAACGTTATACATGCATAACAAAATGCATCTCTTAAATGCATAAGTTGAATGCACTTATTAAAGAATCATAAGCATTTAAAATGTCTTAAAATAATAATATGAATGCATTATATATTGAGCAATTCAATTGATGGACAACTTTTGATTTACAAATAAACTTTATATAAAGTTTAAATAATTTAGCTGGATATATATTTTATTAACAAACTATTATATAATAAAAGTCGCAATTGAAGGGTTATATGCTCTACTAGCTGATGTACGCAAGTGTTGACGGGTTGGAAAAAAAGAAACACCAAATAGATACAATTATTTGTACCATACTACCATTTAATATGTTATGGTATAATAAACTTGTTACTTTTCCCATTTGTTATAAAGTACAGAATCCCGTTACTTATATTACCTTAAAAATTCAAAAAATGCTATAAAATTAACAGATAATGTCATAGTAATTTCCCCAATAAAAACATTTTGGCTCATTTGGCGGGGAAAATATATAGCTATCAACACACCCATTCAGCTCTGGTGCAATGACCATCGCACAACCAACCAGCTAATAAAAAAAGGCTCTTTTTGAGTTTTTTTAAAAAATAACTTGGCGTGTTTGGCAAAGTATTTCGCGAAAAAAGGAAAACATAAAACCCTAATATGCATCTGTAGTGCGATGGCCTTCAAAAAAACAACGTCTATGGTTCAGTATAAGCTTAACTATGCTTTTAAAAAATTCATAATTAAAATGATATTAGGCACAATAAAATAATAGAATGGACTATGGAGACTGGTAGGATTACGGCACTTGAAACATATCAATTATTGTTTCAAATTATTACTTTAGTTTCTGAAGGCAATGAATAAATATTAAACAAACTGAACATTTTCAATTTTAATTGTTTTCTAAAAAGTTTTATTTAAATTTTTCTGCCCAATGGCATCACGAAAAAAGGGAAAAAAATTATCGGATTTGAGCAAAAGTGGTGTATTTTTTTCCATAAAGGGGCACATAAAAACAATTGTAAAAGATAGAAGGAATGGGAATAATTAAAAAAAAATATTAGCCTATGTTTGTTCCGGAGATGAGATGAATTTTTGTTCCAAATTTCGTGACAATCTGTTGCGAGGTTCTTCAGATTTCGCGTCTTATACAGACCAACAGAAGTCGCCTTTTATGTATATAGATGACAATAATGACAGAACGGTTTCAATATCGGTAATTCTGACAAGAATTATGTTTGGTTGAAATACAATGTTCACAACAATTTGAAGTAATTGAGCAATTATTGGCCTGTTTTCTTATGCAACAGTGATTATGATGATGGCAGGTATTACATTGGTGTCTTGAACAACAACTTCTTTCAACCTGCATACGTTTGCAGCAAGGATATTCAAAACCACAATGATGATTTGGGGAACTTCTGGTATTGATGGTATTATGAGACCTAACCATTCCTTCTAAATTGGTAACTAACCCTTCTAAAGTCTTAACTAAGGACTCGAAGGAACTTTTTGAATCTGAGACAGTGCTGTTGGAAGATTCACTTTTCAGACCACCTACTAGCGAATCCAGTTTTCTTGAATCTTTTATTTCGGAATTATTTTGAGTGGCAGCACTTTTATTTATGTTAGCACCAGTTGCAGGTTTTTGTGATTCAACAGTAGGTAGTGAGGTTGGAAGCTTTGCAGGAGAAGATGTCTTTTGTGGAATAACGGACTCCTTTTTCTGCCATGCACCAAATAAAGCACTACCTGTATTAACAGGATAGGCTTGTAGCTTTGTAGGTATTTTTTCAGCCATCAAGTTAATTTCAGTTGGTCCATATAAGAAGTTGCCGTTTGCATTAAGCTCGTTGAATTTGCTCGAATAATCCCCATTGAAGATGAGAAAAACTAAACTTCCTGGTTTCAGACACTGAAGTATATTCTGAAAAAAGAATTGGTAGATTAATTTCATATATATGCAATAGAATGTTTTAATATGTAATATCATGCTATAATTTCAATATAATGTGCTAATATTCAGTTCTTTTTTAATAACTCTGAGTTAACATGTTGCCGATCCATCAAACAGTTCCCACGTTCCAATAGGCGTCATAATAAATTCTTTCCCAGAGAAATTGCAGAATGCAATAGAATTTGTCTTGACTCCACTCTTCTCACAACATAACCATTAAAAATATATTCACTTTGTAATTGAAGCTCTCAACATGCGAGGTTGTGTGCTTTTCAGCGGCCATTCTAGGCCCTCTCTCTACTTGCCGTAAAGGCTTACATTTGGTCATTTGAAGAATACTTTAAATATTTGATCTGAAATAATAAAAATATTTGACGTCCAATCTCCCTCCAATTCTGGAGTTAACTGAAGAATATGTAGGCTTATAAGGGAAAAAACCCTAAAAAAAAAACACGCACACACACAAAAATACTAGGGATAGATTTAAGTGATGATGCGAATAAGAGGTAATTGTAACTAGAAGCTTTACAAAAAAGATAACTAACAAGTTTTATTTCAAAAGAGAACAAGTTTAGTCAAGAATGCTTTTTCATTTGAAAATGTAGGTTTTTTGCATAGTACTAGCGCAGTTAAAAATTTAATTAGGTAGGACAAATGAAAAGGTACATTTGTTTAATGAGGGCCTTCTTCAACCTTTGAAAAACCTATTAATAACTGTTCTAGATTTGTGTTACGTTGTCAAGCAATGGAAATGCACAAATGAGGCAAAAATTCCACTTCATATTTCATATGATTCAACAAGTATACCATACATGAATTTTTTAAGCTTATGAATAGATCAGCTTTATATCATGGCTGTACCCAACGTTTAAAATTATATAATTAAATTAGTTAGATAAAAAGAGATCTATATTTTTTAATAAAAAATGTTATTAAATTTTGCTACTAAAATTAATTCATCGAAACATCAGGTGAGATCAAGATCAACAAAAATATAATTGTTAAAATGTTTTGTAGAATCATAAAAACTTTTAAGTTGGATGATTGCAATGCAATTACCAATCAATCAGAAATTAATTGAGAATAGTAAAATGTTAACAATTAAATTTTTTTTCTTTCTAATGGGGCTGCAACATTGGCGGTCAAGCCTTTTGCAGACTCGGCATATTCCCCAGAACAGAGAGCCATTTCTTTTTGGTACCATATAGACGACTCTTACTACCAGTTTTGACGCCCAGATCACAGTGAATCTGAGCTCTCGGTGGATGTTAAAGTATGCCGAGATTCAATTTTGCCAAGAAAACCCGAAGCCAAATAAATGGGCCCTCGAGGGATCTTTAGCATGCCACCATAATCATACGACATGCATGCCCAAGATTTTCCCATCCAGAAAATATGACAACTCATCTGGGGCTCTAACCCGCGATCTTGGGCTTACGAGGCGGGCACATTTAACTTCTCAGCCACTGAGCCGCTTGAATAATTGTAAGTAGGGTCAAGTGGGGTAAGTGTGATTGGGGGTAAGTGTGATAAACAGCTCTTGTAACTTTGGAAATCATTCTAAAATCTGAAAGTTTGCAATATATAACATTAGACCACTTATAATTAAACTAAAAAGAAATATTGACCTTATTTTTTGTTTAAAGAAAGTTTTGAGCTTTTGAATTTAAATGCAACTGTCTTCTTTTTATGTGGGTTTTCCTATGTGGGGTAAGTGTGATAAAACAGCAATGGATTTTGAAATGCAAATTTTGTAACTTAAAATTGGAATTCAAACATATAATTTTTTTTTCTACATATGTATGTTTCTTATAATAATTCACTACCAATTTTAGGATTTGGAATTTACTTGAAGCAGAGAATGAATTTTCTTAATGAAAAATGCAGAAACCCTATCACACTTACCCCACTTGACCCTACATATACTTATATTCAACAGTTAACATACCTTTAAAACTTGCTCATTTTTATTGGGTATGGTTGAGGTAAATGCATGACAAAGAAACAACACATCGGCCATCTTGATACAGGTTTGAGCTTTAGCATGAATTTCAGTTGCTATATCACATTGAATTAACTTAAAACTTGAAGGGACCTTTAATTCTGCTGAGTCTATCATAAATTTAACAGTTTTGCGCCAAGTACCGTGTTTGTTAACAAAATTAAAACTCACAGGTCCTTTTAAAGATTCACCTAAATCATTAAGTGAAGATAAAAACCCAAGTAAATGAGTTCCAGGTCCATTACTTAAGGAACATATATTAAGATTTGGAATTGCGCACATTTCTCTGATTATTTTCAAAGAATTAGGAGCTCTACTAAATTTTCTAAAACAATGTCTGAAAAACGTTACATTGAAATTGCCGTATTTGTATAAGTACGAGATTCTCTTAATGGGTCTGTTATCGTCTTCGTAATCAATCGCAACATCAGCACAATAATTTTTATCATTCAAGGAAACATTGGTTTCTAAGAACTCAAATTCTAGAACTCGTCCGCAGAAGTCGTACGAAGTCATGGTGGTAGGAAAAAAACAAACAGAAACTAATGCTAAAAATAAATTTAAATAAAAGTGTAAAACAATAAATAGCTACTGGAACAGTCGGGGCACTTTAATATTTTCTTAGAATTGCACTTTTACCACCCTATTTCAGCAAACATTAAGAGCTTTAACACGGCTAACATACAAAGAGTTCGAGTAAAGAAATTCTATGAATAGAAAAATTATTTTGAATACTTAGAATAGTTTGTATAAGTATAAAGTTTCAGTTTTGTAGTTCATTATACATTTTTAAATTACTACAAGTAATGTATTCAGTTAATATTTTTAATATTAAATTTAGCTATAATATGGCAACTTGTTATTTGTAAACAAAAAAAGTTTTGTTTTTTAAAATCCGACACGCTACCGTGGCTGCCGTGCTGACTACATTTTTTATTATTTCAAATCGAACGGAATGATATATTAACGCCTATTTATTTTAAATAAAAATGGTGAGAAACATAATCTACAAAGATGTCAAAGTCTTACTTGAGAATGCTGCTGTTTGTCAAAGGTGTATTTTGCGATTTTTAGGGGAAAAAGAATACACCAGTTATGTTTCCAAAGTAAATACTAATAAGGTAATTGCCTCAGAAATTTGATAATGCATAATTATTAACTTGTTGTCTTTATGCTGGTGATCGCTGTCGAATGAAATATTTTCTGATGTGTACTCGTGTAAGCATACTAAAAAAACTTCAAATTAGAAATTTACTGCTTAATTGTGTTTAGGTTGTTATTCATAAAATAAAAAGCTTTTTTTAATACTAGTCAGGACTATTTATTAACGTGTATAGTCGGACATAAATTTTTTAAATAATTTACCGCACCCTCTAAAATGTGTTGAGCATTTTGATCCAATAAAACGGCTATAAAAGCGATCACGGAAAATAACGAAGACTCCACAAGAGACAGCTACGTATCAAAATTTTTACCCCTTTATCTAATCTACCATCCCACACCTAATATTAGAGGAAAAAAAACTGCTAGGAAAGCTAAATACCCGAAAACATTCAACGATTAAGAAAAGGAAAAATTTCATTATTTTCGCATCTTTAGAGAAACTAGCAAACATGATTCTCCCTCTCTTGTATCCAGAAAGGGAAAAACCAATGGCTGCTCTGTGGAAGCCGAAAAAGGTCGCCAAGCGTGGTAGAAAGCGTGCTATAGGGTTGCCAATGGCCGATTTACGGAAGCGCAGCCATAATCTTTGTAATTCTAATCTTTTAGTCCATTTCATTGTTGCCTCGGAACACCGTATTCGGGCCGTAATGCTATTTGGCAACTTTTGGCGTTCGTGAATTAAGTACGTTTTCGCTGCTTGGCTGCAAAAATTAAGTCCTTAAATAGTATTCCTGCGCTAGCAGTACCGTTATGATCTCTCAAAATTTGCACAACATTGTCTTAAAATTCCTTTCTTTTCTCGAACTTTTTTTATCTAATTTTCATAGTTTTAAATTTTTTGTTGTTTTACATCGAAACTTATATTTACAGGCAATTATTAACTTAGTAAATGGAAGTGAAGAGACATTGATTTCAGATGGAAATGAAAAGTGCGAATTAATTTGCGATGAAAATGATCCAGCCTCTAAACGTTTCCTGCCCACACCATGCCCTGCTTGTCTTGGGATTTTGCAAGATAAATGTGATGAAATCATTCCAAAAGTGAGTTTTTAAGTTTTTATATGCCTTTTAAGGCTGCACTCTAGCTTAAACAATTTAATGAGTGCATAGATGCATTGAATCACCTTTACTGTACGGTAGCTGTCGGCAGATTTTTCAGATTTGGCGATAAATAGTTTTTTTTTTGCAACCTGTCTGACTTCGACTGATGATTCGAATTCTTTGGCTTTGCAACGATTTTCCGGCAACCCTATCTTACCGAGCGTGACGTCAAAAGTCGCCGCAATACGGACTTTTGGCGCGATTTCGGAAAGTTCGCCAATAGTTACCGTACAGTACATTTCTACCCATCGAATCTTTGATGTTAATCTTGCCCCTGTATCACACATTTTGTTGCATTGTGCTTTTTTTGCTTGCCTCTTGGGAAGTACAATATAATGAAAGGTTGCTTTGCAAGTTTCCAGTTGTCTATTTTTTCCCTCTATGACAAGCCGTTTAGCACAGCCAAGTGCACTTTGTCATTTAGAACTGTGTTCAAATGACTAGCCCGACACATATTGAGAGAAGCTAGGAGGCCCACTCCATAAGATATCCTTGAATGTACAGGTTCGAAGTACGGGTCCAGGCTTTGGTAAAATAACTGCATTACATGTGCAGCCAAAATACCTTGTGAAGAGGGAGTGCACATTAAATATGCTCCAAAGTCCGGATCCTGTAAAGTTGCACTTAAAAAGATGCGTTGGGTGCCTACTCAGGTATTGGCTTATCATTTGGCTGTGGTTCCAAATTACAGTCTCCGTCTCTAATAGTTCCGATGTAGCTTTAATGTGACAATAATTCCACCTAACCCATAATGAGGAGTTACTGTACCATCATTTGATTGTTATAAAACTAGTATATAATATATAGCATCAATAACTGATTATAAAACTAGTATATCAGAATCAATAACTGTTTATAAAACTAGTATATCAGCATCAATAACTGATTTTAAAACTAGTATATCATCATCAACAACTGATTATAAAGCTCCAGGTATACTGTAATATTATACTTGGTATACTTTTATATTATGATTAAATTATAGTTAACTATTTTTTCTTAATTATATTTGACAATTGTTACTCATAAGCATGATTTATTTAGTAATAACATAAAGTCTTCCATGAATAAAATCACCAAGTTATGGTATTTAATTTTTTTGTATAAATTAACAAGTATAAATAATTAATTCTACTTTTAAAGCAAAAATGACTGTTATTTTTCTTTTTACATGCCATTGGAATTTATCTTCCATTAATTTAAAAACTGACTTAAAGCGGGCTAACATGTTTAATTGTTTTTATAGATAGAGGAAGCAGTGGTGGCTAGTCAACATGAATTTAAAGAATTTGTTCTACACATAGCCCTTCCTGTTATCTTTGATTTAAGAGATGTAATGAATTTTTATTTTTGAACAAAATATAGTTAATCCTTATTAACAAACTCATTAACAAAACTTTATTAACATAAACTCATTAACACAACTTTATTAACATAAACTCATTAATATAACTTTATTAATATAAACTCATTAACATAACTTTATTAATATAAACTCATTAACCTAACTTTATTAACCTAAACACATTAACATAACTTTATTAACATAAACTCATTAACATAACTTTATTAACATAAACTCATTAACATAAACTCATTAACATAAACTCATTAACATAAACTCATTAACATAAACTCATTAACATAACTTTATTAACATAAACTCATTAACATGAACTCATTAACATAACTTTATTAACATAAACTCATAAACATGAGAACCAAAATACTTCATGTCATCAGGAGAGTTTTGATTTGTGGAAGTTTAAGATTTTTTAACTATGAAACTGATTAAAATTTTCCTAATATAAGGTTTAATTTATAATGTTTACTTTGTGGAACACATTGGTAAAATTTGCTAATGAAAATAGAATCTAAGTAAATTTATAGTTATTTTCAAAGATTTTTTCCTAATTTTAATAAAAAATTTTATAACATAATTTATCTAAGAGAAAATTTGACAGTGCTTTTATTTCATTCTAATTTCAATTGAAATCTCGGGTACAAAGATCTACTTTAAGCATTTTATTTTTAGCATCACCTTATGTAAAGCTTAACATGCAAGGATTAAATAACAAGAAATAATAAATTAAAAGCACTTTTGGCTTTCTCTTAAATGAAACAAATTTCTTAGTAAGCGTTTACGTTAATGAGATTCAACTGTTATTTAAATTAAGCTAGATGTGCCCATATTGATTTATTCTTTTTAATATAAATTATTCACTAAACTACAGCTTACTAAAATTACAGTTTAATTGTTAAACTTGCAAATTTCTTCTCTCTTCACTATTGTTTGCATGCAATTGCAAAACTTACTGAATCTTTAGACTCGGTAAGTTTTGTGATAATAAAAAAATTCATAAATATAAAAAAATTAAAATCATAATAAGTACTTTATATAAAAAAAATTAAAATATAAATAATTTACAATATATAATATATCTTATATATAAAATAAATAATATTATAATAAATAATAAAATATGTTAGCTGTATATGAATTCAATACTTTAACAAATGATATCTTTTATTTTGACCTAAGATGTGTTTTCTTTAAATAAATATTGCTCTAAAAATGATTTATTTTTTTGTAGCGACTGTTTATGCTTTACTTGAAAGATAAATTTGGGTGAGTAAATGCTAGTTTGTTTATTATTGTTTAATTTCAATCTTGAAAACTTAAGCATTTTCCATAAGGATTAAATTTCTAAATATGCACATTGTGTAAAGTACACCTTCTCTTTATAACTTAATTAAAAGTAGTTATTATATTTATGAATGTTAATTCTGCTTTCCTCTTGGTCCGTTTATAGCC
This sequence comes from Hylyphantes graminicola, assembly GCA_023701765.1. Lineage (NCBI taxonomy): Eukaryota > Metazoa > Arthropoda > Arachnida > Araneae > Linyphiidae > Hylyphantes > Hylyphantes graminicola. The sequence goes on from CM043116.1 coordinate 16,011,392, forward strand.
TATTAAGAGGGACTGTCAGTTCCATAGAGCTAATGCATTAGTTTTGAGATCAAAAATTTTGCAAAAGATTTGCTTTGCCATGTTATCCCATATTCGCCAGGTTCCGTGTGACAGGTATGAAAATCATCATAATATCAAAATGAAACAAATTTGAAACGAAAATGTTATCTAGTTATTTAATTATATATATTTGAAGTTTTGAAATGCCAAAAATATGCTGCAGATGGGGCCACTATTTAAATACTTTGTCAGTTAATAATAAAATAACCATATGTTATTTTCTTTTCAATTTTGTTTTAAATTGATCTTATAATTATTCCCATTCCTGGTGAAAATGGGATAACATGGCAAAGCAATTCTTTTACAAAATTTGTGATTTCAAAACTAATGCATTTAGCTATGGGACTGACAGTCAATTAAAGGCTTAAGATAATAAAAAAATTTGACATATTTTAAACTTTTTTTCTAGGGAATCATATGACTTTAAAGAGTCAGACATTCCATCCGTAAAGGACATTTGCAAGTGGGTCATTGGGTCAAAATATGGTGAACTCACATCGACCAAATTTACACCTGATAGTGATTTCCAGATATACATTTCCTCATTGTATCCGGAAACTGTGAAGGAGTGTCTTGTTTTGTAAGATTTTGTTTCTTTGTTTTTTTACTTCAATTTTTTCAAAAATTCTGTAAACTCAGTTGTCAGGCAGTCAATGAAGGGTCTACTTGCCGTTTCAGCTTATGTGATAGAGGTAATGGGATGCATTAGAGAAGATGTTGGTCAGATTGATTTGATACCTCACTGTTAAGTTCCTGAGCTATATTGGTCCCCATTTTATCAACCCAGTACTGAGAGAATAAAAGGCAATAACATTTTCAATACTTTTAAAATATTGAAAGTTAAAGAAGCTACTTTTTGCGCACACCGATTTTCTAAGAAACTTTATTATGACTACCGACAGGTACTGTAGTAGGTATATCCAGAATGCGAGCCTCAAAAGCATTTTCCTCCCCCATTCCCGCTTGTGGTTTCCTTCGAAACGGCGTAGGTGTGTTTCCCCGTCCCTACTTGGGTTTGAACTGTTCAGATTGTTAACCTCACAACAGAACCTCAAACACGTTAGGTTTTGAAAAGCGATGCTCCCCCTGTTTCCTAGAAAACCAAGCAAAGGGATGGGGGCTGAAAGTCTTTTCGAGGCTCGCATAGTAAATGGACAGACTATAGGATTTCATGTACCAAATTTGAGGTACGTAGCTCTTTTAGTTAGCTGTAGAGTGAGAATACAGAACTTCATTGGCTAGTAATACTAATATACAAACTATTGAGGGCACATTGTCTCTTTTTTCCCTTACATTTGGCCTGCAGTCCCTTTTGCTAGTTATTGCTTTTACCAATATACACGTACATTAAATTCTACATTAAACAGAACTTATCTATGTTTATTTTCTTATTTTATTTTATTATGAAATTAAACAGAACTTATCGATAACAACACTTAATAAATAATGTTTTACATGTGATAGTAATATTTTTTCTCATGATTTAACTAGTTTAGTCAATATTTTATTTGTAATCTTTTTTAGGTTTAAAAAATGTCCAGAGGCATTCCCAAACGGTAGGAAACGAACAGTGAGTTTTTGAATGATTATTTTTCATTTTTTTAATATTAATATTTTCACAGTTTTACATTTGAATGATTTTTATGTATCCTTTTAAATTATAGGCTACAGAAGATGATATTTACACGAAGAAATCTGTATTAAAAGCAATGGAGGCCCTTTCATCTGAAATTGAAAAGTAAATTTTCATTGTATTATCTATTCTTTTAAAGAGCTTACGCGACTATGCATAGTATTCGAAAATATCTGTCATAAACCAGACTATTTACTATTCCAAAGGTGCTTAGCATCCAAATATAAATTTAGTAGCTGGTTTAATTCAAATACTTCATTTGAGAATGAAATAATTATTGTTAACCTTTGGTCTTGTACAATCAGACCACTGTCCTGACAATTATATGACCAAGTATAATTTATAGAAGGATAATGTATCAGTATGTCAAGTAATTAATGAATGAAATAAATTGGCCAACAACAAGTTATGATTATTGACTTTTCCCATAAGAAATAATTTGTTTAATTTTTGACTTTTCCATAATTTGTTAAATTTTCGACGTTTAACAGTTAAATCCAGAACTAAATGCTGTATTTATCATTTTTTTAGACACTTGCATTTTATGTGAAAGCAGTTCTAAATGATAGTTTCCATTACTACCCTATTTCATTTATTGGGACTACTTGACACCTCTAGATTTAATATCTCAATTCCTTTTAGGCTATACGATCTTCCCCCATCCCCACCCGAGAAAAGCTGTTCCTTTATTGAAATCAAATGCACCCACTCCCCACTGTACCTTGGCGGTCGGTACAATAAATATTCCCGAGAATTGAGCCAAACGCCTTGGGTTGTAGATGGGGAGCGAAGAATGGAGTCATCAGTTAGCGAGCTTATTACAGATGTTGTACAGAAACATATTCTATCAGATAGTAATTTAATTTATTGTTTTTATTCTTTCTATTAAGGCTATGAAAAAAGGTTTTTAAATAGAAAAAAAAACATAAAACCGTTTGGTTTAAAAATTACTTTTTTTTATTTTCATCTTAAATGAACAACTTGTTTTCGTTTTTTTTTTTAAACTCCACACTATTATTAACATACAGTACAGAAATTTTTTAAAAAGAAATTTAAATAATATATTAATGAAGGCAAATTTTTTTCTCTGGAAAATAACATTTAATTTTTATCTTGGTTTAAATCATTGTAAAAACCAAGTGATTTCAAATGAGGTTCCTGCTTACTATTACAATGCAATTTACAGCCTCAATTTTACAAAAAAGCCATAAAAATTTTATGTTGAATTTTTGATGTTTGCTGTTTAAGAAAGTGTAAAACCTTACTGTTCTTTCATTGTATTTCAATGTTCTTGTTTTCACCTTTTTGCCACTTAGCAACCTCTTTCACTAAGCACTTCAATTGTCTTAATTTGCAAGAATTTCTTCTATTTTATTCATTTCTGTTTGAAATTTTATTGATTCCTTAAAGGGAAAGACAATACTAGAAATAATTTCTGAACCCTTTATAAGGCTGTGGGAAGTATTCTTCCCAGCAACTTCATCCATTTTGATTAGTGCTGCCATCTCCTGATAACTTCAGAAAACACACACAAAATTACTAATGCATTATTCCTATGGACGATACGTTTGAATAGCTCCCATCGGGCGATTGGAAACATACTTTCACCGAAATAAATGGTCTTAATAATCAAAATTAGTTTTAGATAATGCGCTAAATGAATTTCTTTGTATAAATCAATCTCAATCCCAGAAATACTTTAACGTAACATTACTAGAAAAAAAAAAGGCCTTATAAAGGGTTAAATTGATAAAATGCAGGATATTAGTTTTATGATAGTTCATTACAATTTTTTTTTGTTTTGTTTTAGAAATTGTGTTTTCTTCATCTGGAAGAAAGATGTGGATGTGAAGATGCTTGGAAATGGTAAGCAATCCTAATTTAAGTTTAAATTGTGGGTCTGTTTTTTAAATGAGATTTGTTGTCTTATAACATGTTATAATTGGAACAGATTAAAAATAATATGATCTATTCCTTTCAGGTCGTCCTTTTGTATTGGAATTATTGAATCTCAGGCGATTAGAATGGTCAATGGAAGAAATGGAGGCAATAGAAAATGTACATTTAGTTTTTCATAAGTTCTAAGTTTAAACTTGACAACAAATTTATTCAGTTTTGTTGCATTTGGAAATTATAATTTTTTATTAAAAGTTAGACCTAGTTTATTTTTGAATTGATAATTTAAAAGTTAGAGTATTAGTGTTTAAGCATGATCAGATTTTCCGTATTATATTTATAATGTATTTTATGAATACAATTTTATTGTAATACAATAAAATGTATTTTTATTTCAGGAAATTAACAAGAGTACAACAGACATAGCTGTTAGACATTTACAAGTTATTACTAAGTAAGTTGCATTTTAATTATATGTGTGCAATGTTATAAAGCTTTTCTTTTATTAAAATTCTATCTTAACAGTAATATTTAAATTATTATTGTATCTTAACTGTAATATTTAAAATAGACAATGGAATGATATAACATGACCTTTTCATATTCAAATAAATAAAATACAAAATTTGTTTTTGATGATTAGTTTGATTAATTACTCTTAAAAACATCACACATTTATAAATTATAATCTTTCTAATTACCAGGTAAAAATATAAATATTTATACTACACATTAAACTATTGCAATTATTATAATTTAAGTTATAATATTAATGTTAAAGCTGCAAAATTTCCTATTTTTTTCATAAGTGTCAAGATTACTATTTTCACTTTTACTAAAACTATACAATTACAAATCAGTAATATCTCTCTTATATTTAGATTAGATACAGCACTGCTCAAAGAAGGAGAGGAACAAAAACGAAAAACTTATTCTGCCCTTTGTTTTGTAGAAAAAACTCTAACCGAAGAGGACATAACAAAGCTAAACAGTATCAAAGACTTAATACTTTATCAAAAAACACCTATACGTGTTTTGCATAGGTTAGTATCATATTAACGGTTTGTAAGGTTAGTTTTATAAACGAAACTTCAATCTCTGAGATAGCCAAAAATGATGTTGTAAACAAAATGTGGCTAGTTGGGTTTGTCACTTTTACAGCAACAGAATATTATTGTGCAGTAAAAAACGCTATTTAAGAAGCAGGGATAGTGATTAATGTTGTAAATGCTCTCAAATCAGTGAAACTTATCTTTAGTTTACTGATCTTTAGTTACTTTTTAGCTTACCCTATTAACAGGTTGGAAAATACATGTTTAAAAAAACATGTTTTTTTTGTTTTAACCATGTTTTTTTTGTTTAAAAGTTTAAAAAAAACAATTGGATTTTGTTATTGAATAAGTTGTATGGGTTTTAAAAAAACATGGTTCTTTTTGCGTCTTGGTCTTCTATATTTACTCCCATCCCCAATAATTTTAGGCATGTGCCTTACATCTTTCTTAATCAAAGAATCATCGAATACAAGAAATCCTTTGATTATCTGGCGATTCGGTGTCTTCATTTGATTAAATCAGATGAGCTAATAGAAGAATTTATAAGCTAATTATGTAATAGATTATGTTTGATATTATTTCAATTAACTAAAATTATGTACCACAATGATAATTAGCATAAATCTCGCAAATAGGGGCTATAATAAATAGCAACAAACGTCAATAGTGTCAGGATCTAAAGTATCACACGTGACACAAGGTTTATCCTTCAATCAGGTCTACTATTTATCACAATCTTAATCTTTAAGGTAATACAGCATGGTCATATATCCTAAAAATAAAGCCTATATAATTTTTTTTTAGATTTCTTCTTCTACTAAGTACTTTCCCATCCATCATATTTTCCTTCTCCTTGCAGTAAAAAAAAGTTGTTTTAAAGATGTTTTTTTATTACTATGTTTTAAAAATGTTTAAAACAATTATTTTAAACAATATGTTTTAAACATAACAACCCTGCTTATTAATATAATCATATTTGTAGGATCACACTAAAGTATTGGAAATGAATATAATTATGTAAAAATATTAAAAATTAAATTTTCGATTAAAATGTCTACTTAGGAGGACTTTATCAACAAGAGAGAAACTACTTCACAGTGTTCAAGCAAAAATGGTTGATGATCATCAGTTATTGTTGAAGATTGAAACCCAAGCTGGAACTATCCTTGCACTATCTGATTTTCTATAAATTTTTATATAACTTCGCTAATAGAAATATTATATATTTAAAATCTGTTAATCCAGGAATGTATTTACTTAAATTTTTTATGTTGCATTCTGAGCAGTATGTATGTAACTCATTGTTATATTGTGCTTCAAGGAATGTACAATTTAACGAAAGACTTTAAAAACTAATTAGTATGTTTGTTTTATTATTTTGTTGCATGTATGCCTTTTCCAAAGTTTTTGAGTTTAATCACAGAATAAGACAGTATATTTAGTGGAATTATGGTTGAAGGAAACAAAAAAAATTCAAACAAGAATTATATTTACTGTAACAAAAAATGCTTTATTTGGACTATGGTATATCCAAATGCACGTTATGACGAAGAGGTACTGTACTGAAGAATTGTATGTAAATTGTTAGATTTTTAATTGTTGTCGATGAATTCTAAGCAAACATTCATTATAATATGGAAGTCGTCTTCAAGTTCTCCATTGGAACTTGAAGGATTATGATATATCTTGGTGTACAATGAAAAAGACATACCAATGCAATATTCCCCCCCCCCCCCCCCCCCCTTTTACTTTGGCAAGTTTTTTTCAATGTTATATATTTACCTGTTATAAATATATATTTACCTGTTATAAATATATATTTACCTGTTATAAATTTTAACTAAGGAAAGATATGTGAAAGAGTTTGCGCATAGTGATTTTGGAAGAACAGTTCCTAATCTAGGAACATTGCTCAATACTACAGCTGACATTTTAGAGCTGGATGTAGAGGTAACAAATCTTTTCTCAACATAAATCAATTACATTTACTAGGTCTTGACTATACGCTTACATCCTTATTATAATTAGGACATTATTCTTTTTTTTATTTAAAAACCTACTCTCCACATTTCTAAAATAAATTTTCACATTTAAATTAAGACTATATAATAAATACCAAAAGGAAAAATGTGCATACAATAGGATGATTATCTAAATATTTTTTTCCAGTGTTTTTTACCTGTGGTGCGAGAAAGTTTAAACTAACGAGTACGAAATTTGAACAGAAGGCAAATTACATTTTAAGTTGACAATTTCTCCATTATTTTCTTGAGTAAAGGTTATAACATATTTTTAAGTTTACGATATGACTCAAAATATAAATTTTTTAAAACAAATTATGTCCATTAACAAATTTATTAATCACTAAAACGTTTTTGTTTCAGAAGCATTGACTAGAAAGGGCCACCGAAAAGTAGTTTCTTGACAATAAAGGTTTATTTAGTTGGTTATTTGTTGTGTACTTTTTCCGTTTACACTTTTCGCCCCAGATAAGGGACTTTAATTAAAAAATGTGTCTGTAAGAATATATTTATGAAAGCTATTGCAAATAATTAGGATATATAAAAGAGTAAAAAATAGTTAGGACGCAAAATGCACCATATGTCTATATTTTTTCCTCCTATTTAATTATGATTACTAAATTACGCTAATTGACAAGGAAATTTTGTTAAATGAATTTATTTTACCTGTTTAGTCTAATGATTTAATACGTTGAAACCGCATACTGCATTAATAACAGCCTATCATCCATTTTCCCTCAAATGAAACTGTGGCTTTTTAAGTGGTACTTATGTACTTAGTACAAAGTAAAAGTCCAATAAAAACACTTTAGGTTTTATTTTACATGTGAAATTTTATTCACAGTCAGAAGTCAATTACAGACGTTATATTTTTTTCAACAATAAAGTTTTAGCTGCAGAATCTGGCAGACATTTGACACCGGTTAATGCCAGTTTGACATAATTTTCTTTCAAAGATTTGTCATGACATGCAACAGAAATAGTGTTCTTGATGCTAATAAGAAACGAAGAGAGCAAGTCCAAAGTGTCCATTTCACAAATAGATACAATGTGGCAAGCATCAAGGAAAACATTCAACAACAACTGGGGATGACTTTTTTGGCCAACAATATCCTACAAAGTTGAAAGAAAAATGTATGATTAGAACTAATATACATGTTTTGAACGAATGTATTTCTTTTTATAAAAACCTATGATAAATCAAGTAAATTTGTAAATAACTGTCCACGTGGATGTTTCATAATAATTTCATTGTGAGAAAAAGCTTTAAAAGTTAGCAGGGTGGTAACAAAATCCTTGAAAAAAAGTTCCCTGATATTTCCATGATTTCCCTGATACTTTCATAAAAAAACCTTGATTTTACAATTACTTTTTAGTTTATGTTGAATTAATTGTCATACTAGAGCTACACGAGGGCTATTGGTGATGGGCGTTGAAATTAAGAACCACAGTCAAGTGACGAGCGCAACGCAACCATTAAGGGCAACGTAAACAGCTTTGGGACTTTCTAGAATATTAGGCATTTGATAATAATTGAGAGGTTTTTTTTGCCTCTGCATGATAGGAATAGGGCAGAGTTTTCTTTTGTAGCTCCGTTTCAGGCCAATTGGACTAACCAGAATATTTTCTTTCGATCAAGAAGTGTCCACTAGTATTGTGATCACAAAAACAATCTAAACCTACAGTTTAAATAATCTGAAATGGAAAAGTTCCCTGATATTTTGCGAAATTTGAAAAACTCCCTGAGAATTCCCTGATATTTCCAGAATTAAAAATTTCCCTGATTTAAAGGTTATGTTACCACCCTGGTCAGTTTGTAAATACGAATTACCTAAAGTTATGAAACATTAACGAAAGTTATTTCAACCAGACAAAAAGGTGCTTATACTAGACTACAATTTAAGAGTTCTTTACTTCCATCTATGACTGGGTCCTATCCCTAATTTGCATTATAAATTTTTAATGTATAATAGATTTTTTTTATAAAAAAATTTCTATAATGCACAGGTACATTTCACAAAAAAAATAGCTTTGGCTTATTTATTGATTCAAGTGCTAGTCACAAGTGGACGTGTGACAGGGGTTTTTTTTTTTTTTTTGTTTTTGAGGAATTATACCAATAAACATTTTTGATTCCAGAAACTTGCAAAATTGTTATAAATCGATGCATATCTCGTAATAATAAATAATTAACCAAGATACAAGTTTTAAAGACTTTCAAAAATGCTAAAAAATAACTATACTTGGTGATTTACAGAATGTACAGTTTATAATATATAAATTGCTACTAACATTACAAAATGTCCAACAGGAAATATTAGCGAAAAATAGGTTTTGGGTCAAGACAATTTCAATAAAATATTTACAATGCCAACCTCTAAATTAATATAATTATATGAAACAGTAGTTAATTCTTGTAACGAAGTAATAATCTAGATTTATAATTAATCGCTGATAAGGCATATTCCAATTACATAAGTAGCAATAATAAAAACAATTAAAAATAATAGTACTTACTATTATAGTGTTCGTGAAAACACTTGTCATATATTGTTTATCACAAGCAGATTTCTTTAATCAGGTATATGTAGCTATCCATCAAGGTGCGCACAACAGCATACAAATTTGAGGATCGGCGAAATTTAAATGTTCAATAAAATTAAAAGATTCTAAGCAAGAAAATAAAAATATTTAGAATTACAAAAAATGTCTAAATAAAGGAGAACTGTCCCTTTTTGCTACTGTCTACCAACCTCAAACTTATCCTATGGAGTTATGTGGACAATGATGGCAAACTAACCTTTGACCAACTTAGGCCACCACTATGTAGCGTGTTTGCTTTGTACAATCTCAATTAAATCACTAAGTATAAGTCTTGTACTCATAGAAAGAGTCACAACAACCTTGAAGTTATGAAGAGTTAGTAATTCTTTTTTTTCTTTCACATCCTAAAGGCAATCATGTACAGCCATGTTGACTACTCAGAATGCATAGAATAAACAGTACTAAAATGCACTTTTTTTAGAACTTTATATCAAGTCTATTAGTAAGCGTTTGGAAGTTTTAAGACATTGATTATACTTTTGATTCATATACAGGGATAACTTTTTTGTCGAAGTCAAACCAAATTTTTCTCCAGTCAACTTACAAAAGAGCTATTAATTTAATAATCATAGATACAAATCTTAAAAAATTAAATTAACATACCAGAAAGTTTATAGGTCTTTTTAACTTTAAAAAGTAACAACTTCACTGTAAATGTGTATTTTTCCATCAGTAATCAATAAAAAAACCCATAATTAAATGTAACCATTTAGAACAAAATTTGAATACAATCTTTTCAAAAAAAAAAATATTTCTATAAAAAAGATAGAGTTGAGTATACCAGACTAGTTATAAGTTTTATTGAGATAAATTAAGTCATTTTATATGAATCACAAATATATGATTACAAAGATGGTGACAAAAATATAAAAGCAGTAAATACTTTGGGAATAGTGATGGATGCAGCTACACAAGTCTATCCTGCTGATCAATATCGTAATACACTTTTAGAAAATCAGCGTGATATAAAACCCTTTCTTTTTTGGTAAACTTGGACAGCAACTACAGAGGAAAAAAATTATTTACATTCAATAAAGCATGTTAAAACTATGTGTAAACTAAAAAAATGAATTGACCTATCTACTCATTTAATTCATTAACATTCGAATTCGACCCATTTAAAATGACTAATATTAACTTACTGGAAATAAAGTTTTCAGAAGGGAATTATATTTATGAATACTTCTCAAGGAAGAAAGCCTCTCTTGGAATTCTTGTTTTGGGTTCTCACTGTGGCAACAATAAATCCATGAAATTTCAGACAGGCCAGATGTATTTACAGTATCTGAAAAGTAAATTATTATTGACAATAAATTTAAATAACACAGGAAATGGCGATTCATATCAAACAGTTAGATCTCCTTGAAATATATATATATTTCTACAAGGTGCCTTTAGAATACAATAAACTATTTTCCCTACTATGACATTATTTCGCACTGTTGCTACACAGTTTCAAAAAATCTTCAGTCATGCTTTTGAATCTTTTCACATTTAATTCTAAAAAATACTTTGGATAACATTTAACTCAATTATAGGGGAAAAAAATAACTTTAAACTAATATTGTGTGTGTAATAATGTACTCTTGTAATGTACAGGGGGGCCCTTTGATGTTCATAATATTGCAATGTAAAATAATAAACTTACAGAAATACATCAGAAAATTATCTAAAGTTAGACACATTTATATTTACCTCAAAAATTTTATTTAACAGAAATAAATAGGATGGGAAAGGCAAAGAGTTACAAAGATAAACGTTTACCATGAATACCAGTATTTAAATTCTAATCTTAAGTGCATCTTTGAAAAGACTTTGCATTTTAAAATTATGTGTGATATCAAGAAAACAATAAATATTCGACAAAAAAATTAAGAACTAAAAAAATAAAAGCAATATTATACTAAGAAGCGATCCCGGAAGAAGATAGCCTTATAAATGCCCAAAAAATAACTTATCACCATTATTTAAAAACATAGTATAATAACTTTCCTGTTTTTGAAATCAGGCTGATTTTAAAATAAAAAATCAATATAAAATCTTCTATGCTCTGTTTACTATTATATTTCATATAATATGTACTATCTGTAATTACTCACCATGGCAGATTTCTGTATCATAGAAAGGTTTCAAATACACAGTGACAACCGGATCTAATGTTGAAAGGTGTCGAACAAAACGTAGTGGCCCATCTACAGAAATTAACAAAAGAATAAATTTTATAACTAAAGGCTATGGTAAATAAAGACCTGCTGAGAAAATAAATAATTCTATAATAAAGCGAAAGCAGACGATAGAAGAACTCAATAAACAAAATAGAAAATATTTAAATGGCAAAGCGCTTTTCTTTTACATATTTTACTACAAAATGCGTTTATATTGACAATTTAAAAAGGAAAATTCTTATTGTTACTTTTTTTTATTAGTAAATTGTGTATATATTGATTGGACTATTCCCAAGCCCATGTTAAATAATTTTGGAATTTCATACCCTGCTAAAGTGTAACATTAAGTCAAAAAGATTGTCTGCAAAAATACTTTTAAGTTAGAATAATTACCAGACACTCCACTAGAGCAAAATATTTTTAAAATGAAGCTTGTTTGGAGAGTGGAATCCCATTCAAGTGCAACACATCCCGGACTAAAAAAGATATACATTTTAACACCAAACCAACAATTAATTTTTTTTTCGAATGTATTAAATTTATGGTTAAAATAACAATATAATTATGATTAGTTTAATGAACAGTTCTGACTGCCCAATTTTAGCTTTTGACAAACGGTTCTTTAATTCAGCCAATATTTGTACTTCCCTTGTACTTGTATACAGTAACCTTTAAGTTTGAAATATCATCCCACTAGAAATACACTAGCGCTATTGTCGACAAGCATCATAATTTAAAACTACAGTCAAGTTGCGAGCTGACACCTGAGTAGGCACCCAACACAACCATTGAGGGCAACATTATACACAGTTTGGGGACTTTCATGCAAGAATCCTTAGTTGAAAATTCACACTCATTGAGTTGAGTTCTTAAATTGGAAAAACATTTACCATTGAATTTTCCATGCAGCATCTCACTTTCAGCCAAAAGAGAAAGTGTAAGGAGAAGCAATTCCTTCCTTTTTTTCCATTCCCGGATTTGATGCATTCCCGTGAATGGAACAGTTAAGACATTCCATCAGCGTGGAAAAAGACGAATCACTAACTTCAGTGCTGATATCCAGTGGTAAGTACCCTTAGAGAAACCTGAGTACAACAAAGATGGACTTAAAGTGAGAACTGAGCATTTAAAATTTCAAAATTTTTACATGCCCAGTCGGGCATGTTAGTCTTGGAAATACACGCACCGAATAAATTTTTTTACATGCCCAAGCGAAGGGCCGACGAAAGGAAATACGTGTGGACAAGGGGGATGTTAGCCGGAGAACCAGATTACATCAAATAAATAAAAAAAAATTTGTGTATTAAAAAAACAAAAATTACATAAAAACTTTTGAGAAAAAATTTGTTTCACATATGAACTAAAAATAATGGTAAAAGACTGTTATACTTAGCAATGGAAACAGTACAATGACCCTCCAGAAATTTATGCAAGTGCCACCTGCAGTGTTTCCATGGTACATGCGGCGCGAGGGACTATGTTGGGATTATTTCAATAAAACTACAAAAGAGCATTCCACTTCTGTTTACAATTCGGACCACATTTTCAGTATCTTTGTTAAATTTTTGGTTTGAAAGGCAGTAAATAAAAACAAGAAGTTCGACTAAAAGAAATAAAATACCTACTTTCCTGTTACTTAAATACTTACTAAAAATTCTTTCTTGAAAAAACTAGGATGTTTTACTGTAAAGTGACATCAACAACCCGTTTTCTACATTAAATTTATATACAAAAGAATAAAATTTAACTAACCACATTAGCATCTAGCTATAATTCAACCTTCGTAAACATTATGTTCATTTATTTTCTATGACCAATATAATAAATAATTACTTATCGTCCGCATGATTTAATTTTGCAGTTATAAATAAATATTTAATTTTTCGTAGAAAAAAAAACCATAGAAAAACGATTCCAAAAATGCAACTTAAAAATAATAAATGTAATACACAAGTAGTTTGTAACAGAATCTGTCACGTAACCTGCTTCCAACAACAGTTGTGTTTAACAGTAAAAAGACGCCCAAACACAGCATAATTCCTATATTAACCATTTACCACTAATTCAACGATTTCAGTTATTATTAATTTCGAGAATTAAATAATTATTACTTAAATCGTTTGCAAAAAATTATAATTTCAAAAGAATAAATATGTACTATTTTTCTCTTTTGAATAGAATGAAAACATTGCTTACCTACCTACAGAATTTTGAAGTGGAAATATATTTACGTCATTTTCAAACTGATCGAATGTCGCAAAAATAAATTTATTTTAATATTCATTGTCTAAAAGAATTTAAAGTTTCTCAACGACTTGTTGCCATGCAATGGTGATTTATTTCCAACAAAATGGCTTCCTATGCTTTTAAATGAGCATTAAATGTTAAATTTTTTAAGTAAGTTCAAAGTACCTAGATCGAATTCTTTTCTGAAATTTTTCAATATTTCTCATTTGGATACGCTGAATTTTTGACGTAGAATCACTTTCCGTAGCATTTGTAGTTAAATTCAGCGATTAAATGACCGAAATTGAATTTCAATAGCCTAATTCATATGGAAATTTTCCCCCCCGTGTCCGACAAATAGTAGATTTATTCCTAACCGTTCGTACAGAACAGACGGACAAAAAGTAAGGAAAGTCGGGTCTCTGAGTCATAGCGTTCTAACAAAAAAAAGAATTTTAAGATCGATGGATAAACCGATTTTTTGGAAGGGGGTACGGAAACGGAGGACGGACATTAAAAATCGACAGCAGTCAAATACCTACTTTTTTTTAATTTTTTTTAATTCTCGAATTAACAAAAAAAGAAAAGTAGCTAACAAATAAGATGCAACTTATATCCTTTTCTCAGATTTTTAATTATCTTATGAAGCTAAATCGGAATCTTTTTTAAACTAAAAAAGTTACGCAGAAGATAATTTTTTCATTTCGCGTCACGTTGTTTCCATGAACAGGGTTATTTTTCATTTTCTTCTTCAATTATTTTGCATAATTCGCAATTTATGCAAAAAACTACATGAAAATAAAAAATATCAATAGCAACTAAGTAAACAACTTTAAAAAAAATTGGTGTTGGAAAATCTGATTACAAATATCAACTACAATAAAATAAATAGCGCCGTCCGTGTGGTGCACTCAACGTTCCGTGTGTTACAGCGGGCGAATTGATTGGCAGTTCAGTTTTTTAAAATCCTAATATGTTTAATGAAAACACTTTGGTTACAAATAAATAAATATAGGAGTTTAGGTCATAATTAAATACACAATTATTTATTATTTACTTGGTAAAAGCACATTTTTTGATATTTAATTTTTTATAAAAATAATAAAAGTTCAATTGCCATTTTTAAATATTATTCTAAATTTCAACTACACTAAAACCAAGACCTTAAGTTTGCAGCAGAGAAATGTACTGCGCCGAATGGGAGGAAAACTGGGTAAACAACGCAGCTGGCGCCCGAAATTTCGCCTACTCTGATTGGCTCCTCCTTTGACCCTGATATTCGTGCACCCTGTTACGTCAAAATCGAAGGGAAAAAATAATTAAATACCCCTCTAACTGAAGCTAAACTAATAAAAAATAATAAATTTATGTCTTGAAATAAAACAAATAAAATTGTTTATTGAATGTGAAACACCTTTTTTTATTCGATTCTTGCACTCACGAAAATGAAAACTATTTACCCCTTTTTCTCGTTAGAAACATTTGTATACTGCATAACTTAATGTGGGTTTTTATTGTAGTGAAAAACAATGATTCCACCATATTGCAAATTACACAACAATAGCAAGCACAATTTTTATATAACCTGTATTGAAACAGTTCAAATGTGGACTGCCAGAGTCCACATTTAACATGGTGAATTTTTCGTTCATTCCTGGTACCTGGAAACAAAGTAACTCAAGGGTTAATATTAACCCGGGAATTTTTGGATGTTATAATCCGATTGTTAAATTATGAAAGGACTTTGGTATTCGGAATTAAGTTTCCGGATCCAATATCCGCAAAATCCTTTGAATGCTGAGACGATGGGTCGGATTTGTTCTTTTTAACTCATAACTATCTCTCCGCACGAGAGATTTGGCATTGCCACCCAAGCCTCCGTCGACAATGGACTTTCCTGGGAGACGTTGAGAAAATAATTGCATTCAAATGTTTTTTTTTTTCTTTTTTAAAATTGTAAATGAAAAGTTGTTAAAGTATAACAATTAACTTTCGTTAAAAATTATTTTGTTAAAAACATAACTGCTAATATCAATAAAATGCTTAATTTTGAAAATAATGATTTTTTGCAACAACAATAACTTTTCTAAAGACAAAGATGGGTCACAAGGAAAAACAAAAATAACGTCCTGAAGCCACTCTATATTTCAATCTACTAATGATCTAAAATTGTAAAACATCCAATGCATCCTCAAATGTGTATCATCTACCAGAGCAGGTTTGGCTGAAACTTCTATACGCGTAAATGATAACGTTTTATTAGTTTTTGCAATTGTTTTTTTAAATTTTTTTTTAGTAAAAGGATTTTTTTTTTATTTTTGTAAAGGATTTTTTTTTGTTTTATGTGTTTTTTATAAATATTATACATGCATGTTTCCATGAAGCACCACATTTCAATAATGAAATTTCTCAGGATAAATATCTCGGTTTTTTTTATAACTACACGTCAACTAGCTCCCACTCCCCGTTTCCTCTCCATCATTGCCAAAATCGGTCCGTGCGTTTCAAGAAATAAATTGCCAAATTCTTGCTTTAATGTTTTAAAAAAACATTTTGAAATTTTTTCTATATGTTCCCCATGTGTAACTAGCTTATAAGTAATAAAATAAAGTCTTTGTTCAGCTTTTTTTCCACAGTTTTATATATAAAAAGTTACAGGTTTTTCGTTTCCGTGTTTTTGTGTTACATTAAGCATCAAGTAATTCATATTTTTACCAGAGTAATTTTTAAAAAAAAAGCGATGCACAAAATATCTGCCTAAGATACTTCAGGAAAAGATGCCATTTTGCAACAATATGCGTAAAAAAAATTCATTTTTACATGTTTTTTAGCCCTTTAAACGTTTATCATTACATCTCGGCAAATTATTTCACTTGAAAGATCTATTTCTAAATCGGCCTAGTTTATTGCATTTTGTTCACACTAAAAAAATTGAATTCAGATTCGAAAATCAGTTATGATTTATTTAAATATAAACCTTTAACTACAATGTGACAATTTTTTCAGAATGTTCTATTGCCACTTTAATTTTTTAGGCACTTCAGGACACACCACTTTAATATTTGGAATGCTCCAAAATGTTTATTTATGGAAAAGGTATGTTTGATGAAATTATTTACATTGTCCCGGTCCCGGGAATGCGAGGCGAAAAATTACATGTCCTATCGTAATTTTTACATGCCCCGGGCATGTCGGGCAATATAATATTTCGAGCCCTGGAATATCTGTAAATTTTAAAACTAATTTTTAAACTACAGTAGACATCCTCCTAATCAGCTAAATGGGATGGTAGGGCAAGCCAGTTAAATCAAATACTCTGTTTAGTTTTTAGCTTTGAAATTATCGTCATTCTAGCGATATACAAGGGCTATTGATCGACAGGACGTCGTAAATAAAAATCAATACATTGAAATTAAAATTGATACATTAAAAAATTCCTAAATTGATAGCTCGCTTTACTTGTTTGCGCAAGATACTACACAGGTAATATAAATATTTAGCACCATACATACTTAATAATTCCAAAAATTATATATTAATAAATAAAAAAAATACATTAATCCATATTATTCCAAATTTATTATTATTTATTATTAAGAAGAACAAACCTATTAAAAAGTTTGCAAGTTAAATTAAAGTAATTTAACACCAAAAATTGAAGCAAAACTTACCATTAAGGTCATTCCAACCATTAGATCAATTCTTATGTTCTTATAAAAAACTGGGCAAAATGCAATCTTCCTACAAACTTATCAAACAAGATTATTTTCTTTTCTGTTTGAACCTTAAAAGCAAAAAAAAACCCCCCAAATGTTACCAATTTAAACCAAAGTAATACTAGATAAAAGAATTAGGTTTTTTTTTTTTTTTTTCATTCTAAAAAACTCTTACCTTCATTATAGCTTCCTACGAGACTCACAATATTGCTTCTTCTTCAAAGGTAAGGCAAGTTTTCTATTGAGGATTAGTAGTGGAGAAGAGCTCGTTTTTTATAAGTGGAAAATAGGCCTTCATTGGAAACACCACAAATACTTGGGATAAGCTTCATGTGACTCTATATTAAAAGCAGGTTTTTAAAAGTTTAATATCAAGTTATTTGTTTTAATACAAGGTTTTATTAATATATCGATGTTTTATGCATTACTGTCGCACTAGAGCTACACGAGGATTACACGAAGGCCGTCATATTTAAGAACCACAGTTAAGTGACGAGCCGACACCTGAATAGGCCACCCAACGCAACCGTTTAAGGAGACATCATATGCAGCGGTTAGGACTTAGAAGGATAATTAACGTGCAGTCCCCTTTACCACGATGTATTCTTCGTGCGGATCATTGTTGACTGCACAGCCAGTTTATAGGTCGGGCAGTTTATTTTGGCAAATGCCCGAACCCGGGACCTTTCCGCTTTGCCTAGATGAATGCCTTAAACCGAAAGGGTTCCACTCAAATCCCGTATAAGATTTAGGAGTTCGTTTTTGAATTGGTCACTGAACAGCTTCAAGCTGCACATCAAACATGACATCTACATGAGTGGCCTATACAAATACAATTTTATTCCCCAAAATCTAAATATCTAATAACATTACAATCATATTGTTGCCAAGAAAACACAGGTAATCATACACCTGAAGATGCAGTGGTTAAGTTTAACATCACATCTACAGGTACAAAAATAACATAAAACATGTGAGGTGCGAACATTAAATATAATTTTTTTTAGAAAAATTAAAGCCAAACACTGTACGCAAAGCAACCCCTCCTCATATTAGCATTACATTTAATTCAATCGTTATGTTCAGCCTTAGAAGATGACATTTGAAGACTCTTGTTTATATTTAACGATGCATTAAAAACATTAAGGACTTTTTAAGGCTGATATTGTTTTTTTCGAGCACAAAACAAGAAGATGGCAACCCTGTTTTTAAAATTAAAATGAATTCAATTTTTAGTTAAAAATTTAAATTTCAATTCCTAAAAACAAGTTTACACTTCACCAATTTGCTTTAGGACTTAGACCATCAGAAGGGTTTAAAAATAACACCCATATTACAAAATAACGATTCCTTAAAGATTACTTTGTATTATAATATTTCAACAGGACTAGAATGAAAGATATTTCCCCGGCATTATAGCCCCAATGCCTTTCTGCCACCTCTTACTAAAGCTTGTTCATATTATCTGCTTTTCCAAAACAGTGAGAGGGTCTTGAATAAACAAAGGAAAGGAGAAACTTTTTTCTGCCTGAAAATTAAAAAATACATTAAATACCTACACTATTGTGTAACTGAATGTTAAGGCTAATGCCTTTATCATGTAATTATCAAATTAAAAATTTGTATACGAAGAAATACTTCAAAACTACACACTGCTGCTCAAAACAATAAGGAGAGCACTTTGCGTACTTTTGTTATGGGAAACATGCTAAGATATAGCTCTTACGATTCAGTGTTTAGATTATTTTCGCATTCACAAATAGACAATTTTGCGAAAACTCAACTTCCAGGTATTTCCTAATCTTGAAAATCCCATACAGGTTCACTTTATCGGCTGACTACGTAGAGCTACGTAGTCACCGATAAGAGAACCTGTATGGGATTTTCTATAAGAAAATACCTGGAAAGTTGAGTTTCGCAAATTTGTTATTTGTGGAATGCCGAAAATCTCTTACACTGAATCGTAAGAGCCTATATCTTAAGCATGTTTCCGTAACAAAAAGTACGCAAAGTGCTCTCCTTATTGTTTTGAGCAGTGTAGTTTTGAAGTATTTCTTCGTATAAATTTAATTTGATAATTACATGTAAAGGCATTAGCCTTAACATTCAGTTACCAATAGTGTGGTTTTTAATGTATTTTTTAATTTTCAGGCAGAAAAGTTTCTCCTTCCTTTGTTTATTCAAGACACTCTCACTGTTTTGAAAGCAGTAATTGAACAAGCTTTAGTAAGAGGTGCAGAAGGCATTGCTATAATGCCGGTAAATATCTTCATTCTAGTCCTGTTGAAATATTATAATACAAAGTAATCTTTAAGGAATCGTTATTTTGTAATATGGGTGTATTTTAACCCTCTGAGGTCTAAGTCTAAGCAAATTGGTGAAGTGTAAACTTGTTTTTAGGAATTGAAATTTAAATTTTTAACTAAAAATTGAATTCATTTTAATTTTAAAAACAGGGTTGCCATGTGCTCGAAAAACAATATCACCTTAAAAAGTCTCATAAATGTTTTATTGCATCGTTAAATATAAACAAGAGTCTTCAAATTCATCTCTAACTGAACATACGATTGAATTAAAAATGTAATGCTAATATGAGAGGGGTTGCTTGCGTACAGTGTTTGCTTTTAATTTGTCTAAAAAAATTATATTAATGTTTCCACCTCACATGTTTTATGTATTTTTGTACCTGTAGATGTGAGGTTAAACTAACCACAGCATCTTCAGGTTATATTACCTGTGTTTTCTTGGCAACAATATTATTAATTTTTATTAGATATATAGATTTTTGGGAATAAAATTGGTATTTGTATAGGCCACTCAGTAGAATGTATGTTTGATGTGTCACTTGAAGCTGTTCAGTGACCAATTCAAAAACGAACTCGCTAAATCTTATACTGGGAACTGGGGAACCCTTTCGTTTAGGCATTCATCTAGCAAGCGAAAGGTCCCGGGTTCGGGCATTGCCAAAATAACTGCCGACCTATAAACTGGCTGTGCAGTCAAAAATGTCCAACGAAGAATACCTCGTGTAAGGGACTGCACGTTAATTATCCTTCTAAGTCCTAACGCTGCATATGATGTCTCCCTTAACGGTTGCGTTGGGTGCCTATTCAGGTGTCGGCTCGTCACTTAACTGTGGTTCTTAAATATGACGGCCTTCGTGTAATCCTCGTGTAGCTCTAGTGCGACAGTAATGCAAAATCTTATATTAATAAAACCTTGTATTAAAACCTTATATTAAACTTTAGACAACCTCTTAATATAGGTCTGAAGCTTATTCCAAGTATGTGGTTTCCATGAAGGCTATTTTTCCATTATAAACGAAGCTCTCTCACTACTTCCTCAAAGAAAACTTGCTTACCTTTGAAGAAAAGAATATTGTAGTCCTCGTAAAGCAAAAATAAGTAAGAGTTTTAGAAAAAAAAAAACCTAATTTATATCTAGTATTACTTTGGATTTAAATTTGTAACATTTGGGGTTTTTTTTTGCTTTTAGGTTCAAACAAAAAGAAAATAATATTGTGTTGATAAGTTTGTAGAAGATTGCATTTGCCCAGTTTTTATAAGAACATAAGAATTGTCTATGGTGAATGCTTAATGTAAGTTCTTCAATTTGTGTTAAATTACTTTAAATTTTAACTTGCAAACTTTAATAGGTTTTGTTCATCGATAATAAATAATAATTAATTTGAAATAATATGGATTAATGTATTTTTTTTATTATTAATATATATTTTTGAATTATATATGTATTGTGCAAATATATATTACCTGTGTAGTATCTGCGCAAACAAGTAAGCGAGCTTCAATTTAGATTTTTAAGTATCAATTTTAATTCAATGTATTGGATTTTTATTTACGACGCCTGTCGTCAATAGCCCTTGTATATCGCTAGAATGACGATAATTCAAGCTAAACTAAACAGAGTTTTGAATAACTGGCTTGCCCTCCATCCCATTTAGCTGATTAGGAGGATGTCTACTGTAGTTTAAAATTAGTTTAAAATTACAGATATTCAGGGCTCGAAAATTAATATTGCCCGACTGCCGGCATGTAAAAATTACATAGGACGATGTAATTTTTCGCCTCGCATTCCGAACGAAATGTAAAAGTCATCAAAAAACCTTCCTTAAAAAACATTTTGGAGCATTCCAAGGAAAGTGGTCCTGAAGTGCCAAAAAATTACAGTGCAAATAAAATTCTGGAAATAAATTGTCACATGTAGTTAGAAGTTTAAGATATTTCAAATAAATCAATACTGATGTTCGAATCTGAATTCAATATTTAGTGTGTAAAAAATGCAATTAACTAGACCGATTTAGAAATAGATCTTTCAAGTGAAATAATTGCCAGATGTATGATAAATCGTTTAAGGGCTAAAAAACATGTAAAATGAATTTTTTTTTTTAACGCATATTGTTGCAAATGCCATCTTTTTTGAGTATTCTTAGGCAGATATTTTTGTGCATCGCTTTTTTTAAAAAAAATTACTCGTAAAATATGAATTACTTGATGCTTATGTAACACACGGAACGAAAACCTTAAAACGTTTTATATATAAAAAACTGTGAAAAAAAGCTTAACAAAGCTATTTATTAATTATAAGACTAGTTACACATGGGGAACATATAGAAACAAATCTTCAAAATGTTTTTTTAAAAATTTAAGCAAGAATTTGGCAATTTATTTCTTGAAACGCACGGAGACGATTTTGGCACATGATGAAGGAAACGGGAGTGGGAGCTATGTTTGACCGTGTAGTATAAAAAACGAGATTATCCTGAGAAATTCATTTATTTGAAATGCGTGCTTATGGAAACATGCATGTATATATTTATAAAACACCATAAAACAAAAAAAAATCCTTTACAAAAAAAAATCCTTTACAAAAAAAAATTAAAAACAATTGCAAAACTAAAAACGTTTTATCATTTACGCTATGGAAGTTTTCAGCCCACCTGCTCTGGCAGATGTAACACATTTGAGGATGCATTGGATGTTTACATTTATTAGATCATTAGTATTGAAATATAGAGGGGGGGGATGCTTCCAGACGTTATTTTGTTTTTTCCCTTGTGACCATTTGTCTTTAGAAAAGTTATGTGGTTGCAAAATCATTATTTCAAATTAAGCATTTTATTGATATTAACAGTTATGTTTTAACAAAATTAATTTTAACAAAGTGAATTGTTTTACTTTAAACAACTTTCATTTACAATTTTAAAAAGAGAAAAAACAAACATTTGAATGCCAATTAATTTCGCAACGGTCTCCAGAAAGTCATTGTCGACGGAGTTGGTGGCAATTGCCAAATCACCTCGTGCGGAGAGAAGTTATGAGTAAAAAGAACAAATCCTGTACCAGCGTCCCCAGCATTCAAAGGATTTTTGGCGGATATTGTCGGAAACTTAATTCCGAATACCAAAGTCCTTCATAATTTGACAGATCGGATATAACCATCCAAAATAACGGATATTAACCCTTGAGTTACTGTTGTTTTCCGGTACCAGGAATACGAAAAATTCACCATGTTAAATGTGACTCTGGCAGTACACATTGAACTGTTTCAATAAATACAGTTATATAAAAATTGTGCTTGCTATTGTTTTGTAGTTTGTTGCAATATGGTAGAATCATTTTTCCCTACAATAAAACCACATAAGTTGCAGTATACAAATGTTCTACGAGAAAAATGGTAAAATAGTTTCTCATTTTTCGAGTGCAAGAATCGAATAAAAAATGGTGTTTCACATTCAATAACAATTTTTATTTGTTATTTCAAACATAAATTTTATTTTATTAGTTTAGCTCAGTTAGGGTATTTTAAGTGATTTTTTCCCTCGATTTGACGTAACAGTGCACGAATATCAGGGTCAAGGAGAGCCAATCAGAGTAGGCGAAAATTTTCGCGCCAGCTGCGTTGTTTTCCAGTTTCCTTCGCGCAGTACATTTCTCTGCTGCACAACTTAAGGTCGGTTTTAGGTAGTTGAAAATTAAGAATAATATTTAAAATGCAAATTGAACTTTTATATTTTTTATAAAAAAAATTAAATTATCAAAAAATGTTGCTTACAAAGTTAAATAAGAAATAAATTTTTTTTGTGTATTTAAATATGTTCACTAAACTCCTTTTTATTTATTTGCTAACCAAGTGGTTTATCATTAAAAATATGAGGATTTTTAAAATACTGAACTGCAAATCAATTCCACGCTGTAACACACGAACGTTAGTGCAACACACGGACCGCTATTTATTTTTAGTGTTTCGACAAATTTAACTCAGATTTCCAACCACAATTTTTTTTAAAGCTTGTTTACTTAGCTTGCTATGATATTTTTTATTTCATGAGTTTGCCATAATTCTGCGATTATCAAATAATAAAGAAAAAAGTAAAATAACCCTGTTGAATGGAAAACACACGTACGCTAAATGAAAAATTATATCTGCGTATCTTTTTTATTAAAAAGATTCCGATTAGCTTAATAAGAAATTAAACACTGAGAAAAGATATAAGTTGTTCATCTTATTTGTTAGCCTACTTTTCTTTTTTTTTAATTCGAAGAATATAAAAAATAAAAAAAGTAGGGTTTTGAACATGCGGTCGATGTCCGTCCGGCGCTGTCCCGTACCCCCCTTCCAAAATCGGTTCTATCCTCCGATCTTAAAAATTCTTTTTTTGTTAAAAGCTATGACCTCAGAGACCGACTTGTCATACTTTATGTCCGTCTGTCTTACGAACGACGACATAAATCTACTATTTTGTCGACGAATTTCCCATTGAATTAGCAATTGAAATCAATTCGAGTCCATTAAATCGCTGAATTTAACTACAAATGCTACGAAAAAGTGATATACGTCAAAAAATTCAGCGTATCCAAATGAAAATAATTGAAAATTTCAGAAAGAATTCGAATTCTAAGTACTTAACAACTTAAAAAACTTTAACATTTAATGCTCATTTAAAAAGCATAGGAAGCCATCTTGTTGGAAATGGCGAAAAAAAAAATCACCATTGCCAGGGCAACAATCGCTTGAGAAACTTTAATTCTTTTAGACATGAATTAAAATAAAATTATTTTTGCGACACGATCAGTTTGAAAATGAACTCAAATATATTTCACTTCAAGATTCTGGATTATGTAACAATGTTATCATTCTATCAAAAGAGAAAAATATTACATATTTATCTTGAAAGATAATTTGTTTGCAAACGATTTTAAAATAATAATTTAATTCTCGAAATACAATAAATGAAACTAGCTGAATTTAGCTGGTAAATGTTTAATATAGAATTAATGCTGGTGTGTGCCCTTTACCTGTTAAAACACAACTGTTGTTTGGAAAGCAGGTTAAGTGACAATTCTGTTACAACCTACTTGTTTTATTTACATTATTATTTTTTAAAGTGCATTTTGAATAGTTTTTTTGTTATGTTTTTTTTCTACGAAAAATTAATTATTTATTTATAACGCAAATAAATCATGCGGACGATAAGTACAATTTATTTTATTGGTCAAAGAAAGAAATGAAAATAATGGCTTTACTAAGTTGAAATTATAGCTAGATCTGTGGTTAGTGAAATTATTCTTTGTATATAAATTTAATGTAAAACGGTTGTTGATGTCACATACTGTAACATCCTAGTTTTGTTCCCAAGATAAGAATTTTAGTAATAATTTAATAACACGAAACGTAGGCTAATTTATCTATTAGAACTTCTGTTTTATACTGCTTTCAAACCAAAAATTTAACAAATATACTGAAAATGTGGTCCAATTAACACACGGAAACCGCTGAAATGCTCTTTTGTGTTTTATTGAAAATCCCCAACAATAATCCCTCGCAGCCGCATGTACCATGGAAACACTGCATGTCACATGCATAATTTCTGGAGGTCATCGCCTACTGTACCATCTATAATATAACAGTCCTTTTACCATTATTTGTTAGTTCATATGTAAACAATTTTTCTCAAAACGTTTTTATGTAATTTTTGTTTTTTTAAACACAAATACTTTTTATTTATTTGATGTATACTGGTCTCCCGGCTAACATCCCCCTTGAACCCACATGTATTTCCCGTTCGCTCGCCTTCGCTTGGCATGTAAAAAATTTATCGGGCGTGTATTTCCAAACTAACATGCCCACTGGCATGTAAAAATTTTGAAATTTTTAAATCCAGTTCTCACTTTAAGTCCAATCCTTTTGTTGTAACTCAGGTTTCTCTAAGCGGTACTTACCAACTGATCAGCACGGAAGTTAAGTGATTCGTCTTTTTCCACGCGATCGGAATGCTTAATGTGCCATTCAAGAATCATCTTGCCGAAGGAAAAATGAAGGAAACTGCTTCTCCGTACACGTCCTGTTGGCTGAAGAGTGAGAGCTGCATGGAAAATTCAAGGAAATGTTTTTTCCAATTTAAGACTCAACTCAATGATGTGTATTTTCAACGAAGAATTCTTGCATGAAAGTCCCCAAACGGTTGTATAATTTGCCCCAATGGTTGTTTGGTCCTACTTCAGTGTCAGCTCGCAACTTGACCTGTAGTTTTAAATTATGATGCCTTGTCGACAATAGCGCTAGTGTATTTCTATGGATGAGATTTCAAACTAAAGGTACTGTAGACAAGTACAAGAAGTACAATATTGCGGAATTAAAGTAACGTTGTCAAAAGCTAAATTGGCAGTCCAGAACGGTTCATTAAACTAATCAGAATTATATTGTTTATTTTTAACCATAAATTAATACATTCGAAAAAAAAATTAGTTTGTTTTGTTTACAATGTAATCTTTTTTAGTCCGGGATGTTTGCACTTGAAAGGGATTCCACTCTCCAAACAAGCTTCATTTTAAAAATATTTTGCTCTAGTGAGCTGTCTGTTAATTATTCAACTTAAAGTACTTTTTTTGCAGACAATCTTTTTTGACTTAATGTTACACTTGAGCAGGTATAAATTGCAAATTATTTAACATGGCTTGGGAATAGTCCACGAAAAAAAAAAAAATCAAATATATACACAATTTACTAATAAAAAAAAGTAACAAATAAAATTTTCCTTTTTAAATTGTCAATAAAACGCATTTTGTAGTAAAAATAGTAAAGAAAAACCTTTGCCATTTTAAATATGTTCTATTTAGTTTATTGAGTTTCTTCTATCGTCTGCTTTCGCTTTATTATAGAAATTATTTATTTCCTCAGCAGGTCGTTATTACCATAGCCTTTAGTTATAAAAATTTATTCTTTTGTTAATTTCTGTAGATGGGATCCAATAACGTTTTGTTCGACACCTTTCAACATAGATCCGGTTGTCATGTGTATTATGAAACCTTTCATGTATACAGAAATCTGCCATGGTAGGAATTACAGATAGTAACATATTTATAAATTATATAGTAAACAGAGCATAGAAGATTTTATATTGATTTTTTATTTTAAAATCAGCCTGATTTCAAAAACAGGAAAGTTATTATACTATGTTTTTAAATAATGGTGATAAGTTATTTTTTGGGCATTTATAAGGCTATCTTCTTCCGGGATCGCTTCTTAGTATAATATTGCTTTTATTTTTTTAATTCTTAATTTTTTTGTCGAATATTATTTTATCTTGATATCACACAATAATTTTAAAATGCAAATATTTTCAAAGATGCACTTAAGAGTCAGAATTTAAATACTGGTATTCATGGTCAAACGTTTATCATTTGTAACTCTTTTGCATTTCCATCCATTTATTTCTTGTTAAATAAATTTTCTGAGGTAAATATAATGTGTACTAACTTTAAGTAATTTTCTTATGTATTTCTGTAAGTTTATTATTTACATTGCAATATATGAACATCAAAGGGCCCCCCTGTACATTACAAGAGTACATTATTACACACACAAATATTAGTTTAAAGTTATTTTTTTCCCCTATAATTGAGTTAAATGTTATCCAAAGTATTTTTTAGAATTAAATGTGAAAAGATTCAAAAGCATGACTGAAGATTTTTGAAACTGTGTAGCAACAGTGCAAATAATGCATAGAGGACAATAGTTTATTGTATTCTAAAGGCACTGGTAAAATATATATATATTTCAAGGAGATCTAACTGTTGATATGAATCGCCATTTCCTGGTTTTTAAATTTATGTCAATAATAATTTTACGCTTTTCATATACGGGAAATACATCGGGCCGTCGGAATTTCATGATTTTATGTTGCCACAGTGAGAACCCAAAACATAATTCCAAGAGAGGCTTTCTTCCTGAAAGTAGTCCCAGAAATATAATCCCTCTGAAACTTATTTCCATAATTAATATTAGCAATTTAAATGGGTCGAATTCGAATGTTAATGAATTAAAATGAGTAGATAGTAAACGTCATTTTGTTTAGTTTACTCTATATTTTAAATGCTTTTATTGAATTAAAGATAATTTTTTCCTTGTATTTTGCTGTACCCATTTTACCAAAAAAAAGGGTATATCAGCTGAGTTTCTAAAAGTGTATTTACCTACGAATATTACTCAGCAATAACTTTGTAGCAGCATACACACTACTTCCCAAAAGTATTACATGCTTTTTATATTTTGGCACCACTGTTTTCATACTTTTGTGATTCAAAAAATGACTTAATTTTTTTTCTCAATACATCCACTTATAAATAGTCTGTAACTCAACTCTATCATATTTTATAGAATATTTTTGTTTGAAAGAATGGATTCAAATTTTGTTCTAAATGGTTACATTAATTATGATGTTATTTATGATACTGATGAAAAATACAAATACAGTGAATTGTTATTGTTAATTAAAAAACCTAAATAAACATTCATGTATGTTAATTTAAATTTTTTAATATTTTATCCTAAGAAATATAATAAATTAATAGCTCTTGTAAAGTTACTGAGAAAAAAAATTTGTTTGACTGACCAAAAAAGTTATCCCAGTATATGATCCAACAAAAGTATAATCAATGTCCTAAAATTCAGAAGCTTACTAATAGACTCTAGATAAAACTCTAAAAAGTGCAATTTTAGTACTGTTTTATTCTATCAATTCCTCGAGTAGTCAACAGGGCTGTACATGATTTGCCTAGGATGGTGAAAAAAAGAATTAACTAACCTCATAACTTCTAGTTGGTGTGACACTCTATATACAAGACTATAATTATGATTCTAATTGAGATTGTACAAGCAAACATCGCTAACATTTGGCTGCATTAAGTTGAGTCAAAGTTGTTTGCCATAGTCCCACATAACTCCATAAGTATAAGCTTGAGGTTGGTAACAGGAAGCAAAAAAGGACATTTCTACTTTATTTAGACATTTCTTGGAAGTCTAAATATTTTTTATTTTCTAGCTTAGAAATCTTTTATTTTATGACATTTAAAGTCAGCCGATCCCTCAATTGTATGCTGTTGTGCGCACCTTGATGGATTGCTACATATACCTGATATAGAAACTCTTGTATTAAACATTATATGCAAGCTGTGTCTCGAACACTATAATAGTAAGTACTATTATTTTTAATTGTTTTTATTATTGCACTCCTAGATGTAAACTTAATAGGCATATAACGATATTATAAATCCTAGTATTATTACTTCGTTACAAGAATAATACTGTTTCATACTAGATTTTAATGTAGAGTTGCATGTAATATTTGTATTGAAAAATTGTCTGACCCAAACCTAATTTTCGGGTAATATTTCCTGTTGGACATTTAGTAAATGTAAGTACAATGTATTTATTATAAACTGTAAGGATATATAAAAAAGTCATGCGTAAATCACGCCAATAATAATATTAATTTTAGCATTTTTGAAATCTTAAACTTGTATCTTGTTCATTATTGATTATACGAATTGCATAGATTTATATCAATTTGCAAGTTCTGGACGCCAAAATTTTAATTGTATAAAAATTTCCCCCTCAGAAAATAAAAAAAAAAAAAAATCCCTTATCATCCAATTGTGAATACAATTGAATACAATAATAACCAAAGCTTTTTTTTATGTGAATTGTTCCGCGTGCATTATAAAATTTGTTATAAAAAATCCATTTAACATTAAAAATTTATAATGCAAAATTTCGGAAGACCCGTCATTAGATGGGAATAAAAACGCTGAAATTGTAATCTAGTATAAGCACCTTTTAGTCTGGTAAAATTAACTTTCGTGAATTTTCCATACTTTAGGCGAACTTCGATTACATAGTATGACTTTTAAAGCTTTTTCTCACATTGAAATTATTGTCCAAAAACCCAACCAAATGAACAGTTATTTACAAATTTACTTGATTTATCATAGTTTTATTAACCCTTTCAGTCCCCAGTGATGCATTTGCGTCATCAATTTTCAATATTTTTTTTTAAATGTTTAATGTCCCTTATACATCCATACACACATCATTCGATTCTCACTCTGTGTTCTATCGACAATATTTACATAATCTCAATAGAAGTCAGAACACTATTTTTTATATAGAAATAGTCAACAAGCGTTTTCTTCCTATTTTGATCATTTCCCTTCAGTTCCACTATTTTTAAACGTCAATTAACACTATTTCGGTTAAAAATAATTACTAATTTTTTTTTAATAAAATGTCAGATACCGTAAAATATATAACTCGAAGTGTTTTAGTAGATATAAATATATTACTATATATATAGATAATATATATAAATAAATATATATATAATATATAATATATATAATATAATATATATATATATATATACTATATATAATATATATATAAATTAATATATATATATATATATATATATATAATACATATATATAGTAATATATTTATATATAACTAATACGGAATGCGTATATTTGACCTAAAATAAGCTTATTTGTGATAGAGATGTTTCTGTAGTGTAATAAATTTTGGGGACTTGAACGGGTTAAAAGAAAATACAATCATTCAAAACATGTTAATATTAGTTCTAATCATACATTTTCTTCACATTGTAGATATGTTGCCAAAAAAGTCACCCCCATGTTGTGAATGTTTTTCTTGAATGCTTCCACATTGTTTCTATTTGTGAAATGGACACTTTGGACTTGCTCTCTTCGTTCTTATTAGCATCAAGCACTATTTCCTGTGCAGTCCTGACTAATCTTTGAAAGAAAATTATGTCAAGCTGGCATTAACCGTGTCAAATTCTGCCAATCTGCACTAAAACTTTATTGTTGAAAAAAATATAACTTCTGTAATGACTTCTGGAACTGTAATAAAATTCACATGTAAAAATAAAACTAAAGTGTTTTTTTATTGGACTTTTACTTTGTACTTAAGTAACACTTTAAAAAGCACAGTTTACATTGAAGGAAAATGGATGATTGGCTGTATTAATGCAGTATGCGGTTTCAACACATTAAATCATTAACTAAACAGGTAAAAATAAATTCATTTAAACAAAATTATCCTTGTCAATTAGCTAATTTAGTAATCAAAATAAATGGAGGAAAAAATATAGACATATCGTGGCATTTTGTGTCCTAACTATTTTTACTCTTTTTATATATCCTAATTATTTGCATAGCTTTCATTAAAATATGTTAAGACAAATAATTTTAAATTAAATCTAATTGGGCGAAAAAGTGTAAAGGAAAACAGTACACAACAAATAAACAAACTAAATAAACCTTTATTGTCAAGATATACATTTTGGTGGCCATTCTAGTTCAATGCTCTGAAAAAAAACGTTTTAGTGATTAATACCATTTTAATGGACATAATTTTTTTTAAAAATATTATATTTTTAAGCATACTCGTAACATAAAACAGATGTTATAACCTTTTCGCAAAATGGGAATGTCAACTTAAAATGTAATTGCATTCTGTTCAACATTTCATACTCGTTAGTTTAAAATTTCTCCGCACACAGGTAAAAACACTGGAAAAAATATTAGATAATCAGACTTTTGTATAGCACATCATCCTTTTTGTATTATTATATAGTTCTTAAATGGTAAAGTTTAAATTTATTTTAGAAATGTGGAGAGTAGTTTAAATAAAGAAAAGGAATAATGTCAAATTTAATAAGTTTGTAAGCTATAAGTCTAGACCTAGTAAAATTAATTGATTAGGTTGAGATAATATTTTTACCTCTACATCCAGTTCAAAAATGTCAGCTTATATTGAGCTATGTTTCCTAATTAGGAACTGTCTTTCCCAAAATCACTATGGCAAAACTCTTGCACATATCTTGCCTTAGTTAAAATTTTATAACAGGTAAATCTTTACACATTGAAAAAAAAACTGCCCAAAGTTAAGAATAATTGCATTGGTATATCCTTTTTATCATACACCAAGATACATAATGCTTCAATTTCCAGATGGAGACCTTTAAGAGACTCCATGGTTATAATATATAGTTTTGCTTTGAAGCATCGACAGCAATTTAAAACTAACAATTTACATATATTCTTCAGTACAGTACCTCTTCATCATAACGTGCATTTGGATATACCATAGTCTAAATGAGTATTTTTGTTAACAGTAATATAATTCCTGTTGAATTTTTTTTTTTTTTTTTTGTTTGTTTCCTTCAACCATAATTCCACTAAATATACAGTCTTATTCTGTGATTAAACCAAAACCTTTCAAAGGCTTGCATCCAAAACTAATTATTTTCCAGTCCTTTGTTAAATTGTGCATTCCTTTAAACACAAATAACAAGCGTTACCATACTGCTGAGGATGTGACATAAAAATTAAGTAAAATACATTCCTGGATTAACCGGATTTTAAAGATATAATATTTCTATTAGCGAAGTTATATAAAAACTTTATAGTAATCAAAAAATGCAAGGATACGTTCCAACTTGAGTTTCAAATCTTCATATAACTGATGATCATCATCCAGTTTTTGCCCTTGACACTGTGAAGTAGTTTCTCTCTGTGAAAAGTCCTCCGAAGTAGAACATTTTAATCGAAAATTTTATTTTTATAATATTTTTACATAATTATATCATTTTTCAATACTTTAGTGTTATCCTACAAATAGATTATATTAATAAGCAGGTTTATGTTTAAAACATTTTTGTTTAAAATAATTGTTTTTAAACATGTTTTAAAACATAGTAATAAAAAACATCGTTAAAACAACTTTTTTTTACTGCAAGGAAAGGAAAAATTATGATGGATGGGAATAGTAACTTAGAAAAAAAAAAAAAAAAAAAAAAAAAAAAGTAGAAAAAGAATCAAAAAAAATTATATAGCTTTATTTTAGGATATATGACCACTGCTGTATTACCTTAAATATTTAAGATTGTGATAACTAGTAGACCCTATGGAAGGTATTAAACCTTGTGTCACCGGTGGATACTTTACAGCCTGACACTATTGACGTTTATTCAAGGTGTGTTATGTTTAAAACATTTTGTTTAAAAACAAAAATGTTTTAAACATGTTTAAAACATAGAATAAAAAACATGTTTAAAAACAATTTATTATTATATTGTTATAATTATTGCCAAATACATTCAATTAAGGAAATAGGTTTTTTTTAGGATATATGACCATGAATGTATTACTTAAAGATAAGGATTGTGATAAATAGTAACCCTGATTGAATGGTAAACCTTGTATGTGGTACTTTAGGTCCAATGGGACACTACTGAAATTTGTTAATATTCATTAATTATTATAGCCCTAATTTGTGAGATTTATGATAATCATCGAGATGTTTTGCATATTTCATTCATTAAAATAATACCAAACATAAACTAGTATACATTATCAGATATAAATTCTTCTATACCCATTCCGATTAATCAAAGGAAGACACGGAATCGCCAGATAATCGAAGGATTTCTTGTATTCCTATGATTCTTCGACAAAATAAAGATGTAAGGCATATGCCTTAAAATTATTGGGGATGGAAAAGTAAACATAGTAAGTGAAACCAAAATGCAAAAAAAAACCTTGGTTTTTTAGTAGTTTTTTAAACCTAAACAACTTGTTCAATAACCAAAATTTAATTCTTAAAAAAAACGTGTTTTAAACAAAAAAACACGTTAAAAACAAAAAAACATGGTTTTTTTGTTTTATTTAACACAAAAAAACATGTTTTTTTCCAACCCTGCGTTTATTGCTATTTAATTATTAGCCCCTATTTGTGAGATTTATGCTAATTATCATTGGGGGTAGATAAATTTTAAGTTAATTGAAATAATATCAAACATCAATCTATTACATTAATAGCTTATAAAATTCCATTAGCTCATCTGATTTAATCAAATGAAGACACGGAACAAAAGACACGAATGGCCAGATTATCAAAGGATTTCTTGGTATTCGATGATTCTTTTTGATTAAGGAAAAGACTGTAAGGCACATGCCTAAAATTATTGGGGATTGGGGAAGGGAGTAAATATAGAAGACCAAGACGGCAAAAAGAACCATGTTTTTTTTTAAACCCCCATACAACTTATTCAATAACCAAAATCCAATTGTTTTTTTTTAACTTTAAACAAAAAAAAACATAAGACAATTAAAACAAAAAAAACATGTATTTTTAAACATGGTTTTTGATCCCAACCCTGTAATAGGTAAGCTAAAAGTAACTAAAGATCAGTAAACTAAAGATAAGTTTTAACTGATTTCGAAAGCTATTTACAACATTAATCACTATCCTGCTTTCTTAAATAGCGTTTTTACTGCACAATAATATTCTGTTGCTGTAAAAGTGACAAACCCAATCTCAGCCCACATTTTGTTTACAACATCATTTTTGCTATCTCAGAGATTGAAGTTTCGTTTATAAAACTAACCTTACAAAACCGTTAATATGATACTAACCTATGCAAAAACACGTATAGGTGTTTTTTGATAAAGTATTAAGTCTTTGATACTGTTTAGCTTTGTTATGTCCTCTTTTGGTTAGAGTTTTTTCTACAAAACAAAGGGCAGAATAAGTTTTTCGTTTTTGTTCCTCTCCTTCTTTGAGCAGTGCTGTATCTAATCTAAATATAAGAGAGATATTACTGATTTGTAATTGTATAGTTTTAGTAAAAGTGAAATAGTAATCTTGACACTTATGAAAAAATAGAAAATTTGCAGCTTTAACATTAATATTATAACTTAAATTATAATAATTGCAATAGTTTAATGTGTAGTATAAATATTTATATTTTACCTGGTAATTAGAAAGATTATAATTTATAAATGTGTGATGTTTTTAAGAGTAATTAATCAAACTAATCATCAAAAACAAATTTTGTATTTTATTTATTTGAATATGAAAAGGTCATGTTATATCATTCCATTGTCTATTTTAAATATTACAGTTAAGATACAATAATAATTTAAATATTACTGTTAAGATAGAATTTTAATAAAAGAAAAGCTTATAACATTGCACACATAAAATTAAAATGCAACTTACTTAGTAATAACTTGTAAATGTTTAACAGCTATGTCTGTTGTACTCTTGTTAATTTCCTGAAATAAAAATACATTTTATTGTATTACAATAAAATTGTATTCATAAAATACATTATAAATATAATACGGAAAATCTGATCATGCTTAAACACTAATACTCTAAGCTTTTAAATTATCAATTCAAAAATAAACTAGGTCTAACTTTTAATAAAAAATTATAATTTCCAAATGCAACAAAACTGAATAAATTTGTTGTCAAGTTTAAACTTAGAATTTATGAAAAACTAAATGTACATTTTCTATTGCCTCCATTTCTTCCATTGACCATTCTAATCGCCTGGGATTCAATAATTCCAATACAAAAGGACGACCTGAAAGGAATAGATCATATTATTTTTAATCTGTTCCAATTATAACATGTTATAAGACAAGAAATCTCATTTAAAAACAGACCCACAATTGAAACTTAAATTAGGATTGCTTACCATTTCCAAGCATCTTCACATCCACATCTTCTCTTCCAGATGAAGAAAACACAATTTCTAAAACAAAACAAAAAAAATTTCATGAACTATCATAAAACTAATATCCTGCATTTTATCAATTTAACCCTTTATAAGGCCATTTTTTTTCTAGTAATGTTACGTTAAAGTATTTCTGGGATTGAGATTGATTTATAAAAAGAAATTCATTCATTTAGCGCATTACCTAAAATTAATTTTGATTATTAAGATCATTTTATTTCGGTGGGAAGTATGTTTCCAATTGCCCTCTGGGAGCTATTCAAACGTATCGTCCATAGGAATCCTGCATTAGTAATGTTGTATGTGCTTTCTGAAGTTATCAGGAGATGGCAGCACTAATCAAAATTGATGAAGTTGCTGGGAAGAATACTTCCCACAGCCTTATAAAGGGTTCAGAAATTATTTCTAGTATTGTCTTTCCCTTTAAGGAATCAATAAAATTTCAAACAGAAATGAATAAAATAGAAGAAATTCTTACAAATTAATACAATTGAAGTGCTTAGTTCTAAGTGGCAAAAAGGTGAAAACAAGAACATTGAAATACAATGAAACAGTAAGGTTTTACACTTTCTTGAACAACAAACATCAAAAATTCAACATAAAATTTTTTAAGGTTTTTTTTTTTTTTTTTGTAAAATTGAGGCTGTAAAAATCATTGTAATAGTAAGCAGGAATCCTCATTTGAAATCACTTGGTTTTTACAATGATTTAAACCAAGATAAAAACCAAATGTTATTTTCCAGAAAAAAAACTTGCCTTTATTAATTTATTATTTAAATTTCTTTTTAAAAAAATTCAGCCCTGTTTGTTAATAATAGTGTGGAATTTAAAAAAAAACGAAAATAAGCAGTTCATTTATGATAAAATGCAAAAAATGTAGTTTAAACCAAACGCGGTTATATGTGGTTTTTTTTTTCAGAGCATTAATGGAAAGAATAAAAAAAATAAATTAAATTACTATCTGATAGAATATGTTTCTGTACAACATCTGTAATAAGCTCGCTAACTGAAGACTCCATTCTTCGCTCTCCATCTACAACCCAAGGCGTTTGGCTCAATTCTCGAGAATACTTGTTATAGCGACCGCCAAGGTACAGTGGGGAGTGGGTGCATTTGATTTCAGTGAAAGAACAGCTTTTCTCGGGTGGGGATGGGGGGAGATCGTACAGCCTAAAAGGAATTGAGATATTAAATACAAAGGCGTCAAGTAGTTGTGATCTTAATTCAGTGTTCAGGATCAGTATTGTGAATGGAAACTATCATTTAGAACTGCTTTCACATAAAATGTATGTGTCTTAAGTGATAAAAAGTGATAAATACAGCATTTAGTTCTGGATTTAACTTTTAAAAGTCAAAAATTAAACAAATTATTTTTTATGTAAAAGTCAATAATCATAACTTGTTGTTCGGTAAATTACTTCATTCATTAATTACTTGACATACTGATACATTATCCTTCTATAAATTATACTTGGTCATATAATTATCAGGACAGTGGCCTAATCGTACAAGATCCAAGGGTTATTTAATTAACAATAACTGATTCACAACTCAAGTGTATGAATTCTACAAGCTACTAAATTTATATTTGGATGCTAAACACCTTTGGAACAGTAAATAGCGTGATTAAAACTCTCATTCATGAGTTTGCTACCTGAAGTACAGTACTTAAAATTAGAAGAAGTTACATAAAATATTTTGGAACTCTTTAGGAGAATCTTAATAAGGTAACTACGTAAAATATTAGGTTACTAGTTAGTTTGGACAGATATATCTCAAAAAAAACTATAGCGCAAATAGCTTTTTAAAGAATACCATATATAATATGAAAATTTACTTTTCAATTTCAGATGAAAGGGCTTCCATTGCTTTTAATACAGATTTCTTTGTGTAAATGTCATCTTCTGTAGCCTATAATTTAAAAGGATACATAAAAATCATTCAAAAGTTAATTGTGAAAATATGAATAGTAAAAAAAAAATTAAAAATCATTTAAAAACTCACTGTTCGTTTCCTACCATTTGGAAATGCTTCTGGACATTTTTTAAACCTGAAAAAGATTTTAAAAAAATAATTGACTTAACTAGTTAAATAAAATGAAAAATATTACTATCACATGTTAAAGAATATTTTCATGTGTAAAACAATTAATATGTAATATTAATATAAAAATATTGTGACAATGAAACAATTTTTTATAAAAAAAAAATAGATATATATAGATAAGTTCTGTTTAATGTAGAATTGGATGTATGTGTATATTAGTAAAGGCTATCACTAGTAAAGGGGGCTGCATGCCAAATGGATCAGTGAAAAAAAGAGGCTGTGCCCTCAATAGCTTGTACGTTAGTATGTACTAGCTATTGAAGTTCTGTATCTCCACTCTACAGCTAAATAAAAGAGCTACGTACCTCAAATTCGGTCTATTTACTATATGAATATGCGAGACTCGAAAAGACTTTCAGCCCCCATCCCTTTGCTTGGTCTTCTAGGAAACAAGGGGAGCATCGCTTTTCAAAACCTAACACGTTTGAGGTTCTGTTGTGAGGTTAACAATCTGAACAGTTCAAACCCAAGTAGGGACGGGGGAAACACACTTACGCCGTTTCGAAGGAAACCACAAGCGGGAATGGGGGAGGAAAATGCTTTCGAGGCTCGCATTCTCGCACCTCCTATAGTACCTGTCGGTAGTCATAATAAAGTTTTTTAGAAAATCGACGTGTGCAAAAAGTAGCTCCTTTAACCTTCAATATTTTAAAAGTATTGAAAATGTTATTGCCTTTTATTCTTTCAGTAGTGGGTTGATAAAATGGGGACCAATATAGCTCGGGAACTTAACAGTGAGGTATCAAATCAATCTGACCAACGTCTTCTCTAATGCATCCCATTACCTCTATCACATAAGCTGATACGGCACAGCAGACCCTTCATTGGCTGCCTGACAACTAAATTTACAGAATTATTGAAAAAATATATAACCAGGAGAACAAAAAAATAAACAAAATCTTACAAAACTAGACACTCCTTTACAGTTTCTGGATACAATGACGAAATGTATATCTGGAAATCACTATCAGGTGTAAATTTGGTCGATGTAAGTTCACCATATTTTGATCCGATGACCCACTTGCAAATGTCTTTTACGGATGGAATGTCTGACTCTTTGAAGTCATATGACTCCCTGGAAAAAAAGTTTAAGGTATGTCAATTTTTTTTAGTTTATTCTCTTAATGGGCTATAAACGAGCCATGAAAGAAGCAGACTTTACATTCATAAATGTAATAACTACTCTTAATAAAGTTATTAAAGAGGTGATGTATTTTACATAATATACACATTTCGAAATTTAATTCTGATGGAATATGTTTCATACATTTAAGAGGGCTTGTCAGTCCCATAGAGCTAATGTATAAGTTTTGTAATCACAACTTCTGTAGAAGTATTGTTTTGCCATGGTAGCTCTTTTCCTCTCAGGTATTGGACATACATCGTACAACATAACATCGAAATGAAACCAATTATAAACGAAAATTTTATTTAGTTAGTTAATTATATATATTTGAAGTTTTTAAATAAACCAAATGTCCAGCAGATGGCGGCACTATTTTAAAAATTTATCAATTTACAATTAGTTAACCGGATGTTATTTTCTTTTCAATTTTGTTTTAAATTGATGCCATGATTTCCATCCCTGGTGAAAATGGGATAACATGGCAAAAAATTGTGATTTAAAAACTAATGCATTAGCTCTATGAGACTTACATTCCCTCTTAAGTTTTCAAGATTGAAAGGAAACAATAATAAACAAACTAGCATTTACTCACCCAAATTTATCTTTCAAGTAAAGCATAAATAGTCGCTGCAAAAAATTAAGTCATTTTAAGTGCATTATTTATTTAAAGAAAACACGTCTAGGTCTAAATAAAAGATTTTGATATCAATTGAAAGTATTAGTAGAAAATAATTGATCCATATTGAAGTCATATACTACTAAAATATTTTATTATTTGCATGCAAATCACAAAACTTACTGACTCAAAAGTTTCAGTACGTTTCGAGAATGCAAACAATAGTGAAGAGAGAAGAAATCTGCAAGTTTAACAATTAAACTGTAATCTCAGTAAATAGTATAGTTTAGTTAATAGTTTATATTAAAGAAATAAACCAATATGGGTACATCTAGCTTAATTTAAATAACAGTTGAATCTCATTAACATAAACGTGCTGATTAAGAAATTACTTTCATTTAAGAGAAATTCAAAAGCAGATTAATTATTATTTCGATATTATTTCTTATTTCTAATTAATTTATTTCTTCGAATTAAATTTACTATTAATTATTTCTTGTTATTTAATCATTGCATCCTAAGCTTTAATAAGGTAATGCTAAAAATAAAATGCTTAAACTAGATCTTTGTCTCTGAAATTTCAATTGGAATTAGAATGAAATAAAAGTACCGTCAAATTTTCTCTTAGATAAATTAATTTATAACATATTTTATTAAAATTAGGAAATAATCTTTGAAAAAACTATATAATTGCTTAGATTTTTTTTACGTTAGAAAATTT
Source organism: Hylyphantes graminicola (assembly GCA_023701765.1). NCBI lineage: Eukaryota > Metazoa > Arthropoda > Arachnida > Araneae > Linyphiidae > Hylyphantes > Hylyphantes graminicola. Next base: position 16,051,242 of record CM043116.1, read on the forward strand.
AACCAACGTGTTCTACAAAGAAAACATTATAAATTGAACCCTATATTAGAAAAAAATGTATTAGTTTCATAGTTGGAAAATTTTAAACATGAACAAATCAAAACTCTCCTGATGATATGAAGCATTTCGGTTCTCATGTTTATGAGTTAATTTTAATACAGTTATGTTAATGAGTTTAGTTAATAAAGATATGTTGATGAGTTTATGTTAATAAAGTTATGTTAATGATTTTATGATAACAAAGTCATGTTAATGAGTTTATGTAAAAAAAGTTATGTTTATAAGTTTATGTTAATAAAGTTATGTTAATGAGTTTATGTTAATGAGTTTATTTAAATAAGAATTAACTATATTTTGTTCAAAAATAAAAAAATTCATTACGTCTCTTAAATCAAAGATAACAGGAAGGGCTATGTGTAGAACGAACTCTTTAAATTCATGTTGACTAGCTGCCACTGCTTCCTCTATCTATAAAAACAATTAAACATGTTAGCCTGCTTTAAGTCAGTTTTCAAATTATAGGAAAATAATTTCTAATGACATGTAAAAAGAAAAATAATATTAATTTTTGCTTTAAAAGTAGAATTAATTATTTATACTTGTTTATTTATATAAAAAAAATTAAATACCATAACTTGGTGATTTTATTCATTGAAGACTTTATGTTATTACTAAATAAATCATGATTATGAGTAACAATTGTCAAATTTAATTAAGAAAAAATAGTTAACTACAATTTAATCATAATATAAAAGTGTACTAGCTTTATAATCAGTTGTTGATGATGATATACTAGTTTTATAATCAGTTATTGATGATGATATACTAGTTTTAAAATCAGTTATTGATGCTGATATACTAGTTTTATAATCAGTTATTGATGCTAATATACTAGTTTTATAATCAGTTATTGATGCTAATATACTAGTTTTATAACAATCAAATGATGGTACAATAACTCCTCATTATGGGTTAGGTGGAATTAATGTCATATTAGAGCTGCACTGGAGTTATTAGCGACTGAGGTTGTAATTTGGAACCACAACCAAATGATGAGCCGATGCCCGAGTAGGCACCCAACGCATCTTTTTAAGTGCAACTACACAGGGTTCGGACTTTGGAGCATATTTAATGTGCACACCCTCTTCACATGGTTTTTTGGCTGCACAGGCGTTGGCAGTTATTTTATCAAAGCCCGGATCCGTACTTCGAATCTGTACATTCAAGGATTTCCTAAGGAGTGGGCCTCTTAGCTTAACGCATTATATGTCAGGCTAGTCATTTGAACACCGTTCTAAATTACAAAGTGCACTTGGCTGTGTTAAACATCTTGTCATAGAGGGAAAATATAGACAACTGGAAACTTGCAAAGGAACCTTTCATTATATTGATTGTGCTTAACAGAAGGCAAGCAAAAAGTACAATGCAACCAAATGTGTGTTACAGGGGCAAGATTAACATCATAGATTCAATGGGTAGAAATGTACTGTATGGTAACTATTGGCGAAATCGCGCCAAAAGTCCGTATTCTGGCGACTTTTGACGTCATGCTCTGTAAGATAGGGTTGCCGGAAAATCGTTGCAAAGCCAAAGAATTCCAATCATCAGTCGAAGTCAGACAGGTTGCAAAAAAAAACTATCGCCAAATCTGAAAAATCGTGCCGACAATGGAAACTTGCAAAGCAACCTTTCATTATATTGTGCTTCCCAAGAGGCAAGCAAAAAAGCACAATGCAACCAAATGTGTGATACAGGGGCAAGATTAACATCAAAGATTCGATGGGTAGAAATGTACTGTACGGTAACTGTTGGCGAACTTTCCGAAATCGCGCCAAAAGTCCGTATTGTGGCGACTTTTGACGTCATGCTCGGTAAGATAGGGTTGCCGGAAAATCGTTGCAAAGCCAAAGAATTCGAATCATCAGACGAAGTCAGACAGGTTGCAAAAAAAACCATTTATCGCCAAATCTGAAAAATCGTGCCGATAGCTACCGTGCAGTAAAGGTGATTCAATGCAATGCAGTATGCACTCATTAAATTGTTAAAGCTAGAGTGCAGCCTTAAAATGCATATAAAAACTTAAAAACTCACTTTTGGAATGATTTCATCACATTTATCTTGCAAAATTCCAAGACAAGCAGCGCATGGTGTGGGCAGGAAACGTTTAGAGGCTGGATCATTTTCATCGCAAATTGATTCGCACTTTTCATTTCCATCTGAAATCAATGTCTCTTCACTTCCATTTACTAAGTTAATAATTGCCTGTAAATATAAGTTTTGATGTAAAACAACAAAAAATTTAAAACTATGAAATACTTGGTTACAATTAGATAAAAAAAATTCGAGAAAAGAAAGGAATTTTAAGACAATGTTGTGCAAATTTTGAGAGATCATAACGGTACTGCTAGCGTATTCGGGCCGGAATACTATTTAAGGACTTAATTTTTGCAACCAAGCAGCGAAAACGTACTTAATTCACGAACGCCACAAGTTGCCAAATAGCATTACGGCCCGAATACGCTAGGTGTTCCGAGGTAACAATGAAATGGACTAAAAGATTAGAATTACAAAGATTATGGCTGCGCTTACGCAAATCGGCCATTGGCAACCCTATAGCACGCTTGGCGACCTTTTTCGGCTTCCGCAGAGCAGCCATTGGTTTTTCCCTTTCTGGATACAAGAGAGGGAGAATCATGTTCGCTAGTTTCTCTAAAGATGCGAAAATAATGAAATTTTTCCTTTTCTTAATCGTTGAATGTTTTCGGGTATTTAGCTTTCCTAGCAGTTTTTTTTTCCTCTAATATTAGGTGTGGGATGGGATGGTAGATTGTCTCTTGTGGAGTCTTCGTTATTTTCCTGATCGCTTTTATAGCCGTTTTATTGGATCAAAATGCTCAACACATTTTAGAGGGTGCGGTAAATTATTTAAAAAATTTATGTCCGACTATACACGTTAATAAATAGTCCTGACTTGTATAAAAAAAAAGCTTTTTATTTTATGAATAACAACCTAAACAATTAAGCAGTAAATTTCTAATTTGAAGTTTTTTAGTATGCTTACACGAGAACACATAAGAAAATATTTCATTCGACAGCGATCACCAGCATAGAGACAACAAGTTAATAATTATGCATTATAAATATCTGAAAGCAAATTTCTGAAGCAATTACCTTATTAGTATTTACTTTAGAAACATAACTGGTGTATTCTTTTTCTCCTAAAAATCGCAAGATACACCTTTGACAAAACAGTAGCATTCTCAAGTAAGACTTTGACATCTTGTAGATTATGTTTTTCACCATTTTTATTTAAAATAAATAGGCGTTAATATATCATTCCGTTCGATTTAAAATAATAAAAAATGTAGTCGTCAGCGCGGGTCGGATTTTTAAAATCAAAACTTTTTTTGTTTACAAATAACAAGTTGCCATATTATAGCTAAATTTAATATTCCAAATATTAACTGAATACATTATTTTTAGTAATTTAAAAATGTATAATGAACTACAAAACTAAAACTTTATACTTATACAAACTATTCTAAGTATTCAAAATAATTTTTCTATTCATAGAATTACTTTACTCAAACTCTTCGTATGTTAGCCGTGTTAAAGCTCTTAATGCTTGCTGAAATAGGGTGGTAAAAGTGCAATTCTAAGAAAATATAAAGTGCCTTGACTGGTCCAGTAGCTATTTATTGTTTTACACTTTTATTTAAATTTATTTTTAACATTAGTTTCTGTTTGTTTTTTTCCTACCACCATGACTTCGTACGACTTCGGCGGACGAGTTGTAGAATTTGAGTTCTTACAAACCAATATTTCCTTGAATGATAAAAATTATTGTGCTGATTAATTATTGTACGAAGAAGATGACAGACCCATTAAGAGAATCTCGTACTTATACAAATACGGCAATTTCAATCTAACGTTTTTCAGACATTGTTTTAGAAAATTTAGTAGAGCTCCTAATTCTTTGAAAATAATCAGAGAAATGTGCTCAATTCCAAATCTTAATATATGTTCCTTAAGTAATGGACCTGGAACTCATTTACTTGGGTTTTTATCCTCACTTAATGATTTAGGTGAATCTTTAAAAGGACCTGTGAGTTTTAATTTTGTTAACAAACACGGTACTTGGCGCAGAACTGTTAAATTTATGATAGACTCAGCAGAATTAAAGGTCCCTTCAAGTTTTAAGTTAATTCAATGTGATATAGCTACTGAAATTCATGCTAAAGCTCAAACCTGTATCAAGATGGCCGACGTGTTGTTTCTTTGTCATGCATTTACCTCAACCATACCCAATAAAAATGAGCAAGTTTTAAAGGTATGTTAACTGTTGAATATAAGTATATGTAGGGTCAAGTGGAGTAAGTGTGATAGGGTTTCTGCATTTTTCATTAAGAAAATTCGTTCCCTGCTTCAAGTAAATTCCAAATCCTAAAATTGGTAGTGAATTATTATAAGAAACATACATATGTAGAAAAAAAATTATATGTTTGAATTCCAATTTTAAGTTACAAAATTTGCACTTAAATTCAAAAGCTCAAAACTTTCTTTAAACAAAAAATAAGGTCAATATTTCTTTTTAGTTTAATTATAAGTGGTCTAATGTTATATATTGCAAACTTTCACATTTTAGAATGATTTCCAAAGTTACAAGAGCTGTTTATCACACTTACCCCACTTGACCCTACTTACAATTATTCAAGCGGCTCAGTGGCTGAGAAGTTAAACGTGCCTGCCTCCTAAGCCCAAGATCGAGGGTTAGAGCCCCAGATGAGTTGTCGGATTTTCTGGATGGGAAAATCTTGGGCATGCATGTCGTATGATTATGGTGGCATGCTAAAGGTCCCTCGAGGGCACATTTATTTGGTTTCGGGTTCTCTCGTCAAAATTAAATCTCGGCATACTTTAAGATCCACAGAGAGCTCAGATTCACTGTGATCGGGGCGTCAAAACTGGTTAAGTCGCCTATATGGTACCACAAAGAAATGGCTCTCTGTTCTGGGGAATATGCCGAGTTTGCAAAAGGCTTGACCGCCAATGTTGCAGCCCCATTAGAAAGAGAAAAAAAATTAATTTTTAACATTTTACTCTTCTCAATTAATTTCTGATTGATTGGTAATTGCATTGCAATCATCCTACTTAAAAAGTTTTTATGATTCTACAAAATTTTTTAACTATTATATTTCTGTTGATCTTCACTCCTGATAGTTCCCATGAATTAACTTTAGTAACAGAATTTAATAGCATTTTTTATTGAAAATATAGATCTCTTTTTATCTAACTAATTTTAAACATTGGGTACAGCTATGGTATAACGGCTGATCTATTCATTAGCTTTAAAAAATTAATGTGTGGTATTCCTATCGAATTGTATGAAATATGAAGTTTAATTTTTGCCTCATTTGTGCATTTTAATTGTTGGCAACATAATACAAATTGCCAAATCTAGAAAAGTCATTTACTAGTCATTAATAGCTGCTCCAAAAGTTGAAGTAGGCCTTATTAAACAAATATCTTTCACTTTTGTCCTAACTGAAAAAAAATTTAAAAAACCTGACAAATCAATAATTTTGACTAAACTTGTTCTCTTTTGAAATACTTGTTAGTTAATTTTTTGTGTGTATAACTCCTCTAGTTACAATTACCTCTTGCTCGTATATCACTTAAATCTATATATACCTAGTTATATATATGGTAGGCATTTTTCCCTTTAACAGAAAAGCCTACTTATTCTTTAGAAATTGTTATTCTTCTCCAGAAATGAAGGGAGATTAGATGTCCAATATTTTTATTATTTTGTTTAAAATATTTAAGTATTCAAATATAAGCCTTTACGGCTAGTAGAAAGAAAAGTCCTCTGAAAAGCACACAACCTCGCATGTTGAGAGGTTTCGAGGTTAGAAAGTGAATCAATTTTTAATGGTTATGTTGTGAGAAGAGTAGAGTCAAAACTAATTTGGATGTGTTCTGCAATTTCTCTGGGAAGAATTTATTGACCCCCATTCTAATGTGGGAACTGTTTGATGGATTGAAAACACATTAACTGAGAGCTATTAAGAAATAACTGAATATTAAGACATTATATTGTAATTAGAGCATGATATTACATATATATGAAATTAATCCACCGATTCTTTTTCAGAATATACTTCAATTTCTGAAACCAGGAAGTTTAGTATTTCTCATCTTCAATGGGGATTATTCGAGCAAATTCAACGAGCTTAATGCAAACGGCAACTTCTTATATGGACCAACTGAAATTAACTTGATGGCTGAAAAAACACCTACAAAGCTACAAGCCTATCCTGTTAATACAGGTAGTGCTTTATTTAGTGCATGGCAGAAAAAGGAACCCACTATTCTACAAAAGATATCTTCTCCTGCAAGCGCAATACCTACTGGTGAAACACAAAAACCTGTAGCTGGTACTAACGCAAATAAAAGTGCTGCCACTCAAAATAATTCCGAAATAAAAGATTCAAGAAAACTGGATTCGCTAGTGGATAGTCTGAAAAGTGAATCTTCCAACAGCACTGTCTCAGATTCAAAAAGTTCATTTGAGTCCTTAGTTAAGACTTTAGAAGGTTTAGTTACCAATTTAGAAGGAATGGTTAGGTCTCATAATACCAAAAATATCGGAAATTCCCCAAATCATCATTGTGGTTTTCAATGTCCTTGCTGCAAACATATGCATGCTGAAAGAAGTTGTTGTTCAAGACACCAATATAATACCTGTCATCATCATAATCACTGTTGTATAAGAAAACAGGCTAATAATTGCTCAATTACTTCAAATTGTTGTGAACATTGTATGTCAACCAAACATAATTGCAGATAATGAAACTTCTTTGTAATTATTGCTGTAGAGAATATAACTCTTCATATTTGATCATTATACAATACAGCTTGTAAATATATGTCAAGCTAAATTGTTCAAATATTATATAATGTTTTATTTTTAAAACAAAAAGTTATCCAGCAATTGAATTGCTCAATATATACTGCATTCTCATTATTATTTTAAGGAATTTTAAATGCTTATAATTCTTCAATAAATGCAGTTAAGCATTTTTATATTTGAATTTCTTTGTCCTTGTCTAGAGTTTGTATTCTAAAATCTAAATACAAATGGGAAAACTTATAAATGCTACAAAGCATTCATGTTTCAGTGCCAATATTATTCAAGAATAATTCTTTTCTTATGCCAATAAAAAAAATTTTGAAACCACTAAAATACAAAAACAGAGTTTAGTACATTCAAACAACTGTCTAAATCTTACTTTATAGAATCACATTAAACATAAAAATATATATCTACATATGACCCGAGTTTAGAATAAAAAACTATTTTTGTAAATTAATCGGCTATTTTTTGTGTGTTAATAACGTATATAACTCATATTTTTTTAAGCTGATTTATTTATGGTGTCTTATTTTGTAACAAGAAATGACATTATACTATTGATCCAAATTGGACTATTAAATAATGCTTTAAGAAGTAGCTTGTCTCTAATGGCATTAAAATGAGAAAAATATTGTTATTTTTAAGCAAAATGTTAAATTTCTATACATTTTATCAATGCATTGACAAGATCCTTTAACTATTAAAAGTTTAACTTTTCCATGTGGCCTTTTTTCTTTTGAGTGTGTTTTCTTATTTTTTTTATGTTTTACATACAGAAAAATCCTTAGATTTTCTATGATATTTCATACACTCATGTTCTTGTTTTAATATGCCAATTAAGACTGTTAAAAAATGAAATACAGTAGACGCCGCTTATTGTGATCACGGTTAATGTTATCAATCGTTTAATGTTATCAAAAGCGCTTGGTCCCGTCCGCTTATATCAAAATACATTGAAAAATCATCGTTTATTGTAATCAAATGTTCGTTTATTGTTATCACTTTATGTAAATTTTATTTTCCTGAAATCAATAAAAACAAGAAGGGAAACTTTTTGTTTAGTTTCCTTAAACTTACTAAACGGGGCTCGTATTTGTATTATCTTTCAAACACGTGTTAGGGGGGTAACATTTTCGGTCAAGCTTTGTAAAATTCCGTATACTCTGGCGTTGGGAATGAATAACTTTTCTTAACTGCATGTGCATAAAGGGTTTTCTTGTAAATTGTCTAAAAAGAAGTCCAATCCCTATCGAGTTTCACAGCAACAAATTCCTAATTTAAAATTAATTTTTGTTTTAATACGCATGTAAAAAAAAAATCATTTTTTTAGTTTAAACTTTTTTTCGGGTATTATAATCCATCGGTTATTGTTATCAAATCACATTCGTCCCGATGTGATCACATTAAGCGGCGTCTACTGTATGTCTACTCTGTTGCATTAGTCAGCTAAAACAAACCTAAATTACAAGGTTTTTTTAGGGGGGTAGGGGATGGGAAAAGTTGCATTTACTGGGTAAAGAGATCTTATTTTTAAGTGCCAATTAAGAAATTAACATAATGAGAAGTAATTTTAAAATACATTTTATTTCTAATACATTTAAACACAATCAAAACTCTTTTAAACTCGGAAAATTTAAGTCTTGGATTCAGCTTTAAGAATTGAAATTATCTCCAATAATGCATTATTGCAGATATTATGTAAAGGTATTACAATATTTGGTGAGGTAACATTAGCCAAATGATGCTCTTCACTCTGATGATGGCATGAGAAACTGCACCTTGGAATAGGTGGAGTACAGCAAGCTTTAAAGCAGCAATTCATACACCTATTATTGTGAGAGCAGTGGCAAATGTAATAGCTCTCCATGTTTCGGTAAGGAGTGTTCCAATGACATGATGGAAAGCTATCTTGGTCTTTGAAACCCATATTGAATGATTGTTTCGAACATGAAGGTTTATCATCGCAATAACTGTGGTTGTGACATCCTCCATTTGAAGAAACATTTTGTTGGGGCGCATTCTCAAGAGAAATTGTAAGCTGCCTTATTCTATCGGTCAATGCTTTTACTGAAGATGGGACTGTAGTAGTGCTATCGAGGAGGGTAGTTTGAAAAGATTTATTTTCAAAAGATAAAGATGGTTCGAGATTTTCCTTAGACTTTTTTTCACTGAATTCGCAATAACGACTTCCGCAGGGCCGATTGCCCAAATCTACTGGAGATAATTTGTCTGAAGAGGTATTTTTACATAAAGACAATTCTTCAAATTGCCCATTTTTATATGTAAAACTGCTATCACATGATGGACTTCCATTACTATAAGAATCCATATCATAGTTATTGTATGTATTTCCCCGATTATTCATACTTAAATAATCGTGCAATTTACTTTGGGAAGGTCCTGCATTTGCTTGAGTACCTTCTGACTTTACAGCTTCAGAAGTATTTAAACCAACTTCTTTCTTTGATTTTTTAATATCTTCAAGCCCGAGTCTTGAAATGTTTTTAAGGAATTTTTTTCACTTGTACCAGATTTTTGGGACATAAAGTCATTTATATGTTCAGGACTTTCTTCATCAGTAAGCATCAATGTTTTTAATACCTCTTTGGTTTGAGGTGATGAGCATTGCCAAAATGACTTAAATTCTATCCACGGTAGGTTTAACGCATCATTATCTTTGACATATGTATCCGATACATTTTCTACAGACGAAGCACTAGATTTATTAAAAGAATTATCAACTTTTATCTTATTGTCTTTACTCTTTGTACCAATGGATGCATTTATTGCAGAGACATTGGAAGACAAAGTGTCGGGTGATTTTTGCCATACAAAAAAAACTCCTCTGGCACTTGATGTTGGACTATGACCATTAAATTCAGGAAACTTATGGCCCTGAGTTGTATGAATACTGGGCCCATATAAGAATTTTCCACGGAAGGGCGAAATTGCTTGAGTTAAGATAGCTATACTGGGTTTAGTGTCGAGACAAAAAATTATAGCTTTTGGTTTCAATGATGCAACAAATTCCTAGAAAAAAAATTATAAACTTAATAAAACCCGAAAAAACATTTTCACAAGTTGCAAATTTAGAGTGTTTCATCTGGCAAAAATATTTTTAAAATAAAGCATAAGAAATAGAAAACATTTATAGATAAAAACACTTGTGTTGTTTATAGGTACTTACATTTATTGAAAATAATTTTTAGGTTAAATAGTCCTAAAAGTATTATACTGAAGAGTCAAATTTTATTCTTGATTGCATTTTTTTCACAGAAAAAATCTGCATAGTTCTAGTGCGACAATAACCAAAGAGTTCTGTAGTACGGTAGAGACTGAACCTGGCAACAGCACGATTGACCAACACGGAGACACTGACGGATGGCCGAGTGGTTTGGATAGCAGGCCATAACACTAGCAGTCTGCACGTTGCAACAGGTGCAGGTTCGATTCCCGCCTTTGCCCTGGGTTACTTCCTTTCTCAGTATCAAAATTCTAAATTAACAAACTTTTGAAACTCTATTCGGGCTCTGTAGTGAGCCATGGCTGTGGATGGCAGCTCAGTAGGAGTTGTTCCTCTACCCTACTACAGAACTCTTTCGCAATAACACTATGCACTAAAATTCAAATATACATAAGGCCATTTTTTTTTTAAATTGCCTGAAGTTTATTTTTTCCATTGCATTTTTTCATTATAAAAAAATAAAGAGATCTAGCTGTATCCAAACTATTATGAGATTATGATTTAAGATTTGTTTAATAACTAGATATTGAAATTTTGAATAATATCCTAGCATTTTTTATTTGAAAATTCATTTGTCTGAGCTTCTTTGACAGGGCTTTTCTAACAGGTTTTTCGTGGTATTATTACAACAAGGTACTACGCAACATTCATGTGCAATAATATTTTCCAGATTTTACACAACTTTAATGGATTAGAAGCGATAAGAAAAGCATTTGGAAGAGTGACACAGCGGCCGCCGAAATCTGGCTAGCTCACTTAGGTCGACTGATGTCACGCAGGGAAAGGAGGCCAGAGGCAGCAGCATTTGCAAGGGGCGGGGCTAAGCGCAAACTTTGAAAAATAATTAAAAATAAACTAAAGGTCGGATTACAGGGTGGTTCAAAATTCTAGAAAAAAAGTTCTCTGGTATTTCCATGATACTTTCACAAAAGTTTCCCTAATTTTACAATCACCCAGAAAACATGCAATCCACAAAATTTAATCCAGATATCGCGGGAATTAAGACTTTGCGGATTATGGGTTAGCCTACCTTACTTTTCTTTTTCTACATATCCGAAAATCTGAATAAGTTTAGAGGAATCATATGATCAGAAAATCATTTGATAACATGATTTTGTGAGAGAGATTTATCCTTCCTACGAGATTGGTTCTTCAGGAAAATCGAATCAACAAGAATTTTTTGTATCAAGTGCCCGTTAGTAGTGATCACAAGAACCTAAACCTACTGTGTAAGAAATCCAAAAATAGAAAAAATTCCCTGATATTTTTGCAAAATTTGAAAAATTCCATGATAATTCCCTGATATTTCCAGAATTAAAAAGTTCCATGAGAATTCCCTGATTTCCAGGTTCTGTTACCACCCTGGATTAAGGTAAAATTCATGTTAATGTTCTTAGAATTGCATGGAGTTTCATTCACACAGGCATGAGTGTGCAGAAACATCAAAAAAGAGGAAACCTTAAATTTGTTAAAATACATGCACACGACAAATTAAATTATTAAAACAAGATATCAAAATTTATTGTTGAAAGATTGATATTTTAATTAAACAATAAAATATTAAAGGTAATTAGGTTTATATTAATTGAATAACCAACATTTTAAAGAGTTCAACATTTTAATGCAGAAATTGCTTTTACATTACCAACTAGATTTGGAAAAGTCGCGGAATTCCGGCGATCCGAAAATCGCGAAGCAACGGCGATCCGAAAGTCGCGGAACTATGGCGATCCGAAAGTCGCGGAACTCCGGCGACCCGAAAGTCGCGGAACTCCGGCGACCCGAAAGTCGCGGAACTCCGGCGACCCGAAAGTCGCGGAACTCCGGCGACCCGAAAGTCGCGGAACTCCGGCGACCCGAAAGTCGCGGAACTCCGGCGACCCGAAAGTCGCGGAATTCCGGCGATCCGAAAGCCGCGGAGCTACGACGACCCGAAAGCCGCGGAACTACGGCGACCCGTAAGTCGCGGATTTTGGCTTGAAAAAATTAAAAAAAAGCGGAAATAATTAAAAAATTTAGAAAACGCGGAAATCAGCGGAACCGCGGAAGAAACTCATGCCTGTTCACAAATTGTATTTCTCTATTTCCTAACCCTAGCAAGTTCCCCCACAGTATCCAGGGATAAGAAGACGTTGAAATAAAAATTATTTTTTGTAAATATCATAAAATCTTTGGTTAATTCCTAGTTTCGGTCTACGGCGACTTTTTATTTCTCGCCAAACTTGTTGGCGAGAAAACATCTCGTAGCCACGCGTGATTGGACGGCGCTACTCGGAAACCGCGAAGTCAAACAACTGTAAATCACGTGACGCTGTTCTGGAGGAGGAGTTTAGGGAAAAAATATGATTAATTGATACAACATTCACTTATTCTAACATATCTTAGAAATTACCTTGAACATCTGCACTAAACGTCCTTCTTGGGGTGCACCAGAAGCCAACAAATTTAGGGTCTTCATCATAAAAATAACATCTGCTTCGCTAGCAGCCAATGAAGCATTACCAAATGAATAGTTCTGTAAAAAATCTGACTGAATAACATTTAAATTCTGATATTGCAAAGGTTTCTTTGAAAACTCAGACCCAGAAAATGGATCACTAAGCACTTCCAAAATTAAGTTCCTAGTATTTCGCCACGCTGCAGTTTTAGATAAAACTTTAACTTCGAAATTTGGTGGTGATGAATCATATTCCAATACAGCTAACATAAATCCAATAAAGTCTAAACCAGGGCCTGTGGTCAGAGATAAGATTTTTACTGAAGAATAAGATTTCCACAATGAAAAAATGTCTTTTATATGAGAATAGCTTGAAAAGAAGACATTGATGCAATCGTTGAACAAGTATGTAAGAACTGTGCCATAGCGATACATGAATGCACACCTATGGTATGCGCTAACAAAGTTTACATTGAGTTCAGCTGTTAATTTAGCTATACGACTGGAGTATGTATCTATGTTCATGTTGAATTTTGCAACTTCTTTCAGTATTACTTTCATGAAAAGTTCATAATACTCCATTATTTCTATTGTCACTGTCCAGACAAGTTTTGTTAACTCTCTTGTTATCTATCAAAATAAACAAAAAATATATGTAAACAATTGAAAAAATAAGAAAAGAAATTATACTTCAAAGAAAAGCAAAAAAAAATACTTACAAACAATATTAATATTAAATAATTTAACACGTTATCGTAAGGCATAATCAAACAAAAGGTACTGCTAGAGTATTCGGGCCGGTCTCGATTTGGCGGCTTAACTTTTGCAGACAAGTAGCGAAAACGTACTAGTTGAACCGAACGCCAAAACTCGCCAAATAGCATTCCCGGCCAGAATACGATAGGTGTTCCAAACAAAATTAACTAAAAAAAAAACGAAATTCAAAACAATACGATAATCATAAAAGAAAAAATTATAACATAACTCAAATTTGTTAACTTAAAATAATTACACTTAATTTAATCTCAAGTAATTGCGCTCTGTAAACCGATATATAAAACATTTATTATAATTTGGTTTTAGGCAATTCGACAATAATGAATTATACATTAAAAATTAAATCTATCGAAAAAAAATTAGTATACCTGAATGACGAATTGATAACCATTCAAAGTGACAAACTTAGAAATTGATAAGCAAATGTTATAAGTTTCAAAAGGGATTTCCCCGAAAACCGTAAACAAAAGTAGACGACTTCTGGTTTTTAATATCAGCATGATTTCCATTTCATTATCTTAAAATAGTTTTCAAAATTAAATTTTGCATTATACGATCTGTTTCATAAGTATTTTATAATTATTAGTTTAAAGTTTAAGAATTTTACATTGAGTTCTCGTAGTTTTCTCTCAATTACGAAACGTCACTTAGTCAAGTTATACTACACTCTAGCGTTCAAAAGAAACTAGGGCCTTGAATAAAAAAATATAAATAATTATTTGGAATCGATCGACCTTCGAGTAAAACTCAACTTTTGGGGGATAAATTGCCATTTTAATTCTTTAAACTTCCGAAAATACAGTAGATTTTAGACACGTATCAAACTGAAGTATGGAAAGTTCGGTGATAAATTTAGAAGCTTTAAATTCCTCACTTAAAACAATAAATGCGCTAAGAAGTACGGTATGAGAGGTCCAAATGTATATGGGGAAGAAGAACGAGATTAATTCATCAATGAATCTCTCTCTTGCTAGTGTAACGGATCGCACAAGGTAAATTCTTACCATAAAAAATACATATGGTCAGGGCCGGATTTAGATTTTATGCGCCCCTACAGTCCGATTCAGGCTTACTTTGCCAAACTAAATAGCCTAGGAGGGTGTGTCCGAGCGCTGCGATTAGCTCAGTGAAATGCATAGGGGGTAACAGGTTTGGCGCGATTATCGCTGTTTTTTTTTCAACAGGATCTATCTGTTTTTATGGGTTTTTTTAAAGAAAGAATAGTAAAATAATTATTTTTTATAATATTATTGTATTTTTAATTTTCATTAGTGGGACGTATTTTACGTTTCAAGAACTAGTAAGTAAAACTCATTTTTTAAAAAAACTTTTAATTATTCATTAATCTATACTTATTTGGGGATATTATTTTTTTAGATTATAAAAATAATACTATTTAATTTTTAAACAGAATTTGATTATATTTTTATATGGTATCTTATTTATTAGCTAATTGAAAAGGGCTTCAATTGCATATAAAATTAATTAATCGTAGTGATTAATAAATCTACTTAAGGCAGGGGCATTAATTAAGTATAGGGGGTGCTTAAGAATTTAAAATGCTGCTGAAGAAAAAATATTCCCCCTCCCCTCCCACTTGGGACTTGAAATTTTAAATATGACATAACTTTTTTCTTTTTTTTTTAAAGCAGTTTTCATAGATGCGTTACCCGCTTTTTTAAAGGCAGGGTTCCCCAAGAGGCCTATTTCCTATACCAAAATTTCATAACATCATATAATTCTCAATTGTGGGCTGGAGAGCAAAGTCGGTTAGGCACTCGCCTAGCATGCGAAAGGTCCCACGTTCGGGTCCAGGCATCGCCAAATAACAGCTGACCTATAAACGGCCCGTGCAGCCAAAAATGTCCGACGATAATACTACCCCGTGTAAATGAGTGCACGTTAAATATCCTTCAAAGTCCTAATGCTGCTTACGATGTCGCCCTTAACGGTTGCGTAGGGTGCCTATTCAGGTGTCGGCTCGTCACTTGACTGTGGTTCTAAAATACGACGCCCGTCGCCTATAGCCCTTGTGTAGCTCCAGTGCGACGATAATTCAAATCAAACCAAACCATAAGTCTCAGAAAAGTAAAAACAAAATCTAAAAACAAGAAACTTTGAAATCGCTGGCACGGCACTTCAAATAGGAAAATATTTGGTTCCTTGTGAAAACATCATTGTATTTTCGAAGAAAATTTCGAACTTCTTGACAAGGTCGTAAATAAGTAATTGTATCATTTACGGAAAGGTAACTTAAGGCCTTTAAAAGTGCAGCTTTTAAATGCAGAGTCCGTTTATCAATGTCAGTCGATCTGTAGCGACAATTCAAAAAGTCGTGCTTTCCTGGGTCATTCAGCTATTGTCTAGTACTTCTCGGAAGGAGTGTACATGTGTAAACAGAAATCTCTCCTCCGTTTATCAATGTCAGTAGATCTGAATATGAGAGTCCAGGGGTGCAATTACCCTCACTCAGGCAATACTTTCCTCGGTCATTCAAGCTATTGTCAAGCGCTTCACGGTGCTCACAGGTATATAATATGTATGCAAATATGTCTGGCGTTGACAATTGAGGTGTATATATATATATACGCCAAACCTCGCCAAGCGGCCATGGTTGCAGAAAGATTTGATCGCCCGATGACAACCGTAGCCATTTGATTGGTTTAAACTCTATGGGCATCGGCGAGTGCCGCCAACCCCAGCGCTCGGACACTCGGACACGCCCTCCTAGTATATTTAGTTTGGCAAAGTAAGCATGAATCGGACTATAGGCCCGTAGTTTTTTGTCGCCCCCTCTTCACACCATCGTAAAGGAGGGAGAAATTTGACTTTACAAAGGTCTTTGTGCAAGATAATTTGTATTTTATTCTAAGTCATCGTGAAGTAAAATTAATTAAATAATATCATGAGATAATCAACTGTTTCTAAATTTTGGTATATAAGGTATAAATAAATAGGACAACGAGTTATTAAAATTAGTTTAAACCATTTTATGCTCATGATAAACTTACAAATATACATACACTACATTTTATTCAAGTTAAACTGATATTAATGTACAAGACTAAAATTTTCTCCCAAAAAATCATAAATTTATACGAAATTGGATTTTAAAAAATTATAAGTTGTACTGTTTTTTAAACTATTAAAAGAACTTTTTTAATTATAACTTTTTAAAAAGCGGGTAACAAAAAAAAAATACGAAAAGCCACTTGATAAAAACATAGGACTTATAAGGGTTTCTTTTATAAGTGATGCGAGATAGTTTTCAAAGTCAGTTGATAAAACCTTGCTTCTTGCTTTTTTTTCGAGCGAATGTGTCTATGATATCATTATAAGGCACCTCTTGGGTCAGCTTTTCCTCGATTAACAAATGTTAATAAACTCGCGTCTTTGGCTTTGCACAATAAAATAAACAGCAACACTACGCGACAACACTCTGGTATAATGGTACTTTAATTCGTGAAGAGCATGTAGATGTAGACATGTATTGTGGTCTATAACATTTTATGGAACTCTTCTGACAAAAAAATGCGGAACAATTTTGCGCCCTTCATCATGGTGCGCCCCTAGGCCCGGGCCTATTGGTAAATCCGGCCCTGCATATGGTTGATTCCACGAAAATGCGCCATGGACATCAATTTTTAACTTTCAACTAAATTATTGTTTTTTCATTCCACGGGATAGAAAGTAAGTCAAATTTAATGGAAATAACATGATATACTAATATAAATGCATAAATATTTTTTTATAATTGCGTGAAAAAAAGCCGACTTTTACATTATAATTTCAATATCAGACACGTGCACAAAGCTGGACTTTTTGAAACAGTGAAAAAAAGTACTTTTTTTCACCCAAAAGCAGTGAAAAAAAGACTTTGTCGCACTCTTTTTATAAGATGCCAACGTTTCAAGTAAAATTTCGATTTGATAATACTCATAAAATCCAAAGATGTATCGATCTGCTGTATTTAAAAATATTATGCGCGTGAATTATTTTTGAATCAATGAATTTTTTTTCTCGCGATGGGAATATTTCTTAAGTCACGCCCTTCGAACTGCGAGTTCATTGGTTGCTTTCCTTGACAAAATGTTGAAACACGCTTATTGGTTTTTTATAGCGTCACGCGCTCCGAACTGCGAGTTCATTGGTTGTTTTCCTTGACATCTCTTAGTCTATTTTAGTCTAATTAGCACGTGAATTATTTTTGAACCAATGATATTTGATTTTTTTCACGCAATTATAAAAAATAGTGTATGAAACACGTGCGAAAAGTAAACTTTTTAAAACACGTGCCTTTATTTCACTCGCTCGTGAAATAAAATCCACTTGTTTTAAAAAGCATTACTTTTCGCACTAGTTGCATAAATATCTATTTTACAGTTACTAATTGTGAGACTAACTTTGAAACTGAAATCTGTTATTTTTTATCTTTAGTTTGAAGACCTTGAAATTTTTAACTACTAATATATTTTTGAAAACAAAATTATTTTTTTAAAGAATAGATCAATCTATACATAATAACATAAAAAAATTATTGAAAACCTTTTAATTTTTTTGCTATTCCCCCCAAACTTAGTTTTAGTCTCCATGTCATATGTCTGTCACGGAAAACATGGATTATTTTATTTTAAACCAAATCTGCTCGGTAAAGAATATTGGCACTTTATTTTCTCTTTTTATACCTCAAAATAAACAGTTCGTAAAAAATTAGAATAATAAATTTAAAATTTGAGTGAAATCATGAACATCAAACTTTGTCATGGCTCTCACATTTGTCATGTCTGTCACAATTAGTTTTTCATTGCCATAATCCACAAAATTAATCTTTTCGTGGTCACTATCACATGTGTAACACATTTATTCTTAAAGCATTAAATAAAGCACTTTATTGAGTTGGGTTGTAAAGAAATGCTGTTGCCATCTTTAATAAGTTAAATAATGAGAAGTGGAAGCTGTAGTTTGAAACAAAAGAGGCAATTTCAAATGATGTTTTAACTTTATTAAGGAAACAGCTTCTAAACTTCTTGTGCCATGTGAAACGTATGCAACCTATAGTTTCCCTAATTTAAAGCAAAATTTGCCAAACCTGGAAACTTCCGATACAAACTGAAATCAGCAAGAACTATTCCTATATTAAGGGGGTTCAGTACCCCAAAATCGGTGAAAAAATCAAAACAAAAATTATTGACTTAAAATACTACTACAACCTTTATTAATAATGTCACAAAGCATCAAGACGATTGGAAAAATATTTTTTACATTTAAAGCCATTTTAATGTCATGGCTTCGTAAGGAAATGGGTTACCAATAAAAACTTTAAACGCGTTTTTCTCAGAACTTGATTTTTTGAACTTTGATGTACCTTTTCTCAAAAACTATGCTATGTTTTCTCGTAAACTTCTTTTTATATGATGTAATACTAGATTAATCTGAGGTTATAAATTTTAATAAAACTAAAGTGAAAAAAATTTTATGGAGCAAAAAAGTGAAACATTTCATGATTTTGGGGGTACTTTAAAACTTATTTTATTTAAAAAAAATCTAACAGTTATTTCAAAGAAACTTTTAACATCAGATTAATATATAAGGTTGGTATAAGACACACAGAAAATTTTAAGATGATCTGATCAGTAGTTATTGTGAAAAGGTACATTGCAATTTTCCAATTTAACATTACCGATATACAACATACCGAACCCCCTTAAGCTAGATAAAATTTAGTCAGTGCTTTGGCAGAATACTTCCTCTGCAAAGTACACATATCATCACATCTCATTATGATCGGCAATTTGGTCATTACAAAAATTTAGGACATTTCAAATCAATATTTTAAAGAAAAATACACAGTATTTTCAATGACATAGTAAGCTTTCAACAGTCTGGTACATCTCAGCCTCATCACATGGCAAAGGATGTATTGATGGCAATGGTGGGACTATTAAGTGAAGGTTACCATAACGGCTTCGATTCCATCCAAGGACGGTTTAAGTTCTTGGATGGAATCGAATCATCTGTGTTTGACACATTTTCTACCGAAGACAGCGCGCCAGGTGATTTTTGCCATACAAAAAACACTCCTCTGGCACTTGTTTTAGGACTATGACCATTAAATTCAGGAAATGTCGTATGGAGCTGAGCTGTATGAAGACTGGGCCCATACAAGAATTTTCCAGGAAAATTCCTAATCCCTTGAGTTAGGACATCTATACTGGGTTGGGTGTCGAGACAAAAAATTATAGTTTCTGGTTTCAATGATGCAACAAACTCCTGGGAAAAAAATATAAACTTAATAAAACCCATAAAACATTTTCACAAGTAGCAAATTTCATAGTTTAAAGTTTCATTTATTAAAAACAATTATTATTAATAAAATATAAGAAACACAAAACATGTATAGGTAGAACACTTGTTTTGTTTATCGTCACTTACAATTATGAAAAATAATTTTTAGGCGAAATAGTTCTGGAAGCATTATACTGTAGAGTCAAATTTTATTCTTGCTTGTAATTTTGTAATTTTTCACATGATATATCAACTTAACTCGCAGAAAAAATTAGTGCTTTGGGGAAGTGAAACTTGGGATAATTATTGTTAGACTAAGTGTTTTAGGCAGGCAGATAAAAAGGTGTTTTCTTAAGCGTTACAATAAAAATACAACAAAAATATTTGAAACTCATTTTAAAACCAAGGATCCATGTATGTATATTTAGGATACTTAAAACATGTTGTCTTTACTTACTAAAATAGTTAGGCAATGCACATTTGAATTGAATAAAATTTTGGCAAAACACAAAATTTAAATTAAACACTGATTTGCAAGAACTGTAGACGCACGTCCACACCTGCCAACTACTATGGATTGTCCGTAGTTTCTATGGATGAGGGTATCAAACTGCGCAGTTCAATAATTAGTGACATATTATGATGAGTTATCCGGTTGGATAAGGCCAGGAACATTTCCTCGTATTTTTACGACTAGTTGTCATGTAGCTTTAGTTAGCGACGTTAATTCAACCTAACCTTGCGATTTTACGACCTTGAACTAAGATTTGTACTTGCTCAAAAATGAAGTATATTTAGTTCATTTCTATTGTAACGAACAGGTTTTTAAAAAAAAGAATGTTCTTCTACTTTATCAGCCTCTATCGATGATGTAGTGGCAGCGAATGTGTTAAACAAAGTCCCAATGATGGCCAAAATTTCCCTCCCCCCAAAGAGACTACGGCCAGAGCTCTGAGGAATGGTGGCAGGTATGCACGTCAAGGAGCTAAAAAATGCCCTCCCCCACGATATCAAATCTTATTATTTAATTTTTTTAAAAAAATTACAATATTGAAAATATTGTGAAACATAATATTGCATTTATTTACACTTGCAAAATACTAAAAGATTGCAGAAAATTAAGTATTGCACTTCCTGTATGAAACCTCATACCTCGTACTTTCCTGTATAAAACCTCAAAGAAAGGGGAAATCTGGTTAAAATCGGTAGAAAACGATCGATTTCATCCAATATTCTCCAAATTTGGCCGATACTCATGCGACATTGGCAAAATTGTTGTGCTACCTGAGATACACTAAAATTTTTACTCTTAATTAATACATCATTAATTTATTCTCAGATATATCAAAAATTACCTTGAACAAATGCAATAAACTTCCTTTATTGGGTGAAGGAGCCAACAAATTTAGAGTCTTCATCATAAAAATAACATCCGCTTCACTAGCAGCTGTCAAATCACCAAATGGATAGTTCTTTAAAAAATATGATCGATCAGCAATTAAATTCTGATATTGCAAAGGTTTCTTTGAAAACTCAGATCCAGAAAATTGATCACTAAGCACTTCTAAAATTAAATTCCTAGTATTTCGCCACGCTTTGTTTCTAGCTAAAACTTTAACTTCAAAAACTGGTGGGGATGAATCATACTCTAATACAGCTAACATAAATCCTATAAAGTCTAAACCAGGGCCTATGCTCAAAGATAAGATTTTCACGGCAGAATAAGGTTTCCACAATGGAAAAAGGTCTTTTATCTGAGAATAGCTTAAAAAGAAGCCATTGATGCAATCATTGAACAAGTATGTAAGAACTGTGCCATAGCGATACATAAATGCACACCTATTGTATGCGCTAGCAAAGTTTACATTGAGTGCAGCTGTTAATTTCGCCATACGTTTGGAGTATGTATCTATGTTCATGTTGAATTTCGCAATTTCTTTCAGCATTACTTTCATGAAGAGTTCATAACACTCCAATACTTCCATTGTAACTGTCCATACAAGTTTTGTTAACTCCCTTAATTCTTGTCAATCTAAATAAATAACAAAAAAACTTGGTTAACAATTGGAAAACACAAGGAAATAAAACAGAAATTTTCTTCAAAGAAAAGCAAAAATTTACTTACGGATAACGTAAATATAAAATTATTTAACACTTTATCATAAAGCATTAAAACAATATCAACTAGAAACCTAAATTCAAAACATTAAGACAATCATTAAAGCAAAAATTCTAACATAACTCATGCAAAAATTTATTAACTTAAAATAGTACACTTATTTAAATCTCGAATATTTTAAAAACAATTTAATCATACGAAGGAACTACAATAGTATCTAGTAAGTAAAAAAAACCTAACAAAAATTTGCACTCTGTAAACAAATCAAAAAACAGTTATATAATTTGGTTTTAGGCAATTCGACAAAAATGAATTTTTCATTAAGAACTAAATCTATCGGGAAAAAAATTATTGTACCTGAATGACAAATTTTAAAATTGGAAAATAAATGGCAGATTTTGGAACTAATTTCAAAAGGGTTGGTTCGTTGGTATACATATATTTTCAGGCTTGTGTGCTTGGTCAGAGACCCGATTATAAACCTTCGTCAAGTAAGACACAACACACTCACACGCAGACATACGTGACAGATGCTGCCATCTATTGCAAGCTACCTTCACCATTCGGACATGTTCCTAAACAGGAGGGAAATTATCTCCAGGAACCTGTACTCGTAGGAAACTGCGCAATGACCGCCAACAGGACTTTCGGACCCAACAGATTTAACGAGCACGTACTCCGCATATACTCGGTAGGTTTTCATCGACCAGGACTAGATCTCGGGACCTTCCGATCCGTAGATCGAGACTCTGACCACAAGGCGCTTTACGGCACATTTCAAAAGGGATTTCTTTCCCGGAAAACCGTAAACAAAAGTAGATTACTTCTGGTTCTTAAAATCGACATGATTTTCATTTCATTATCTTAAAATTAAATTTTGCATTATAAGATCTGCTTCTTAAGTATTTTATAAGTGTAAAGTTTAGGAATTTTATATTGAGCTCTCGTTGTTTTCTCTCAATTACGAAACGTCACTTGGTCAAGTTGTACTACACTCTAGTCTGCAAAAGAAACTAGGGCCTTGAATAAAAATTAAAATAAATATTTAGAATCAACCGGAAGCGTTCAAATAAACTCTTTTTTTTTTTTTTTTTGGATAAATTGCTATTTAATTCTTTAAGCATTGAAAATACAGTAACCTTTAAACTCGAATCAAACTGAAGTATGGACAGTTCAATGATAAATTTAGAAGCTTTAAATTCCTCACTTAAAACAATAAATGCGCTAAGAAGTACAGCATTAAAAGTTTTCAAATTTTTAGGTGACGGACCCAATGCAGCTTATGGAGAAGAAGAACGAGATAAATTCATCAAAGAATCGCAAAATAGTTTTGTTGGTATAACTGATTGCATTAAGTACATTCTAACCAGAAAAAAATATATGGTACTGCTGGCGTATTGTGGCCGGCCTCGATTTGGCGACTTCCCTTTTGGGAATCGGTCCATTGTGCCCCATGCATTGGTGGACCATTTTACCCCACGTGTAAGTCGGACAAAAAAGTGTCTAAAACAAACTATTAACACTAAACTTAATTGTTTGCTTAGATTAACAATAATTATATGATCTTACATTTTTATTGGTAGATAGGGTTAATCAATTTACAGGGTCAAGTTCTTGTTTTAAGTGCCAATTAAGACTTAAAAAGTGAAATATGTCTACTCTGTTGCATTAGTTAGCTAAGACAACCCTACATTGTAAGTTTGGGGGGGGGGGGAATGGGAAATGTTGCATTTACTGGGTAAAGAAAGAGAGAGTTCTTGTTTTTTTAAGTGCCAATTAAGGAATTAACATAATGAGCCACAATAAAAAAATATATGTTTTATTTCTTTACTCGTCCATTTATACACAATCAAAAACTCTTTTTAATTAAAACATTTAAGTATTGGATCCAGATTTAAGAATTGAAACTATCTGCACTAATGCATTATCACTGATATTATGTAAAGGTATTACAATATTTGGTGAGGTAACATAAGCTAAAAGATTTTCTTCGCATGAAGGTTTACCATCGCTATGGTTGTGGCATCCCCAATTTTGTTGAGTGAAATGAAA
Organism: Hylyphantes graminicola; assembly: GCA_023701765.1. Classification (NCBI taxonomy): domain Eukaryota; kingdom Metazoa; phylum Arthropoda; class Arachnida; order Araneae; family Linyphiidae; genus Hylyphantes; species Hylyphantes graminicola. The sequence goes on from CM043116.1 coordinate 16,075,072, forward strand.
AAAAGTCCCCATTTGAAGAAACATTTTGTTGGGACGCACTCTCGAGAGGAATCGTAAGCTGCCTTATTATATCAGTCAATGCTGTCATGGAAGATGGGGCGGTAGTGCTATCAAGAAGCTCATCAGTTTGTATTGATTTATTTTGAAAAGATAAAGAGGGTTTAAGATTTTCCTCAAATCAAATCTTCAATAAGGTATCAAAATTTCCCTATACTTTTTTTCGGATAATTCCTGATATCCCTTTACGCAGGGCTAATTGCCGAAATCTACTGGGGAAAATTTGTCGGTATAGGTATTCTTACTTAAAAATTCTTCAAATCGCCTATTCTCACAGGTAAAACTGCTGTCATGTGATGAAGGACTCCTATTAGTATAAGAATCCTTATCATAGTTATCGTATGTATTTCCCCGTTTATTCATACTTAAATCATTCTGCAATTTACTTTGGGAAAGTCCTGCGTTTGCTTGAGTATCTTCTGACTTTACAGCTTTAGTAGTCTTTTAACCAGCTTTCTCTCTTTAATGTCTTAATATCTTCAACTCCTGAAATGTTTGTAAGGAAATTTTGTCACTTGTATCAGGTTTTGGGGACAAAATGTCATTTATATGTTCAAGACTTGCTTATTCAGTAAGCATCAATGTTTTTAAAACCTCTTTGATTTGAGGTGATGACGTTACCAAAACGGCTTCGATTCCATCCAAGGACGGTTTAAGTTCTCAGTATTTTTGACATCTGTATTTGACACATTTTCTGAAGAAGAAGCATTAGATTCATTTAAAGAATTATCAACTCTTATCACATTGCTCTTTGTATCAATGGAGGCACTTATTGCAGAGACCTGGGAAGACAACGTGTCAGGTGATTTTTGCCATACAAAAAACACTCCTCTGGCACTTGTTTCAGGACTATGACCATTAAATTCAGGAAATGTTGTATGGAGCTGAGCTGTATGAAGACTAGGCCCATACAGGAATTTTCCAGGCAAATTCCTAATCGCTAGAGTTAGGACATCTATACTGGGTTGGGTGTCGAGACAAAAAATTATAGTTTCTGGTTTCAATGATGCAACAAATTCCTGGGGAAAAAATATAAACTTAATAAAACCCATAAAACATTTTCACAAGTAGCAAATTTCATAGTTCAACGTTTCATTTATTAAAAACAATTATTATTAATAAAATATAAGAAACACAAAACATATATAGGTAGAACACTTGTTTTGTTTATCGTCACTTACAATTATGAAAAATAATTTTTAGGCGAAATAGTTCTGGAAGTATTATACTGTAGAGACAAATTTTATTCTTGCTTGTAATTTTTCACATGATATATCAACTTAACTCACAGAAAAAATTAGAGCTTTGGGGAAGTGAAACTTGGAATAATTATTGTTAGACTAAGTGTTTTAGGCAGGCAGATAAAAAGGTGTTTTCTTAAGCCTTACCATCAAAATACAACAAAAATCTTTGAAACTCATTTTAAAACCAAGGATCGATGTATATTTGTATATTTAGGTTACTAAAAACATATTGTCTTTACTTACTAAAATAGTTAGGCAATGCACATTTGAATTGAATAAAATTTTGGCAAAACACAACATTAAACACAATTTGCAAGGACTGTAGACGCACGTCCATACCTGCCAACTACACTGCTCACAACAATTAGGGCAGCGCATGGTTTAAACTCTTTGAACCCCGATGTTTCCATTTGGAATCATGAGCTTGCGATTTTTTTCTCCTCTAAGTTGAGCTTGCACTAATTTATCGTTAGACGGAAGAATCATGTCTTTTGAGGATGTAAATAATATTTGTTTTAATCAAATGAAAACATGATAAAATAAAATTCACTCTAAAAAAAATTCTGAAATAAATTGACCCTAAATTCTTCACGCTTGCATTCTCAGATGTTTAAAAATTGATTTTAACTCTTTTTTGCAAATAAAAATTTGAAAAAATTATGCTATTTTAAATCTTAATTTTTTATTCCCCCCCCCCCCCTTAAATTTTAGTTTAAAAAATTAATATTTTTTCCGGTTGTTCTTTACCATTTCATTCTGGATGCATAATGAATCTATTTCACAAATTTTAGATTTTTAGAATGAAAAACAAAACGCTGAAACTGAAAGGGTCAACAAAAGTACGCAAAGTGCTCCCCTAATTGTTTTGAGCAGTGTACTATGGATTGTCCGTAGTTTTTATGGATGAGGGTATCAAACTGAGCAGTTACGGATAAATAGTCAAAACTGCGGATAGGCTTCGATATTTTCATAAAAATTTATTTTGGAGATTTTTTTTGCCTTTCTATTAAGAAGCTATAGCACTTCATAAAAAAATCGGTTTTCGTCGACCTTGAAAGACAATGCCGATGATAAAAACATCATCACATTTAATTTACGGAAATAAAAGCTTCCAAATGGTTTTATATATATATAATTGTGCAGAACATGCCACGACGGACTTACTTGACCCACCCATGACGACTAACATCTTCCAAGTATCCGCCTAATCACAGTTAGTCAGTGTTCTTGTTATACTTATAGTTATGATTTGATCAGATGTGTCAACCAGCCTCAGCGCCTAGTAATGTTTGCTAGTTGGAGGTGTAATCGCAGTAGGTTAGTACTCTTTTAATAGTTCTAGCTATGATCAGACCAGATTCGCCAACCGGCCTTAGCGCCTAGTAATATTTGCTTGTTAGAGGTTTTAATCACGCTGGGGTCTTGTTTTTTATTTTTGTTTCTTTTCTGAAAAAAATTATCAACTAAACCACAACTCCTTGCAATATTTACTAGTTAGCCTCTTAATCTTCGTATGATCAGGGTTCTTTCTTAGTTTTAGTTCAGGACAAATCAGTCAACCAAATTTCAGGTACTTTGTTACTTTTAAAGATTACGATCTGTGACTCCAAGACCTGCTACTTAGGATTTTTTTGTTGCTGAGTGAATTTTATTTTTTTTAAATTAAAACTAAAGACAATTTAGGTTTGCAGTGAAATTGTAATTTTTTTAACGTGTTTCAAAAATAATTCTTAAGAAATGACCAAACTTTGGTAATTGATTTTTTCCCATCGTCAATCGGCCGATGGAAAAGAAAAATGACCGTCAATAGATTATTTTAGAGGGATTGTTAAAACGTTGGATGCCACTGACTCGCTAGCGAGTAGCATGGTTACAATTCAACTATAACAGCACATTCTAATGAAATGCATAGTACCATTTTGCCAACAGTTCTTACGAGTTCAAGTTCGTTTGTAACTTTTGCTACCAATCCTGCTGTGCTTGGAATAATACTTGATGATTTGAACGAGGGCATTCTATTTCAAATTACGAGGAAATTAAATCTTTTGTCTCAAGTATAGGGCAACCAGACATACTGCACTTTGCAATTGTCTTACTTTACTTAGTTACTTTGTGCTTTACTTAGTGCACTTTGCAGTTGTCTTGCTTACTCTGCTTTGTGGTTCAGTTTGTTATTCAACAATCTAGCTATAAAAATATTGCAAATAGTCTTTTATTTTTTACAAAAAAACTACCGAAAGAAATATGAATTATGAAAATTTAATGATGATTTTATAGTCAAAAAGTTAATCACTGAAGCATATATCTGGAATTGGCTTTCAATTCATTAATTAGTGACATATGATGAGTTATCCGGTTGGAAAAGGCCAGGAACATTTCCTCGTATTTTTACAACTAGTTATCGTGTAGCTTTAGTTAGCGACGTTAATTCAACCTAACCATGCGATTTTACGACCTCGAACTGAGATTTGTACTTGCTTGAAAATAAAGTATAGTTAGTTCATTTCCATTGTAATGAACAGGTTTAAAAATGAGATCTTCTTCTACTTTATCAGCCTCTATCGATGATGTAGTGGCAGCGAATGTGTTAAACAGTCCCTAATGATGGCCAAAATTTCCCTCCCCTCCCCTCCCCCCAAAGAGACTACGGCCAGAGCTCTGAGGAATGTTGGCAGGTATGCATGTCAAGGAGCTAAAATAAAAAGGCCCTCCCCCGTGAAATTAAATCTTATTATTATTTTTTTAATTTACAATATTGAAAATATTGTGAAACACAATATTGCATTTATTTACACTTGTAAAATAATAAATTAAGTATTGCACTTCCTGTATGAAACCTCACATACCTTCTAATTTAATGTATGAAACCTCAAAGAAAAGGGGAAATCTGGTTAAAATCGGTAGAAAACGATCGATTTCATCCAAGTTTGGCCGATACTCATGCGACATTGGCAAAATTGTTGTGCTACCCGAGATATACTAACATCTTTACTATTAATTAATACATCATTAATTTATCCTCACATATATTAAAAATTACCTTGAACATATGTACTAAAACTTCCTTTATGTGGTGAAGATGCCACTGAAATTCAAATTGACAAAAAACCAGTTTTTCAAAAAATGGCCTGAATTTTATTTTTTGATTGCATTTCTTTCATTATAAAAAAAATAAAGAGATCCAGCTGTATCCCAACTATTATGAGATTATGATTTAAGATTTGCTTAGCTACTAGATATTAAAATTTAGAATAATATCCTAGCATTTTTTATTTGAAAATTCATTTGTCTGATGTGTCCCTTTTCTACTAAAGTGCAGTTTAATAGTCACAGTATCTTTCCATGGATTAGAAATTAGAAGACGTTGAAGTTAAAATTATGTAGATATAAATCTTCACTATTAATTATTACATAATTCACTAGACCTTAGAAATTACCTTAAACATCTGAACTAAACGTTCTTCTTGGGGTGCACCAGAAGCCAACAAATTTAGAGTCTTCATCATGAAAATAACATCTGCTTCACTAGCAGCTTTCACATCACCAAATGGATAGTTCTTTAAAAAATATGATCGATCAGCAATTAAATTCTGATATTGCAATGGTTTCTCTGAAAACTCAGATCCAGAAAAGGGATCACTAAGCACTTCTAAAAGTAAATTTCTAGTATGTCGCCACGATTTGATTTTAGCTAAAACTTTAACTTCAAAAACTGGTGGGGATGAATCGTACTCTAATACAGCTAACATAAATCCTATAAAGTCTAAACCAGGACCTGTGCTCAGAGATAAGATTTTTACTGCAGAATAACGTTTCCACAATGGAAAAAGGTCTTTTATATGAGAATAGCTTAAAAAGAAGGCATTGATGCAATCATTAAACAAGTATGTAAGAACTGTGCCATAGCGATACATGAATGCACACCTATTGTATGGGCTAGCAAAGTTTACATTGAGTTCAGCTGTTAATTTAGCCATACGTTTGGAGTATCTATCTATGTTCAGGTTGAATTTTGCAAGTTCTTCCAGTATTACTCTCATGAAGAGTTCATAACACTCCAATACTTCCATTGTAGCTGTCCATACAAGTTTTGTTAACTCCCTTAATTGTTGTCGTTCTAAATAAATAACAAAAAAACTAGGTTAACAATTGGATAACACAAGGAAATAAAACAGAAATACTTCAAAGTAAAGCAAAAACTTACTTACGAATAATGTTAATATAAATTATTTAACACTTAATCATAAGGCAATAAAACAATATCAACTAGAAACCGAAATTCAAAACATTAAGATAATCATTAAAGCAAAAATTCTAACATAACTCATTCAAAAATTTAGTAACTTAAAATAAGTACACTTAATTAAATCTCGAATATTTTAAAAACAATTTAATAATACGAAAGAACTACAATAGTATCTAGTAAGTAAAAAAAACTTAACAAAAATTTGCACTCTGTAAACAAATCTATAAAGGCCGTATCACACGAGCGGTTTTTCACCAACGCCAACCACCAACCCAACTTCCTCCCCCCAATTTCGGCCCCCAAAAACTTGTTAAGGGGTTGCCAAAGTAGGGGAAGATTTCTCTTTTCCGACTGTCATGACTAAAACGGTATCTCTACAGTAGGCGGCAATTTATTAAAAAAATCGGACCTTTGGATTGATTTAAGTAATATTTTATTTCACTTGTAGGATTTATCTTTGAATTATTTTTTTTTCTTTCACACTATTGTTTAGTGATGGATATGATCCATTGATGTATATGTTGTAAAAAAAATTAGTCTTGGGGTTTGGTTATGGAAGCTTTTTCCTTTCTTTTACATATAATCCTTTAGTGGTGACATTAAAAAGGAAAACAATTGTCAAAGATATGTAAAAAAAAAATAATGTTACAATTTGATAAAGATTGCTCACTTTAAAAAAGAATTTTACCAGTCAATTTCAATTTGTCACTGTATATCAGAATTCATTGATGATTACATTCTATTAAAATCCTTATTCTGTAAACAAAACAAATAAACCCTAGGAGGTTGAAAATTTTAATTCTTCCATTTAGATTGTTAAATTAACACACTTGCGTAGAGAGATATTTTGAAGGCTATAAATTGTTGGAATTTTTCTTTAAGTTGCAAATATTTCTTTTTTACAAATTTTAAATAAAATTGATATAAAGTTTAGCCTTCACATTTAGAACAAAAGGGGCGATTTTACCCATCTACTTTATATAGCAAATGCTATATAAGGTTATTGCATTTACGAAAGAAAATCCATAAAAATAGCTAATTTCTTATGCTTAAAATCGAACTAAAAGCTGTGCCAAATGATTTTTTCCCCCTGAGACATAGAAATCAATCTTATGTGGAATTGGCTCTAAGTAACAATTTTCGTTTAAAAAACTACTTTTCAACATATTTGTATCGAAAAAATAGATTGAAAATCAAAATATCATGCTTGTAAATAAATAAACAACAACTTGGCGCAATATGGCTTGAAGATTTGGCCATTATTTGGCTTCAACCAAAACAGAACCGTGACGTCAGTGTAGCGTCAGTCACCGATTCCCCTGATTGGTTGTTGGGGACAAGTTGGCCAACTCTGTCGCGATGAAACGACGAAGTTGTTCCAACTTAGGACCAACGCCTACGTCATAGCACGCGGCAATTCTACCAATCAGGTTTGGAGCAATGGGGGGAAAGAAGTTGGCGTTGTCGGTTGGGTTGGTGAAAACTGCTCGTGTGATATGGCCTTAAAACAGTAACAGTTATATAATTTGGCCTTAATTTCAAAAGGGTTGGTTCGTTGGTATACATATATTTTCATGCTTGTGTGCTTGGTCAGAGACCCGCTTAAACCTTCGTCAAGTAAGACACAACACACTCACACGCAGACACACACATACGTAACAGATGCTGCCACCTATTGCAAGCTACCTTCACCATTCGGACATGTCTCTAAACAGGAGGGAGATTATCTCCAGGAACCTGTACCCGTAGGAAACTGCGCAATGACCGCCCACAGGACATTCGGGCCCAACAGATTTAACGAACACGTACTCCGCATATACGCGGTAGGTTTTCAGTGACCAGGACCAGATCGCGGGACCTTCCGATCCGTAGATCAAGACTATGACCACAAGGCGCCTCATGGTCAATTTCAAAAGGGTTGGTTGGTTTGACATATATTTTCAGGCTTGTGTGCTTGGTCGCAAGGACCCGCTTATAAACCATCGTCAAGTAGGACAACACAAGACGCACACATACAGATATGACAGACGTTGCCATCTGTCGCCACCTCCACAATTGAGACATGTCCCTGAAGGGGAGGGAAATTTTCTCCAGGAACCTGTACCCATGGTGAACTGCGCAATGACCGACCACAGGACTTTCGGACCCAACAGATTTTACGAGCACGTACTCCGCATATACTCGGTAGGTCTTCAGTGGCGACCGGGTCTCGAACTCTCAACCTTCCGATCTCAAGCTCAAGATCCTTTGACCACTAGGCTCCCTACAGCCTCATTTCCCGGAAAATCGTAAACAAAAGTAGATGACTTCTGGTTCTTAAAATCGACATGATTTTCATTTCATTATCTTAAAATAGTTTTTAAAATTAAATTTTGCATTATAAGATCAGCTTACTAAGAGTATAAGTTTAAAGTTAAGGAATTTTACATTGAGTTCTCGTAGTTTTCTCTCAATTACGAAACGTCACTTGGTCAAGTTATACTACACTCTAGTGTGCAAAAGAAACTAGGGCCTTGAATAAAAATTAAAAATAAACATTTAGAATCGGCCGAAAGCGTTACAATAAAACTTTTTTTTATATAAATTGCTATTTAATTCTTTAAACATTGAAAATATAGTAACCTTTAAACTCGAATCAAACTAAAGTATGGAAAGTTCGATGATAAATTTAGAAGCTTTAAATTCCTCACTTAAAACAATAAATGCGCTAAGAAGTACAGTATGTGAAGTTTTCAAATTTTTAGGTGACGGACCAACTGCAACTTATGGAGAAGAAGAACGAGATAAATTCATCAAAGAATCGCAAAATCGTCTTGCTAGTGTAACAGATCGCATAAGGTAAATTCTAACCAGAAAACCAGAAGAAAAATATGGTACTGTTAGGGTATTATGGCCGGTCTCGATTTGGCGACGTCCCTTTTGTAGCTAAGTAGCGAAAACGTACTTAAATTGGTAAACATTCCAGTTCAACTCAATATATGTTTGTATCAATCTTGTTGCTATAGCAACCCTGTGTTTACTTTTTCACAAAATCCAAAGTCGCCAAATAGCATTCCAGCCATAATACTCTAGCTGTTGCCTTAAATTAGTACTTTTAACAACGTGGGAAAATCTTTTTTACAAAAATATCTGTGTAAGATTTTGCTGGGGTCTCAAGACGTGGTATGTAAAGTTTCCGGTAGAAATTTACTGTACGGTAACCATTGGCGAACTCTCCGAAATCACGCCAAAAGTCTGTATTCTGGCGATTTTCTAAACAGAAACCCAACCGAAATAAGCAAAATAACGGTCAGATAGGGTTGCTGGAATACGACATTGTTGCGAAGTTGAATCATCTGTCGAAATCAGACAGGTTGCCACAAAAGATTATTTATCGCTAAATCCGAAAACCACGCCAATGGTTACCGTACAGTAAATCTGATCCAAGTTTTCATAACTAAAAAAAGATAAAACAAATTTCTTGAGAAATTAAAACATATTTTCAGAGAACTGGAGGCTGCATGCATGTTGCTGAGCTCACCCTATCCACCTAACTTAGGAAGTTCTGGTTTGTTGAGTCTAGATCCTGCTTACGAGAAAACTCTGTTGTATTCTGACTTAATAAAGTCACATCGATGGTTTAATAACGTAAGTACTGTTATGTATTTCTATTATTCTAGACCAGGGTTGCCAGGGTCCTTGAAAAGTGCTTGAAAACAAGACTTTGATTTTCAAGGTCTTGAAAGTGCTTTAAAAACATTATCCGCCTTGAAAAGTCCTTAATTTTTTGGGCTGATGAATTTATCTTGAAGTGAAGCAAATGTTAATTTTGGCTTCATTAAAAACACTTTTTCAATGTGAATCAGTTCCTGTTTTATTTTTTGATTTATTGTTTGTATAATCCAAGAAGGCAGAGCAAGTGATTTTAGGTTAATATTTTAATAACTAAATGGTTATTTCTAACCCATATTTAAGTTCATTTGAAAGTGAGAGATCTCTAAGTCGTTTTCCAAATGAATTTTTAAAAACTATCGTGAAATTTAGGTGTTGCATGTTCGAATATACAGTCCTTGAAAATGTAGAAATGCATCCTTGAAAAGTACTTAAATAGTCCTTGATTTTATTTTACCAAAAAGTGTGGCAACCCTGTCGACTGTTTACTGATATTTCGTACTAGATTTTTCAATGCGAATATTATGTGTTCCAGGTTGCTGAAATAAGTAGTCAAGCAAACAGTCTATGCACCCAAAACTCATTGAAGCGAACCCATTTCAGCTCACTTACACCTTCCGAACCTACACAAAAAAGGCCTAATGGAGTTAATATTTCTCAACAGTGAGTTTTTACTAAGTTGTAGTTATAGTCACAACTATTAATTTATTTTTTAACTATTAATAATTCTATTTGTGCATTTCAAGGTGCCATATAAAGCTTTATTCTGAAAACTGATTTAAAGTTTCAGATTGTCTAAATCAGTGGTTCACAACTTTTTCTGGACCATCGCCTCTTTCTTTAAATTGATTGACATCCATAGCCCCCTTTTATTTTTCATGTTATGTCCAATAACAATTTGAGTTAAAGTGTAACCATAAAACAGTTTTATAACACTTACTACCGTTTATAAAAACAACCAAAGACGCTCCATCCGGTCACTTTTAACCCTTTAAAGTCCCAGTGATGCCATTTGGAATCATCCCTTTCAATGTTTTTTTTTTTTCAAAATTTTTTTGTCCCTTATGACATCCAAACACATACCATTCGATTCTTCAGACTTTTTTTCTTTTAGACAATATTTTACATTAAGCTCAATAGAAGTCAGAACTACTATTTTTTTTATTTAAAAAATAGCTAACAAGCGTTTTACCTGATTTTTGAAAAATCACTTCAGTTCCATATATTTAAAACAGTTTAAACTATTTTGGTTAAAATAATTACTAAAAAAGTAAAAATTGGCTGGTTTGGTTATGGTTGGAGAATGGTTTTACTGTGCAAAGGTACGCATTACATTAATTTTCCCCCTTTGAATACTCATTGCCCCCTGATAGTATCTCAAGTATTTTTTGCCCCCTTGATAACACAAATCGCCCACTTAAGGGGGATCGCTCCACATTTTGGGAGCCTCTGATCTAAATCCTCTATTTTCTACTACCTCAAATGGAAAAAAAAATTTAATTGGCAAAGCATATATAAGAAACGAAATATAATTCAATGGTTGCGATGAGGCTGCAAATCATTATGAAATACATAAACATCCAAAAATTGAGCAATCAAAACAACCCCTCGGTTCATGCTACTTTGTCAAGGGGGGGCAAAGCATGAACTACACATTGAAACACTACCACCTTTTCATGTTCGGGGCCTGGGGAGCCCAGTCGGTTAGGCATTAGCCTATGGTGGAGGGAGTGCACATTAAACATCCTTCAAAGTTCTACCTCTGTGTGTCCTTAACGGTTGCTTTGGGTGCCTACTCAGGTGCTCACTTGAATGTGGTTCTAAAATATGAGGCCTGTCGCCATTAGCCCTCGTGTAGCTCTAGTGTGACGATAATTCAAACTAAACTAACTGTTCTGTACCCATGACAAAGCAATAGGGTCAAAATATTTGTTTTTAATACTTCATTTTTGTATTCACCATTTTCCACTTATACGTAAAATAACTTTAAGATAGATATGAATAAATAGCATTGTCATTTTATAAACAAATTGTGCTAAACGCAAAAAAATATCTAGTTTATTTTTTATTTCAGAATGATTGATAATACAACTTCCCAGTTGATGAGGATATTTCCAGACCTTCAATTACAAATTACAAAGCCGTTTGGAGCATCTACAGTCATGATAGTAACAGACAATCATTCATTTTCTAATCTTAATTTTCAGGAATCAGAGTAATGTGTTGCTGTTACTTGTAACAGTTATTTTTTTCATGTTATGCCAAATAACGCCATTAGATTTTTTTTTAAAGTAACTGCAACCTAGTTACTTTTAACAATCACAAAGTAATGAACAATTTCGATACTTCAAACACCCCTCTTCAAGGTTATTTTGGCTCAAATTTAATTATTTGAAAATTAACTTTTAACAATGATGAAATTTTGTGCTTAACTTTTTCCTGATTGTCTCTATTTTTTAGCCTTCATTCTCTTTTAAAAGTGATACAAAAGCTAAATTTCAATTGTTTTATTATACTTGAAATTTCTAAAAGTTACTGTAATTAATTACTTTTTGTGTTTATTAGCTGTAACTGTTACAGAGTTACTTTTCATAAGTAACTTTCCAATTTCTGTTATTTTTTTTTAGGTGTATCAAAAATTTTTTTTTTTTCTAGGTTACAGTTGCAAGAACTCTGAAGGCTTTGATAATGCTGAGAGGTTTGGTAATTGACTGGGTTGTAGTTAAAGGCTTCGAAGAAAAATTTAGTATGGAAAATAATGAGGTATGTGTAGTTTGTTATGCCTATAGTCTGTACGATTACAATGCAAACCTTGCTTTCTCCCGCACCTTGTGTGGTTTTCCAAGAAACAAATGTCAGTGTTGTGTTCTTAACCTACCTTATTTGAGGCTCTGCTATGCTGTTAATCCCAACTGCTCTCCAAACCACAGTAGGGTGGTTAAAAAAATGAAAAGAGTTCCCCTTGTGCATTTTTCTAGAAAACCAAACGAGGGTAGCAGGCTTGAATTGTAATCGTAAGGACTATAGAGATGTGATGAAGTATTTGGAATAATTTTTAAGAACTTTTTACTAAGGATGTAGATGGAAATGACATCCTTCGGATGTTTATTTTTTCTGTTAAATAAACTTCTTGTTTGTACATTTGTTAACTGATGTAGTTGAATATTGTATGATTTCCTTCCTAAATATTAGTATGCTTTCTTTTGATACATTAGCCAAAAACTATTAAATGGGCATATTTTGAAATTAAATTTTATGCTTATATGTCCCAAGGCAACAAGGTGTTGTAACTATTGACCTAGAAGCTTCTTTCCCATAATTTAAAATTACATATAAAAAAGCTAAGTGCAAAAAGAAATACAACTATCAAAAGAAATTTAATAGCAAATTTTCAAATTAAGGCTCGTAATAGCAAAAACTCTGTAACAATATTGTTTTTAATTTAAAAAAAAAAGATTAAGTACTTGTATAAACTTCCCTCGCCCTCAGTAGCAAAAAAGTACCAATACCTAAAGCAAACACTGCATTAGTATACTGTTTGTTTCTGTCCCAAGCACTGCATTAGTATTACTGTATTAGTAGGATGCACTGCATTAGTATTACTGTTTGTTATATCTGTATACTGTATTGTAGTCTATACTATACTGCTTGTTCTTTCATGACCTATTTATATTGTGTAGGTTCTTCTATTTATTAAAAAAAAACTTTGGATTGAGTGTATTGTTTTTTAGCTTTCATAGGTATATTTAGTAAAAAAATATATATTTTACAGCTTGATATGTGGTCAGGATCACGCTTCCTAGTATTTCAAAAGGTAAGTAAACTAGTTACTGTTTCCCATTATTCTATATGTTGCATATAATAACTCTTTAAAATATTTGTTTTAACATTACATATACATAATAACATTATTATCTTATGCATTTATTCTTGCTAGTTTTAGTTTCTACATCAAATATGTTTAAAATTATTAAATATTTTATGCTTCATATTATGTAATATTTTATCATCATGTATTTGTCTACAAAATAAAATAACCAATATTTAAAATGTTATTTTTAATTTCCCTTAATGATTTTGATTGCTTAATTTTATGTGTTGTCTGGAAGGGCCCAGAGGCCCCTTGGCAACCAATATATTTCTGTGTTTGGAATGAAGTTTCTTTCTACTTTAATTTATCGTCAGTCAAATGACAAAACCATGACTATGCAAAGAACACAGGGATGGAAAAGTGGATATACTGTTAATAGTACGAGAGCTAGCAACGTCGGAAAAACAAGCATTTCAGGAGGGCCAGTTTTAAGATATGATGTCCGGGAGAGTGAGAGAGATAGCATAAGGGCTATCTGGCTGGCGGTAGTGGTTGCGTTCCTCAGTGCGCATCCTACTAATACAAGTAAAAAATTGATTTTTCAAATCATTTTAGGACGTTTTATTTTTTTATTATTATTTTTAGTGAACTTTTTGCAACATAAATCTATTATTGCCAGACATTTTTAATGTTGTTGAAGTTGTGCCAGACGCTAATTTTGATTTTAAAAGCTCAAGTGTTGCCCAAATTATCAGCTCATTACAAGTATTGCCACATGGTATTGCGCAATGAATGACGATGACGTAATTACAATGATCGGTGAATTCACACCTGAGCTGGTAATTTGGGCAACACTTGAGCTTTCAAAATCAAAATTAGAGTCTGGCACAGCTTAAACAACAATAAAAATGTCTGGCAATAATAGATTTATGTTGCAAAACGTTCACTAAAAATAACAATAAAAAAAAAAAACGTCCTAAAATGATTTGAAAAATCAATTTTTTACTTGTATTAGTAGGATGCGCACTGATGAACGCAACCACTACCGCCAGCCAGATAGCCCGTATGATGTCCGGGAGAGTGAGAGAGATAGCATATATTAAAACTGGCCCTCCTGAAATTCTCTCTCAAAAACGTTGCTAGCTCTTAGACTATAAGCCCACATTAACAAACGAGATGGTTCAATAACGAAACGTTTAGGAATACACGGCCTGCAGCAGAAACGAACAGGGCAGAAAACTTAGAAACTATCCTATTTTGCTATTGGGTTCATCTTTGCTGGTTCTTAATTAGTGATCCACATGGTTATTTCTTAAAAAAGTTGGAATTTAAAGTTAAAATCTTTGATACTAAAAATGTTAAAATACATTTAGGAGCCCAAGTCAATATGATAGAGGGGTCTCATACAAGCATTGTATAGTGTAGGGAAAAAGTCCTTTTTTTTTTCCCTGTTTGCTCAAAAGGGTATGAGTGGGTTTTCGACTCACTGACACTTCACTCCAGTTTCCCTTCTAGTTCATTGTTTATAATATAACTTTATAAGTGTATAGTTGAATTTTAGAATATGTATGTAACATTGTGCATGTGCAGGTTTTTGAAGAGGGATATATATTTTTCAGATAACTGAACATGCAAATGCTGCAATGCTTCATTTTTATTCTCCCACTCTTCCAGAAATTGCAATTAGATCTTTTTTGGTAAGCATGAAATACTACTTCTTTAACAAAAACATGTAGAAGAGTTTCAAGCATTTAAATGAAAAAAAAAACATTTTTTTTTTTTGATAAACTTAGTTATTTAGGAAAATGTAGAATAACAGATTTTTCTTCTTCAAAAAAACTTTTTGAATACCTTATTGATTTCTTCTTTTTTTCATATTTTTCTTCCAGAGAAAATATGTTCTTGAATATTTAAAAAAAAATTTAAGTATAATAAGTCCATTGCAGTAAATAAAATTATTTTATCCCTTTCAGACCCAGTGTTACCATTTGCCATCATCATGTTTCTGATCATAATTTTAAAAAGAATAATAGGGCTGGCATCTATTGGGATTAATAAAAAAATATTTCCTAATCGAAAAAAGTTTGAAGAATTGAACGATGTGCTTTTTGATACCATAAATGGCTAAAGACGATCAGATAATTTTCTAAAATGATGATTCCAAATTGTCATTGGGACTGAAAGGGTTAAATATAATTTCTCGTTTTAAATTTTTCCAGACATGGCTTCGTAGTTACAGCTCCCTCTTCACTGCACAGTGCTGTAAATGTGGCAATCGTCTCCGTGACAACATGCCCCCTACCTGGCGGGATCTAAGAAATCTAGAGGCATTCCATGAATACTGCAAACCATGAAATTTGGTTTTATGTATTTCAGGTTTTTAATATGTTTCTGTACTAAATATTTTTAAAATTTGAGTATAGTCCGCCCGTCACTTCTTGGCATCTCAAATATTTTGATTGTGGAGCAGTCTACTTTGAAAAAAAGGTAAAGAAGTATTTGGGTGTAGGCAGGAGTTACTATATTCTGGCGATGCATTGCTTTTGCAGGTGCATATTTCTTTTAGGGGTAGAAACGGTTTCTCAAGTAAAGTGCAGTTCGAACTTACATCGGGTTCAATATTATTGCATAGCTATATTTGTACTTGTGGCTTTCCCCTAGGTGATACTGAATGTGTTAAATAATACATATTATAGATGTTGCTAATCTATTGACGTTAAAGTCAAGATAGAAAACAAATGCATATGCAATTGATGACGACCATCAGCAATTAACTAGAATCCTTTCACAAATAACCAATTTCTAGTTTTAGTATAACGCATTATTCCCAACCAAACTTAACCCAAAATCCCCTGTGTTCACCAAACGCCATGGTATTGGCAACCCTGCCTCTTTCAGGTTCTCTACCTGTTTCCAAATTGGAACCTTCCACAATCAAAATGTTCAATGCTAAGCAGTGACATCCGGACCATACAATATTTATACTTTATAACTGTAATATATAGCACACAAATTTGGTACTAAAGTTTTACACTATGTTTATATTTTAGTGCTATATTTATTAACTATCTTTAGTACTAAATTTGTGAACTACAGTGTTACCTCCTCTAACGGACACCTCTAAAAAGCGGACACCTCCAAATAACGGACATTTTCTCAAGTCCCAGTCCCTTAACATAGGTTACTTAATGTAATCCCCTCTAAATAACGGACCCTCTAAATAGCGGACGCATTTTTAAATTTTTTTTTTTATTTAATTCGGCTATCAATCCCAATAAAACACATTTTTGCATCCAAATATTTTTGCACCCTCATTTTCTTATCGTCAAACTACGTATTGGTGACTGTTCTATTACCTTCTAGTAACCTTAGAATGACCACCATAGCTTTACAATGGTTTTTACACGCCCCATGCAATTTCCCCCATTATTCTCGAAACCTTCCCTTTCCGAGAATTGAGAGGGAGTGAATGCAATCGCCCCTCTCCACTTCGCGAACCTGTTTGACCGCTTGCCAGGAGTTGTGTCCGATTTCTAATTGCTCATAATCCTAAAAAGTCGAGTTCCTAACGAGTAACGAGAGCTGATTTAGATTAAGTAAAATAATGTGTTTAAAGAGAAAAAGGTTAACGTTAAAAGAAAAAATGGATGTTGCTGAAAAAGAAAAGCTAAGTGTGCGATCTACTGCAGAACGTTTTAAAGTTGGAAAAAAGCAGATAAGCCATGACATTTCTTTCAAAGCAGTTAGAGGCGAATAAAAGTCTGTGGACCCTACTCAAGTTGCCGACTGGATTAACAAACTTAAACAATTGTGTGAAGGGTATGAGGATCGAAACATTTTTAATTGTGATAAGACTGGTTTATTTTATCACATATTTCCGGACAGAACTTAATGCTTCAAAAACGAACTTTATAATGGCGGCAAAATTTCAAAAGAACGTTTAACCATCTTGCTGAGTTGCATATTTTAAAATACAATCAAAATTTACTTATATTATAAATCAAAGGAATTAAATTTATTTCCTTTAGATTAATTAGTAATTTTAACCTTTCCTTCAGTGATGTTTTTTTTTTTTTTCAAAAATAAAAATTTACCCCCCCCCCCCCCCCCAATAACGGACACCTCCAAATAACGGACAAAATGCCCGGCACCGCGAGTGTCCGGTATTCGGAGGTTTTACTGTATTTAAGTCTCCGTCATACTTAGTTTTGGTAATTGAAAACTCAGGCTAACAAGATATAAGTAGTTAAATTATTATTTAAACCCTGAAATTAGGTTTCATGTATTTCGAAATTTTAATATTTGTGTTCTATATTTGTATAAAACTTTGGCACAGTATTTATATTCGATTCTAATACGTGTGTGCTATATTTATGTTATAGTACTAATGTTTCGTAAGGTATTTGTTTTACTTTTAGTACTAAACTTGTATATTACGTTTATATTTTGGTAAAAATTTGTGCATACTATAGTTACATCTCATTACTAAATTTGTGTATTATATTTATATTTTAGTACTAAATTTCTGTCTTTTATAAAAGTGTCATGTTTTGATCTGGCAATCGAAACTAGGGATAATAAGATTAGTAATTTTTTTTTTTTATCTTGGACATAATAAATTTATCTTAAAGTTAAATCTTCAACAGTCTATTATGTTGTTTATTTCTATAATAGCTTGTACAAGGTTTGGGTTTATAACTTAGCATTAACAAAGTTTAAATTTTTTTTATTAATTTAACCTTTTTCGCTTTCTTAAATCAACTTAAGCTTTTTATATGGATTTTTTCTATTGTTCAGTCAAGACATTTGTGTCGAAAGTTAGGTTAAGTAATTATTTCATGAAATGTTTTAACTCAAACATCTAATACTGAGGTTTTTAACCTGTAAAACTAATTAAAATAAAACAAACATTGTATTTTAAGTTTTAAGTGTTTTTATATTTGCCTTTACTGTTTCTAGACGTATTCAATTTTAGCATTGAAAATATTTTGAATTTTTCAAAATATGATTAATCTATTTCTCTAGGTAAGTCGATGCTTTGGAAAGTTTTATTTAGATTTTAAAAAAAGCTTTATTTGAAAGTCATCCTAATACATTTTGTTACAATCAATCACTTAAAAGTTATACTTTTAATCGTAATTTTGTACACCTGAAATGCTTTGGTAACTCAGCATACAACTTTCTATAGTGCTTTACTAAACAATTGGTATGATTAAGTTTCCATTTTTAATGTTAATTGGAGATGTCCAGTAGTCCATTCTCTTACATATATCTACACTATTTAAATCCAACATTAATAGAAACAAATTGTTACTGGAATAAAAATGTACAAAATTCTCTATAAAACATTTTTATTGTACAAAAAAAAATTACTCTAATATATACAAATTTAATGCAAATCATACAAATATACAAATAATTCACCAAAAGCTTATTGATCGATTACTAAAATTAAAATGATTTGTGTTGTCTAAGTATGTTATCACAGGTTTTGCAGGAAAAGTCAAAAAATGTCTTCAAACAAGAGGATAACTTGCTTTTGTTGCAATACCACAAGCATTGTTCTTATTTCTTATCATTCTAATGTAACCTTTCTCACCAAAAGACTCACCCCAACTGTGAAAACAAAACAAAAATTATATTTTATTTTTAAAAACTTATTTTTCAGTATATGCCTATAAATGCAATAGATTAACTGGCTTATACTTCACTATTGCGGAGACTGCTATACATTGTATATTTACTATGCAAGCTTCGAAAACACTTCCTTCCCCCGTTTTTTCCGCTTGGTTTTCTGGGAAACGAGGGAAGCATTGCTTCTCTAAACCTAACACGTTTGAGGTAATCTGTTGTGAGGTTAACAGTTTAAACCCAAGTAGGGTGGGGGGAAAATACGCTAACGCCGTTTCGAGGAAAACCACAAGAGGGATGGGGGGAGGAAAATGCTTTCAAAGCTTGCATTCTGGATAGACAGGATATAGCACCTCACCATAATGAAGTCTAGTCTAAAAGTTTTAATTTCTTGTCTTAGTTTCCTACTTAGTTTTTATCTAGTTTATGATCCTTCACATTTTTACAGTTTTTTATTTTCCTTCACATTACCATCATTAGGGGCAACTTTGTTCCTTGCTGGTAACTTTTGTCCAAACATAACACAGTATTGTCAATTTTCTATTCAAAAAAATTTAATTTTGGTTGTTAAAGCCCTTGCCTTGCATGCCAAAGGTTCCAGGTTCGGGCATCGCCAAAATAACTGCTGACCTATGAACAATCAGTGCAGCCAGAAAATACCCCATGTAGAGAGAGTGAACATTAAATATTCCGCTAAATTCTAATACTGCATACAATGTCTCCCCTAAAAGTTGCATTGGGTGCTTATTCAGGTGTCGCTCATCACTTGGCTGTGCTGCTAAATTATGACGCACGTTGTCTATAACCATCGTGTAGCTCTAGTAAAATGTTTAACTCAAGTCGACACATTTCGTGAAATAAGTCAAGACAGAGTTACCAGCAATAAAAAAGGGTATTTGGAAAGTTTAATAAGGGTTGTAGGGATCGCTACCCGCGAGCCCTCTGTAAAAGTGAAATGAACTGGAGTGAAGAGAAAAAAAAGATCGGGAGAGAGACTCGACGAAGAAGCGTCGCGTCGTTCGTGTGAGAGGTTCGAAGGAAGAATGGGGCCATTGAGCTCACTGTACATAAATGAATCTTTTTTTTTGTTAATTAAAAATGATGTTTTAAACAGCTGCAAGTCCTCAATTGTTAAATAGTCATGCTACCAAACGAGGAGTCAGAAGAGGCCACGATTTAGGCCTTTTTGGATTATGCCCGGCCACGCGACCTTGCCCCCTATAACTGGTGGCAGCGGTGGGATTCGAACTCAATGCCGAGTGACTTGTATGCTGAGTGCCTTGACACTGATGTGGTACAGCCTTCGCTAGTGTACCAGTGAAATTGGTTCGGCTGGAACCTGCAACTTCGATCCCGAAGTGGGACGCCCGACACCTTTAGCTCCGAGACTAGGGTGTGTCCAAGAGGTCCTATGGAGATATGGTGTAGCTCCAAGGTGGTGCTTCCTGCACCAGAGACGACCTATGGTACCGCAGTACCAGATAACTGTGCGACAGGAACGTGGTGCGTTCAAGAATCGACGCGAATGGCGTGTTTTGATCAGGTCAGTGGGTGACAAGATTGTTTTTATTTCAATTAAAACAGGATCCACCAATTAGTTAACTATTTAACTGTATTTCTATTATGATATGTGTCGCATAGTGTTTTTGAATTATCAAGCATAAAGTACATTTTTGTCAAAACAAAAGTAATATTTTCGTGTTATGCAAGTTAACACGTCTAGTGAATGGTTTTTGTTCTGGTTTCGAATAACCAGAATGTGTGTAAATAAATTGCTTTTTTGGCGTTATGCCAAAAGCGGTTAAATATTTAAGGGTAATTAATTCTGTTAATTACTGGTCATATTTGTAATTAAAAAAAAATAGTTATTGGTTGTACGATCGTACTAGTACCTGTATATTTAAAACAAAAAATAAGAAAAGTGTCTATAATTCTTTTATAGTTTAATTGTCAATAATTGGTTGAAATAATTATTGGTCTGAAAATGTTTGTGCTTAAAACATATATTATTGGTGCATTTTTCAAGTTGTGTAATATATTTGTATTATATATGAGTTTTTATATAAGCGTATGACAAATATATTGTTCTTATTTCATTACAAATAAGGTAAATTTAATGGTAATTAAATTTAAGGATTCTGGAATTCTTCCAAGAAAATGCAAAGCAAAATGTCTTATCAGAACAAGTGTGTAATGCTATAGTAAAATAGTCCCATGTATTTTGCTTCTGGAAAAAAATCGTTCGATTTATTGCGAAGTATAATTAGTGTAGATGTATTTTAAATTTCTCATGGTGTGCTAAAGAAATCGGTCGATTTATAGCAAAATAGAATTTAAAATAGTTAGAAAAGTTGTATTAATTCAATGAATATTTTCTTTTCTTTGGTTCGTCTACAAGTACAAATAAGATATATTGGAGTTAATGAAATACAGCAGTAATAACTCAGTGTTTGATGTCATTTCGCATTTTGCTTCTGAAAAAAAAATAAAATAGGGAAACCCTTTTTTTTTTGTTAACTTGTTTATGAGGACAGGTGGTTTTGAAAAAGGCAAAACTTTTGCCGGATTATAAAAGCAGTTCTTTTTGAATCATAGATATTCGATGAAAATGTTCATTTTATCTTGTTGCTTTTATAATGGATAACGATAACAGGTTATGAACAACTAAAGTTTTAGTTATTGTTCGTCTATGTTTAGTTATTGTAGTTGTACTAAAGTTTAGTTATTGTAGCGTCTGGCAACGGTCGGCCACGTGAAGACGTACGCATTTTTTGCTCTCTGTTTTGAAAATATTTAACACTTATTTTTGCCGCTGAAATGTGATAACAAAGTAATTATACTAAATGTTTTTAAGTTTCCTAGTAAAGTACGGTAAATTAAGAAAATAATAATGTGTTAAACTTCACAAATAAGTCCTAACTAACAAGATGTCTACGAGCTGCGTAAGTTGCAAGAAGGTGGTAGCCGAAGATTCTGATAGCATTAGTTGTAAAGATTGTGAGAACACTTTTCATTACTACTGCTGCGGTTTTCGGGAGGCAAGTTTCAAAAAGGCCTCAAAAGAAACTAAAAAATCCTGGACTTGTGATGAGTGCAAATCCAGTAAAGCGTTGACAGCTGCTGATTCGAATAAATCTCTTCAAAAAGAAATACTTGACCAGCTGCAAGAGTTTAAAAGAAGCTTGGATTTCAACTCTAGGATTTTAGAAGATGTAGTAAAATCTAATAAGAATCTGCAAGAAGAATTAAAAAATATAAAAAAAGAAAATTGCCAACTTATTGAAGAAAACAAACAACTAAAAAAGCAAATAGAAGAAATTAAGAATGATGTTATTGACTTGCAACAATATTCCAGGCGACTAAATGTAGAAATCGCAAACTTACCCGAGTCTGAAAATGAAAACATAACCTCGATCATGGAAAATTTGATGGAAGCCTTGGAAACTGATCAAATGAAAGATTTGGTGACCTACCATAGAGTTCCTACTATTAGTAAAAACAAGATAAAGCCAATTGTCCTACAGTTTACCTCTATAACTACAAAGAACGATTTTCTGAAGATTGCTAAGCAGAAAAAAATAAGTGCCGACAAAATAAATTCCAGTTTATGTCCTGTTCCAATATATTTCAATGATCATCTGTGTCCGGAATTGAAAAAACTTTTGTATGAATGTAAACAGTTCAAGAAGGAAAACGACTTCAAATTTTGCTGGAATAAAGGTGGGAAACTTTTTGTTCGAAAACATGAAGGGTCCAAAATTTACAGAATAAAATCTAACTTTGATCTTTTAAGTGTTCCCAAGTGATATTACAACTGAACAAATATGTTTAACAATTGATTCGTTGGACCAACTAACTGATTTTGTAATCTCACCTGAATGTAAATTAGATCGTTTGCTAATTTTCCATTTTAATATACGTAGTCTCAGGGCAAATTTTGATGAATTGAAATCATTACTAAATAGTTACATTAAATATATTCCTATCATTGTTCTTTCTGAAATATGGATTTCTGAATGTGAAATTCAATTATATTATTTAGATGGTTACAAAGTGTTTAATTGCTGTAGAAATGAAAATAGATCTGGTGGTGTTTTAGTTTATGTAAGAGAAAGTTATGACTTTGTAAATAACCTAACATGGTCAATGCTCTCTGCTGAGGGATTAGTACTCCATAGTAAAAATTTAAATCTGTGTTTAATAGCCATGTATAGATCTCACTCATACACAATTGACTACTTTAACCAAGAACTTAGTCATTTATTAGTAAACTTGTCTTTTAAAAACTGTGTGTTAATTGGAGACCTAAACATTAATATCCTAGAAAATAGTAAATTAGTCAATGATTACCTAAATATTCTATCGGAAAATGGGTTCTTATCCATGATAAATATTCCGACAAGAGTAACAGACATATCAGAAACGTGTATTGATCATATTTTTGTCAAAGCAAATTCTGATATGACGGTTGAAACTGCTCGTTTTATTTATGATTTAACTGATCATTATCCTATTCTATGTAATATCACAATACCTAACAATAAACTTAAGCCTGTATATAATAAACAAGTCGCAGTGCGAATTGATAACAAAAAGCTAGAGAAACAAATAGCCATGTTAGAAATACCGAATATAACTGAAGATGTAAATCTTTATTATAATTTAATACAAGCAAAACTTGAAAGTTCAATAGGACTTGCCACTGTTTCGATCGATGAACGCAAGTATAAAAGTAAAAATAACTGGATCAATAATTCAATTTTAAAACTCATAAATGATAAGCAAAAACTATACATGAAAACAAAAAAGTACCCTTATGATATGAATTTAAAGTCAAAATATAAAAGTGTAGTTGCAGAAGTAAAGCAAAAAATTAAAACTGCAAAGGAAATAAAATATCGTGATGAGTTTATTGCTTGTGGTAAAGATCAGAGAAAACAGTGGAGATTTGTTAATAATCTTATTGGTAAAAACAAAAAGAAAAATATTTTACCGAGGGTTATTACTGAAAATATTGTAAATGATTTCAACTATTTTTTTATTAATTGTGCGATTGTTAATGTAAACAGTAATTTCAATAATAAAATGGATTTTAATACAAATTATACAGAATGCAAATCTTTCTTTCTTTATGAGGTATCCGAAATTGAGATCTTAAATATTGTTAATGCTTTAAATGAAAAAAAAGCTGTCGGGTACGACAAAATTTCTGTAAGAGTTTTAAAAATGCTTCTTAAGTATAAACCTGAAAAAATTGTAAATTTAATAAATCTGTCTTTTAAAGAAGGAGTGTTTCCAGAAAACTTAAAAATAGCTACAGTAACGCCTATCTATAAAGCGGGAGAAATTAATTGTTTGGGAAATTATCGTCCGATTTCTGTGTTACCCATTTTTTCAAAAGTGTTTGAAACAGCAATGAAAAATAGACTGTATAATTTTTTAAATAAAAATAATTTCTTTTCTAAAAATCAATTTGGTTTTATAAAGGGACTAGGAACCGAAGATGCACTCCTAAGATTTACCAGCATAATATATAAATCCTTAAATGATAATTTAAAAACAGTTTCTATTTTTATTGATATTTCAAAGGCTTTCGACTCAGTAAATCATACTATTTTGCTTCGCAAGTTATATGCAACAGGTGTTAGAGGAAAACAGCATGAATGGTTTAAAACTTATTTAACTAATAGAAAACAATTTGTAAAGTTAAATAATATGAATAGTAATTACTTGGTTATTAAAAAGGGTGTGCCTCAGGGCTCAATTTTGGGCCCGTTGTTGTTTATAATTTTTATAAATGATTTTTGTAATTTGTCACTATTTGGAAAATTAATCACATATGCAGATGATACTGTTTTGGTATATTCAAGTAAAAACTATAACTTATTGAAAGAAATGATAAACTCTGATTTAATAAAGGTTAAAAACTGGTTTCAACAAAATGACTTAATTATCAATAGTGATAAAACTAAATATATTAATTTTAATATGATTACTGGTCATGCAGAAGATTTAATTTTTAAATATCATATTTTATGCCAAGGAAATGTTTCAAATTGTGATTGTCCTCTTATAAACCGAGTAGAAAATATAAAATATCTTGGACTATATGTCGATCAAACATTTAAATGGAAATTACATGTAAAAAAGGTAAATGATAAGCTACGTTTTGGTATTTATGCTTTTTACTACTTAAAAAATAATCTCAGTAAAACATTTTTAAAACAGTTATACTTCGCTTTTATACAATCAATAATACAATACGGCATAACCTCATGGGGCGGAGACTACCTAAGTAATATTAAACCGTTAATAAATACTCAATCCAGATTGATTCGAATATTAAACAGTGAACCAGAAAATTTTGACAACCCGATTTTAACTATAAGACAATTATATGTATACAATAGTCTTCTATATTTATATAAAAACAGATCATTCTGCACCCTTAAAGACCCTGTAAATTACAATTTAAGAAACACAACTTTTTACAATATACCTAAAGCAAATAAAGAAATTTTCCGTAAAAGTTTTATGTATTTAGTACCCAAATTTTTTAACTCTCTGCCTGAACAAATAGTAAGTTTAACTCATAAAAATGCTTTTAAAAAAGAAGTTAAGCATCACATCTTAAATACTGATGTAGACATTCTTTTCTAATCTGTGATATAATTTAAAAAAAATAAGTGACAACTAAATTTTTACACATATATTGTTATTTTATTATTATTTTTTGTAAACAATAGTGAAGTTATGTATTTTACCGTTCTGTAATATGTTTGTGTATCTCGTGTGTCCGATCATCTGCCAGATTTTGTTAGTTTTGTTAGTTTTTGTTTTGTGTTTTTGTTCATGTTTTGTTCCCCTTTTGTTTGGGTGTAATTTGAAATATTGTTAATTTTCTTCAATGGATTTTGATTGTTAATTTTATGTGTTGTCTGGAAGGGCCCGGGGGCCCCTTGACAACCAATATATTTCTGTTAAATAAAAAAGTTTTTTTTTTTTTTTTTTTTTTTTTTTTTCTTCTTTTTCTTTCTTTCTTTTCTGTTCTTTTATGTCATGTTTTTCTTGTTTGTTCTTTTTGCAAATGATATATTTTTCGAGTTCCTTTTAGTAGTTTTGGGTAAAAATGTGTTATAGTCGAACTTAGAATTGATATTTGATATTTTATTATTTTATGGCTTTGAAATTATTATCGATAATATTTTCTGAAGATAAATTTGGTTGTAAATTTATTGTTATTCCTTTTACGTTGAAAGTTGTGGAAATTATAATTAGTGGTGTACCTAATTATGCTAATTGTGAATGTCATGCCTAATTGATATTAAAAATATTCTCAAGTAATATTTTTAATGAAGCACTTGGTTAGGGTTTGGTAATCTTCGCAGTGAAGAACAGGTTGAATATTTTTTTCAAAAATTCATTTCTAACCAGTGTTGGCACTCATTGCTCATATTTTTTTGGTGTTAGGCAAAATTCTTAAATATGGCATTCATTGATAAATACTCATATGAAGTTGTGCTCTACGTTGCAACCGAAATGTGTGTCGATGTGACAACTCACGTAACAATTGGTGAACTGAAAGAAGCCATAATCAATAGCGAATACTATGAAGAGGAGTTCGTTGAATCATTTTTAGAAACTACTATGGAAGATATGGAAAAGGAGGCCGTGAAACAACGGTGTGAAAAGGAACGCAAGGAGGTTCTAATGCGAATGGAAAAAGAACACAAGGAGCGGCAAATGAAAGAAGTGCAAAAGAAGCACGCAGAAATCAGGTTATTTTACTTGGGTATTGAAAAATACGAAGAACTTTATGGTCCAGTTTCAAAGGACAGAAACCTGCATCGGAGGTTGAGTGAACCTTCTAGCAACATTGAAGTTCACTCGGAAAAAATTGGGGATGTCGGTGGGAGACGGTCAAGTCAGCCAAGGAGTCAGATTCTCAAATGTTGGTTGTGCAACCAGAATACTCACATGAGACGAGATTGCCCAAACAAAATCAAGGCTAGCCACAACGTCAAGGAAAATTCCAGTGTCAAGGTAGAAGCCGGTAAAAATAGAGGGATCCCTCAGAAGTCTGGCAGTATGACATTGGTGGACGGGTCGGCTTGCAAGGATGCAAGTTTGAAGATAAACTTGGAAGGTTTGGGCGGAAATTCTGAGAATCTTGATAAGAAGATGGCTGATGCTGACAATATTCTTCCAGAGTGGCTCTTTGTGAACGGTGGAGACGATGGTGCCCAGCAAAGGTTGAAAGTCGTGCAACCGGTTCAAGATGAGCAGTCGACATCGCCTGATGACGATACACCACCAAGGTTGATCGGGGATAATGTGTACGGCCCAGTACACGGTGAACAGCACCCTGCTGTTTGGCCACTTGATGAAAAAGTGGGAAAAGTTCAAGAAAAGGATAGTTTCTTGAATGGCGTGGACAACCTAGTCTACGGTGAACAGCGCCATGCTGTTTGGTCACTTGACAGAAGAGGAAGTAAAAATCGGGAAGAAGACGATTTCTTCAAAGATGTGGACATCACAGTCCATAGTGAACAGCATCCTGCTGTTGATCCTCAGAAAGAAGAGGATATCTGTTCCAGAAAGGTGGATGGCCTGATCCACCAGAAACAGCAACCTGCTGTTTGGTCTCTTGATGGAGGAAGAGCAAGTCTTCAAGAAGGGAATAGTTTCTTGGAAGGTGGACACTCCAAAGTGGACACCCCAGTCCACGGCGAACAGCAACCTGCTGCTGATCCTCAGACAGAAGAGGATGTTTGCTTTGATAAAAATGTGAAACAATCATGTGAACTCGAACTGTCCGAACAGTTGAACTTAAACACTATAAATTCCAGTGTTTCGATTTCCAAAGAGAGTTTTTGGAAGGTTTTATTTGGGGATATTGTGACTGATATTTCCTCAAGGATTTTGAGTGAATCTGTTTTCACTGCGGGGATGACCAAGGGATCATTTGGCTTAAAGATATTAAATTGGCCAAAAGGGAACAAAGTTGGCATAGGATAAATTTGTATGTATATATTTCTGGATCTACTTGTTTCTAAATGTATCTTATTACAATTGTATGAATATTATAATTAGTATCTAAATGTTTCTTATTGTCATTGTATAAGTATTATTATTAAGATATTTTTAGTGGTGGATCCTATATTTTACGTTTATCCTAGGTTACTTGGCATCCGCTCGCAAGTTAATTTTTTTTAGGACTAATCTTATTTAGTTGGACTCAAGATTTTTTAGTGTTTTAGATCTTAGGACACTGAACTGTTGTAAGAGAAAAAGGTCAGTCTTCCGCCTCGTCCGTCTTCAGACTGATTTTTCTCTTAGGAGGGGCGTGTAGGGATCGCTACCCGCGAGCCCTCTGTAAAAGTGAAATGAACTGGAGTGAAGAGAAAAAAAAGATCGGGAGAGAGACTCGACGAAGAAGCGTCGCGTCGTTCGTGTGAGAGGTTCGAACGAAGAATGGGGCCATTGAGCTCACTGTACATAAATGAATCTTTTTTTTGTTAATTAAAAATGATGTTTTAAACAGCTGCAAGTCCTCAATTGTTAAATAGTCATGCTACCAAACGAGGAGTCAGAAGAGGCCACGATTTAGGTCTTTTTGGATTATGCCCGGCCACGCGACCTTGCCCCCTATAAGGGTATTAATTGTATTAGGATTATTTAATGAAGAGCTACCCATAGCAAAAAGCTTAAACCTAATTTACCATACATTTAAAGAACAAAATTGCCTTAATCTTGACTGAATTGCTAATTACCTAATTTAAAAATAATAATTGAAGAGCTTAGAGTGGAAGAACGTGCCGAGTGATATATATATTTTTTTAAATGAGATTTCTGCACTAATGAACACATTTTTCCATCCTTTAAAGTCAAAGATAACTAAGTTTATGAAAAATGAAAAACTTGTTAAGTAGGATTTTTACCGTTTGAAAGTACCGTTTTTGACGTATCTAAGTGCAAACTAAAAACTCATTTTCTCTTTCTCCTTTTTGTCACTTATCATGTTATTCACTAAGCTCTTTAATTGTGTGTTTGGTTTTTGTGAAGAATAGTTAAATGTTTAAATCAGTTTTTTCATACCTGTTCTTGACTATCCAGTAATCCTTGCCATTGTCCGTACCATATCCGACGACAAGAACTCCATGGTTTAAATAGTCCATCTCCCCAGGACACCTTTCTGGATCATAAACGCCACTTCTGAAAATTCCACATTCAAATTAACACATGAAGGGTCTTAAACGGTTGTTGACTTATGTTTATTTATCTTAGTAAGCCGCGGGCTAGACCAAGTCAATGAGCTCAAAAGTTTTAGGAAATCAAATACGAGTAAGGAACTAAAGTAAAGGTCATCCTTTTCCAGATCAAGACAGTGTAAAATGTGATCGGGAGAAGCCTGTGCACATTGAAAAGGTCTTTCTCCCAAGCTCAAAAGAGACAGCTGATGTGCCCACTTACGAGCCTACTAATAGTGGACTGTATGGCTCTATCAGCCCCTATATTAAATGCCCCATCAGGAGTCTGACATTTCGTACAGGTAATTTTAAGGACATAAAAATATCTCCAGGTAACACCTCAAGATCCTATCCATTGTGCAGAAATTGTCCAGAAACCCAACTAACACCAGACCGTTTGTGTGACTGAAAATAAATTGCTGCCTCTCTTTTTGTCTTTGATGGCACATCATCACAAGACTTACTTTATAGTCTCCAAGCCCATGACCTGTTGACTCATCATCAACGCTTTTGGCCCTATATCGAAGTAGCTTTGCATGGACACGATAACAACACCATTTCAAACCAAACGCAACCCAGTAACTGAATAACTTACTCGTAACTATCGAAATCCCCTCCTGCATTGATGGCCACAGAAATCGGTCCGATGGTAGCTACGGCCTTCTGGAGTGCCTTCTCGTCGTTCTTCGGAATATCAACATAACCTGTGCAATTGGCGCCAATTTTCGACTTCTTGAAGTGGCATTTCTCCTCCTGTTGTTGATAAAATATGAACTTGTTAGCAACTTAAACATAGATTGGCGCATAGTTGAAATATTCAAAATAAAACTACAGCGGAACCATCCTTCTGTTATCCGGAAATCTGTTAACCGACCGTCCCTAAGCCATAACAAAAAAAATATTATAAAATAAGGTCATTCTCCATTGTTCACAAAAAAGAAACTGTCTCGGAAATCTACTGTGATTCTTAAGTGAGTAATCTTTAGTTATACTAAAATCAGCAAACTTTCACGGAGATTCTTAAATCGAGAGATTATGTTGTTGATGAAATCGGGAAAATGCGGATATTTTAAGTCAAAAAAGTAACAGTAAATGTATAGCAATCCTAAATTTTCAAAAAAAATTCCGGAAATCTTCTAAAATCATGAGACTATAACAAGTGATATCTACAATAAAGCAAAAGATTTGATATCCGTGGATTTTCGTCGATCTTCTGTACGATAAGTTTTAATATTTAATGAAAATTCACTATTATCCGGAATTTTTGATTTTCCAACATACCTCCGGTCCCAATTATACCTTTTGTCTATATGGGGCTGGGGAACCCAGTCGGTTAGGCACTTGCCTAGCATGCGAAAGGTCCCAGGTTCGGGTCCGGGCATCGCCAAAATAACTGCCGACCTATATAAACGGCCCGTGCAGCCAAAAATGTCCGACGAATAATACCCCATGTAAGGGAGTGCACGTTAAATATTCTTCAAAAGTCCTAACGCTGCGTACGATGTCGCCCTTAACGGTTACGTTGGGTGCCTATTCAGGTGTTGGCTCGTCACTTGACTGTGGTTCTAAAATACGACGACCGTCGCCAATAGCCCTCGTGTTGCTCTAGTGCGACGATAATTCAAACCTAACCTTTTGTCTATCTAGAATGCGAGCTTCGAAACAGCGTGAGCGTGTTTTTCCCCCGCCCTACTTGGGTTTGAACTGTTCGGATTGATAACCTCACAACAGAACCTCAAACGCGTTAGGTTTAGAAAAGCGATCCTTCCAGCGTTTCTTAGAAAACCAAGGTTAGGTTAGGTTTGAATTATCGTCGCACTAGAGCTACACGAGGGTTATTGGCGACGGGCGTCGTATTTTAGAACCACAGTCAGGTGACGAGCCAACACCTGAATAGGCACCCAACGCGACCGTTAAGGGCGACATCGTACGCAGCGTTAGGACTTTGAAGGATATTTAACGTGCACTCCCTTACACGGGGTATTATTCGTCGGACATTTTTGGCTGCACGGGCCGTTTATAGGTCGGCAGTTATTTTGGCGATGCCCGGACCCGAACCTGGGACCTTTCGCATGCTAGACAAGTGCCAAACCGACTGGGCTCCCCAGCCCCTTTAGAAAACAAAGCAAAGGTATGGGAGAAGAAAGTCTTTTCGAGGCTCGCATAGTAAATAGACAGACTATAAATCGGACAATCGAGGTTCTATTGAAGTTACTTACATCAGCATTGTAGGGATAGGATTTCTCGGTGTCGATGCCGTGGTTCTTCTTCACATACTCGAAAGCTTGATCCATCCATCCACCACCACAGCCTGAGTTTCCTGAGACATGACACACATTATAATCATTAAAATATTAGGTAAATTACATAGAGTTAGGAACGGGAGTGGTAGAGGGGTCTATGAATTCAGATGATTTGAAGCAGATGTGTCCGGTTATTCGATCTAATATGCGCATAACATACTGATACCGAGGTATCCCAAAATGCATCGCTCTAGCGGTTTTTTGTGCTACTGCGCATAATATAGTAACCGAAACCGAAACTGACACCGAGGTATCCCAAGATGCACCGCTCTAGTCCACTTTTCATTTGTGCGCTACTGCGCAGATACAAGGACCTCTCTATTCTCTTTCCTGCCTCTACGGTGAATTGCAAGATAATTTAAAGTACAAAGGGTCTGAAGGAATTAACTAGAGTAGCTTGAATTCAATATTATTTTAAAAATATTAATTGAAATTCGTATTGAACGGATTGGCAGGACAGTGGAAAAAAAGTAAAAAAGGTAATATTTGATGTCACGAAAAAAATATTTTTAGTATGTTGAATAAGCACAGTTCAAACAGAACAATTGGCTTTTTTAATTTAACTGCTATTATATCTGCTATTTTTTCATCTGCCAATATGTTGCTGTATTCACACTGGAATTTGGTCAATTAACTTAAGATGAAACTTCAATTAAAATTCCAAAAATAAATGATAACTCCCCGATGACTATTGCTCTGTGCACTGATACAGCAAAGTAGAGCAGGTGAATTTCAAGTGTATCTTTAGCTTTTAACTTCTATTTTTCATCGGTCAATATCTTGTTTAATCTTTATGGCAGCACACAGTAGTTTGGTCAATCAACTTAACCGATGAAGAGGGGCTGGGGACCCCAGTCGGTTAGACTCTCGCCAAGCATGCGAAAGGTCCCAGGTTCGGGTCCGGGCATCGCCAAAAATAACTGCCGACCTATAAACGGCACGTGCAGCCAAAAATGTACGACGAATAATACCCCGTGTAAGGGAGTGCACGTTAAATATCCTTCAAAGTCCTAACGCTGCGTACGATGTCGCCCTTAACGGTTGCGTTGGGTGCCTATTCACTATTCAGGTATCGGCTCTTCACTTGACTGTGGTTCTAAAATACGACGTCCGTCGCCAATAGCCCTTGTGTAGCTCTAGGGCGACGATAATTCAAACCTAACTTAACTTAATCGATGAAATTCCGATTAAAAATTTAAAAATAAATCAATAAGTTTCCTATGACTATTGGCATGTGCACTGTTAAAATTTTTGAGCTTGCTTTCACCATAATAATGGTTGTTAGGTTAGTAGCTGCAACGGCTGTGTGGTGAAGTGTTTCACCATAGTTTCGGTATTGGGTTGAACCTTTTCTCAAGTTTTTGTTCCCAAAACTCGAAAAATGGTTCGACTGAATACCGGAAATATGGTGAAATATATCACCACACAGCCGTTGCAGCTCAGCTACTAGGAACCATTATTATGGTGAGAGCAAGCTCAAAATTTGTAACAGTGTACAGCAGTTAAATGTTAATAGAAATATGCAACTTTTATTACCTTCAGCCTGCGAGCAGTCTATAAGGTTCTGTTCGCTGAGAGATACCAGTTTCCCGCTCTTCTTGAAGTGCTGTCCCTCCAAAGACCCGGTTGCTGAAAATGCCCAACACGAACCACATTGTTGCTGAAAGAAAAACCATTGTTTTTAGGTATGAATTAGATAGTAACGTCTTCACAACTAATTCAAACCATACGCACATATTCTTTGTCGTCTTGCGACCTGGCGTCCCCATTTGGGCACATTTTTTAAAACCTCCCCATTAACAATTAACACGTTAATTCGTTCCGAATTGACATGGTCCGATAGGAGATCCAAATATGTATCAGTTTTCAGCCTTTGATTACAGGTATCAGTTATTTATTTCGATTAAAAAATGAATTTGTACGAGGGTCAATACGATATTAAAGTTATTAAAAAAATATTGTAATTTTTTTCAAATTTTTTAAAAGGTTCTTTTTGTTCAGCAAAAAGTTCTTTTTAGCATATATTTGTATAAAAAGTATGTTTAGATTATAAGAATATACGTGTAAAATTTTGCTTGGGTCTTAAGATATTATAATAGTCTTTATTATAAGCATAATTTTCAAAATACATATTATATATTAAGAAGTACGTTTGCAAGTAATTTTGAAAAATAGCGTTTGATATTTACAGAGGATCACGTCAGGTTAGTGGAATTTTATTTTTTTGAAAGGTAAAAATAAAATTTTTGAGTGTGCTATGAATAAACAAGCTGTCACTTTTTGGTGATTAATAATAGTTCATTCTAACTGAAGTTGTTTATGGGGGGATAAATTTTACTATTTTTAAGTATTATTTTTGTTTCCAAAAGCGGATTGTGTTAACCTCTTTTCTACATTTTTCTTAATTAATAACTTTTAATCAGCACTTACCTGATCTTTGACTTCTGTGACGTATCCCTTTTCTCTCCAGTCCACTTTTTCTGGTAGTTCGATGTTCATCGGTGGCAGGAATGTACTACCTCCGCTCACGAAGTTGCTGGATCCTTTGAAACCTCTCATGTGTTTAGAGAATTCTTCTGCAGTCTGAAGAATAAATTGGTTTCAATTTTATTAAGCGCTTGGCTAGAATCTTCTTAGTTTTTTTTATATATAAATGCCGACGTATTACTCTGCAAAAAAAAAAAAAGAACTAATCTGAGTAAAAATGTAAAGGAACTTTTTTTTAATTCGAATTTATTAAGGTTTTTTAACGAACGTGCGGAGGATATCAATATATACTTAAAACCAAAAGAATTTCGCAGTCCATTCATATGTTAAAATTTTCTTGTGTTGTTACTTGTTCTCCATGATCTAGAATAGAACAAGTTCGGGAGTCGCACACCCTCAAAAAGTCCAAAATTTCATTAACACAAACAAATTCTCTCAAAATCTGCAATGGTTGCCTATTTTTGAACTTAGAATTCTATTTGAAAATTTTACCAAAACAAATAAAAAAAATAACAAATTTTAAAATTATTCAATTTTCCAAATAATTTTAAAACAGTGAACTTGTTTTAACAACCAAGAGCATGAATAAAATTCAAATGAATGTTGCTGAAGAGAGTTAAATACTTTAAAAAACGACGTTTTTATTTTTTTTTAATTTATAAAATGAAAAATTCTAAAAACTTTTCTATATTCCGAAACGTAAACGTATCTTTAAGCAAATTTTTATGAACTTCTGCCGCGTAGTTGATGAGTATTCGTTACCAAAAACACTTCAACTTATCTTTATACTTATTTAAAAGATTTTAATAATAAAACCTCACCAGATCAGAGTACTTGTTGAGGCCTTTTTTATAGGAAACTATTCCCATATCTGCCTTGAGGTTGTGCCTCACAATGTCGGCTACGCGCTGTTCCCAGATGAGACGTCTGGCCGACTCTTCCCGACTGTCATAGGCTTTGCCGAAAACAGACTGAAAAAAAAACACTCTTAAAACAAACGAGCGATTTTAACTCAGTCTGAGTTAATTTTCACTCCTCCAGTCTTGAAAATGCACTTCCCCGAAAGGAGTGGATCATTTGTGTGTTAAACCTCCTACAGGATCACTCCAAAAAAAGTTATTTTAATTCAGTCTGAGTTAATATTCACTCCTTTCCAGTGTCGAAAATGCACTTCTACTGGAGTGGATTTCACTCTTTTGTTTTAAGAGTGTACGATTGCATATATAATACTAAATAATTTGTTAAAACTGCAAGAATAATCAATTTTCAGTTAAATTTAAGTATTTTTATTAACTTTAAAATATCAATTGCACATACCTTGAAGTTTTGCCAATATTCATCGAGTTCCGGATCGAAAGGATTGGAATTGCATGCAGCTAATGTGACTAGTACAAGTAGAATTATGGACTTCATGATGGAACCTAGAACATAAAATTTTCAATCAAGAAAAGTCATGAAAGTGCCTTTTTACTCCGAAGTAGCGAAATTTATAGAAAAGTATGCATGTGATGTATTTATTTATTTTTCATTCGTTTTTAGCTTGAATTTGAAATTTTTAAAAAAATCTAGAAAATGCCAACGACCTGAACCATTTTTGCGGGAGCTGTTTTTTTCTTTTTTAAACATTACTTTTGCAGGTAAGTTTGAATAAAAAATTTTGTTAAAGAGCGATAGTCAATCCCCTAGGCCTAGTGTATTATTTTTTTACATCACAATATGCGTCAAAGTATTGCTTTAAAATTTATGCCAAATTATAAATATTTTTTTTCACCAGGTATAAAAATATTAAAGGCAATATAAAAAAAACATTTGAAAAGAAAATATCATCTGGTTATGCAATTATTAATAATAACATAAGCCAGTTTGACATACAGATAAGAACTAGTCTAAAAAAAATAATATATTTGAAATTTAATTAAATCACCACAGGATTTTTTCCTTCAAATTTTTGTTATTACTGTTCTTATAGCTGGTGATAAATAAATGCAGTAATTGTAAAGGACTACTTTAGCAGATATGGTTGTTTAAAAATTAACGCACTTCTAAAGTAAACGCAATGATTTTCGTCAATTCACTCGAAAAGTGACAAATAAAAATTAGCTTTTTCGCGCCAAAATACACAGTTTTCAACCACCAAGTAAAAATCTATGAAAACCTACACACAAGTTTAATACAGATTGATTTCAAATAAAAATCTTTTTAAATTTAAAAGTTTTATCATTGTAAAAAAATATATATGCATCTTTTGATTTGAATATACTTTCCTTCTTAATGAACAGATGTACTTTCCAACAGCTTCAGGAATAAATGCAGTAATTGTAATACATTTTTTACTTTTAAATTGAATGAATTGCTGGTATAAATGAATCGGTGAGTGCAGAAACCACTTCAGTCAAAAAAAAAAAATCCGAAAACTTGTTTTATATGAAAATAAGCGTAGAAAGGAAAGATGCGGGTTGGGTGCAAAAACTACGTTAGTCTATTGAGTAGTTCCGTAAATACAGGACGTTTGTTTCGAGTGTTGAGTGCAGAAATGGAGGAGTTATTACGTTTTTTCTCCCTCCTGAAAAATTTTAAATTTGTGACTGACGCTGTTTCTGCACTCACCGATTCAAATGTATTATATTCCTTTATTATGAGAACAAATAAGTTTTTTTAATGTAATCGAATTGAATTTGAACGAAAAACGATGAGAATAAAAGTTTGTTTAGGATGAAGTAACTTTTACCTTGAAATCAAAAAAAGTATAAACTATACCTTAAATCTATGGGAATACGTATCGGACTAATATTAAATTATTGCACGGTAAATTTGTTGTCGACTTACAGACCGCAATGACCGTGGAAAGGTGATGATTCTACTAGAGATTTAAAAAAAACTTAATTTGAAACCAAAGGGAAACTACAGAATTTGTCTATCCTTAGCGTATGTGTCCTATTTTAAATGAACTAATGGAGAGGGGCTATTTACAATGTACATAACCAATAGCGGGGCTCAGTTTCTATAGGCAGTGCGAGAACGGCTGCACAGAGTTAAAATTTAGGAATTTGATCAATTCACATAAATAAAGTTAACAAGTATTCTTACCTTTTATTAGTAGTCCGAATATAAACACTGGTATATCCTCTGATGAAATGTTTTGGTGTTGTGTTTCGCCAGTGTTTATATACACAGCGCAGTTTTAGATAGCGTGTAGTATTTTGCGTAGTCCAAGCTTTTGCTATCTGTATGAGGGGTCAGATTAGAGCAGAAAAACCCGTGCGTATTTCTGCAGCGCGTGAGTTTATATCTCTATTTGTGAAATCCACGAGAAATTCTGTCGATAGGTGTGCAAATAAGGAAGAAAAAAAGTACTGGGAGGTTAATTAGAATAAGTGCGTTTGTAAAACTTTGCGGGATATTTATTACACTGAAGCCCCATTGTTGATTGTTTTTGGATATATAATATTTAAATTTTCGCAAATAAGCCTCTTACTTCAGCAATAAAAACCAACGTGCCTGTACAAGAAGCTATAGAAAACTTAAAAGTATACATTTGCGAAATGTATTGGACCGCGGTTAAAATGGACCAGGATAGTTTTCAACAGTCCATATGTAGCTCTAGTATGACGTTAATCCAGCCATAAAAAACGTTATTTTTTGTAAGCTCAAAATTCCCCGCTCTCTCTAGAGCAACTTTATAGGCGCGTTTACATGGGCCATCGAATCCATGGATTGAAGAGCAAACTCAGCAATAATTTTTCCCTGTTGGGGATTTTCTCCCAGACAGGACCGGAAAATTGCAGATTCATCAAAATAACTATACCTTGTCTATCTAAAATGCGAGCCTAGAAAGCAATTTCCTTCCCCATCTCCGCATGTTTTCTTCGAAACAGCGTGCGCATGTTTTTTTCCACCTACTTGGGCTGTTCGAATTGTTAACCTCACAACAGAACCTCAAACGCGTTAAGTTTAGAAAAGCGATGCTCCCCCCCCCCCCCCCCGTTTCCTAGAAAACCAAGCGAAGGGATGGGAGAAGAAAGCCTTTTCGAGGCTCGCATATTAAATAGACAGACTATAGTCGAGTCAAAATCAAGTACTCTGTAGTACTAAATCTTTAGTGTAACGAATAGCGAGAAGGGGGAGGGGGAAAATTACGAAGCCGTTTTGCCAAAAGTTGTTGGTTGGTACATATATATTCCGGTTTGTGTGCTTGATCAGAGACCCCCTGATAAACCTTCGCCAAGTAAGACAGAATTTTTTACTAACACACAGAGAAGGAAATTACACCCAGGGCAAAGGCGTGAATCGAACCTGCACCCGTTACAGTGCACAGACTGTTAGCGTAATGGTCTGCAATCCAAACTACTAGGCCAACCGGGCCCCATAGAAACTTTTAATGGTCATTTATTATTTTCTTTAATGGTCTCTATATTTTTGCTTACAGCAGCGTGTCACAATATCATTATATAACTTATCTGTGATTGTTTTCTTTTACATTAGTAAATCCGGAACTTTCTCCTTTTGTCAAGATAATTCTTTTGACAGCACCCCTAAACAAACTTTGCACCCCTGATTAAATTACATCATATTTTTTTTAGATAAACGTACAAGACTTTCATTTAAAAAAATATAATCTTCTAAATTGTTTGCTTTCATCAATTTTAAAATGTGAGAAGGGTAAAGTTGCAAAACTCTCATATTCTCCAAAGTATAACT
Source organism: Hylyphantes graminicola (assembly GCA_023701765.1). Classification (NCBI taxonomy): domain Eukaryota; kingdom Metazoa; phylum Arthropoda; class Arachnida; order Araneae; family Linyphiidae; genus Hylyphantes; species Hylyphantes graminicola. Next base: position 16,113,450 of record CM043116.1, read on the forward strand.
AAGATATTATGTCTAGTTCATTCCGGATCCTATATCTAAGTTTCTTCTACTTTCGTTAGGTTAGGTTTTGAATTATCGTCACTCTAGAGCTACACGAAAGCTATTGGCGACAGGCGTCGTATTTTTGAACCACAGTCAAGTGACGAGACGACACATGAATATCCCAGGCACCCATCGTTAAGGGGGCCTTCGCGCCAGGTGCACTTCACCGTAACTCTCCATGTAAGTAAAAATTCTGTTTGTGTTTGTCTTACTTGACGAAGTTTTATAAGCGGCTCAATGATCAGCTTCGATTGGGCTGGTGCACCTTAAATCTGGTTCGTGTCCGTGGTTAAAAAGTAATGAAGCGTGTTTCGATGTTGCTCGAAGGTGGCGTTATTTTAAGGGGTATGGTGCTATTTTAAGAATTTACTTCTTTATTTGAAAATGGCCCTTGTCTAACACGTGAGATTAACTTCAACGAAAAAATGTTATCTTCCCGTCACACATATATGTTATATAAGGTCCCAGTAAGATTTTCAACAAACCAACATCTATAGCTAATTCGAAGGGCTGCAACAACTTTTCTCTATTTTAAAAAAAAATTAAAGGATTATTTTTGAAATTACTATAAATAAGCAGGATATTGGTATAAGGAGATGTCCGCGTCCTTCGGACTGACCACATCCCATTCAACTTCCGTTCAAACCATATTTTCCAAACAAGAAAAAAAAAATGCAAAGTTTAAAAACTAACAGTCGGCCCGTCCGTGGCCGAGTGGTTAAGGAATCCGCCTCAGGATTCAGCCTTCTCAGGAATGCGGGGGCTCGAATCCCACCTACTGCCAGTCATCCTTTAAATAAATCGGATATCTGTACTGGGAAAGAGTAGAAAAATCCAACTCGTGACGGATGGGCCCGTTAAATCTGTGGAGTCCAAAGTCCCAATGGCGTCAGCGTACGATGTTGCTTGTAGTTCCGTTTTGTGCCCGCTCAGGTGTAGACCTCGTCACTTGACCAGTGTTCTAAACTACGAAGGGTTATTGGTATGTGTAAAAGCTCCTAAAGTAGGTTAGAAATAGGCAGCCGCCATGCTAGCCATTGAGCTACAAAGAAGAAAAGTGGAGTGAGGTGTGTGATGACGCTTTGGTGTGATTCACTGATAAGGGCAGCAAACTAGCCTGTTCAATAACGGAACGAGACAGAATCACTGAACTGAACTGAAACTCTGGAAGGAGTATCGAAACACTCGTCAAACGGGTCGGTGAAGCCCGGCAACCCTGTAAGAGTAACCCAACTTTTGCCGCCAATCCTATACTTTACCTGTTAAAATAGACATTTTAAACCAACTTTATCAAGAATTTTTTAAGCAGAAAATTGATAGATTATTGCTTTAGGAGGTTCTTTACATAATGAAGTTTCGGAAACATGTACTTTTAAAAAAATAGAATTGCGGCAACAATCTTTAAAACTTAAATTCCTTGGAGTACTATTCTTGGCGAGCGATTGGCGACATCCAATGCAAACTGCAAGTCAAGTGTCCATTTTGATCGGCGAGGTTATGCCAAATATGGCACATATTCTCCCTAAAGCTGTCGCCAAGTGACCCAAAAAAAAGCTTCACCAGCTTATCATGGGAGGATTCTTCCAGAGTTTCAGTTCAGTTCAGTGGACAGAATACGCGACACTGCAGCAGAAACGAACGGGGCAGAAAACCTAGAAACTTGCCTATTTCGCTATCGAGTTCGTCTTCACTGGTTCTTAGTTAGTGATCAACATGGTTATTTCTTAAAAAAGTTGTAATTTTAAGTTAAACAAAGTTAATTTCTTTCGAACAAAAATGTTAAAATACATTTAGGAGCCCAAATCAATATGATAGAGGGGTCTCATACAAATGTAGGGAAAATAGTTCTTTTCTGCCCTGTTCGCTCATATGTGTATGGGGTGTGAGTGGGTTTTCGGCTCAATTACAATTCACTCCAGTTTCCCTTGACACCTTTAGAACTTTATTGCTTAGTAATGGCATAGGACTACTGATGAATAGTTAAAAAACCACACAAAGAGAAGGGCTGAAATTTGAGAAGCTAAATATTTGTATCTCCGGGTATCTGGCATCGGTACACTACGGCTGCACTACGCGTTTTCTAAATATTAAATTGTCCATCTAGTATAACATTAGAGTTTGGTAATTTAATCGTTTGTATCAGTCTATTTCTAGACTCCTTTATTATCGATGGTTCATAGACTAATAAGTGTGCGTTTCTATTCGCAGCTTGTGTACGTATTGGCTCAGGTGTATAGTATAAATTTAAGTTACGAAACATCTAGCTGTGTTAAAATCTTGTCTAGGGATAAGCAGCTAAAAACTGGCAGCATTGAGTTTTTCCACTTGTGCCTTTCTTTTTAAAATGTAAACAAGTAACAATCTTATAATTAAATCGCATAAATATGAGTAGAACTTTATATTTTTTCACGCTAATACTGTGTACTGTATAATACGCCGTGTGTACTGTTTATAGAAACGCCAGGTTGTTGTTTTTTTGTCATTTCTACTTAGTAAGTTTTACTTTGCTTCTGACCCTAAAAGAGTATTCTGTCTTTCAACATTTTCCTCATTAATAAATTGTCATTTGTAATTCTATTATTTTTGTCAATGCTTTTTTTAACGTATGAAATTTAATTTATGACCATTTTACTTAGAATTTATGTCAATAAGCTTTATTTATTTATTTTTTTTTTTTTTTGTTATTGGAAATGCAATTATAAGGAGGGGAGAGATAATTTTATCTAAAAATTGTTCCATTCATCAAAGTTATATTTATTTGCCACTATGTGACAATGCATATGTGTCTAAATAACCTTATTGAGTTTCTTGGATCACCACAGGAGTTGTAGAATATATATAAAGAAACCTTATCCTGTTTTTAATTTGTTTGCCTTTAACAATCAATATCAAATGATATAAACATCTTTATTTGACAGTTCGTTAATTATATGCAATAATTTAATTTAACGTCTATATTCCTCTCTTTTTAGGTTACAAAAAAAATTGGATTTTAACCAGATTTTCTTTCAAAATGCTAGCTGCACTACGGAAACAACAGGGTTACCACCTAACAAATCGCATTCTTCAAAGTCACTTGGAACTTTCAAATTCATTCCGATCATTTACATCTCCCAGTATTCCGCAGCTCTTGCGAAAAACCTCGGACGTCCAACCAATCAATCGCAAGTATCACAAACAATTAAAGCCGTTCAAGGTGCATGGAAATTTCAAACAGAAATCTCTTCCCGACATAAAAGAAGGCTCTTACGGTAGTCGCTTTTGCGCCCCTTCGAAAATTGAAGTCGCGGAGGAACGAATCAAGGAATCGCTTTTATCGCACCGGCTCCTCACCAATGACGAATGGGCCGAAGTTAAAAACAATTTAATGTTAGAACTTCTCATTCTCACCGAAACCAACTTCTCCAGCATACTCATGAACTGTCTCTTGACCTTGAACAAGGTCGACGAAGCCCATGCCTTGATGACGTACCTCACAGATGCACACATCGAGATAAATTTCCTCGCCCATTTAAAATACATGGATCTCTGCGCCAAGAATGTTGACCTCTGCGGTCAAGAGGTCATCTTAAGGTCGTTCAAGAAGGTCAAACCGTTCATCGATGCCACGCCTGTTATGGACATGAAGACAGCCGAGCATCTGATAGTGGGGCTGTGCTCTACCGATAAGTGGAAGCTGGCTCTTGCGTATCTAAAGATGGTTCCGAATTACCCCAACATGGCAATCAAGAACAGCATCGTGTGTGCTGCAATCAGGAACTCGGATGAGAAACTCGCGTGGGATTTTCTGAACAGATTGAATAGGCCGGAGGATAAGCCCAGCGATAGGGTTTTTCGGGAGCTTTTCTTGTATGCCATGAGGTTGGGGGTCAAGAATGGAAGGAGGTCGGAAGAGTTTCTCAAGAAAGTTCTTGAGTACATGTGTCAGAGGGAGATTGTTGTTGGGGAAGATGTCGCTAAAGTAATTAAAGAAGTATTTGAATGGTAAGCCTACATTACAATGTGTGGGAATACTGATATATCAAATTAAGTCTATTTAAATGTGCAAATTTTAATCAACTATTGATTAATATAGTTTTTGAATAAATCAGCACAATAGCTAGGTTACAATAAACTGATTGATATTTTTTTCAAATGAAATTCAACGGAATCACAAAACTTTTTATAATGCTTTTGCTAGAGGGTTGTGTATTTTTTCGGGTATAGCCACTTTTCAGTGCACATCAGAATATCTTTCAACTGTATTATAATATAGAAAGAAAAAAAGCTTTTTTTTTTCAAAATAAGTAACTTTTCTGGTGAGGAAACTATGTGCTGCAGATTTAACTGTTTTTGCTATTTTGTATTTTCTATCCAAACAATTAAACAATCACTACATATTTTATTCGAATCGCGCTAGTGAATAGTTTAGAATTTTTAATGTACAAAAAAGCAAGTGTATTTAGTTGCATTTTTATTATTTTATGTGTTTTTAATCTGAATCAATATTTGTTTAATTAAATTATTTTAATAAAAACTAAAAAGCACCTAATTTTTTTTCTATTTTCAGCAACTCAAATAAATGGAAAATTTCTTATGCAAAAGTTAGTAGGTATGTGTCATTAAAAAGTATTTTGTGTTTATGGATTTGTGTTAGTTATGGTGCAGGAATTAGAATTCAATATATTTATGAATATTTAAAATAATAACATGGCTCCTTTGAGGTTTCCCTTATATTGAATATTTTTCACAATTTTTTTTATTGAATTGGTATTATTGTATAAACCTTTTTTTTTTTAACTAGATAGTTTACATAAATCTTAACTCACCCGTGTTCCATGAATCTAGCAAAAGAATATTTGTGATAATTATTTCATATATCCAAATATCCCACTTAAAATGAATAAAACTAGTCTTTACATTATTATGTTTTCTTTCAGAGATGGAACTTGTGAATCATGTTCGAAAACTTTAAGTATCGTTGGCTTTTCGGCGGAAGATTTCGTTTCCCTAAGAAATTCATTTTTGGAAAAATCGTTAAAGAAATCTGACCTCTTCATCAACACCACTGAGAGAGAGTTTGATGCGTACATCAAATTCGTCAACAACCACAAGCCTTTTGATATTGTACTTGATGGACTGAATGCTGCACATACTTTTCAGGGTAAAAAAAACCCTCGCATACTTGCTTCACAAGTAAGTAGTCATGGATTCCAATGAACCTTGAAAAATTGTATATTTTTAACTAAACTCCTTGGCGCAACAGCCCATTAAAGGGCCAAGGCCTGCCATGGCCATTTCAGTTTATGTGACCTAGGGCTTTGTGGTGCTAGGCATATGTTCCGGTAAAGAGGTCTGCCTCTCGCAGAACCCCCAGTGTTTAGTTCCCAAGCATGCTTGGTACCCATTTTATCGACACACTTAAGAGATTAAAGGATGGATCAACCTCGCCCAATCCGGGATGCGATCCCCGGACCTGTGGCGTTGCAGTGCGAGGCACTACCACTGGGCTTCGTTGTATATTTTAAAAGGGATTTAAGGGCTTTTTGAAAAAACCCTAAATTTTATTTAAATCTCTGAAAAGGAGAGGGGTTGACAAGGGGGAAAACTTATCATGTAAAGTTCAACAATTGTGTTTCAATCAAGTTTGTTTAAACTTTTTTGAATTTTTAGCATCTAAGCATAGCCCATTTTGTAAAGGTTTTTGCTTGGTGAATATCTTCCTTAAAAAATACAGTTTTGGTTAATCTATTTATTAAAGTACTTTTGTTCTGCAAACTAAGACATTTTTTTATTTATCAATTTTAAAATGTTGAACAATTTAGAAAGTCATATAAATTCTCAAGCTGTTTTAGATTTTCAATTTTCAAATGAAACAAAATATATTAATGTTGTTTCTTACTTTTTATCTATTTTTTTTAATCTTATAATTTATTTTTGTTAAAAAAGTACCTGATCAGGGTCCCCACGGGTCCTTAAAAGTCCTTGATTTTTATTTTCAATTTCAAGAGGACCCTTTAATACTCCTTTATTTTTACAAAAAATTGTTGAAAAGTCCTTGATTTTAAATTTTGATAAAAAGTACCCTTTAGAACTCCTTGATTTTGACAAACAATCGTTGTAAAGTCCTTAATTTTCTTAGTTCGCTACCTTCAAGAAGTCATTTCTTAAAACATTGCTAAAGTTGGCTCTAAATGAAGTACATATCACTTTGGCATTTGTTACAAAACGTTGCTTATACATAAACACTTGCATTTTTGCCAAATACTTATGTGTTTTCCTCTGATATAGTTGCCATATCACTTGGCGTCGGCAGTATTTCAAACTCTTTTTTATTTTAATGTTTATTCAATTTAATAGGCATAGTAATCGACGCATCATAATTAAGGGTCCTTGAAATTTCTTGGGGGAGTCCTTGAAAAGTCCTTAGAAACTTCTTGATTTTTATTTTGAAGTAAGAGTGGGAACCCTGCTGATTTACTAAACAAGTCTAAGCATATAAAGAGTTAAAATATTGAATAATACAATGTTTATTTGTTTTTAGCTTTTGAAAGTTGTGGACGCTTTAGCCAGACCCTCAGTGAGACTACTTGTCCTTGGAAAGTACCACATGAAATCGTGGCCTATTTCCATCATGAAGAAAATTACTCAAAAAGCTAGGCTGTTTCTCACAAGTGACATGTAAGAAGTACATTTATGCATGTATTTTGTAAAGTAACTAAGAAATGTATGTTGGGTTGCCATTCTATCTAAAAGCCCATGGTGAAAGTAAGTAAGTAACCGATATTCAGAAAATAGGTTTCAACTTTTTTTAAATCGTCAGAGAATTACTAAAGATTGGTAACTCTTTTAAAATTATAATTGTATTTAAAAAATGAGATTTCTCTCAATTGACTTATTTTGTTAGTAAAGAATATCATATATTTCTTTTGAAATTATTTTAAAGGTGCTAAACATCTGGAGTAATTGTTCATGTATTAGTATTACAATAGCAATCAAACATAAAATTAAATCTATATTATTAAATTACAGGTATGTTTTCCATAAAAAAAATATAAAAATAGATTTTAAAGAAATCATTGAGATACTTTGAATCCATGCACTCATTATCAATAGCAGATCTCAAGATGATCCACTGATTATGATCTCAATATGATCTAATATTCTTTACAAACTCATTTTAATAATCCCCTAGATACTTAAAATCCATGCACTCATTATCAATAGCAGATCTCAAGATGATCTAATGATGATGATCTCAATATGATCCAATATTCTTTACAGACTCATTTTAATAATCATCAAGAGATTTTGAATCGGGGTTGGCATGGTAGTTACCATTTAGGGTTTTTACCGGTATTAATAAGAAGAAAAAACTATAAACATCAAGAACAACAAATGCCCAATTTTTACATTCTGCATGTGTTCTTATCTATTTATTTGAATGACTTGAATGAAAATATTTGGAAATTTACCCTAAATTAAGGTTTTAAAACTTTTAAAGAAATAAATGTAGATATCATTTTTATTTTCTAGGAAAATGTCCATTTACACGTAGGTATGTGTATACAAATAAAAGCATGAATTTTGTATAGATTGTGAAATATTTGTTTTTAAGCACACGAAATATAACGTTTTTTCCGGTAAATACCTGGTTTTTACCAGTAAATACCTAGTTTTTACCATGTCTTGGTAAAAACTAGTTTTTACGGGTAAAATCCCAACCCTGTTTTGAATCCATATGCTTATTATCAATTGCAGATCTCAAGATGATACGTTCATGGTGTATGCCGCCCTTTTGAGTGGTCCTCACTCAAATATAGTTTCGTCCGACCTCATGAGAGACCACATGTCACGACTGAATGACCCTCTTCTCATCCGGAACTTCAAGAAATGGCAGCAGACCCACCAAATTTATGTTGCGGTGGGAGACAACAATGAACCAGAATTAGTGGTGAGAAGTTTCATCTAACCATTATTTAACCTCTTACGACCTGGCATCCCCATTAGGGGATATTTTTTAAAACCTCCCCACAAACAATTAACATGTTAATTAGTTTCGAAAGTGACCTGGTGCGATAGAAAAAAAGATCCAAGTATCAGTTTTCAGCCGTTGATTATAGGTATCAGTCATTTATTTCTTAAAAAAATTAAGTTGAATGAGGGTCAATACGATATTAGAGTTCTTAAAAAAATATTTAATTTTTTTTTTCAAACTTTTCAAAAAATTAATTTAGTAGTTAGTTTAAAGGCATTTTGCATTAAAAACAATGTTAAAATAGTCTGTTAACTACAAATAAGTGATACGGCCTTTTTGTTGCATTTGAAGCGCAAAATATGTGTATTTTTAGAGTTTAAGGTGTGTCCCTAAGTAACTATTAAACATAAGGTTTTTTTTTTTTTAATTTCTTTGCAAAACATACTTTTTAGCATATTTGTATAAAAAAAGTATGTTTATATTAAGAATATACGTCTAGGATTTTGCTCATGTCTTAAGAGGTTAAGCAAATATAACTTCCTGGCCATAAAATCCTGTTAGGGGTTGTCCATTAATTGCATGAGGTGTAGTGACAAGTGATTATAGAAAGTTTGAAATGTAATAGGTTTAGTGTTTAACTTAAATTAATTTTTTTTTTATTACAGTTACCATCTTAGTTGTATTTTAATCCATTTTGTTAGGAAAAAAAATTGGGAAATGCTTGTTAGATGTTTATGAAAATCAAAGTTGTGTTTAAAAGTACCCTCTAGCTCTGTCTTCAATAACCCAACATTTTTTTAAAACTCAACTAACTATTTGACTCCTATATTCACTAAAATTATACAAAAGTATGAATCTGGTTTTTACCTAGATTTCGTAAAAGCATTTCATACCCTTGAAAATAGATAAGTTGTACAAGCTATCTTTTTTTATAGCCTTCTTTTTTTCTACTGTGTGGACTGTATTAATCTAAAACTTGTTTTTTTTTTATTAAATTTTTTTTCACTATTTTGTATCTTTTCTGTTTGAAATCTTGATTTGTCATATCGTGTTGTTAGTAATTGTGTCTTTTTTCGAAATACATATTGCAGTCCCATAATTTTAAATATAATTTTTTCAAAACCAATTTGCCCTCTATGTCTCAACACACATGATTTTTAGAAATTTTCAAATAAAAATATAATTTTAAATCGAATGCAGTGAAAAAAAGTTTACACATGGGGAGAGTGCTGTACCTTGGGAAACTGACAATTTCTAAGAATCTATTGGCAATATTCATACATTGTTTATTTCTAATAGTAGCCTTAACCAACAGACAGCATCATAATAAAATTTAACACTGGCATCATTGAATTGGTGACAAAAAATAAGTTTTCATTAACCCAAAGTAAATATTTTTCTAATTCTAATATAATTTTTTGCCTTTGTACTTTTACAAAAAGTCAACTGAATTTTATTTTCTTCATAAAAGAGAAGATTTTAAAATATTTTGGTTATGAGAAAATAATGATTATGCATTTAGATTCGCCACTATCTTGCTTTTATTTAAACCATGTAGTATATTGTACCTTGGGATAGTAAAGCGTATTGTACCTTGGGACAGCTCCCAAGGTACAATACATGATTATACATAAGGTAATACATAAAGTATTCATGATTATTAATAATTTGGACAAATAAAAATATCTTTATTATTTATTTTAAGAGCAATTCCACAAAACATGTAAAATACAACTCAGCTTTGTTTTGGATATATTTTATAATGATTGAAGTTTGAAAATATAATTCTGGAATTCTATTTAAATTATTCTTGAATTCTGAAGTTTTATTTATGTATTTCCTTGGAAATAAGTTTGTTTCCTGACACAAATTAGTTTAATTGTATGACTATTGACTGAATTATAAAGTATCTCCCAAGGTACAACATCATAATGTCTCATATTGTACCCTACATCATATTGTACCTTGGGACAGTTTATCCTTTCTACTTTAAATGAGTGGCAATTTTTTAATTTCAAGCAGCCAGAATTTAAAAATATATATATATTATGGAGGAATATATTGGTGTGTTGAAATGCTGCTTTTAAATTTTTATTTTGACTATAATTATCGAAGAAAAAAATCAAATGTTAAAATTGTCCCAAGGTACAACACTCTCTCCTAAGCCAATTTCTTCAGAAGGTTAAGTTTCCAAAAAAGTTATAATTGATTTTGTGAACAACTCGCTGAAAAATCCAATTTGATTTGTTGAAGTAATATGAAATGAATTAAATTCTGTTCTTTGTGAATTTTGATTCAATAAAACTTAGTGTAAAAACAGTAATATGTGATAATTACTGATACACACAAGCTTAATTCCCTACATTCTTACTTATCTACAATGCATCAATTTTAACACATATTTTTGGTTTCAGACACCTCTGCAATACAGTATCAATGTCCAAGGTAGCATGGAACATGGATGGCATATTCCTTTCGATGATGGTGTGGCCCTTGAGCCTTATGAAGAACTGAACAATTGGCTATGTATACAGAAAATAGAATAAATTTTAAGTATATATTTTTATTACTTATTTTTTTCTGTTTACTGCGCTGAATCAATGGTGTTGTCAGATTTTAAAACCCAAATGAAATTAATTAGGCATCATCTTAAAATAATATTTCAAAGAAAAAGTCTAAAAAAATGAATGTATAGTACAAAAATGTATACTTTTAACATACCCTCATTTTCCCCCTTACCACCATTCACCCCCCCCTCCCCCCACTACTTTAATCAGTTAAAAATCTTTGCGTTTGATGTTGCAACTTCTTCAATATTTGATTATGTAGAATTTGACCAGACAAAATAATATTTAAGTGTATGTGTGAAAACATAAACAAAACAAAAAGTATCATATTTTCATTATTTGATTTTTAATTTTGGATATTTTCTTACATTAAGAGAACAAATGTTGCAAAGAGACTGTTAAAAAAAAGTTTGTCAAATAATAAACTTAATAAAAATAAGACTTCTAGTCCTCTATATTACAAGAAGACATATCAATTATTTGCAAGACGATTTTGCAGTATAAAAAAATTAAGTAAATGTAAAATGCTGATTATAATTCTATTGGATTACATTTTTAAAATGTTAATAACAAAAATAACCATAAGTGTATGCTCATTAAAACAAGAAATTAAAAATTGATATTGTTATCAGAACTTAAACTAAAAAGCTTTTTAAAAAAAATCCATATTATATAGTAAATTTCAAATTTCTACATTTCTTTATAACTATTCATCCTTGCATCACCCGCCCATTTAATCATTTGTCACACATTTTGACCTGCACAAATAGCTTAATTATTCATTATTCACACATTTCATCGTTAATCATTTTTCATACATTTTGACCTGTGCAAAAACCTTAATTAGTCATTAGGTAATTATTCATGAACTCAAGACTCGCATATTTAATCATTTGTCACACACTTTGACCTGTGGAAAGAACTTAATTATTCATTAGATAATTATTCATTAATTCATTACTCACACTTTTAATTATTAATAATTTGTCATAAATTTTGACCTGTGCAAATACTATAGTTATTCATTATGCAATGTTTTAACAATTCAATATTTTACAAAAGTGTTAATGCTGCAAGAATTAATGAAGTTACAAAAACATTCCCGAAATTGCTTGTTAAAGTCATGCTGTTTCCATGCTGATGTAGTCCTGTTGCATAGCACGCAGATTCTTTCTTAAACGAGTGCAGATTCTCTGGGTAGGATATTGTCTCCTTCACCTGAAACATTTGAAATGTTAATTTATACATGATATAAAAGAAGCTGACAGAGAAAACATAGTCATGTTTAAAGTATTTTATTGACATCTGGAGATGCTTTAAATGCTTTTGGTAATATCTTGGAGGAAGTGGGGTGCTGTTTGGGGAAAGTTTATATGTCCCTCTGTGTATGTTTTAGCCAGGGCGGGATTCTTAATAGGCTAGGTACGCTGTAGCCTGGAGTGGATAACTTTTCTGGGCGGCAAATTTTACGAACACTTAAAGAGGCATTCTACTTAAAAATTTATTATAAAGATACTGAGAAAGAAACAAATAATTTAGGTCAAAGTGTAAACCGTAAACGTATATAACTATAGTACTAATATTTGGTAGTAAACATGGTAGCTGGGAGGGCAATTAGACTCTCCCCTCCCCCGCTGATTTGAAAGTGGAAAGACAAATAGTAGAACAGTTTAAAAACTTCATGCATTATATCGTTTTCGATTTAGAGTGTACATAGATGATTCTAATATGTAGAAAGAAAAAAAAATGTGAAGAAAATATATCTGACGGCAAATCGATCTCTCGAAATCTTTCAATCTGGCACTGGTTTTAGCTTATGAGCCGTCAATTAACCCTCGAGTGCGGAAATGCATGTTAAAAACCCATGATTTTTTCTTATTCTTTGATTGTTAAGAAAGATTACCAAGTATTTGCCTTGTAATAAACCCCAAACACAATGACATCTCATAGTGTATATATACTGCAGCGTTAAAAATGTTTGTAAAATTAATCTATCTCCTACACTCAGAAAAAACTTTTGTTAAAACTGCACATGCTTAACGTGAGCATTTTGTAAAAATGCCAACCTTACAATATTGTGTTGTTTCAATACAAGAATCGAGTTACTGATATACAAACACATATTTGTCTTGTTCCAACACACTGACAACAATAAGAGGAGACGATTATTATATCAATACGCCATGGACAAAAAACTAATTTTGTCAATCATGTTCAATTGTTTTCTAAAAAAAACACTTGTGGGTGCGCAAAGGTTTTCTAAAATATATATTAAAAAATAATAATCTTCATTTTAAAGTACTGTAATATGGAGTTTTTGAATTTTGGGATACACTCTGTGCCAACCTAACTTGGGTTAAAACAAAGAGTAAAAAGGCAATGGGAGCAGCGTGGTTGGTCCGTTAGTAGGAAACTCTTGTAAGGTAATATTTACATACAATTTTTTTTTATCTTAATACAATTTAACAAATATACACTTTTCATTCCGATAAAATTGCCAAATTTTCTCAAATAATATTCAAATCTGTTAAACCTTAAATGAAAACAATGTTTTAAACATGTTTTCCAGATAGATTCACAAATAATTTATGGAACTCTTTACGTCCGCGGAAGGATCTTCTCCATAGCATATTTCAATTTACCCAACTTAGGTTGGCAAGGAGTGTAGCTATTTATCCGAAGCATTAAAGAGCATATGCTGAACTACCTTTAAAAATAATACAGACATGCTACGGCTTCAACAAAATTTTTGTGCTAACCATACCTTATTATTTACTCACAACCCAATTTTCGTATCGGTTCCAAACAACTTGTAATGACTGCGAAAAACTTTTTGTATTAAAAGTCAACACACTATTTTCTAAGTGAATTTTTCATATCAATGTTTCAACTTACTGAGTTTTTCTCGCCATTTCCCAAATAGCAGTGTGTGTCGTGAGGGCCGTATTGCATTTGTTGTTGCACTTCTGTAATGTCCACTTCAGTCCAGTTCATGGTCAACAAATCATTGTAAAATTCGTAGTAGGATTGTGCAAAACTAAAGAATGATTAAAAGAAGTCATCTCAGATTTCTCTGTGTTGGATGGGTCGTAAGGTTTTAGCTGATTCCATAGTATTTGTGAATTGACAGCTTTAAAGTTAAATTTGTCATCTTTCAAAAACGTTTTCATTTTTTATTCAGAATAGATATTTTAATTTGCTATTTTAAAGTACTTTAAATTTCTTGGTTTTTACCCAATTGACTGTTCTAAAGGCTTCTTAAACGCCATCCTATATTTTCATTAGATGGGTGTTAATTTATTTTATTAAAGTTTTGTTAATAATAACTTATAAAGGAAGAGTAGCTTTGTTACGGTTACTTACTGCAATAAGTAACTAATAAGTTACTTTTAAAAATTTGAAGTCATAAGAAAAATTGAAATTTAGCTGTCTTACCTTTTTTCAAAGATAACCAAAGCTAAAGAAGTACGGACAATCGAAAAAAGTTAAGGACGAAAATTCGGCGTTGTTAAATTTCATTAAGCCGAGCGCTTTACTGCGCCGAAAAATCCGTGAAGAGCGGCATAAGAAGTAATGGGAAAGTAACTAAATTGTTCGTTACCGCTGAAAGCAACAGTTACTTTCTGAGAAAAAGAAATTTCACTTACTCTTTCTCTATTGCATTGTGTATGACTTCAGCTGTTGGGACACTCACAGATGCAAATCTTTCTATTCGGGGATAGTAAAGTAAAAATACTAAGCACATTTCTTCCTGTGTGCTTTCCCCGCCCTGAAATCAAGAATGTTTTTTGATAGTCATATAACTTATAAATAAAAATAGCAAATTTAATTATTTAAATTTATAGAAATTACTTTTTTTGTGTTTTTTATATTATCAAAAATTTAATAATTGTAATTAATTAAATATAATATTATATATTATTTAGGTAATTATTTAGTTGTCTGAAAGAATTTCGTGAATTATCGTTCAAAATTATTTTTATTTCAACTGTGGGCCAAAAGACCCTAACTTTTGCTATTGCTGTCCTTGCTGCCGATTAGTTGTAATTCGAAAATACAATAAACATTCAAAATTTAATTAGACAAATCGTACATTTATTTAATGTTATATACTATATATTAAATTTTACTCACCAAAGTAGTCACATTCCGTTCAGAAGTATCATAAACGCATTCCACTGTAACTTGGTCCCCCTTCATAATAAAAATATATTAATAGGTAATGTAAAAGATTACTTGGATTTAATTCAAAGTTCGCTAATTTTACGAATTTAAAAACAAAGAATTTTTAATAACTTTCAGAAGCATAAACTTGCTAAAATGCATAAGTAAGCCAAAAACGAATTTAACAAATGATAGTTACCGGTAGAAATTTAACTTCTTTCGGAAAATACCGATATTCCTGTAAAAAAGAACCATTTTAATTTTAAAATACAAATCTTACACAATCAAAAAGATGCCAACATCTGTATTAACTATTCATTAATAGTTAATTAATAGTTAAGGTTGTACCTGATAATTGAAGTCGTAGTTGTTGTCTTCTCCTAAAGGCGGAAGTTCGATTCCATTGCGGAAATGTCTCGCTTTCAAACGACGACCTAAGCAAGAAATTTCACAAAACTATTTCTAATTTATATTAAGCAATAATAAATACTTTATTGTGCAATTTTGCTCATCAAATTAAAACATTAGCTACTTTAATTGTCATTTATTTGTTATTAAGTTGTTGTTATAAAATTTTAACTATTATTGATCATTATGGGGGAATGGGCGCGCTGGATCGCGGGTCTCCAAAGCAAAGTGCCTCAGTGTTAATCCAATGGGCGAAAAAACATTTTCTTTGTCACGGTTCTCCGGCTGTATTTAATATTTTTACAAACGTTTTTTTTCCTTAAATAATAAATGTAGATAACTTACAGGTCTCTTTAATCCCACTTTTTGAAATTGGTTCGAATATTTTTTTTTTTAATTTTCAATAAATAATTTTACAAAAAGTATTCGAAGCAATTTTAAACAGTGACATTATAGAGCGCTGTAAATTATCTACATTTATTATTTTAAAAATAAACTATTTGTAAAAAATATTGAATACAGCCGGAGAAATATGACAAAGAAAATGTTTTTTTCCATTGGATTAATACTGAGGCACTTGAGTTTGGAGACCCCTAGTCCAGCGCGCCCATTCTCCCTTAAGGTCATTGAAATTACCTTTTAAATGTATTGATTTATTGAGTTGTAATTCACAATCATGTAGTCTTTCACGCCCTTAAATTTTTATTACGTAATGCAGTATTTTTTTTAGTTAAGTGCGAGTTTTCTTTACTGGGAAGCTGTTAGAATTGTCTTTTAAACTATTTCCTCGTTAGAGAAATATAAAAAAAGACAGTTTTAAGTTTAGTTATCTTTATTTCGTCGATTTGCCTTGCTTCAACCTGTTTCGATGAACCATAGTCCACTTATCTTATAGTTTTAAAAATTTAGATATCTTACCCAACAAATGAGCATGTAAAAATGCTCCCAACACATTGATACCATCTTGAGGCATGTCCTGTAATAAAGAAAGATCTTATTCAACTTGTATGAGAAAATATATAGGAATTCCGAGGTGAAATACAGCTTTACTGTTTGTTATTTGCATGATTTTTTAAACTAAATTCGATGAATTTTTTACGATTAAAATTATACTGCAATGGGCAACTGGAATAGTCATGTTATCGTTAGGTGTCGATAACTGCCATCTCATCAGATATCGGCCGTGTTACTAACGAGACCGTCGCCAAGGCCTTCAACTTATGCAGCTGTAGTGAGATTTTAAATCAACCAAAAACGAAATAATTCCACAGTGAGGAAGTTCAGAGGTTTTTTAATTATTATTTTAATCGAATCAGAATGTTAAGAAATTCCTGAATCCAAAATATTTAATTTCATTCCGCCCAACATTTACTTACAGCGACTCAGTCTGCGATCTGACTCCGGAATATGCTAAAAAAATAAATGAAAAGTAAGTTTTAAACGATACATTTTGCCGAGTACTAAGTTATTTATAACTATTTGTAATGCTTTTAGCTGTTTTGTTTGATAGTATAGAAAGGAATACAGCGTAGACAAATTTAGCGATGGGACAAAAGCAGTGATGTAGAAACCGTTTGTGAAGTTTTTGTTTTCTTTAAAACTGTGTAAACACTTTTTTTTTCTTCGTAATTTCGCTCGCTATTGTGATTTTGGACCAACTTTTTCTTCTTAAAACTAAAACTTGCTGAAATTCCACTATGCCAAAATCGACAAAAAGTTTGCAGCAGAGAAATGTACTAGGCGGAGAAAACTGCGTAAACAACGCTGCAGGCGCCGAAATTTCGCCTGCTCCCATTGGTTGCTCCCTTGACCCTGATATTCGTGCTCCCTGTTACGTCAAAATCGAAGGAAAAAATTCTTAAAATTACACTCTAACTTAAGCTAAACTAATAAAAATAATAAATTTATGTCTTGAAATAATAAATAAAATTGTTTATTGAATGTGAAACACCTTTTTTTATTCGATTCTCGCACTCGAAAATGAGAACTATTTACCCTTTTTTCTCGTAGAGCTTTTGTATACTGCAAACTTAATGTCGGTTTAGGTGTAGGTGTAGGCAAATAGTATGTGTAATTAAGACATTTTTTTAACAAAACGTATCTTACCGGATCCAAGCATGCCGGATTGCTGTGTCCGGCAACGGTGTACTCCGGCACTCTGGGAGGAATGAACATCCTCGTGCTGACCGTGGAACCCAGCATAAGGGTCCCAGCGTCGTATTTCCGAACTTGGGGGGTGTAGTACAAGCGGAATCCAGAACTGTCCACGATGCCTGTTCAGAGAAGTTTAATGGTTTATTATGTTATGTGCACTCTTAAAGCAAACGAGCGATTGTAACTCAGCCTGAGTTAATTTTCTCTCCTTCCAGTGTCGAAAATGCACTTCTCCAAAGAGTGGATTTCACTCTTTTGTTTTGTTAAACTTCCGACAGAATCACTCCAAACGAGTGATTTTAACTCAGTCTGAGTTAATTTTCACTCAATTTTCGCGTGTAATATAAAACAAATGCAATTTAATTCTGTCAGTAAGGGCACACAATTTGATTGATGATAATTTAGCGAACTTTATGATATGCATAACAACTAAGCATTACATGTTTATAAAATTCCCTGATGATCCTGTACTAATTTTTTTTAAATAACTGTTATAAAAAGAATTTGTACCTCCGATTCTGGATGGATTATCATAATGTATTTCCATCATGTAGTACTTCGAAGGTCCAGGATTCAATGGCAAACCAACATTCGGTGGTAAAACTAAATCCTTAAAAAAGACATTAGAAACAAAAAAATTATAAGAAATTTATATATTTATAAATTTATTAATATGGAATATTTTATATTTGGTATTTCATGCCGCTTACGATTGATGTCGATATAAGGTTGTGTTGGGTGACTGCTTAGGTGTCAGCCATTATAGTTTGGTGCATTGGTGCATACTTTTACCATTTATTGGTGCTACCGTGGGCACCAAATTTTGGTTTAAAAGTTGAACCAAATTTAACTATTTCGAACATGTTTTGGTTCGAAGTTATACTAAAATTCGGAGCCCGTGGTAGAAACAAAAATGTTAAAAGTAAGCACAAAACTTTGGTTGCAGCTGGAAATCACCAAATTTTGGTATAAGTTCGAACCAAATTTTTTAAAGTGTAGTAATAAGACTCACCTCTTCCCCTAACCCGCATGCCAGCGCCACCCTATTGTCTATACACTCTTACTCGGGAGTTGTGCATTTGAGTTAAAAATAGTCACACTAGAGCTACACGGGCGCTATTGGCGGTTCACTCTAGAAATTAACTCGTTAACGACAGTTGGCAAGAAAATTTACCATGCTTTGGTGCTTACTTTTTCCATTTATTGGTGCTACCGCGGGCACCAAATTTTGGTTCAACGTTGAACCAAAGTTCGCTATTTCGCAGCACCATGTTTTGGTTCGACGTTTACCAAAATTCGATGCTCGTTGTAGCACCAATAAATGGTAAAAGTATAAGCAAAAAACTTTGGTTGCAGCTGCAATTAATTCACCAAATTTTGGTGTTAGGTTGAACCAAATTTCTACAGTGTAGTAATAAGACCCACCTCTCCCCCTACCCCCCACGCCAGCGCCACCCCCTCGCACTTTTTCATGGCGTCGGGCATATTTGGCCGGTGGCACTGGTGCCCCTTAACCTCCAGGTGCCGCTCGTACTCGTCGCTCGTTCCCCCGACGCACTCGTACAGAAGGATGTGATGCACGAACTGCTCGTGACCCTTCTGGATCAGTGGCTCGGCCTGCAAAATAGAGAAGAGCAATGGGGTTGTTTCGATGGCAACAGCTCTGCGGCTTCGTTTTCATTTTTCTGGAATTTTGTTTTGGTAATGGGGATGTTTCACGGAGGATCTGGCAACAGCTTCGCAGTCTTGTTTTCATTTGTCTCGAATTACTTTTGTTTTGTTTGGTCGGTTGGTAGACATATGTTCAGGTTAGTGTGCTTGGTCAGGACACAAACCTGAGTATATATCTACCAACCAAAGCAAAAGTAATTCGAGAAAAATGAAAACAAGACCACGGAGCTGTTGCCAGATCCTCCATGAAACAACCCCATTGCGAAAGTAAGTTTTCTAAGAATATTTTACTTATTATTTTTTTAAAAATTCTGATCATGGAAATTACTTTTTAACCTTACTGAAACGAATGTTGGTGTGTTCAAACTTTTCTTTTAGTATAGAACTAAAGCTTTTGTTTGTTACTACGTTTATTTGCCAAAAGTTTTCCAACATCATCGGCATTTTGGTAATGCTTTGCATTCTTGAAACTTAATCGAATTAAACCCGATAGCGTTCAACAAATAGCAAGAATAAGAACAAAAGTTGCACGGAACTTTGAAAAGGGAACAATCAGACGACAAAAACCGCGAAATGAGAGTGAAACCAATGCAATCAGTGAAATTGCAGGACTCGAAAAAGTGAAAACAAGAGCTTTACGTCATCTGAAACATTCCCATTGAATGGGTTTGTTTGAATATGATAATAACACTTAGAGTTATTTCCTTATTTAATGTAGCGAATGTCCTCAACGTTAATTTAACCCAAAAGCTGCCCGTTTTCTTTAATTTTTTCTATCACACAGTGTGAGTATACATGTAAAGATAATTTTAGTGCAAAAAAAAAAAACGAATTTCGGCATTTTCGGAGTTATTACTTACCTTACTCAATTAATACGTCATATAATGGTGTGTTTTTCCCTTATAAGATAGACACGTTATCTAAACCAACACGAAAGGTCGATTGGCCTCTCCGTGGCCGAGTGGTTAAGGCATGAGCCTCAAGATTCAACCTTCTCAGGTTCGAATCCCACTTACTACCAGTCATCCTATAAATCGGATATCTGTACTGGAAATAGTAGAAAAAATACAATTCGTGACGGATGGGCCCGAGTACACGGGGACAGACGTGCTCGTTAAATCTGTGGAGTCCAAAGTCCCGACGGTGTCAGCGTACGATGTCGCTCGAAGTTTCCGTTGGGTGCCCGCTCAGGTGTCGATCTCGTCACTTGACCCAGGGTTCTAAATTACGAGACGTTATTGGCTGTGTTAAAGCTCCTGACGGAGGCTAGAAATAGGCAGCCGGAAACGATTACATTACCCATTACCAAAGGTCGATATTTTCAGATACAATGTAACTTATTAAAATATTAAAAATTTTGTTGCATGAGTTAAACGTTAAGATCCTTTACAGTTCGGGTTTTTTTTTAAAATATAACGAATAATATGTATCATGTTTTCTGTTGTGAGGGTATTATGGAGGCTAAAAAATAGACAGCAAAAAAATCAAAGGTATTATAACAAAAATTATTAAATTGCTCTTAATTAAGCAAAACGGCATTAATTTTTTGATTTGTCGGCATTTTGACCCTATTGGATATTTGTCCCTGTAGATGTTATTTCTCTGTCGGGTTGATATCATGCCCTGTTTCTCGAACTAAGCGAAGTTTTTTTTTTAATTTTGAACCTTGTAAAGCAACTTACCACAATGATGTGATTCTTTTCATTCACTTCAGGGGCTTTGTAAATTTTACACCAGTACATGGTAGAAAAACTTGACTTCAATTCAAACTGAAAAACAAAATGCAATAAAGTCGGTGTCCGTGGTAATAGTAAAATGATCAAATATGTTACCAAAACACCAATATTTGGTGAAACATCGGACCATATTTTCAACAGTGTAATTATATTTGGTTTACAATAACTATATAATTTTAAGATAAATCTTCCTTTCATGTAATTACTTTTACAAATATATTTAACAATTTAGGTGCTTGAACTAATTTTATTTTAACGAGTGGTAAGCTTTCTTTAAAATTCCATTATGCAAAAATGGTTTTCAAAGTCAACGTCCTAGTCACGATTTAAGTTTGAACAATGTTCCAATCGTCCATTGCCCAATGCTGGATGTTATTTATCTAAGATCGGGAATCTCCGTAAAAGATGGAACAACTAATGTTTTAAACAAGTTACAAGTTATCTAGTTCTTAATCTTCTTATTTTTTGTCCATTAAACCTTATCCCTGAAGAGGGATGGTCACAAAGCATTACTTATTGGACTTCGTGCGTTATCTGTTTTTTAAAATCACAATATTTGTAATTTAAAATGCCTAAAATTTAAAGAAATACTTTAATGGTCATTGTGATTTCAAAAATAGTGCTTTAGGTCTATAGACAAACTATCCTTTTTACGCGTGACCCTTTCAGTCCCAATCACAATTTGGCATCATAATTTCAGGAAAAAAAATTATGATCGTCTCTAGAGCTATTCGTGATATCAAAAAGCACATCATTCGATTCTTCAAACTTTTTTTTCATTGGAAAATATTTTTTATTAATCCCAATAGATGCCATCCCTATTACGAGGGTATCGTCATTACCCTCGTATTTTTTTAAATTAGGATCAGAAACGTGATTATGCCAAATGGCATCAGTGGGACTGAAAGGGTTAAAAATCTGGAATTTATTCTACTTTGAATCTCTCACATTTGGTGATAAGATGTCCCATCGCTTCAGTGAAGATTTGTCCACTTTCTTTCTGTCTGTACTGGGGAGTTGGAGCAAAAGAGCGCTTTTGGCGCCCCGCCTCGTTATGAAATGGTACACAAGATCGTGCTCACTCGCTGGGTCTTCATCCGAATAGGCGTATATCAGACGCATGGTGCTATCCTGTTGGATGAAAAAGAGGGTTAAACTAACAAATCGTGGCCGGATTTGGCGTCTTTTCAAAAATATCGCCAGGTTGAATGACAACAAACCCCGGCGCTGGCCGAGACAATCAATAAATGACAGCAGTATGGAGAACGTGACATGATAAGAAACTTTTCCATAGCTTAGCTAATTTTCGCCAAAGGTTGCCATAATACTGATTAGTCGGGGTTTCCAGATTTGGCTTGAAATATCCGGCCACGATTCTTTAGTTTAACCATAAAAATATGTCACTTGGAGCTATTTCCTCGTTTTCACTCGAAGTTCCGTTGGATGCTCCTCTCAGGTGTCGATCTCATCACTTGACTAGGGTTTTAAATTACGAGGCGCATTCGCTGTGTTAAACCCCCAAAGGAGACTAAAACTAGACAGCCGGATTAAATTAACTTTCACTTAAAGCCATAGACATAGATGGAGAGGCAGAATATGTGAATTTTTGCCAGGTGTTACCGAAATCATTTTTACTCGTAAGTGATTGGTTTTTTGTGCCCACGTGACATGCAAACGCGTAATTATGGGTGGAGCTTAGATGTCACGTGTGCACAGGCGCGCAGCCAGGATTTTTTAAAGGTGGGGGCTCAACTTTAGAAAGGGCACTTTTACACGAATGAATTAACTTTTCTTTAAATTAAGTATTTTTTTTTAATTAAGTACTAAATTTACAATCATGTTTGACAAACACGAAAGCTGAATTCTTTTTAAGTAAGTGAGAGGTTGATAAAAATTTCCTGAAATAACTAAAATTAAATTAATTCTGAAAATTGGCACAAAAATAGTTCATACACTGGAATCGGAAAAGTAGGGAAAATTATCAAAAACAAAAAAATCAACATTTGTGAAACTGGGTAAAAAGGAGTAAACTATTTAAAACTAATTATCTGATATATGTGTCGTTTTTTGACATGCGATTCTGAAATTTTTGACAATGATTATTTTTCGGAAAGGGATAAGTTAAGTTAGTTACAAATTCGTTCATCTATCTAGAAATCCTACGAATTCCAAAAGCTATGGGATAAAACAAAATTTTAAAAGTTGCCATTTCCGTCAATTGTTAATAACAAACCCTCCGTCCAAAGATATATATTAAAATTTAAAAGCACGTTTCAAGTTTCAAATTAAAAAAATTATGAAAGATAAGCAGTTTCTTCTTTTTCTTTTTATTATTATTTAGCGATCACTAATGATTCAAAATAAATGCATGTAATTGTTTGCCTGAAATAAATCTATTTTGTGGGCTTCAAAATAGAAATGGATATAACACAAGTTACATATTTTTTCGGTTTATCCAAATTCACAAATAACGAATGATATAGCAATAAGTAGCACTACCCAAACTCTTGTTAAAATTTATCAATCTGCAAAATTCGGTTCCGTTTATTTTACTTAGTGCAATTTTATGTATTATTTTTCCAATGTCAGCCTTCCTATTCTTGTGAATGGGGATTAGTACCAAATTTCATAAACGTTCCTCTTCCATCGTAGAACGCATGTAAAACTTTGGACGCATTAGTGCGAAAAGTCATTTCAGATTTTGCTGTAGTTACTTTTAGAACACAAAAATATTTCATCATTTTCGCAATGTTTGGGAAAATGATATTTGTTTCAGATATTTGTCACTCAAAGTTTCAATCGCTGATGTTGACTTTTGAGATTCGACAATTATTTCCCACTTTTTATTTCTAAGATCAACTTCACTCATAATAATTAATTAATCGCTGCTTAAATCACTCGAACAAAATACCACAGCCCCACTTATATCATCAAAAGTAGCCTTATTACAGTAACATGGAAGTAAAGACTGAACATTTTTTTAATGAAAAAGCCATACTACCTTCAAACCTCCTCTCCTGCTAACTAAATATTTGGTCTATGTATGGAATAAATAAAGATATACTGTAATATGATTCGGCAGTTTCAGTAGGTTGAGTTTTCCTAATTTTTTGCCGTTTGGCCATTCGATTAGGTTAGGTTTGAATTATCGTCGCACTAGAGCTACACGAGGGCTATTGGCGACGGGCGTCGTATTTTAGAACCACAGTCAAGTGACGAGCCGACACCTGAATGGGCACCCAACGCAACCGCTAAAGGCGACATCGTACGCAGCGTTAGGACTTTAAAGGATAATTAACGTGCACTCCCTTACACGGGGTATTATTCGTTGGCCATTCGGAGAACATTGATTTCAAAATCGCGTTTTAAAGTAAGGGCTGCTACCTTTTAAAGATAGATGAAATGAAAAGTTTCTAATGCCTTTTCGCTAATGTCTAAAAAACACGTTTAAAATCTTTCATTAGTTCTCTAGCCTGAATACGTTCTAGAGACTTCAGTTGTATAAGCCTAGAAACAGGCAAAAGCAACTTTTTGCATGACAATGTATCACATGATTTATTTAGGAAACTGAACATGAGTTTTTGGCTCCTTTTTTCAAGAATATTGTGCCAATTGACTTTGTATTTCATTAAAACACATTTTATAAAATTACAGAAATTCCGGAACGTTAATTTGGACAAAAGGGCACTTTGTCACAGTCAGGGAGGGGGCTCGAGCCCCCCGAGCCCCCTCCCTGGCTGCGCGCCTGCGTGTGCACACAATACCAATCACTGACGAGGAAAAATGCTTTCGGTAACGCCTTGGAAGAAGAGTGGCAAAATCTTTGGTCGAATGTTTAAATCTGTCTTGTCCATCCGTATATACATACCTATAAGATAAAAAAAAAAACTCTTTACAAATTTAGTATATCGTTCTAATTACGAGTTTCATCCCACAATTGACTTATTTGAATATACATATATTCAATCTATTTAATATCCGTTTAAAATATTTTTATTTTAAGTAAATGAGCTACTTAGAAAGTAATTTTTATAATTTGAGTAATTTAGACTTAGGTGACGTTTTAACAATTAATTCTGCAGTTTACCACCAGAAAAATGCAACGCTTTATCAATTTTTAATTATTTTCTAGAAATTTAAATGTTCACTTCTTGTATGGCGTCTTTTATGCAACCAAATTTTTTTATCATCGTAAATTGTCTTTAAAAATACTTTGCTCCTCTCAAAACCATGTTAACTAGCTTGATTTTGATATTCTTCAAAATCAAGCTGTCTAAATGTTGAAGAAAAAAGGGTGTGCGTCGCTTCTGTACATCATCAACATTTAGATAGCTTGATTTTAATATTCTTCAAAATTAAGCTATAAATTAAAAACTAACTAAAAAATTTAACTATAAACTTTTTTTTTTTTTTTGTGAATATTAGGTTGGTGAAATTGTCGAAAATGTTTCAGTTCTTGCTTATGTTAAATCCGTTGTTGTCAAATGTAATGATGTTGTAATGTGCTGTTCCGTGTATGATGTAACTAATAGATTAAAGTTCATTCCTGTTCAATTGTCGTCTTGTTACCTTGCCGTGATTCTAAATAAGGAAGACCGATGTCAGTAGCCGATTTCTAACTGCTGTTTCTTTTTGTATATTTTTTTATGGTTGTGCTGTTTTATCTGTATTTTATAAATGATCCTAATGGCATTTTGTATTTTAATACTTTTATTCTTTTTTCTCTCTTTTTTTTTGGTGTTTCCTTTTAATATTTTTGGGTTTGTGATCTGTTTCGTCGTAGTTCTCAACCGATAAACGAATATGTTCTTATAGTTAGTAAATATATAAATTATTCAAACAATGCCGTAATTCTACTTTATATGTATCAAAAAGATTTTGGTTACCCGACTCCATTCTTTTTGCATAAGTAATTGTATCATCTTCCAGTAAATAGGAAGTAACCAATAAAGGAAACTTACGTCTATGTTCATATCGTCTTTGTCGCAAGTCTCCAACTTCCGGCGGAACTCTAGACAAGTGTGCGTGTCGTTCTCGCTGCCAGATACCAAGTCCCAGTTTTTGTGTTCGTCGATGTCTGGCATGATAGTGCCTTTACCATGGCGATCCTGTATGGAAGAAAAGGTTGCATCGCAAAATCGTTGCATACTTATGCATCTCTTTTGTACAACATCAACATTTCGACAGCTTAATTTAGATATTCTTCAAAATTAAGCTGTCTAAATGCTAAAGAAATAAGGTGTGCGTCGCTTCTGTACAGCATCAACATTAAGACAGCTTAATTTTGATATTCTTCGAAATTAAGCTGTCTAAATGCTGAAGAAATAAGGTGTGCGTCGCTTTTGTACAGCATCAACATTTAGACAGCTTTATTTTGATATTCTTCAAAATAATGGTTATTCTAATTAACCCTTTATGTACCAATTAAGTTGTAATTTTAGTAATTTGTCTTTGAATATTTTATGATAGCTATTGCAATTAATATGGATATAAAGTGGTAAAAAATAGTTTTTACAAAAAAAAATGCACTTTATGTTCCAAATTTATTTTCGTTTTTCCTCCTTTCTATTTATAATTACTAAATTACAGAGATTAACAATGACATTTTGTTGAACGAATGTTTTACCTTTTTTTTAAGTCTTTAATGTGTTAAAATCGCATACCCCATTAATAAAATCCCACTACCATCTTTCCCCCTCAAGCGTACATTGAAAAGTAAAACAACTGCCTTTTAAGTGGTCAGCTGTGGAAATAAAAAAGTACCCACTTGAGGTTATTTCCTCCGTTATTCATCCTAAAGAATCGGACCTTTTTGACATTGTGGACAATTAACATTCTGAGTTAATTGCATGACACAAAATTTGCATAAGGGGCCATCTTCATATTAAAAATGTTACTAACTTTAAAATTTCCAATAGCAACACCCCTTTTTGAATACATATTTCAAATCTCCGACCCACGTTAATACGAAACGCCAAATTTTGTTAGTTTTTAAGCATTATTAGAGGAGTTAGAGACATGCAAAGTTTAGGTCCCATAATGTTAAATGAGTTGCACATAAAAAACTATCCCAATCTATAAATAATTAAGATAATGAAACGAATTTTTTACTGAAAAGAAATTATAATAACCCAAACAAAATACATTCAATATTGGGGTATTTAAGTCATTTTTTATATTTTTAAATAATTATTATATTAATTTTTAAAAAAAAATATGAATTGAAACCCCTTAATATTTTTAAAGAAATAAATGTAAGACAAGCAGTTTAAGCGAAATCCCAATTTTTAAAAATTTTTATTCATAATTTGCTGAGTAAATCACAAAATACTTTTTAATTACCCTTTAGGGGACTGTGTATAAGATTACGTGTGTAATTGATAAATAAAGACGGCTTTGCATGCTTGCTTGCTTGCCATTTTAGAGATGGTCCCCAAAAGGTCCACAAGTGATTCGATTGAATAACTCGTCAAATATTCATCCAAATGTAACAAAAACTTAGATTTAAGGGTTTTCAAGAGTGCTTAACATTCCTAAGTTATTAAAATTGGGTGTTGCTATTGGAAATTTCAAAGATCGTAAAATTTTTAATATGAAGACGACCCCTTATGCAAATTTTGTATCGTGCAATTAACTCAGAATGTTAATTGTACACAATCTCAAAAAGGTCCGATTCTATAGGGTGACTAACGGATGAAATAACCTCAAGTGGGTACTTTTTTATTTCCACAGCTGTACTTATATATAATAGCAGTATGGTCCCGCCTTTATGGGAACCCGTCAACTTCGCATTGCTTCCTTTTAGAGGCATGCCTACTTGTGAAAATACACTCAAAATCAAAACAAAATTAAATTCGTGTTGGCGCATGCGCACTTAAAAAGCAAGCACTAATAGAGGATGAAGCAGCCTTAGGGCGAGCGCATATCTCAACCAAACTCAATCAATCAAACTTATAGAGGATGGCGTCAAGCCCCCGTTTCGGCCCGGTCCATGTATTTTCAAGCCCTGTTATGGTCCCGCAATCCCACGTGGACGACGATTTTTTTTAAAACTAATTATATTTATTACAAATCACAATCAAATATGAAAAAACTAAGCCTCAGGTGCACACGTAGGTATTAAAAGGAATCTATATTTAAAATTTCGAATTTTTTAGAGCAGTCTAAGTAGGTCTTTTGCGATCCACAGACATACACACAGACAGACAGACTCTTTCTTTTATTATTATAGACTATAGTTAGTGCATCACAAATTTGCTCAGAATAACTAAAGTAAAAGATTTTAGAAGAATTAACTTTACCTTCATTAATGTGCTAAAACCGAACGTTTCAATCAAAAAAATTCTTCTTTCCTTATTTTCTGCAAATTGAACAATGAAAAGTGAAACAGTGAAATTTTAAGCGGTACTTATAATAAGTACCGTCAGTAAATAATGGGTTAAGAAGTTTGCACCCCAGCTTTTTTTTATTGTCAGTTTCGTAGAATATCCCGTATGTGGGTAATTATCCTTATAAACAATTGAGACTTGAACAAGTTATTTCCAAACTTAAAAAATCAACCTCAAATTTTGTTGCAAATGCTTATTAAGAGTTTTCAAACTACGCAGCAAGAAAGCAAAGAATGCAGCTTCAAAAAACCTTTATGAAGGAGTTTTTCACTTATATAGTACTATGGACAAGGAAAATTATGTGATCCATCCTTTTAGTACTTTAGGAAAAAAAAACTGTTTATCTAAACGGAACGTGAATTTTTCCACATTTTGCTTACATTAAAATATGCAAGAAAAATATTTTTGAATTATCCATCAGTTTCCCATTAACGTGGGAAAAGGGATGTTAAAAAGAAACATAGAAATCCTGTGGATAATAGTGATCCTGTTGGAGGTTTAACACACAAAGAATCCACTCTTTTCGGGGAAGTGCATTTTCAACACTGGAGGAGTGAAAATTAACTATCAGACCGAGTTAAAATCGCTCGTTTGTTTTAAGAGTGAAGGTAGAACAAGAATACCTGAAAATAAACTTTGCCTTCTTTGACCCATCCAGTCACTATGTCGCTGCCAGCCATTCCTCCATTCGGTGATAATCCGAATCCGACATATCCATGAGTCTCAACTTCAACTCTAAACTCAATATCTGTGTTTGCCTTTTCCCCAAGCAGCCTCCAGCACACGTGGTACTTTCCGGCGCTGTCCAGTGTGGTACAATGAAGCCATTTTTCCAACCGTACCATTGAAAAAACACAGGCAAAGATGAGGAATCGAAACGCGTAGTTTGTCCTGCTCATGTTTTCAAAAAAATTTCACAAAATTAAATATATTTGAAAAAGTTTTCTAAAATTTCAGTTTTTTAAATATATCTTTCGGTGCCAGAAGTTAGAGTAATAGTCTTAATAAAATTTCATGAATAAGATAAGTCATAAAATTTCAGCATTTCATATGATGTCCTCAAATTTTGTAAATGGTTTCTAAACTAACAATACAATTTTCTAAAATTGTAAGCTTCAGACATTTTCTGAAATTGTAAGCTTCAGACAGTTTCCGAAATTGTAAACTTCAAGCAGATTCTAAAATTGTAAGCTTCAGACAGTTTCTAAAATCATAAGCTACATACACTATCTGAAATAGTAAGCTTCAGAAGGTTTGGAATAACAACAGGCTTGGTCCGGAACAAACAAGAATTCTACTGGAAACAATTTCAAAGAAACGGCCACATAAACTAATCTCAATTTATAATGAATAGCATAAATTTGTTTACAATTTATGAAAAGCAATTTTTTTCTTCAAGAGTAAACTTCAAAACTTCTACAAATACTTAAAAACGTCGAACATCGTAACAAAATGCTCGGAGTCTTTGAATCAATGAAACAAGACCAAGTAGGAAACGTGATGCTACACTCAATTGGCACCAACTTTATTTGATGATCTTAAACGCAAAACTGACTTTTTTTGTCTGCACGACACAAAGTGATGTTTCGAACTTTTTTAATTTCCGTTGAAAACGCGGGAAGTGTTGTGACATTCGAGGAACACAAAACAATTGATTCCATTAAAGTATATAATATATCGTCCTTCAGTCACGTCATCGCAGGAAATGGTGCTGATGAAAAATACAATGTATTACGTACTAATAGTTGGTTTTACATGGAAATCCGATTTTTTTTCCCTTGTAGCTCATGCCATCTCAATGAATGAGTGTTTGAAAAAGCAATCTTAAGAAATGTTGAACCGCTTTGAATCACAAATTGATTTAAGGTATCCGATCACCTTTTTTCAGCAAAAATCAATTAAATATCAAACATTTTTTTTTTTTTTGCATTTTAATATAAAATAAACGTTTAGCTTTCTAAATCTGTTCCATTTTAGTTTCTAGTTTTTAAATGGAACCGAAGTTATAGGCTTTTTTGCTTGTTTTTGCATTTTTTTCAAAACGCATTACAGATTACGCAAAACATAAAAGCTGAAGTTCTTTATTATCAATTGCTTCCAAATTTTTCCAGTAGTTTTGTAACAGTATGAAGAAAGTTTTGAACTAGAATCGTGTAAAACTATTAAGAATTGGGTATTTTAAAACTATTTATATGCCTGTTACTCTCTTGTTTCTAAGAGTTTTCGATATAATGCTACAAACTTTTGCCTATAAAAAAATTGGGGCCCTGATATCTTAATTAATTTAGTTCATGACCTATATTAATGTTTGTTAAGCATATTTATATTTAAACGATGAAAAAAATTTAAATTTGTAAAGATATCATGTTTTGCGTAAGCGTGATTTTTGATGGATATTTTTCTATAATTTT
Organism: Hylyphantes graminicola; assembly: GCA_023701765.1. NCBI lineage: Eukaryota > Metazoa > Arthropoda > Arachnida > Araneae > Linyphiidae > Hylyphantes > Hylyphantes graminicola. Next base: position 16,143,948 of record CM043116.1, read on the forward strand.
CCACAAATACTGAATTTTTTTTTATGATTTACTTTTTTAAAACTATTTTTATATTCATAACTAATAATAAAATCGCTCAACGACTTGGTTAGAATAGAATTTTCAGAAACTTGCTGTCAAAGGTAATCGACCACCTTAAAGGATTTGTAGCTTTTATAGAAACATTAACACTTAGAGGCGAATGAGCCAGATCGACCGCGGGTCTCCAAACCAAAGTGCCACAGTTTTAATCCAATGACAAAAAATAAATATTTTCTAAGCCACATTTCTCCAGCTGTATTCTATATTTTGGTATCAGAACATTTTAACTCTTTGAGTTTTCGGTCTTCTTAGGAGAGTTATTTTTTAAGCATATATAAGATCCAGATGATCTCTGTAGTTCCATATTGTTTTCTGCTCTCTTTTCTGGAAATACAGTCAAACCTCGATAACTCGACTTCCTACAATTCGAATAATCAGCTAACTCGAACTTTTAATCAGGTCCCGAATCATGTCTATACTTTTCTATAAAAAACTGTCTCAATAACTCGAAGTTAACATCTTCTAAGTCGAAGTTTTTGTCATAGATTTCACATGTTAAAGACACATTCAGTTAAAAATTAAATTTCAATTCAAATTAATCAGCATGTTGTATCCATGCCTGCGAATGCCAACAACCTTATAAAATACAATTACACTCAACAAGAAATGTTTTTTTAAATGAAATTTACATGGAGTTTTAATAAACCTTTTGACCCCAATCTTCACTTGTTGTTTATATGGACTATTAAATAATTGAAATGTGTATAGCTATAGTTTTATGGCCCATATCAAACCACTTAAACCATGTCTGCCCATCTTAAGTGACAGTAGAGAGAAACAGAATGTAACTTCTGTAACTCGAACTTTGGATAAGTGGAATATTTTTGGGGATCCCCAGGGACTTCGAGTTATAGAGTGTTTACTGTAAACCATTTTTCTGTCAAGGGACTTATCTCTCAAGGGACAATATTTTAACTGTTTTTTTTTTTTTTTTTTTTTAAATTCTAACTTCTTTCAATGCAAGTTTTCCTTGATAAATGATTATAAAAACGTTGGTTGGTTGGTTTGACATATATTTTCAGGCTTGTGTGCTTGGTCGCAAGGACCCGCTTATAAACCATCATCAAGGAGGACAACACAAGACGCACACATACAGATATGACAGATGTTGCCATCTGTCGCCACCTCCACAATTTAGACATATCCCTGAAGGGGATTGAAATTTTATCCAGGAACCTGTACCCATGGTGAACTGCGCAATGACCGACCACAGGACTTTCGGACCCAACAGATTTTACGAGCACGTACTCCGCATATACTCGGTAGGTCTTCAGTGGCGACCGGGTCTCGAACTCTCAACCTTCCGATCTCAAGCTCGAGATCCTTGACCACTAGGCTCCCTACAGCCCCTATAAAAACGTACTGCACAGCAAGAAGTTGTCATCTTAAAAAATAACTTATTCTTTAGAAAACTCAATTTCGAATATGAAATAAAGTAATTCGAAAAAAAGGAAAACAAGACCGCAGAGCTGTTGCCAGACTCCACGCAAAACAAACTCATTGTTGGGCAGTGCGGACGTGCAAATCACACTAAATAATCGAATTGCTTCAGTTGACGTAGTTCTTTCCAGTTGCAAATCCTGCTCACACGTGATATCCTTGCCCAATGACGGAAGTCTCTCGCGGCCTATACTCAAATGTTGTCCTTCTCATTTAGTTACTGTTTTAATTGATAAAAAACGACTATTGTGCCTTTTCTTTTGCGATATTCCTTAAATTTTCATCAATATCTAGCATAGCACATATTCTGGCAAGACGTAATTCAGTTATAAGTGAAAGAGTATAAACCGTGATCGATATTAAAATTACAAAATGTTAACCAACTGCGTTAAAGCTTTTAGTGTAATGCGTATTTCGGAAACTAAAAGTATTTATTTATATTCGATTTCGAATTCGTGGTTGGTGGTGGCAAAGTGGTAAATTCGTAGTTTTGGATTGAAACAATTTGCTGTTTAAATTTAAAACAATATTGATAAAGTAGTTATATATCTTAATAAATTTCTAAGGTTTTATAGGAAACGCAACATGAGTTCATACAAAATCAGACGTTTAAACCTTCCCCAACTTGTTATTGAAATGTTAGAAAAACAGCATTTAATTTCATGTAAAGTAAGTGTATCATTTACCCATCATAATAATAGTTTTTAAAAAAAAGACAAGGTCAGTTACAACAATCCACATCAACTTTAGGACTTCAGAAATAATGTTCTTTTTTATTTTATAAATACCGACTTTGATATGCTAATATTCTGGATTGGGTAAAGTTCTTAGCCTTTTCCCCTTTAGTGAGTGAATAAATGTGGACCAAGCAGCTCGGTAGTTAAACAATTGCGCATTTTATGTCAGTCTGACCTGAACATCTACTTAAATGCTTCTGCCTCATTACCCCCAGTATGGTTATCTGAATTGAGCACAGCAGACCTTGTCAATGCAAACACTGTTTTGCAAAAGAGTTTAGTTATTAACTTTAAGAAGCAAAGGAGTTTAGTTATTAAGAGTTAATTTTCCCTTTAAATAGTAATTATTTATTTATACATGCTATTTAATTCTGATTAATGAATAATTCTAAGAATGATGATCAATTTGATTGTTACATTACATGGTAGTTACCAATTAACCCTTTCAGTCCCAGTGATGCCATTTGACATCATCATTATTCTGATCATAATAAAAAAAATTAGTCTGATATCTATTGGGATTTAATAAAAAATATTTTCTGACCGAAAAAAACTTGAAGAATGTAATGATGTGCTTTAGGATATCAAAAACAGCTATTGACGATCAGTAAAAAATTTCTAAAATGATGATGCCAAATTGTCATTGGGACTGAAAGGGTTAAGCCAACGCTTCAAAAGTTGCTTTAAATGCACCAATAACGAGCCCTGTCGTTCGCACTATCTTTTGGATTCCAAGTTGCATCTCTTGTTATTTGTTGATTAGGTGTAGGTTGGCGGCACTTAAAAACTTCTAAATCTGTAGCTGTGGTGACTTTAATATGTTAGTACCTTATATCTTTGTTTCTTGTAGGATGTCCTCTCTCACTCTAAACTGGAATTGCAAAGCCTGCTTGGTATGAACCGCTCCAAAATTGACAGCTTGTGGTTGGAAGTGTGCCGAAAATGTGTCTCTACACCTCAAACAGTAGTATATTTAATCTCGAACATTTATTAATAATTTTTTTTAATACTACAGTTATCAAAACTATTATTAGAGAGTATTAAACTGAATTGTTCAAGCAAAATCTTAAGAAATGTATTTTAAAAGTATTAAAAAAACTACCCATTTTTATTAAATTTCTGAATTATTATTAAATTAATACAGGATGATGCCCTGCAAAACAAAACATGTATAACTTTAATGCTTATTATGAATTTGATTCATAAAGTTGTAAATGCGTATAGTATTTTTAACTCATTGAAGATTGAAGGATTAGCTTTTTGATCAAAGTGTTTACTTGTTCTCAATCCATTATATTTAAATAAAAAAATATTTAAAATTATTTAAATAAAAAATTACATGTTTATTATTTTTATGTTTTATTTACGATGCAAATATATATAAAAACTTTTCATTTTTTAATTTAATGAAATTAAACAATGAATAATTTTTCTAATAAAACTATTTTAAAAGTTTGTACTCTTCCCCAAAAACACCCAAATTTCATATTGTTTGTCTATTGTCCTTTTAACTCCTGAAATGTATACTAGAAATCCTGATTTAAAGTTTTGTTTGAAAATTTATTAACTTACGATAGAAAATAGTTTACTGTAGATTTGACGGATCCATTTTTTAACTACTTGAGATTTCACGTTTATCTTCTTTTACCATACATTTTCTTTATTAACTTAATATTAGTTGATGAAAAAGACCAACCATGCTTTGACAGGCTTAAACACTATATTCCTCAGGTGGTTAAAACTTACCAAACTGTAAAAAGACTTAAACCCAGTATCTTTTAAGAAATATCAAAGTTTGTTATTTCTGTGTAAAAATTTTATATGATCAACCTCAAACTTTCTTTAAATTACTAATTTATTTCTTGAAAGATTAGTTAAATTTGTCTAAACCCAAAGTCTAATTTTATGCATTATGCCAGCATTTATTTACATATGTTTTTTTCTCTTATCTACAGGCATATAACATGTACAAAACTCAGCAATCTTCAATAAGCAATGGATTTTTGCCAACGTCATTACATGCATTAGATCTTTTGCTGCAAGGAGGCCTGCCTTTTCGAAACATAACAGAGGTAATGTAAATGGGTGTTATTATACAGTAAACTCCTGGTTATCCGTGGGCCGCGATCTCCCTTTTTTCCGCTTCAAAAATAATAATTTGACAAAACGCTGAGAAAAGAAATTTATGGGTTTGAAAACTTGACAGAATGCATTCCAAGAACGACGAATTCAGTTCAAGAACGACGAATACATTATAGAAACAACGAACTTTTAAATAAGAATGACTATAGAAAACCTGGTGTGTGCCAAAATGTGTTCGGCCAGGTGCACATCAAGAGCTATTTGTCACAAAGAGTCACTTGTAAAATAAACTGTCTGTGATTTTAATTGAACTTCTTTACATGGTTCATGCGGATTTCTCTTATAATACTACTATAACTCTATTTTACTTTTATAAAGCCCAGAAACAATTGTACGGATATTTTCTTCACTTTAGTGGACTATTTGCGAATTTGCTTATACATGGATGCCGTACTACCCAATTCCACGGATAATCAGGAGTTTACTGTATATTGTAAATTTTTAATCATTACAATTTTTACCCTTTGATAGCTTAGTTATTTTGTAGTCCAATGTAGTTGTTTGTATTTTACTTTTATTACTAATTAAAATTGCTGAATATATTGTTATTTAATTCTAGAATAACATAATTTTAATTTATTACATATGTGCAAAACGTTAATTATTTTTTTTAAATGTAATGTAGCAAACCCTAAATTATATAAAAATTTTCTAGATCTGTTATCTGAGGGTTTGTTATAAAATAATTTCGACTTATATTGTTTAATGTTGAAAACTTTAAAAATAGATTACACAATTTGTGCATTAAAAATAGCACTCCTTGATCAAACAACCAATCTGCCAATTCTCTGGATTTAGTAATGACCATTTTCTCGATGCCAAGAGAATATTTCAGCCTTCAAAATCTGACAATTGGTACATTTGACGCGGAAATTCAGACGCTAGTTAAAAATCCGATACTGCTTGGATAAATCAATAAAGTAGGCAGGTCTGCCTTTACTCATCGCTTTATTTTTTGCTGTTGTTTCTTTTTAAAAAAACTATTTTTATATTTTTCTAGATTACTGGGCCCCCTGGAGTTGGAAAAACGCAATTTAGTTTTATGCTGAGCATATTAACAGCCCTACCAGCCTCCATGGGCGGACTGGAATCGCATGTCATTTATATAGATACTGAATCTGCATTTTGTGCTGAAAGGTAATATCCCTTCTAAATTTGAAACATGCTCTTAATTAGTGGCGTATAAAGAGTACAGGGGAAAACCACTTGATTTCTTTAGAGTCTTTCCGTAATTGTGTCTGCTTTCCGTAATTGAATCAGGGTTGCCGCGAAAGATAAACAAAGCGAGTAACTGGTTTCTTTACACCAGTTTAGGCAATTTCTCACAATCATCCCCAAAAAGGCTATTAAGGAAAGCCTTCTACGAAATAAAGCGGTTCTTCCCCTGTACTCTTCATATATCTTTATAGGTAGCGGTTAGGTTAAGTTATCTTTTTATATACATGGCTTTTAAAATATCCCAATCGCCATATCAAGTAGATAGAGAATATTGTATAGATAATTGCAAAAGAAAATTCTCTTTTAAAATCTTACTTCATGCCAAGCAAGTATTTAGTGAAAGTTAACTGATATTATACATAATTTTCCTTGTTTGTCATGTTTCATAGTGTAGTTTTAAATGTATGTACAAATTTGTTACAGTGCAAAATGCAACTTTATTCTCCTTTGGTGTAATATATCGCATTTAACTTATATACTTGAATAAACAATCATGTATAATTTTTGCAATTTTTAATTCGACAAAAAAAAAGTAAAAAGGGTATCAACGTTTGAGCAATTTCTGTCCGTACCTCGCCCCTCTTCCAAATTCTGTTCTATCTGTTCCTTAATACTCTTTTTGTTTTAAATGTACGGCATCCAAGATTAGTCTTTAATACATTTTGTCTGCCTCTCTGTATGCTTTATCAACCATATTAAAAAACCATATCAACAGTCACTAATTTTAAAATACTCTTTTTGTATGAAAGGTATGGCCTCTAAGATTAATCTTTTATAAATTTTGTCTGCCTATCTATATGCTTTATCAACCGTTTTTCCATCTGTCCTTTCTAAGTTATGTGACCTGTTATAATTTACGAGTTTAACAGTTTGATTTATAAAAACAAATTGTCTGAAAGATATGACATCAGATAATTATTTTTTATACTTTGTATCTACAGTCAGTACAGTGTGTCAGTACACTTTTCCCATCCACCTGTCCTATGAAAGTCCTTTTTAACTTCGGTTCTAACTGTCTGATTTTTTTGTTAGAAAGCGTCTTCAATTACCTTCTTTTATACTTTTTGTAAGTCGTGGATAGCCTTGTAGTTAAAGTCTTGTTCTCGGAATCGGAAGGTCCCACAATCGAGTCCCAATACCACTGAAGACCCACCGAGTATATGCAGAGTACATGTTTGTTAAATCAGTGGGTCCGAAAGTCCTGTGGGCGGTCATGGTCCAGTTTCCCATGGGTACCTGTCCCTGGAGACTATTTCCCTCTCCTTCATCGACGGGTCTAAATTTCGGAGGTAGCGATAAATGTCAGCATCTGTCAGAACCATGCCAAGACAGATTCCTGCAGTGTTGTCTCTACACGGGCATCTTTCCTTAGGATTCCCACCCATTAGCCTTAATTCTTGTCCACTCTGCGGGAAGAGCTTCTCTGGTTTCCCAAGTGGCATTCGTAACAACAACAACATACTTTTTGCATGTGTATAAGAATTTCACTGAAGATTAAAGTAACAGAAAAGAAGGCTAGTTCCGGTATTTTGGTATCTAGTTCTTTCAGAATTTATTGTTTGCAAATGGATTTTAAAATCTTTTTCTATTGTGAACTAATGCAATTGCAAATAACTTAAATTTATGAAAACTAGGATTATAAGTTTTATGATATGGTTACTTGACTTGTTTTGTGCAAGCTGTTATACAGGGTGAGGCAAATAAAAGTGGCCCCAACGTAGAGATACGAATATGACAGAAATGTTGCCAAGTCAAAAACCAATACAAAAACAGGTTTGCTAACTGAAGCTATTGATGGATTCAATATTAACCCGAAACAAACGTTTGACTACTAAGTTGCTGCCAACTACTCTATGATTTGAGACGCTAGTTGAAATGAAATATAAACAAGGTTTGTAGAGCTGATCAAAAAAAGTTCACACTAGTGATTATTTCGGTCATTATTTATCCTTGAGAATAGGACCTTTTTGTTTTTGTTAATACAAAACATTATAAATTGATTGCAAGACCAAAATTTGCATTATTTGACGTCTTCATACAATACAAACTAAAATCTGAACTCGCCACTAGTCAATGAGTAGCTCTAATGTGAAGCTAATCCGATCCAACAAATGCAAAAACAGGTTTCAGGCGGCTTCAAGAGTTTTTTTGCCAAGGAATTCCTATCTCTAGATTGGGGCCACTTTATTTGCCTTACCCTGTACTCGCTGAATATATTTTAAAATTCTGTTTTTATTATGAAAATATTATGAATGCCTAAAATGTAAGTTTAATTTATTTTTATAGATTGAAAGCAATTGCTCGTAGCAGATTTCCTCAGTTGTCAGTGCAAGAAGAGGAAACTATAAAGATTCTCAAGAGAATTTTTGTGCACAAAGTAAACTCTGTATACGACTTAAAAGAAATGTAAGCTTTTTATATTTTATGTGTCTAAATTAAGTACTTAATACAGGGTTGTCACGGTCCTTTAAACCTTGAAAAGTAATTGAAAAAAATCCCATTGATTTTCAAGGTCTTGAAAGTGCTTGAAAAACATTATCCTCCAAGTCCTTAATTTTTTGGGCTGACGAATTTAACTTTAAGCGTTGCAAATGTTAATTTGGCCTTCATTAAAAACACTTTTTCAATGTGAATCAGTTCTTATTATATTTTTTTATTTATTGTTTTGTATAATCCAAGAAGGCACAGCAAGTGATTTTAGGTTGATTTTTAATAACTAAATGGTTATTTTGTAACACATATTTAAGTTCATTTGAAAGATAGAGCTCTTAGTCGTTTCCTAAATGAATTTTTTAAAACTATAGTGAAATTTAGGTGTTTTATGTTCGTATATACAGTCCTTGAAAATGGAGAAATATATCCTTGAAAGTTCCTTAAATAGTCCTTGATTTTTTAAACCTAAAAGTGTGGCAACCCTGTTAATCGATTGGATACAAAATTGCAACATGTTTCTTGCTTCTTCAAACTACAAGTAGTCCAGGCAACGAAGAGTTCTAGAGGGAAAGTTTTGGAACACAATTTTTGACTTTATAACTTTGTTTAGATTAGTTAGGAGGTAAACATATCAAAAGTCCCCGCCCCTAGCCCCTGTGCTAAAGGGGGGAGGGGGGGTTGAATGTCCCATTTTTCGGTTTTTTGCTTATATCTCGAAAACTATGAGTTCTAGCTATATACTTGTAATACACAAAATGAAAGCTGATTAAATTTGCTACAAGCTGCACCCCTCAAGTGTTTTAATATCTTGTATAGTTTTCGAGATATCCGCTCTTGAAAGTCAGTAATTTTGGAGAAAACACTTCTCCCCCCTCATTTTTTATCTTTTTTGACCGGATAACTCTTCAATAATGCAACGAAACACTAAATTTTGGCACTAGAGTGGTGGAGAATTTAATTCTTTTCAATAATATATCTTATTTTACGATTTTATCTATTTTCCTTCACATTTTAAAGCGGTTTCAGTGTTGAGTGAAGAGGGTACTGGCCGTCACATAGAGCTAATGCATAAGTTTCGAAATCGCAAATTTTGGAAAACAATTTATTTGCCATATTATTCCATTTTCACAAGGTATTAGAATAATCATAACATTAATTTAAAACAAAATTGAAAAGAAAATAACATCCGGTTATTTAATTATTAATTAATAAATTTTTTAAATAGTGGCGCCATCTGCTGTATATGTTCGACATTTTAACATTTCAAAAATATATAATTAAATAGCTAGATAATATTTTCGTTTCAAATTTGTTTCATTTCGATGTTATGTTGATTCCCGTACCTGGGCAAAAAGGGCTAACATGGCAAAGCAATACATCTGTGGAAGTTGTTATTCCAAAACTGATGCATTAGCTCTATCGGACTGACAACCTTTCTTATGTACACTTGTTCTATACTGAACGTCTAAATAACACTGATACTCATTTTGTAGGCACGTTGTCATTTTAATATTTTATCTATTTCATTTCATTCCTCGAACCCCAGTGGGAAACCCTGTTCTTCTTCATCTTCGGAGTCAACTTGAGAGACCCTTTTGAATCTAGTCCCCTGGGAATTTTGGCATTCTGAGGAACATTTGAGACTTGATTTTTTATTGCTACAGTTTGAGCTAGCACAGACTTTCATGTATCTGCAGAAAAATATTTTCAGAATATCGTCAGGTGCTGCTGCTAATTCACTGTGCACTTTGACCATCAGGCAGTTATTTTCAATCTTCCAATCATACACAAGTAGGAGGCAGGTCATTTCCCAGCCACAGCTCATCTTGGCGTAATATTCGGAGGAAATACTGTTTTACTGCTTCCTCGGTGGGAAGAAGACGATATATCAGGCTTGATGGTGGCTACGGATTTCAAGAATGAATTATACCTGTGGCGTTGGGGAAGGCCTCTTTCGTTGGAGCCCCATAACACCTCAAGATGCAGATATTGCCTGCCTTTTGTACCTGATAGGTGGTTAAGGAAGGGTATGAAAAGACCTCTGCTGCTTTCTGAACCTCTGACGACTTCGTACACAACTTCGCAAATGCGATCCTGCTTTTTCGAAATGTGAAAGATGTAGTGTCGCATCCAGCTATTGTGTTTGCAAAAATAGCACGTCCGAAATCCAGTTGCTGTAACTCTTGGGATGAGAATAAAAAAATCCTTTGTCTTCCCACGTCCAGGCTTTATGAAACCGATGTCCTTATGCACATCAGCTGTAGCCATCAAGAGGACTATGAGGTCGACACAAAATATTAAAGTATAACAACGTGCCTGCTAAATAACTATCTGTGTTGTTTCCGACATTATCACAGCCGTATGCCGTGTCCAAAATCAGAACATCTACGTCACTTTCTGCTCGAAGGGTCCTACATCCAATTGTCCTCAAGCTACACCTTAAGTATGTTGATGAGAGTATTTTATTTAAATTGTTCGACAGAAAATCATCTTGTTTGACGTTTATCTTGGGGTCTTCGGTGAAAAGGATATCAACCGACTGCGACTTCTTGAGTCGATAGCGCTTCTGCTGGTCCCAGTGCACAGTGAGTTAGCAGCAGCACCTGACGATGTTCTGAAAATTATGTTGGGATGATGCTAGAAAGACTGTGCCAGCTCAAGTGTAGCAGCAAAAATAGCAAGCCTCAAAGGTCCTAGAGCATGCCAAACTTACCATTGGAACAGCATCAATGGGGTCCATCAAATTGACTCCGAAGATAAAGAACAGGAATAGCATCTGACAGTTTTCCCACTAGCGTTTGACGAATGAAATAAAATAGATAAAATATTAAAATAACAACGTGCCTACAAAATGAGTATCAGTGTTATTTAGACGTTCAGTGTAGAATAAGTGTACATATAAGAGGGGTTATCAGTCCGATAGAGCTAATGCATCAGTTTTCGAATAACAACTTCCACAGATGTATTGCTTTGCCATGTTAGCCCTTTTTGCCCAGGTACGGGAATCAACATAACATCGAAATGAAACAAATTTGAAACGAAAATATTATCTAGCTATTTAATTATATATTTTTGAAATGTTAAAATGTCGAACATATACAGCAGATGGCGCCACTATTTAAAAAATTTATTAATTAATAATTAAATAACCGGATGTTATTTTCTTTTCAATTTTGTTTTAAATTAATGTTATGATTATTCTAATACCTTGTGAAAATGGAATAATATGGCAAATAAATTGTTTTCCAAAATTTGCGATTTCGAAACTTATGCATTAGCTCTATGTGACGGCCAGTACCCTCTTCACTCAACACTGAAACCGCTTTAAAATGTGAAGGAAAATAGATAAAATCGTAAAATAAGATATATTATTGAAAAGAATTAAATTCTCCACCACTCTAGTGCCAAAATTTAGTGTTTCGTTGCATTATTGAAGAGTTATCCGGTCAAAAAAGAGGAAAAATGAGGGGGGAGAAGTGTTTTCTCCAAAATTACTGACTTTCAAGAGCGGATATCTCGAAAACTATACAAGATATTAAAGCACTTGAGGGGTGCAGCTTGTAGCAAATTTAATCAGCTTTCATTTTGTGTATTGCAATTATATAGCTAGAACTCATAGTTTTCGAGATATAAGCGAAAAACCGAAAAATGGGACATTCAACCCCCCCTCCCCCCTTTAGCACAGGGGCTAGGGGCGGGGACTTTTGATATGTTTACCTCCTAACTAGTCTAAACAAAGTTATGAAGTCAAAAATTGTGTTCCAAAACTTTCCCTCTAGACCCTTTTTTCAGCCTTCGTTGCCTGGACTAAAGCCTTTTCATTAAAAGTCTTACTTAAATACAGTTTTGTCACTCTTTCTATCTTAAGTATTATTTTTTCATTGATTTATATAATCATCTGTTCAAAATAAATATTTTTTAGTTTCCATAAAAATTATTACTATTTTTAAAATTTATTTTATTGTCTCAAAGTTTACTGTAGAATTTATTGAAAAATAGTTGAGAAAAACTTATAAAATTATTATTATTTTGTAACAGTTAGAAATATGTGGTGTCAAATACATTATTCTATTTTAACCACTATCCAAATGTATTGCATGCTTTCCTTTTTGCATTTATTTGTTAATATTTCATGACCCTCATATGATGAACTAACCCAGACTCCCAACTTCAGTTTTACTATAAAAAAGTGACTACCAGCATGAATTTTTTTACAAGCATGTAACTATACTATTTTATAAATATGTTTATTGGACATTGTAAAAGGATATAAATCTAAACAATCTAATTCCCCTTTTTTTTCAATATTCAAACATAATTTAAATGAATATGATCACTGGTGCTGGTAGAATTTTGACTTCTCTAATATCTGTTATAATTCTAAATAATATTATTTCTATTTTGAAAAAGTTTGTTTATGTGTCCAATGCATTATTATATTTTAATCACTATCCAATAGTATGTATATTTATATTTCTTTATCTTTTTTTTTGTAATTGAGAACTTACCCAGACCCGCAACTTCTATTTTGCTGTAAAAAAAATTAACTATCATTCATGTATCATTTTTCCAAACATGTAAATATTTTACAAGATTGTTCATTAGAAAGTCTAAATCATGGGTTCCCAACCTTTTTACTTATTCTTTTAAAAGTGTTCAAAGACTTTTTGAATAAAATTGCTGAGAAGAATTCATATTTAATGGTTAGATATTCCTTTATGTATAACATGCTTGTTATAAAGGAGAAGTAAAAAGATTAAATACTAATTAGCAGGTTTTTTTTTATTACCCATAGTTCTAAAAACATACAAATAAAAAAATAGTACTAACTCAGCAAAATATCATACAAAATATACTTTTCTGGTTTGTATGTTTGCCTGTGATTAAATTTTGTATACTCTTATTGTTTGCCTGTGATTAAATTTTGTATACTCTTATTGTTTGCCTGTGATTAAAATGTCAACATCATAGGAGTAAAGGAACTTTATTTCACTCTAAAGTCCTCTTCAATACTTGTTCTGCTTCTGTTTATTTATTTTTTTACAAGAATTCAGAAAATCCACTCGCACACAAGGAACTGGTGACAAAAGGCATCAAGAATAGCAGAGCTTGCCGGAAGTTCAAAGGGTACTAGGTGTTATATCCGATCCAGAAGTTACAAATTTTCTCTTTTAAAATAATGTTAATGTTTGAAATAATGAGTAATATGTTTGTGCTCTCACTGCTCATGCATACAGAAAAGCTATTAATAACATCATGTTGCTCACATCACTCACGCAAACCACCTAAAATTCTCCCACATACCACTGGTTGGGAACCCCTGGTCTAAACTACTATAAATCTAAACCATCTAATTTCTTTTTACTTTCAGTTACCTAATATGAAATATAAGGCAATGAAAGTATCGTGATAAATTCGTAAAACCTGAAGAGAGGTCTTTTGTTTTCCACTTGTTTTGAAGGCTGCTGATTCCAAAAAGTAGTTTTTATACAATGGTTCATCTGTCAGATTGTCTGTCTGTCGAGCATTCACAAAAAGCAGTAGCCATATATAACTTTTTAGGTTTTAAAGGGGACTGGGGAGCCCAGTTAATTAGGCGTACGCTTTGCATGCGAAAGGTTCCGGTCCGGGCATCGCTAAAATAGCTGCCGACTTAAAAACGGCCTGTGCAACCCAAAAATGTCTGACGTATAATACTTGTTGTGCATGTTACATATGCTCCAAAGTCCTGATGTTGTGTAAGATGTTGCCCTTAACGGTTGCGTTGGGTTCCCATTCAGATGTCGTCCTTTGACTGTGGCTCTAAATTACAACGCCTGTCGCCAATAGCCCTCTTGTAGTACGCCGATAATTCAAACCTACCTACTTGCCTACTTAGGTTTTAAAATTATTGAAATAGCCTTGTTGGATGTATTATTAAAAATTAATAAATTTTCTCTGTCATATGTAGTGTTAGTTATCATTATAAATTACATTTTTCTCTATTTTCAGGCTACCCCAGCTGGAGACAGAAGTCATTCGCAACAACGTAAAACTAATCGTATTCGATTCTGTGGCTTCCTTAGTCAGAAAAGAGTTAAGCAGTGAGGGTATGTCCAGCTTGATGGAACGAAACAAACTACTTTTGGAGCTTGCTGCAACATTGAAAGATCTAGCTCAGACCTATAACTTAGTGGTACGTAAAAAGAAGTATATCATATAATATTTTATTTACTTTAGCTATGTGTTACTTGGCTAGCTTAGCAATTAAAATAAGCTTAAAATTTTTTGCATTGTGAAACATACACTAATCATGCTATTGTTGTTACTAATGCCACTCAGTAACCGAGCCTAGAGTAGATAACTACCGGATTGTAAGGCGAGGAGGGGCAGTTTCCGTTTTTGCTGAGCGCCACAACGGAGGAACAGTTAACTTTTAGTTAAATATTTCTTCTTCTAGTGGTTTATTATAAATTAGTGTAAAATGTATGGTACCTTGAGAACTTGTTATAAATATATCTCTTTTGAAATTTTTTTTATATATTTTACTTTTTTGAAATAAAAAAATAGACCCTTTAAAAAATTATCAAGACAAACACATAGACAATGGCTAAAATACAGTTGTGGCTCCTGTAAATAAATGTAGTTTTCTGTTTGACATTGCATGATATTTTTTTTTTAATCGCCCCAACTTAAAGTAAAATTTACTTTTAAAATATTAATATCTAATCCGACCTGCCAACACTCCAAATTTAATCTGGCGGATTTTTAAATGTTTTTAGTATTTCTGTGTCATGAATCAATTGCAGGATTTTTCAAATTGAAAATATTAAGCTTTCTCTTGTTTTCCGGAATCCAGAAATGATTATTACAAATTCGGAGAGTTGGTTGGTTGAATTAAGTTGCTTTAGAGCCACAGTTGGCTGGTCTGCCCAACTTAATTTTTTTTTAACTTATTCCATTAAACATATTTTAATTATTGTTTTTACAACCCTTTTAGGTTTTTCTCACGAACCAAATTGCTTCCCATATTACTGAAGTGGATCCCATTCTACCTGTGGATTGTATTTCAGATGATGAAGACAACATAACAGGTAAAAATCGTTAGCAATTAGTGAGTTATTTTCTCAATTACAATAGTCTTATTCATTTAAATTTAAGGTATTTCGTTAGGTTTGTTTGTTATTTATGTAAGCATCTCTTTGACAATCAAATCTTAGATTGTTTTTTGTCAAACTGGCTTAATTCAAGAAAGTCAAAGTTGCGACTTACGCCATTTCAACAAAAACTTATTCAATTGAAAGAATATGCAAACTTGGGTTTTATCAAACCTTATTTAAAGTTTAAACGTTATATTAAATGAGCGAACTATAAAACATATGTATTCTCAATATATCGAATAATTTGGGACTTATTCGAAAACAAACCCCTTATAGAAACTTTTTTATAATAGTAAATATCTGTTTAAAACATTAAACCAGATAGTTTAAAACCTAATATTTTTAATGTGAATAGATATAAGCTTCGTTTTAGTAAATAGATACAGAATTTAATATTTTCAAATAAAACAAAATATTTATTTTCATAAGTAATAAATAAACGGTACAAAGTGCATTAAATAGAACAACCTTAATAAATAGCTAAAATATTCAGAAACTTTCTTCATTATATAAACAATAATTGAAACTAATACAAGGTATAAAAGTACAAAAGTGTAGGTGCAATTTTATAATTCAGTTAAACATTATTATATTAACAGTAAATTTAAACATTCAAATCAAAAAGTGATGTAATACTATAGTTAAATCTTAAATATACAACCATTCTTCAGAATAATTAAATAAAAAACAATAAATAGAATTTTTAGGAATTAACTGTTAATGTTTTTTTTAAAAAAATAGCATATAGTTACACTATTAGTTTTAATAAAAATAAGAAGTTGTGGGACAGTTTTTAAGGTGTATAACCTATGATTTTAAATTTGTATACGAATTTTAAATTAAAAAAAAAACTAGTTAACAAAGAAATCCAGGAAGTTTATGTGAGATTTCACCATATACTTTTTCATTTTATCCTACCAGATCTAGAAATGAAATTTTTTAAAAATCTGGCACCATAAAAAGAAAGTATACACTAGAATCAATGTACTTTTTAAAGAAAAAACTTTTATTCGTAAACTGCCCCATAAACTTAACATGGAAAATTAAAGACATTAAACTTCTCGTTCACAATACTCTATGCATCACAAACCCATGTTAAACAAGAAACTTATCAACAATATTCTTCTTAAACCAGTCCAAATCAATCTGTAAATGGTCCCCCACAGTCTCTAACAAATGCAGCTTTCCTTGTTCATCAATGGCTTTCATACCAATCCAGTCCTCTTTATACAAATCCGTGTCTTGAAGTTTGAGAAGCTCTTTAGCTTGTCCAGGCTTGTAGAAACCGAACCACTCTGATTCTTTAGGTTGTACCATGCCGTCTTGAGAGAACATGACCAATACCATGTTTTGCAGCTTTGATAGGTTGTCCCTGTTTGTAAAAAGGATTGCGGGTAAGTTTAAAGGGTATAAGTAAAGGTTTTTTTTTTTTGTCAATTAAAGATAAATTGGAGTGAGAGCAGGGTCTCCAAGCCAAATCCTCCTCTGCCATAATCCAATGTAAAATAATTTACTAAATCAATTAAATGTAGCTGACTTAAATGTCC
Organism: Hylyphantes graminicola; assembly: GCA_023701765.1. Lineage (NCBI taxonomy): Eukaryota > Metazoa > Arthropoda > Arachnida > Araneae > Linyphiidae > Hylyphantes > Hylyphantes graminicola. Next base: position 16,160,685 of record CM043116.1, read on the forward strand.
CCAAAATACCACTTTTTGAAATATTTAAAAAAATTTCAATGTATAAATTTGCAAAAAAATATTATGACCCTTTTTTAAAAGTGTAATTTTTGGAACGTTTAAGCCATCTACATTCCTCACATAAAAACTTTTTGAAAAGTATAGTTCTCCTATCACTACTTTGGCATCTATGACGTGTGTTTTATACGAGGCCAAACTATCACTCATAAAATGAAAAGGTAGATTTTGGTTTAAGCCAGAGTTACTATATTTGCGATTCATTGCTACAAATGCAAATATATTGAGGATCAAGTCAAGATTGAAAAGAAATGCACATGCAATTGATGACAATCACTGTGATCATTGCACTTCTGGAGCCTTGAGTAACCCATGAATTTTTTTTAATGTGGAATCTACTTAATACTTGGTAAATATCAGCAAAATGGTGGGTCACTTATGCCTGTGAAGTTGAATTTCATTCCAAAATATCATTTTCCTTGTCTTGTTTTTGCCTAAATATCTGCAAAAGAAATGAGTGACCCAAGATATAATTATTGGACTAATTACACACCCTAAGGTAGGTATAACTTAGAAAAATATAAAGCGCCATGGGTGACTCTTGGCTTTAGTAGGAAAATTAATAGGAAATTTTATTAGTACGGCTTTTTGGAAAATTACTCCATAATTCATGAGTCGGTTGTAGTATTAGACCCAGGTTACAAATCCATGGGGCTTTATCAACTTGTTTAATTACAGTCCATTTATATCTCCAATTCATGCTTGTATGCATTGAATATTGTGTATTGAAGACTTGGATACAGTGAGCCTTATTTAATTTGTTTCTGCTTGTTTAAAAGGTACATGTATTATCCCGGGTGCAACTTAAAAAAAATAGTGGGGAGGAAGTGAAAGAATTTTGAAAATAATGATTATAACATAATTAAACCTATTATTGCTTAAAAAAACTTAATGCAATTCATGCAGTTCATAAATTTTATTATACTAATTAGGACAACTAATTCAAATAATTATAGGGTACACATTTCTGTTTATTAATTGAATAATAAAGTGCATTTATCAATGAAAAAAATTAAGATTCTGTATCTGTTTTTGCGCTAAAAATATAATCTATAATACAATTAGTAAATGTCCTATGGCTTCCATCTGTCACTTAGAGGCCAAGTGGCAATGTTTTCGACAGTCTGAACTGATTTTATTTAGAATTATAGGAATCAAGAATGTTCCAATTGTAATTTTATAAAATATATTGAAATAAATACTGAAAATTACTAATATCTCCAAGGCTTCATAAAGGATGGTGAAATTTTTTTTATATCAGAATTTATTGATAACTGTTACTTAGTTCGTGGAAATGCTAAGAAAAACCGTTTAAAAATTTGAAGCCCTTTGTGAAGCACTCAAAATACTTATAACTTTTAAATATTTATTTTGAAAATAGCATATTGAAGATTCCTGATTACCCCACTAATAAACAAAATTGGTTACAGCTCGCTTTAGACATTGCCACTTGGCCCACAAGGAAAGAATGGGGCCATTGAATAGTTACAAATAATAGGGTTGATTTTACTAGATTTGTAAATTAGAGACAGAATTGCACTTTATCTACTATTCAATTAATAAAACCATATATTTCATACTCTAAGCATTTTATACTCAAACTACATTAGTAAACTGATGTAATTCATATTTGTATGCATTCTTAAAAACTATAACATTTGAAGTAAATTGAACACTGCGTTTCCAAGTTATTGTCTCATGAATTATGAAATAAGACCTTTTTTTTAAAATCGTGATTTTGATAATTATCAACTACTTGGGCTAAAGGTCATCAGGAGATTTTATATATTTCAAAAAACTATCTTAGGGTGTGCAATTAATTCAATAATTATTTATGTGGGTCACTTGCAGCTAAGGCAAAAATGAAAACCATCAATGAATAGAAATCATTCACTTCAAAGCCGTAAGTGACCCACCAAGCTATTTTTCTATCCATCGAATAGAAACCATATTTTAAAAACATTGCATTGGTCACTCATGGCTTTTGAAGTAGAATGATGGCATAATCAATGTACACCATATATTTATAACCTTGAACTTAGACCTACTATGCAATGTTAATAAAGTCAGATTAAGTAGAAAAGTGAAGTATACTTTTCTTATCTTATTGTCAAACTGCAAACGTATCCCAGAAGTTTTAGGGAAAATTAAAGGTGCCAGCTATCGTCCCATTTTAAAGAAAAGTTATACTCTTAATGAGTTACAAAAAGAATGCTATACCGGGTGGTTATAAAATAACGCTCGCTATTCAGAGAGGTCTGTAGCTTTAATGAATAATACGAATGCAACAAACATCGAGACACTTACCAATCAAGGAGGGGGGGGGGGGACAGAATCATAAAAAAAGAAATTTGTCTCTTGACTAGAATTCTAAATTATGTTGCGTAATTGGCTGTGTTGGCTGTAATTGGCTATGTCACATAATTAAGAACCCTGGTCAAGAGATGAGTTTCTTTTTTTTATGATTCCATTCTTTTTCCCCCTTCTTAATTAAAAAGAGTCTCGATGTTTGTTGCATTTGGAAATTCATTCAAGCTACAGATCACTCTGAATAGCAAGCCGTTATTTTATAACCACCTCATACTATCTATGCTGTGAGTAACTAAATATTAAAAATGACACTCACTTGTATGTCTGGTTCCTTGGCTCCCTCTCGTTATTAATATCAGCCAGGAACAAGCTCTTTGCCCGGTAGGTATCTTCATCCAGGGGATCTTGCCAGTACTGGGCCTGTGCCAAGTGTGCCTGAACCCACTCCGAGTAGGCACCTTCGTTTAGGATGCGTCTCACATAGTCACAGACCTTGAGGGACGCAGCAGGACACCTGTGGGGAAGAATAGTCAGCTTGAGTATGGCAGGGATCCCACTTTTATTTCAAAATAAAAATCAAGGAGTTTTCAAGGACCCTTAATCATAATGTGTCGATTACTATATATATAAGCAGCATTTTATACCGAATGCCGAAGTACTATGTGGTCATATCGAGCCAACTTTAGAAATGTTTGAAGAAATGACTTCTAGAAATTTGAAAGTCACGAACTAAGAAAATCAAGGACTTTTCCACAATTGTTAGTCAAAATCAAAGAGTACTAAGGGGTACTTTTTATCAAAAATGAAAATTAAGGACTTTTCAACAATTTTGGTTAAAATCAAGGAGTATTAAAGGGTCCTTGAAATTAAAATAATCAAGGACTTCTTAAGGACTTTCAAGGACCCGTGGGAACCCTGTATGGTGTTGTGTTGGGACTGTGTCATGCAAAATGGTTCCTGTAACTCTTGCCATATTTCTTGGTAGCAAGGTTAAGTGAATTGGAGCTGGGAAAAAGTACCTTGCTTACGGCTTTATCGATGATATTCACTCAAGCAGTAGCAATGATAAGTGAAGAGTACATGGCAAAATTTGGCGATGATTGCGAGAAATCGTCTAAACTTGTATAAAAGAAACTGGTTGCACGCTTTGTTTTTTTTTTTCGAGGCAGAGATCAGTGGACACAAGTTACCAGTGTTGCCATCACATAAAGAATGCTACGAAAAAAAATATATAATTCTAAAATTACAAAATAAATATTATAAAAATACTAGAAGAGCATTTCAAGTTTTTTAATAGCCTATAAAAATATTCCAAAATGCAGCTATTATTTTTATGAGTTTTTTGATAATTTTAGAATTAAATTTATTTTTTCGCAAAATTTTTTCTACTTAAAGTACTGGTAACACTGGTCCCATTTCTGTCAAATTTGACAATATGGCGGCCTCCATGCTCCGCAAGCCTTTAGCATTGGAGGTGACGTCATCTTCCACTCTAATACTTTAATTAAGATCTCTATGCTTACAACGGAGTTATTAGTTTTATTCCCATGTATTGCTTATTTTATTCATGTGTGCTTTTATCAAAGCTTTCACATGGGAATGGAACTGTGAATGCAACATCCTAACTATGTCAAAAATGAATTTTGGGAAAAAGGGTTACAACTATCATTTTAAGTACAGTCAAACCTCGTTAACACAAACTCGCTTAACACGAAACTTCTCTTACCATGAACTGAAAGCATTTCCTTGGACTTAAAAGCTTTGATCTAATGCTAAAAAAATCTTTTAAAGTGGCATCAGCCATTTTTAAATTAGGTAATATTTTTGGGTTTTGGAGATGGCAACCATCTTGGCAAAGTGCCATAATTTGTTGTCATTTCAACTTGGCGAGATTTCTTTAAGTCGTCAAATCCGGGAACAGTGCTTCAGGTTAATCTTATTCGGTTGTCCCAAAATCGAAAAATATTGCATTTTGCTACTAACAACTGTGAATTTCAAACAAACCCTGTTTAGAAACTACATTCATTCAAACATACCAAAGAGTTCTATAGTAGGGTAGAGGAACGACTCGTACCGAGCTGACATCGGCAGCCATGGCTCACTACGGAGCCCGAATAGAGTGGCAAAAGTGCTAGTTAATTTATAATTTAAATTTTGATACTGTGAAAGGAATTACACCCAGGGCAAAGGGCGGGAATCGAACCTGCACCCATTACAGCGTGCGAACTGCTAGCGTTCTGGCCTGCAATCCAAACCACTCGGCCTTCGGGCCCCACATGCCACCCTATATAGTCTCCGTGTCGGTCCATGATGTGATTGGTAGGTTCAGTCTCGACCCTACTATAGAACTCTCCGAAACATACTACATTCATTCAGACAATCCTGGTTTGGTTTGAATTATCGTCGCACTAGAGCTACACGAGGGCTATTGGAGACAGGCGTCGTATTTTTAGAACCACAGTCAGGTGACGAGCCAACATCTGAATTGGCACCCAACGCAACCGTTAAGGGCGACATCGTACGCAGCGTTAGGACTTTGAAGGATATTTAATGTGCACTCCCTTACACGGGGTATTATTCGTCGGACATTTCTGGCTGCACGGGCCGTTTATAGGTGGGCAGCTATTTTGGCGATGCCCGGACCCGAACCTGGGACCTTCCGCATGCTAAGCGAGTGCTTAACCGACTGGGCTCCCCAGCCCCAGACATACCTGGGAAATCCATACACCCCTTGGTGCTGCCCCCCGAACGACACCAGGTTCTTCATAGGTGGGTTTGGGCAACGCTGAGCCACGGCCCTCAAGAACTGGCCCCCTTGGGAAAAGCCGATGGCATTGTAACCTCCCTTCAGGGTGGCATCGGAGGATATTTGGTTGCATGCCATGGCTACCTACAAGAAACAAGAAGTTGTAATTAATGGTGAAAGTGGGTAAAGATTTATGGGGTATGATGGCAATCACCTTTGGTACTTAACCCTTTCACTACAGAAACGGTCCACGATGGGCGTCCAGCTAAGGATTCGATAATGATATTCTTATCACATATTACAAGGAAACAAAAATCCTTCATAGTGAAAGGGTTTTAAACAAGTGGGAGGTTGTAACAGAAACTGGCATTTAGATTTGCTACCACTGCACAAAATTCCTAGTTCTAAGAAAAAGCTCTCAATGCAGCAGTTAGTTCTATGTTTAACTTTTAAACGTCAAAATTAAACTATTTTCAATTGAAAAATCAATAATTATTATATATTGTGTGCTTAACTTTTTTTATTTTGAAGAATAAATATATAATATTGCTCAGACTCAAAAAAGAAGTAAAATATTTCATATCAACCTACAACATTCAAACTATCTACCACCTTCAAAATATACCTAAACAAATTGATTTTTAAATATTATGCGGGGTAGTTTCCACAGAGTCTTCATCCTATAAACAAATTTTACAACAAAATATCCTTGATATTTTTCCTCTTAACAAACACGCCACTAAATCAAAATTGCAAAGGTTAAAGAGTCAATTATGGTAACCTGATTGTCTGAAAAAGCCTATTATGCAAATATTGCGCCGTCGTACATCAACCACAATCCAACACAACTTTCGATTCTGAATTTTGTAGGTGATTGATTTTATAGGTTGAACAACCTCATACTTATAAGGTTAGGTTTGAATTCTCCTCGCACTAGAGCTACATGAGGGCGTCGTTTTTCAGAACTACAGTCAAGCGACGAGCCGACACCTGAATAGGCACCAAACTAAACCGCTAAGGGCAACATCGTACACAGTGTTAGGACTTTGAAGGATATTTAAAGTGCACTTCCTTACACTGGGTATTATTCATCGTACATTTTTTCTCATACTTATAAAATCTATGTATACACTAGGGGGCAAAGCCTTAAGATACTTGAGAACAGCTTCAATCTATAGAATACCTATCGAGTTTTATAAAGGGGAATGTTCAACACATTTGTGCATTTCTGTTGCTTGACAACATAATGCAAAAGGCCAAATCAAGACTGGCCATTATACTGTAGCTGTTCTTTCATTTTTAGAAACAGCTAGGGTATAACGTCCTGTCTTAACTTGCGTTGCCAAGGAACAGAAATGCAGTGTTTATTCTACTCCATATTTCATAATGAGAACTGGCCATCAATCATAGCTGTACCCAGAATAGATTTACTGTATGGTAACCATTGGCGCATTTTTTTCGGATTTGGCAATAAATATTTTTTGTGGCAACCTGTCTGACTTCGACTGATGATTTGAATTCCTTGAGGTCGCAACGATGACATATTTCGGCAACCCTATCTGACCCTTATTTGCACATTTGGGTCAGGTCTCTATTCTGGAAATTCGACGGATTACGTACTTTTAGTGTGATGTCGGAAAGTTCGCCAATGGTTACCATACAGTAAATTTCTACCCTGCATCCATCTTTTTAAGTCCAAAACTACTAACCTGGTCATTGACATTCATGGTGAAGCTGTTCTCCATATCTTCCAAGACATTATTCCCAATCTTCAAGGAATTGACATACACCCCTGGAATGCTTTGCTCCAGGAACTTCTTTATACTGCCCATACTGAGGGGATTACAGCAACTATCTCCCATGCCATGCCACAAAACAATGGGCACTGGACTGCCGTTATAATCTATGTCATTTTCACTTATTAGTTGACTTCTTGACAGTGTGATCAAAACGGAGACAACGAAAAACACCTTCATTTTGGAACGAAATCGTTGATGCTTGTGAGTGTTTATCGTCTGAAAGAAAAATATTACGTAAAATGTAATTTTTTATCGATAAAGAATGGCAGGTGACATTTGATATCAATTCTGTGTTCGAATGATTGCGAAACTACGTTTTGATTTGACGAATTTCAAAACAATAACAAAGAGTTGATGTTCAGTAGTTCAGTTCAGTTCTTAAAAATTCGAAAAATATTTATGGACTAAAAGTAAAAATTAATTTTTAAAAATCAGTTTAATCATTAATGTGATTTTTAATTATATTTTGTTTGTTGTTAAAATAATATTAGAGTTTAGTTTTGATTTTAAACCATTAGTGAAGCGGTTAAGTTTTGAATAAATGTTGGATTCCAAACCAGTAAGTAAGTTTGAATTACACACCAGAAAGAATCTGAAAAGGTTTCTTTTCCCGTTAAAATTTCTGGAACTCTTGTAGAAGAACTCTGTAGCGGAACATTTATAGGACAAAAAGAAAAATGAAAAGTTGGAATAATTGTTCACGATGATTAAACTCTTGTTGTTCGTAATTTGAGTTTTGTTGTATATTTGATGCGACATATGCTCGCCGATTTGGCTGCTTCATCGAATTTAGGTTTCTTTATTATGAAAATTGACCACAAAACATTTTTCTTTATCTCTATTTGTTTTCCAAATCTTGTAAATGTTTTTTTTAAATCCTTTTACAAAAAAAAAACGGATATTGATTATCTTCATCGTGACCATCCTATGACCTTTTTATTGCAATTAAATCTTGTTAATCTGAAATAAAACTTCAGAATTCGGCTAAGCGTATTTAGTCTGAGGTTAGTTTGAATTATCGGGCAATTGGCATCGGGCCGGACTTCTAAATAGGCTAAGAAGGCTGCAGCCTAGAGCGGCGAATTTTTGGGATCGGCAAAGTTTATGACCAATTAAAGCGGCGTTCGGCATATAAAGATACGAATATTTTTAAGAAAGAAAACAACTAATTAACATTAATGCGTATAAACCGTAACTAACAGTATATGTAGTACTAATAATTAGTACTATAGTAGCAAACATGGTCGCTGCGAGGGCAATATATCTATTTTAAGCAGCATATATATATCACCCTATTTTGCAGCTAACCAGCTACTTTTCCCCGAAGGGAGAGAATATTGTGACAGGGGCGGCAAAGTTTTAAATCCGGCCTTGAGCCGAAAACTGGTTATTCTTAAACGTAGCAGTAGTATATGATACTTTTTGTGAATACAATATAACAGAGATCATATTTATAGTACAAATTAACATAATTTTTTATTCAAATGGACGATAGGAAAGGGGAGGGGCGAGGTTTAACGTGTACCTTTTGTCTATTTACTATGCGAGGCTCGAAAAGACTTTCTTTCTCCATTCCTTCGCCTGGTTTTCTAGGAAACGGGGGAGGCATCGCTTTTCTAAACCTAACGCGTTTGAGGTTCTGTTGTGAGGTTAACAATCGAAACAGTTCAAACCCAAATAGGGTGGGGGAGGAAATTGCTTTCGAGGCTCGCATTCAAGATAGACCAGGTATAGTCGTGGCCGTTGTGATTTAGACGAATTAGCTGCCGAGTGTTTTGTTTGTTGGTTATAATGCTATCTTTTACTTTTTTAAATACTTTGCTAGGACATCACCATAGGTGTGGCCGTTCCAGTCGTCTATTAATGCGTTCGACTGTATTAATTTTAAATTTCTTCCTCCGTAGGTTCAGTGAGTAATCCCCGCAAGAAATTCCACTCGTCCGTGGTTCGAGAGAACGAGGTGGTGCCTGCTCTAGGGAACACGTGGTCCCACTGCGTCAACACGCGAATCGTGGCACAGTTCCTGGACTCGAGTGTCAGGCAGGTAAGATTCATCTGCAGAGTCATTGAAGAGTCGCTTTACTAACCTAGAAAGCGTCGCGACAACTAGGATTCGAAATTCCCAGTCGCTAGTCGCAAAATTGGCATCGGCAAAATAACTTCCGGCCTATAAACGGCCCGTGCAACCAAATATAGGGTGGTAACAGAACCTGGAAAACCTGTAAGTCAGGGATTTCTCAGGGAACTTTTTAATTCTGGAAATATCAGGAGATTCTCATGGAATTTTGCAAAATATCAGAGAATTTTTTCCATTTTGGATTACTTAAACAGCAGGTTAAGGTTCTTGGGATCACTACTAATGGACACTTGATTAAAAAAAATTCTGGTTGGTCCGATTTGCCTGAAGGACTACTCATGGAGGAAGGATGAATATCTCTCTCGAATCATGTTATAACATGATTTTCGCGGATCACATGATTCCTCTAAACTCAGGTTTTTTTTAAATGTAGAAAAGTTAGGTAGGCTAACCTATAATCCGGAAAGTCTTAATTCCAACGATGTCTGTATTAAATTTTCTGTACTTCATTGTATTGTGTGCATTGTATGTTTTCTATGTAATTGTAAAATCGGAGAATTTTTTGTGAAAGTATCAGGGAAATATCAGGGAACTTTTTTTCTAGGATTTTATAACCACCCTGAAAAATGTCCGACGAATAATGCGACCCCTTGTTGAGAGAGTGCATGTTAAACCTGCTTCCAAAGTCCCAACGCTGAGTACGATGTCGCCCTTAATGTTTGCGTTGGGTGTCGGCCCGTCACTTGACCGTATTTCTAAATTACGACGCCAGTCGCCAATAGCTCTCATGTAGCTCTAATGCGACGATGTTTCAAATGAACTATACTAAACGGAAAAAAAAAATCTTCTTTCTTATTGAAGCGGCATCATTATTGTTGACTTTGTGCATACGTGTCTGTATAATCCATCCCGCCTAATAGTAACTACGTTTCACGCCCCAGGGGTTGCAAGACAGGAAGCCAGATGGTGTTGTTTTTTCCGCTTACCCCTTCTTACCCAGCATCTATTTTACCCCCTTTTTCTGAAATTGCCATGGTCACGCAATTTTATCGTTGTCTAGTTCCGTGTTTTCCGATCACTCGACCGTGGTGAACAAAATGAGAAAAAAAAATGACCTTGCCACGTGGAAAGGTCCTAGGAGACGCTTGATTGAATGAATGTTGAAGTCGAGTTTGCGTGATGGGCTATCAATCTATTAAAATATATCGAGAGAGGTGTCCGAAATTTTTTTTTACTCAAAGACCTTGTGATAAAGAGTACACCAGCGATCTGTACTGGATGAACTGCCCCATATTAACTCATTAATAACGATTGCTAAGAAAATTTGCCAAGGAAATAATCTATCTGATTAAATTTATCTACACTCTTAAAACAAAAGTTTGAAATTCACTCCTATGGGAGAAGTGCATTTTCGACACTGGAAATTAGTGAAAATTAACTCCTAAATCGCTCGTAATCGCCTTAAAATCGCTCGTTTGTAGTTCATGCTCATTTGTTTTGAGTATAAATGTTCAAAATATAAGTAAAATGAAGATCGTAGTACTAAATAATTTAGGTTGGACAAATTAAGTGATACGGGGAAAACGAATTATAAAAAATATATATTATTTTATTCGGAAATGAAGTTGTTCATTTTAGCGCTATTTCTTTGGCTTCTTTTTAGCAGCCCAAACTGGTTGCACTTTTTAAGATGCGTTAACACTGGGAACAGTCTATCTAGTTGATATTATAGGTCGTTTAAGTAGACTGAGGTACTAAGCATTTGCAAAAACCAAGTTTTTTTTTTTTTCGGTAACGATATTTTTTTCAGTTTTTATAAATTGAAGTTTCTACGTTTTATAAAAAGAAAAATTAATTCCCGGTTTTCATGATACCGTTTACGCCAAATACAATTATGGTAACAAACTAGCTGTATGTATCTTTAGCATAAAGTATAATATTAGATTCTCGTGGGTATTAGCGTTAATAATATCAATTTTTACCTTTTCCTCTTTCAGTTGACCATCGTCAAGTCACCAGTGGCACCGAATGCAGCAGTTCGTTACACTCTCGACGAATCTGGCATCACTTTGACAGGTATCTCTGAAATATCAAATATAATTTCTGAAAGACATAATACGTTTGATAGATCTTCGGCATAACTTTATAATGCTTATCTTCTTGATTTGTCCTTTGAGAATAAGTCAGAAGAGACTCAAGTTTTTAAACATGGATCTTGGTATTTCTTTAAGACCGGCGGTTAGATGGCGCTGATTTAAAATTATGAGACTAAATTTAGGGTTCTATCGAAAAAAAAAATGGGTTAACCCTTTCAGTCCCAAAAATTTACTACACTACAGAAACATCTGATATTCACAAAATAAGCTTATTTTATGTCAAATATACGAATTCCATTCGGAAAAAAATCCATTTAAATTTTTTATATGGTTTTTGAAACAATGTCAATATTCTTTAACTGTGGAAAACAACAAAATAAAATAATATATATTACCTAAAAACACTTCGAGTTATATATTTTAAGGTATCCGACCATATTATTAAAAAAAATTAGTAAATATTTTAACCGAAATAGTTTAAATTGTGTTTTAAATATGTGGAACTGAAGTGAACTTATAAAAAATCAGGAGAAACGCTTGTTGACTATTTTCTAAATAAAAAAAAATAGTAGTTCTGACTTCTATTGAGATTAAAGTAAAATTTTGTCTGATAGAACAAAGTATGAAGAATCGAATTATGTGTGTTTGGATGTCATAGCGGGACATAAACATTTTGAAAAAAATATTGAAAGTGATGATGCCAAATGGCATCACTGGGGCTGAAAGGGTTAAACATCATCAATGCCAGCAACTCCTTAAAAAAAAGTCATTTTTTATACAAATAATGAATGGTACAAGTCAGCTGCTTCGGTATCGATATTTTGGAAGAGCTTGAACATTCTCTTTTATACCCGCACGATCGTGATAGCTCGATCGGAAAGGGGGTTATGGGAAAATATCTTATTTTAGTAAATCCATTTTATTCAATTGAAGAATGAGTCACTAAAACTTAAGCGGACGTAACATTATAATGAGTCCCTAAACGTATTTTTTCATTGTTATTTCATTATTAATTGATTATTAATTTTTAATTGTTTATCTTCGAAATTTTTCCTTTGAGAATAAGAAGGAAGAGACTTCAGTTTTCAAACATGGCTATTGTTATGGGAAAGTATCTTAAATTGAATAAAGTGGTTTTACCAAAAAAAGAATGAGTCACTAAAACTAAAGCGGACGTAACGTTATAATAATGAGTCCCTAAATGTTAATTACACGTATTTCTTTATTATTTGATTATTAATTTGTAATTAGTTGCTTCTTCTTTCAGGTGACGATATTGAATTTGTGAATGTGTTGAGTCGAAACCACCAAAGTATTGCCACCAAGAACAAGTTTCTAACTTCCGAAATAACTGTCCAACCCGGAACAGCTTCTTGGAAACCCTACTAAACTGTTTTCCCTTTAGCTATTATTTTTTCCTGATGGAAAGGGACCGGAACCAGATTTAGGACTAGAACTACTATAAAAATGTGCTGGCGATTTAAGCAAAATGTGATACTGTTTTGTTCCTTCTACTTCTTCAATTATTTTTGTATTATATTAAAGTATTTTTGTCAATATTTATTAACTTGTGTGTTTTTTTTTTCTATCGTTTTAAAATTGTCATGTAGATCTCAAGAACTCAAATATAGGTTCCCTGCGGTGTTGGGCCAATTTTAATTGCAAGAACAATTAAAGATTAAAAAATTAATCGATTGTATATGTGGAAAATTAAAATTAAGAATTATTTATTTGCCAGTAGTAGTAACAATTAACAATAATTACATTTAATTGTTTTGTTAATTTAAATTAAAAATAATTATAAAAACAATGCTGTATAATATAAATCCGGTATATATGTTACCGGTAAACGGTATAGATGTTACCGTATGAAATCCGTTAACAGACCGACCAATTGACTGACCGACAGACCAATCTGAATCAAGACCGACTGATCGACAGACAAACCGACCGACAGACCGATTACCCAAGACCGACCACCTGACCGACATACCGACCGAACCAACCAACTCATTTCGTTTTAATATAAAGTTAATTGCTAGTTTTATAATTGTTTCATAAAACAACTAAAAAAGTTAATTGCGATTATTTTAATTGCGAGTTACAATTGACATACGTTAATCAAATTAATTTAATTGCAAGGTGCAATGTAAAGTTCAGTAGCGTAGTTTAATTGCAGTTGCTTTTTTAGTCAATTAAAAAGACAATTGACAAATTAATTGATTCATGCCCAACACTGGTTCCCAGCCTACAACGATTTTTATCAGAATTTCTGACACCCCAAATGCTAAATATAACACTAAGTAATTTGCAATTAATACAAGTTCACAATTAATAAGATGGGGTTTGTTTTGTAATTGTGAGTAGGGTTATTCTTTTAAAGCTATTATTAATTGTTGTGAAAAAAAATTCTTTAAAGAAATGTATGTTGGCCATTCACCCAGTTAACTCTTTGAGTACATTCTCAGTTACTGAGAGTAAGTTACCACTTACTCTTGAGTACATACTAATGAAACAGTTATCATAATTTCAAGATAATAATTACTTTCAGTTAAAATCCTGATCTATATAAAAGAAACCTCTGTAAAATGTATTGTAAATTTTTTTAATTGTAAATTGTCGGGTAAGAAATTAGTTAATATTAACATTACTAGATGGCAGCACCACAATCTGACTGATAGTATTATGCATTACTTTTTGCACGGAAGAGGTTACCTCAGATGTGCTGACACTAATTATATGACTTTTTTTGTTTTAATAAGTAAATTGTTGCTTGATGTTCAACAAATGCAAATTCCCCGTTAGTTTTTAAATGTATCGAAACACGAGTTATATTTTAGTCAATCGCACTAGAGCTATTGGCGACGGGTGTCGTGTTTTAGAACCACAGCCAAGCGAGGAGCCGACACCTGAATATAGGCAACCCAACCCAAGGAAATTTAACGGGCACTCCCTTACATGGGGTATTATTCGTCGGCCATTTTGGGCTGAACGGGCCGTTTATTGGTTGGGAGTTATTTTGGCGATGGCGATGCCCGAACCCGAGCCTGGGACCTTTCGCATGCTAGGCGAGTGCCTAACCGACTGGGCTTCCCAACCCCCGTTCTCTTTACAGATTCACGACCAAGCGAGTTGTGAACGCGTTCTTTTTTCACTGATATTTTTGAGCGCTATTTCAAGGTCCACATTAGCCAAACTAAAGTTCTTAGCAAAAAAGCGAATTGTCATACTGAAAATATTGTCATAACTTTGCCTTATTTAAGTGTAGCCCATACACTCTTAAAATAAAAGAGTGAAATCCACTCCAGTTGGAGAAGTGCATTTTCGACACTGGAAAGGAGTGAATATTAACTCAGACTGAGTTAAAATCACTCGTTTGGAGTGATCCTGTTGGAGGTTTAACACACAAATGATCCACTCCTTTCGGAGAAGTGCACTTTTAAGACTGGAGGAGTGAAAATTACTCAGATTGCGTTAAATTCGCTCGTTTGTTTTAAGAATGTACCCAGTTACTCTAGTACCAATTCAAGCAAATCATACTAAAACAATAAAAACCATAGAACCAGCCAAGTAACGGTGCTAATATCTATAAAATCACATATGCGTGCTGAAACCAACCCTCAGGCAATAATCCGACTAATTTTAGTTGCGGACTATGCCAAGCAAATCCTAATCTACCACCACATCTAGTAATACAACAAAAGAAAAAAATGGCGGAACTGGGTATACTACAACTAATGATTGTGGGAAAACAGCTGAGACAATGGCGACCTTGGCGACATCCCGCCACGCCAAACCCCCATCTTGATCAGTAGGTGACATTGAGATCCGTTTGCGTAGCTGTCTATTTCGCTGCCCCTATGTTGTCCCACTCCCCCACATAATAATGAACGACGTCGTGTTTAGATATCCTTAGGCGACCCGGCGTCCCCATTTGCTGATTTTTTTAAAAAAAAACCTCCCCCCAAAAAATTAACACGTTAATTAGTTCCGAAATTGACCTGGTTCGATTGAAGAACATCCAAGTATCAGTTTTTAGCCAAAAAATGAAGTCGAACGAGGTTCAATACGATATTAGAGTTCAATAAAAAAATATATTTTAATTTTTTCAAACTTTTCAAAAAGTTCTTTTAGAAGTTAATTTTCAAGGCATTTTTGTATAAAAAGCAATCTTTAAATAATCTGTTAACTACAAACAAGGGATAGGCCTTTTTTGTTACATTTATATCATAAAAATTTGCATTTTTAGAGTTTAAGGCTTGTCCCTAAGTAACTATTAAACATATTTTTTTAATGTCTTTGAAAAACATACTTTTTAGCATATATTTGAATGAAAAGTATGTTAAGATTAAGAAACTACGTGTAGGATTTTGCTCGGGTCTTAAGAGGATATAGGTAATTTAACACAAATGTTTTAACAAGGGGGCTTTAACACAAATGTTAGGGCTTTTGTGGGGTTTTCTTAGGCCAGCACAAATGTAGGGCTTTATATAGGAACCTAACCCCCAAGACTTTTTTCATAGTTTTAGTTTACATTTAAAATCCATCTAAAGATATGCATAAATTTATCTTAAGGGTCGTTTTTTGTTTTTTTTATAACGGCATACTTGATCAAATGATTTATTTGAATAAACTTACTTTATAACAATAACTCATTCACAAATTAACAACCTTCAGAATTTTTAAGACGATTTATAAAAACATAAACATATGAACGATCTAGTTACAAAACTCACATCGCCCTTATAACTAAGATATTGGGCCCGGTCCTTATATCTTATCTTTTACAGTTTACAGTCGTGAATGCAGTTATAGGGGCGAAGTACTGTAAAACTCTTTTTCCCCCTAGGTATGTCACATTGCAGGAAAGTGGGTTTTATCCCTGATGGGTCTACATTTAGTAGATTATTATTTATTATGCATTATATTTGCAGACTCGGCAAGTTCCCCGAAACAGAGAGAATTTTTTCTCGTCTCTCCATTATCTTGTACACTCTTAAAACAAAAGAGTGAAATCCACTCCAGTTTGAGAAGTGCATTTTCGACACCATAAAGGCATGCATATTTACTCAGACCGAGTTAAAATCACTCGTTTGGAGTGATCCTGTCGGAGGTTTAACACACAAAAGATCCACTCCAAAAGGAGAAGTGCATTTTCCAGTCTGGAGGAGTGAAATCCACTCAGACTGAGTTAAATTAGGAGTGTTTGTTTTAAGAGTGTAGCTCTGTCGTTGAGATAACGTACCCGTCTCATAAACCCAAAATCGAGGGCTCAAGTCATGTCGCTGAGTTGCTAGATTTTAAGGATGGTTAAATCGTAGCTCATACCATACGCAGCGTCATTTAAAAGATCCCTGTATTATAAATGGCTTGGGTACTTTCGTTAACATTTGTGGAGCTCAGGCTTTGTCCCACATATCTGGAGGCGCGAGACGGCGCTGTTGTTTATTAATTTCTTGTTCAACTAAACAAAATTTTAAAAGAATAATGGTAATCTTTGTTCATTTTTATCCTTTATTGAGTCAGCTATATTTTAGGTCACCATGAAATGACGAACAACTGTAAAGTTATCGCAGGATAGTTCACTATAACTTTAGATGGAACACATAGAAAGTATAAACCTGTATATACCGTAGGGGGGCACCGTGACATGCAAACATTTGTATTTGCGCATAAAATGTAAATATTGTTAAAATTTCCATAACAAGCGCCCCATTGACGTTTTAGGAAACCATAAAACGGAAATCACAATAGATCTTAAAATAGAACACTATTATAGGGGCGGAAGGGTTAAATAGAAGATACCTTGCGCAATCCAGCCGGCAAATACAGATTTTTTTTTAATGATTGTGTAAATTAGAATAGGAAGAGAGAAAAATCTGCTTCGGCAGAGTGCGTGTGTCCTTCGTTTCGATGAGCGAGTCACGTGAGTTAGTAATCGCATTAAAAAGGAATGGAAGAGTTTTTCCACGTGCGCTGGCAACCTGCCATGGCGGGAAACGGGAACCTTGAAAATGGCGCCTTTTTCCTGCTTTCTGTCACGGGAGAACAAACAATGCCGGGGGAAAAAAGTGGTAGGGATGCGTAATTATGCTTTTTTCTTTTTTCCAGTTTTAATTTGGTCGCCGAAGATAGATTGTAGCGCGTATGGTGTAAATAAAATTAGTGAGGTGTCATTGTGTCGAGTCATTACTACATACTTTATTTGTATAAGTCGTTCTTCATACTCCATTAGTATATATAACTATACAGTATATGTTATTGACTATCCATTAGTATATGACTCGCTATCCATTAGTATATGTACTATAAGTCATTCGTCATGCTTCATTAGCATATTACGAGCAAATCCATTATCCCCAAATAGACAACTAAGAAAAGGTTTGGTTGGTTTGAATTATCATCGCACTAGAGCTGAACGAGAGCTATTGGCGACGGGTGTCATGATTTACAACAGCAGTCGAGTGACGATGACGAGCTGGCCACTTGCAATGGCGGGAAAAAGGAGCTCGGACGAACATTGAAAAAGGCGCCTTTTCCTGCTTTCTGTCACGACTCACGAGAGGTTAGGTTAGGTTTGAATTATCGTCACACTAGAGCTACACGAGGGCTACACTGGTCAACAGTGAAAATGCGAATGAGATGAAAGTACCCAATTCTGAATGATTTCGACGTGCTAAACACGAATATCACCTTAAAAAGTGAAAGTTAGCTCTTGTTTTTGAGTTACGGTCGTTTTTTCATTGCGTAGGATACAGCGAAATGCAGGAGCGCACCAAACGCAAAATTAATGAAAGTCAATTTTGTTTACAGAAAACCTCCGAATTTGAGGCTAATACAGATTTTATTTTATATTATCAACCTGGGAGTGGGAAGAAATGATAACTTTCAAGGTTTTTGCAACCATATTAGCAGCTAAACAACCCCTTCTAAGCAACGTAATTGTTCTCATCTCAAGAGGTGCAGAATAAAAAGCAATAAATTCCTTGTATTTCGCACTTGGTTGTTTTAGAAGCTGTAGAATATCAAAAATTAGTATTAGTAATAAATCTATAACTGTAATGCCTTGTAAATGCATTAATAAAGCTAATAACTTCTGTTATATTTGCGGCAAAGTGCAATTTTTTGAACACAAAAAGGGTCATCACTGTGCAAAAGTAAAGAATGCTTATCATTTGTATTTTGGTTTCAAGATGGGAGACTAGGAATAATTTCGGGACTCCTCACTTATGTAGTTAAACTTGTGTAGCAAATTTGTCACTTTGACTTCACCTGGGACAAGAGATAGTGCCGTATGCTATATAAAATTTAATTGGAAAAAAAAACGGAATGTCATTTTCTAATTAAAAGGGAACCAACAAATCAGATTAATGACTTATTTCTGCATCATCTCATTGGTTAAATGAGGTGTTATTTAGAAAAAGCTAAATGTTAAATAGCCTAACATTCCTTCAACTATGTGTCCGGTCCAACACGATACTACTTACTAAAAAGTCTCCAATATTTTTTATAGTTTTAACGAGGATAATAGCCATGCGTCTGCTAAATATGCTACAGCTTCTAAAAACAACCATGAAGAAATGTGAGAAATTTATTGCTCTTTTTTTTCTGCACCTTTTAAAGTGAGAACAATTATGTTGCCTATTGGGGTATTAAGCTGCGAATGTGTGTAAAGTGTAAAAATTCTTGTAAATTATCATCTCTTACCAACCCCATGTTGATAATATTAAATTAAACCTGTATGAGCAAAATTTAGGAGGGTTTCTGTAAACAAAATGGACTTTAATAAATTTTGTGTTAGGTGCACCCATGCATTTCGCCGTATCCTATTGCAATGAAGAAAACGACCGTAACTCAAAAACAAGAGCTAACTTTTATTTTTTAAGGTGATATTCGAGTTTAGCACGTTGAAATCATTTAGAATTGGGTACTTTCATCTGATTCGCAGAAAATTTTTAAAATTTTGTTGTCCAGTGCTATTGGCGACGGGCGTCGTATTTTAGAACCACAGTCAGATGACGAGCCAACACCTGAATAGGCACCCAACGCAACCGTTAAGGGCGACATCGTACGCAGCGTTAGGACTTTGAAGGATATTTTACGTGCACTCCCTTACACGGGGTATTATTCGTCGGACATTTTTGGCTGCACGGGCCGTTTATAGGTCGGCAGCTAAACACTCTTAAAACAAAAGAGTGAAATCCACTCCAGTTGGAGAAGTGCATTTTCGACACCCTAAAGACATGCATATTTTCTCAGACTGAGTTAAAATCACTCGTTTGGAGTGATCCTGTCGGAGGTTTAACACACAAATGATCCGCTCCAAGAGGAGAAGTGCATTTTCCAGTCTGGAGGAGTGAAATCCACTCAGACTGAGGTAAATTGGGAGTGTTTGTTTTAAGAGTGTACGACTCACGAGAGAGAAAATAATGCCGGGCAAAAGTAATAGGGGTGCAATTTTATATTTTTTTTTCTAGCTCTAATTTGGGAGCCGAAGATAGATTGTATCGCGTATGGTGTAGATAAAATTAGTGAGGTGTCATTGTGTCAAGGCATTGCCTACTTCATTAGTATATTAGTCGTTCTTAATATTCGTTAGTATTAGTACTTCATATTTCGTTAGTATTTTCCTGCAACGAACAAATCCATTGTCCCCAAATAGAAAACTAAGAAAAGAACAACTTTCTCGCCAGCTCGACACTACTTTAGATTAAGCTTATTAAAATTATTAATTTTTTTAAAAAGTAGGTTAAAATAAAGTATAGCATATTATAAATATAGAAATAAAGTATGTATATTACAATTTATTTTATACGACAACAATCATTGCAAAATGGCTCCTTTGCTTTTCGTCACGGAAGAACAAACAATGCCGGGGAAAAAGTGATAGGGATGTATTATGTTTTTTTAGTTCTAATTTGGTCGCCGAAGATAGATTGTGGCGCGTATGGTGTAAATAAAATTAGCGAGGTGTCATTGTGTCAAGTCATTGCATACTTCATTAGTACTAGTCGTTCTTCATACTTCGTTAGTATATTACGAACAATCTATTGTCCCCAAATAGGAAACTAAGAAAAGACCAACTTTCTCGCCAGCTCGACACGACTTTTGAATAGGCTTATTAACATTATAATTTTTAAAAAAATAATAATAATTAAATTATAGGGTTTAGAATTTATAACGTAAAAAGTGGAATGTATTATAATCGTTCAGTACTTTTGTCACTGACTTTCATAGCCAACTAATACGCTCATTAAAAAAAATCAGAAAAAACAATTTTAATAAGTACTTTTTAATCCAGGCCACTCGGAACCAGGGCCGGATTTCTAAATAGGCTAAGTAGGCTGTAGCCTAGAGAGGCGAATTTTTTGGGGAGACAAATTTTACGACCAATACAACGCATTCGGCATAAAAAAATATTAAGATAGGAATATTTTTAAGAGAGAAATTAAATAATTGACTTTAATGCGTAAACCTTTAACGTATATATAGTGCTAATATTTTGTAGCAAACATATTGCACCCACTTCTCCCGTATTTTGAAGTTGGAGGGAAAATAGTAGAGCAGTTTAAAAAAATTCGCCTTCTCGGAACGTTAAAAACTCTTCTATTCATTTTATTTCATGGTTGCAGACTTAATATCCCAATAAAAAATAAGAATAAAATGCCTATAAATTAGGGTTGCCCTCACAATTTATATAAAATCGTTGATGTACTAAAGGCAGGCCTGCTGTGACGAAAGCGGCCCTGGTCAAAGCGAACCTTCTATTTGCACAACCTCGGTGCCGGAAGTTTCTGGAAAAAGAAGGAAAATGGGGGAGGAGAATATTCCAGATTTATCTCTGGTTCCTGATGTCGGCCTCTTTTCAAGTCGGGAAACCTCTTTTAACGCATGCAACAAGAAACGTGGCTATGCATAAATGAGGGTTCTCAGAAACAGTTACTAAGTTTGCAATAAGATACATAGTTCTCGAGAAATTGTAAAAATGAATGGGCAGAAAACTAGGTCGTTCTGCTGTTACTAAGGGTCTGTTAAGTTATAGTTTTTTTTTTTTTAAATTTAGACATTGGCCATTATACGAGCAATCATACATAAACGTTTCCTTGGGGGGACTCACATAATTTTCCTAGATCTGTTTTATCTTAGATCTGTTGAAAACGGCACTTTTAAAGTGCAACAAATATAGTAAAATTAAAGCTCAAGAAAAAGGCGAAACTTGTTATCGATGAAGTTAGTATAATATGTTCATTGACACAAAATCTCAATTTTTTCAAAAATGTCACTTAGCACGTTCTTCCACTAAGCTCTTCAATTGTCTACCTGTTGCCATTCTCGACTAACAAAATTCAACCCGGTAAACAACATAATTTCTGAAATTCAAAGAAACCGGCACACAGGAACCTACGAATTTGGCCTCCTAAGTTTCCAATTATCGGCGCTCACTTACACCCCTAATATATTAGGCAAGGGAACAACTAAGTACAACCGAAGAGCTTAGTGGAAGAACGTGCTAAGTTACAAAAAGGTGAAGACGAGAAAATGAGCTTTAAAGTTTTTCATTTGCTCTTAGATACGTTGAAAATCGGAACTAACAAAAGGTAAAAAGATGTAATCAGCTTCAATTTTATGAATAGGGGGAATATTGTTATCTTTATAGGATGAAATAATATGTTCATTGGACATCCGTACAAACTTAAAAATTCTTTATTTCAGTATGGTCCGTTCTAATTTAGAATACCGTATAGTAGCCTCATATGGGACTCATATTATGACAACAACATAAAATTAATCGAATGAGTCCAAAATTGTTTTCTTCGTTTTCTATATTTTTAAAGATTTTTCATACTAGTTCTTTTGATCTCTCCTCATTCGATCTGCGTAACATTTTTAATATCTCGACCCTTAAATCTAGGCGTGAAGTTTCCTGTAATCTTTTTCTCCATAAATTTCTAAACAATAGAATTGTTTCCAACTGCATAACTAGTACTGTACATCTCTTTATTCCCAATAGATTTCCACGTAATCGCGGAATATTTTCTCATAGCTCTTCCCATTACAACTATATTCAAAATTCCTGTTTATATAAGTTTTATAAAATTAACAATAGCTATTCTCACGACCTAGATATTTTTCACATGTCTTTTAATGATTTTAAAGCTAACTGTTTCCAACTTTTATCTGTGTAATGTGTTTGTCTGTTTTTAATGTGTTTTCTTGTTTGTTTCATTTCCTAATTGTTTGTTCAACTTCAATGTGCATTGTAATTGGATTGTTTATCTGTAATGTGCATTTCCAAACTGAATAAATAAATATAAATTTTTTTTCAAAAGTGTCACTTAGGACGTTCTTCCACTAAGATCTTCCAATCCTTTTTCAAAGAAAAACCCAACGTGCAAACTGCTTTACATGACCACAGGGCTACAAATAAATAAATCCACGAAATAAAAGGGAGAAGCCCACATACGGAAACAAAAGCCCAACACCTGAAGGATCTTTTTCCTGAAACTTTGGTAAAAGGACAGATAGAGGTCAGGGAGGGATAAACAAAGGAACCACGCCGACTTGGAAAAGTTAATAAATATAAAAAAAAAAGCAATGCAACTATCATTACCTTTTTTTTACGGATGAGAGAGAAAGATTAGTGCATTTGGGTTCTTGTAAAGCAACTGTTTTTAAATGAGTAGGTTTTCCGGTATTCCGGTCCGCTTTGGAAATCCCATTGGGTTGTTTCAGAGGACGAAATTCGTCCAGATTTCTTCTTGGGATGGGTGCTCCGATTGTCTTCTGTTCCCACGTGATATGGATTCACCATCGAAACTCGATAAATACACTTTTTTTTATATTAACATGGTATGGTATGATACATATATATTCCAGCTTGTGTGCTTGTTCAGAGAACCGCTTATAAGCTTTCGTCAGGTGGGACAGACACAGAAAGAAATTTTACAGTCACAAAGAAATGAATAACACACAGACAAATAACAACATTTATTGACTGTCACAAACATCCATGCCTAACTGGGATTCGAACCCGACCCCAGCATCTCCAAAGGCTAGTAAACCAACCATTCAGCCACCGAGGCGGCTTATATTAACATTTCCGCTGCCATAATACCTAATAATAATGCTTAATACCTAAAATATTTATTTTCCTCTTTTTTTTCTCTCTAATGGGGCTGCAACATTGACGGTCAAGCCTTTTGCAAACTCGACATGTTCCCCAGAACCGAGAGTCATTTTTTGTGGCTCCATCTAGGCTACTATCGGTACCAATTTTGACGATCAGATTACAATGAATCTGAGCTCTCTGTGGATGTTTAAGTATGCCGAGATTTAATTTTTAATGAGGATAACCCAAGCTAGGCCATCCAGGGATCTTTTATATGCCACATGACATTCGTGTCCAAAATTTTGATACCTGAAACATACCCATTGTTAAATATGATACGAAAATCCAGAAAATAGATAAAATTCTGGCAATGCCTTGTTAAAACCGCAGAGGAGGCAGGTCTGCACTACACTCTTAAAACAAACACTCCTAATTTAACTCAGTCTGAGTGGATTTCACTCCTCCAGACTGGAAAATGCACTTCTCCTTTTGGAGTGGATCCTTTGTGTGTTAAACCTCCGACAGGATCACTCCAAGCGAGTGATTTTAACTCAGTCTGAGAAAATATGCATGTCTTTACGATGTCGAAAATGCACTTCTCCAACTGGAGTGGATTTAACTCTTTTGTTTTAAGAGTGTAGAACTACTCGAAACTATTGGCGAAGTGTCTCGTAAGTGACGCTCTGCTCTACCATATACGATTTTTTTCCTCTGCTCGATACACTTTTTTTTTCTCAAGAGAGCTGCCTTTTGATGACTCGGCATATTCCACAGAGAGGACTGAGAGATATTTACTGTGGCACCATCAAAGCAGCTCTTTCCACTAATTTTGACGCAATGAATTTGATTACAATAAATCGGAGCTCTCTGTGGATTGTATGCCGAGAGAACCCAAGCCAAATTGGTGCTCAAAGGATCTTTCACACATGCCACATAATCATATGACATGCGTACCGACCATTTCCCCATCCCGAAAATCTACCGACCCAACCTGGGCTCGAGCCCGCAATCCTGGACACAAGCGACGAGTACGTAATACCTCGCAGCCAGGGCCCGATCATGACCAGTTGGGGCCCAAATCGCCAGTTGAGCTGTTCGACAAGTACAAAACAAAAAAAAGCATTTTAATGATGGTTTGGTTTATTTGAACAAACACACTCTGGGGTACTAACAATTCAAAACTATGATTTAAAATTACTTTTATGTAAAAAAATGATTTTGTTAACTTTTGTAAAACAAAATGCATAGGTTTACAACCAATTTTGGGGGGCCCCCTAAAATCAGGGGCCCAAGGCCCGGGCCTTGTAGGCCTATAGGCAATGATCAGGGCCTGCTCACAGCCATTGAGCCGGCTGTCCGAGATACTCTAAAATCGAGTAACAAATAACATGAAGTGATCTCTTTAACCAGTGGTCGGTGTGTGTAGAGAAAGGGGCAAACCACTAAATTGCCTATCTGACGCAATAAAATGCGCGTAATTATATGCGTTTCTTTCTAGCCCCCCTCCTGGTTTTTTTTAATATTATTATTGCCAAGGGAACCTGCGTGTAGCCACGCCTGAGCGGTTTCGCAACAAAACAGGAAATCGTACGATTAATTTCCGCGTTTTTAGGGTCTACTGAGGAGGGGGGTTGTTGTTTGTTTTCGGTACTTAGTTAGACGCCCTGTTGTAGCTGGAAAGACGCTGCGTGTATAGGTAACTGGTGCATGTTAAATCAATTATTGATCTAAAAAAGTCATTGGGTATATTCATGTATTTAGATTCCGTTGTAGAATATGGGAGAAAAAAAGTGAGGTTTCAAGTGCCCCCTGATAAATATCATAGTTATAAGAGCTTAGTAGAACATGATACGTGAAATTTAAGGGAAAAAATGAGACGTGTTAATTTTTTGTGAGGAGGTTTTTAAAAAATTTCCCCAAATGGGGACGCCATACTTCGCAAGAGGTTAAAGATGGCAAGATTCCATCTTTCCATGGGTTATTACGTATATTTTTTAACTTTTGAAAATGGCGTTTTTAGCAAAGTGCAAACGAAAAGCTTCAAAGCCCATTTTCCCCTCTCCACTTTTTTTGTCACTTAGCACGTTCTTCCACTAAGCTCTTCAATTGACATAAACATCAATTTTGTGAAGAGCAGGTTGGATCGTTTTTTTGCCTTAATTAGCTGTTACACAATGAAGTTAAAGAAGCCAATTGTTTTTCTAAATTGAGTACAACTTAAATTTAAAAAGGTTAAAATCGTCCTTGTTTGCTTTTGTAAACAGTAAAAAATTAGCTAAATTTACCAAAACAAGTGTTGGGGATACATTTTTGTGGCATTAGAAGTGAGGGGACGCATGACCAGTTTCTTGAAAAGTGGGGGGATGCGTTATCCCGCTTCTTTACTCACCTCTCTATTCCTTGTCTATTCTAGAATGTGAGCCCCGAAAGAATTTTCATCCCCCATACCCGAATGTGGTTTTCTTCGAAACGGCGTAAGCGCGTTTTCCCCCCACTTGGGTTTGAATGGTTCGGATTGTTAACCTCACAACAGAAACTCAAACGCGTTAGGTTTAGAAAAGCGATGCTCCCCCGTTTCCTAGAAAACCAAGCGAAGGGATGGGGGAAGAAAGTCGTTTCGAGGCTCGCATTGTAAATATACAAGGTATAGTTCTGGATAAATTAAAGGCCAGTATCAAGCTACACTTCTTAGTTTCGACTTTGAATAGTACTTTCTTCCAGAATAAATTTGGGCTGAGGAGCCCAGTCGGTTAAGCACTCGCTTAGCATGCGGAAGGTCCCAGGTTCGGGTCCGGGCATCGCCAAAATAGCTGCCGACCTATAAACGGCCCGTGCAGCCAAAAATGTCCGAAGAATAATACCCCGCGTAAGGGAGTGCACGTAAAATACCCTGCAAAGTCCTAAACGCTGCGTACGATGTCGCCCTTAACGGTTGCGTTGGGTGCCTATTCAGGTGTTGGCTCGTCACTTGACTGTGGTTCTAAAATACGACGCCCGTCGCCAATAGCCCTCGTGTAGCTCTAGTGCGACGATAATTCAAACCTAACCAGAATAAATTTTGGTGGAATAACACAAACTACACGTTTTTAGATAAAGAACATCGAATAAAAACAGTTTATGATAGCGTTTGAACTTTTCAAATTAAATTAGACTCAGTTCAAGGACAATTGAAACGTACACGTGTTAAAAGTTAAAAACAAATGCAGTCTGAGACGCGTCCAGTTTGAGCGTTCGCACGCTTTGAAGAACGCCAAATCAGCTAAAGAACATTTTTTTTAATGCTTTGTTGTGGAATACTTTCTTTTTTCATGGCAGCTGCCGAAATAAACCACCACGCCCGTTTCTAGTTTGTAACACTTTGTGGTTACAGTTAGAAGATGAGATTGTTTATGAATTGTTTAATTATCTTGTTGTAGACTTCTCTGTGGGATTGGCGAGATTTCCAAAATCAATTTAGGGATGTTTTGTCTTTACTTGTCGCAACTTGCTATAACTTGTTGATTTTTGATCTCTATTAGCATCAATTTGGGCTTCTATGTGTGGATGATTCATAAAATGGCTGGACTGGGTTCTCCAAACTTTTTCACTTTAGGGCCAGATAGAAATTCTAGATCCAGTCATGCGGGATTAATACATTGCAAACCTTTGTAAGTAGGCAGGTTTGAATTATCGTCGCACTAGAGCTATACGAGGGCTATTGGCGACAGGCGTCTTTTTTTTAGAACCACAGTCAAGTGACGAGCCACCACCTGAATAGGCGCCCAACGCCACAGTTAAGGGCGACATCGTACGCCAGCGTTAGGACTTTGGAGCATATTTAACGTGCACTCCCCTACACAGGGAATTATCGTCGGACATTTTTGGGCTGCACGGGCCGTTCATAGGTTGGCAGTTATTTTGGCAATGCCCGGACCCGAACCTGGGTCCTTTCGCATGCTAGGCGAGTGCCTAACCGACTGGGCTCCCCAGCCCTCAAACCTTTGTAAAAGAATTTTTGAAAACTTGATTTGCCGAATCTATAACGCAGAAAAAAAATTTAAAACTTATTTTAATGAGTTTCACTATAAGAGCTACATAATGAAGTAAAAAAAGATCTGTATGACGTTTTATATTTTAACTGAATAACAATATAAATTTTAATGCATCTAAAATTCGTCATTACGAAATCTCAATATCTGTCTCTTATGTAAACATTTACAAGTACTCAAACTTAAAAATCTTTTGAAAGACGAACATTCTTTAATACAGCAATCGGTGTAACCTTTGTGGTTTACAATAACGAGTCGTTTTACTTTTTCATACACTTAATGCAATAAAAAGGCTAACTGGAACGTGTTCTTTTCCTTTTTGCTTATACGTACTTTTTGCGAGAATATTTTCCCCAAAAGCTTAAATGAGTGTTCTGGTTCCCCTATTTAAAATACTACTAACAAGAAAGAACGAACGTAGTTCTGCCGTCTGTATATTCTCAAATTACTTTTGTTAGTAAATTAAAGGAGCGAATTTAAAAAAAAAAAGACTCTTAATGTTGAGTTTTAAGCATAACAACCAGTCACAAGTGCGACAAAATTAATTAGGTGGTTATAAAACCTTCTAAATGCCTCATCAAAATGATGTATGGCAATTAACATCTGGTACTTTGGAACCAAGAGACGCAGTTGTGAGTATCTTAAACAAGGAAGTACTTAGAATGATTTCTATTCCGCACATGCCTAATAAATTAAAATATGGGAACTACTTTTTGCGAGAATATTTTCCCCAAAAGCTTAAATGAGTGTTCTGGTTCCCCTATTTAAAATACTACTAACAAGAAAGAACGAACGTAGTTCTGCCGTCTGTATATTCTCAAATTACTTTTGTTAGTAAATTAAAGGAGCGAATTTTAAAAAAAAAAGACTCTTAATGTTGAGTTTTAAGCATAACAACCAGTCACAAGTGCGACAAAATTAATTAGGTGGTTATAAAACCTCCTAAATGCCTCATCAAAATGATGTATGGCAATTAACATCTGGTACTTTGGAACCAAGAGACTCAGTTGTGAGTATCTTAAACAAGGAAGTACTTAGAATGATTTCTATTCCGCACATGCCTAATAAATTAAAATATGGGAACTAAGTATTAAAAAAATGCAACATAAATCTACTGACATTTACATTCCTAGTTACATGAGCTGATAAAATTTTGAGAGTAATTAAATGTAGAGTAAATACTCACACAGTCACACATTGAGTAGTTACTCACTAACTTTAAAATCGAAATGCTCTTGGCTAATTTATTTTTGTTCAATGTTTAAAAAAATTCAGTAAAATAAATGATTTAATGAAAAATTAGTCTGAAAACAAATGTTGTATTCCTATAAAGACAGCGTAAATACAATAATTATTGAATTTTTTAAGAACCTGTAGAATTGCCAAGTGGTAACCTACATAGACCAATACGTTAGTTTTTCAAAGTTATTGATATTTATACACAACTAGGGAGACTTTTGCTTAGGTTAGGTTTGAATTATCGTCGCACTAGAGCAACACGAGGGCTATTGGCGACGGGCGTCGTATTTTAGAACCACAGTCAAGTGACGAGCCGACATCTGAATAGGCACCCAACGCAACCGTTAAGGGCGACATCGTACGCCGCGTTAGGACTTTGAAGGATATTTAACGTGCACTCCCTTACACGGGGTATTATTCGTCGGACATTTTTGGCTGCACGGGTCGTTTATAGGTCGGCAGCTATTTTTGGCGATGCCCGAACCTGGGACCTTTCGCATGCTAGGCGAGTGCCTAACCGACTGGGCTCCCCAGCCCCCATTTAAGTTTTAAATATAGTCACTGTTGGAGAATACTATTTTTAGTTTAATGAAAGATATTCAAACACATTTCAGCAATGGCTGTTACGAATCAAGAGATGTGATAATCAAAAGGATACCACATCCTTTAACTCTGTGTAGGAGTATGCATTTCAAATGTGTCGACCTTTAAAATGTCATTGCACTGTTTATAAGAAAATGCAATTCCGTTTCACGTCCTAATGTCAAGACAAGGTTAATAAAAAAAAAAAACGCTTTCATTGCGGGATGGACACTTCCTGTGACAAAAGTGTTTCCTTTATAGAACAAAGGATTTGTTGGACATTGGATTAATGTCTCACTAGAGCTACCCATCTAAATGATCATATTTTATGTGCTCGTAAATAGAAAAAAAAACAATGGGTGGTTAATTTGGTACGGTCGAATGAACGCGCTAGAGCTACATGAGGGCTATTGGAACACCTTTTTATATAAGAAGGCACTCAAATATGGCAGTAAAAGTTGTCCTATCAAACCAATCAAAAGCCAAAAGCATTACCAGGGCGGAAATGAAACAAATTTGAAGCAAAAATGTTATCTAGTTATTTAATTACAGATATTTAAAGTTTTAAAATGCCAAAAATGTAATGGAAGATGGCGACACTACCTTAAAACTTTATAAATTAATAATTAAATAACCGGATGTTATTTTCGTTTCAATTTTGTTTTAAATTGATGTTATGATGATTCACATGCATGGTGAAAATGAGACAATATGGCACAGCAATACTTCTGTGAAAGTTGTAATTTCAAAACTAATGCATTAGCTCTCCGGGTTGACTGTTCCTCTTAAAAGTTTTGATTTGGACGATTGAATTAAAAAAATCACATTTTTTTTCCTCAGACACTTTTAAGAGGGACCGTGAGACCCATAGAGCTAATGCATTAGTTCTGAAATCACAACTTTTGAAAAAGAATTGCGTTGCCATATTATCCCATTTTCACCAGGTATGGGATCCATCATAACATCCACTTAAAATAAAACTGAAAAGAAAATAACAACCGGTTATTTAGTTAATAATTGATAAAGTCTTAAAATAGGGTCGCCATATGCTGGGCATTGGGGGGGAGGGGGGCATTTTAAAACTTCAAAAACATATAGTTAAATAACCAGATAACATTTTCGTTTCAAATTTGTTTCATTTCGATGTTATGTTGATTCCAATGCTTGGGGAAAGAGGGCTAACATGGCAAAGCAACACTTCTGATGTGGAAGTGGTGATTCCAAAACTAATGCCAATTAACTCTAAGCCCCCCCCCCCCTCTTAATGAAACAGCACTACAAATAAAAGTTCAAGTTTCCTGAAGATCTCATAAGTGAAAGAATGTAGCTAAGTACCTATAAGATGATACGTAAACAGTTATGTGAAGGCCATCTCTTTGTGGTTTAGGTTTCTCGGAATTTTTAAAGAAAAATAGAAACGCCCTGGAATTGTTTCTGGCTGTTTTCCGAGAAATAATAAAGTTACAATTCACTAAATTAGAAACATGTTATCTAAATTGTGAATTATTATGTCATTTTACGGAATTCTATCACAATGTCATTTATACATATTTAAATGTATGTCTTTAATAAAGTTTTTAAATATGAAAAAATGTTGATGACTAATATTTACCATAAGTTCTAGAATTTAAAAAATCGTATTTTGTGACAGTAAACTGTGGAAAGAATAACAAAAAAAGTTTCCTCATAAAAATTAGCCATCATTTTTAATGTATCATTTTTAAATTTTCTCAATACTAATCCCATCTTGAACGCGGGAGCAGGCGCAGGCTATTGACGACAAATTTCAATCATGATTATTTTTTCAGGAGTATCTCTGCCGTAGGCAAATTTGGGATTTAAGTAAATCGAGTGATCTCCGAATCAAATCTAAAAGGTTTGGCACACTTTGAAAAAAAAAATCTGGTTCATTGGGATATTAATTTTTTAAAAAAAAATGTTTGGGTATAAAATATCCTGTGCTTCGTATATGTTCTTATTGTTTAAAATAATTTTTTATAGCTTACATTTACATTATATTATATTGATTTTTCATGGTTAAATTTTTCCATTGCGAGAGAGCGATTTCATCTTTAACCCTTTCAGTCCCATTCTTATTGTCCTCCATCTCCCATCACGATCTTCCCTTGCTCACCACATGACGCTTACTCATCAAAAAAGAAAAAAAGAAAAAATTAACAAAATCGTCTGATTAAACACGCAACTCAATTCGATTTGCATTCTGTTTGTACTTTGTTTCAGCTGCGTTGACGGATAAAGGCTTTTTTGGAACAAAACTGTGAGACCGGAAGCGGAAAAGAAAGTTTTGGACTTCCGGCTGATTTTGTTGACGAATTTTAGAAGCTTGTTGCCGTAAAAATCTGCATCTGCGGCGATATAAAAGAGAACACCTGGTGTTTATCAAGGGTTTTCGGCGCATAAATTAACAATTAAACCCCATCACATTGTTTGGAAACAGCTCAACTCTTGGATTTAAATTAGAATATACACTCGAAAGTTGTAAAACCACTTCCAGGAAGTTCATTGATGACTTGATGAGATACGAGTTGCAATTAAATGCAAGAATTGCTGAAATGTGTAGTCATTCATTCTTTTTTTTTAAACCCATAAAAAAAATTTTAATACAATTTACTTGTTTCAGGTACTTCAGGTCTTTCAGGTTTCTTTTACTTGTTTCTTCCAACTTTCATTCCTGGACTTTTTTCGATTGATGCTCCAATTGGTGTTCAGTTCCCACTTGAAGTTGATTCACCATTTATTTTTTTCTCCAATGGGGCTGCAATATTGGCGGTCAAAACATTGGAAAAATCGGCATATTACTTAGAACTGAGAGCCATTTTTATGTGGCACCCTCTACGACTCTCGCTACCGATTTTGACGCTCAGATTACAATGAATTTGAGCTCTCTGTGGATGTTAAAGTATGCCGAGATTTAATTTTGCCGAGAGAACCCAAGGCAAATGGGTACTCAAGGGATCTTTTACATGCCACATAATCATATTTCATGCTGCGTGCCCAAGATGTTCCCATCCAGGAAATCCGACGAAAAGTGATACTTTTGTATAAGATACATCACTTTTTAATGTAAGGAAAGATAGGAGGATAAGGTTTGAAAAATATTTGGAAAGGACCACTCTATAACTACTATGGTGAAAGACACGACCAATTATAACAATACAATAATATTACAATATCATTTTTATTATTTCAGTGGCAACACAAATGATGAATGAAAATAAAATTCCTTCTCGAACCTCGACTGGTAAATCAATGTCACGTGGGAACAGAGCACCGATCGAAGGAAGAACAGGATGGAAATTGGAAGGAAATACGTCTCCCGAAAGTAGCCAATTGCAAACTAATGAAATGAAAGCAAAAATAAATAAAATAACTATAGGTTAAAAAAAATAATTTGGTGCCAGATAGCCCCATCACAACCAACCAAACTATAGCCATCAATCAAACATCTTTGGATGTATATTATAATTTTATTACCAAAGGTACTGCCTGCAAAATATTGCATAGATAGTATATCCATATAATACTATACTTCCAGGCCACCTTTATTTGAAACACTTTAGGGATGGAAAACCGAAACCGGTTATTTTTTACCCCGGTTTTGACGAGAAAAAAACTGTTTTTTCACAAAGCCGGCCAAGGTTCAGTAAAACCGAAAACCATTTGAAACACCGGGGTTTTGTCTGAAAAACCGCCATCCCTACCGTTTCTTATTTGGCTGGCGGCGAGTATAAATATAAGGAAATACAGAAAAATTCGCGGAATAATCTCGGACCTTGAAATGACGCTTCCTACCTAAACACAGATATTATGTTCGAGACCCGGTCGCCACTGAAGACCTACCGAGTATATGCGGAGTACGTGCTCGTAAAATCTGTTGGGTCCGAAAGTCCTGTGGTCGGTCATTGCGCAGTTCACCATGGGTACAGGTTCCTGGAGAAAATTTCCCTCCCCTTCAGGGACATGTCTAAATTGTGGAGGTGGCGACAGATGGCAGCATCTGTCATTTGTGTATGTGTGCGTCTTGTGTTGTCCTACTTGACGATGGTTTATAAGCGGGTCCTTGCGACCAAGCACACAAGCCTGAAAATATATGTCAAACCAACCAACCAACCAGATATTATGAATGATAAATGAGATATGGCCTCTCTCGTGGACCTTTGTAATTGGAATTTTTTTCTGTTTCCAGATCTTCTTTTAAACAGCATCTTTCAGCTCAAGATAACTTGTTACTCAGGGTAAGGTACAACACGCGTTTGGCCATGGAACAAAAAAAAACTGCCCCTCGCAATGGGGTGTCGCATGACGAACACAAATAAAAAGAGTTTACCTTGGAAAAAGATTCTTGGAAAACGATACCCGGATGTCGATTGTTCCACACGTGGAATTGCAAATGCTACCTGGGGGGCTGGGAAGGGTATCCGCGGATTTACAATGTCGTTTATAGTTATGGTCAATGCCGGCCGGATTTCGGCCTAGGCCTATAAGGTTCGGGTCTAGGGGCTGAGTAAGGAAGGGGCCCTTAAAAAGTTAAAATCGTCGGACAGAAGAAAGTTCG
Organism: Hylyphantes graminicola; assembly: GCA_023701765.1. Taxonomy (NCBI): domain Eukaryota; kingdom Metazoa; phylum Arthropoda; class Arachnida; order Araneae; family Linyphiidae; genus Hylyphantes; species Hylyphantes graminicola. Next base: position 16,194,304 of record CM043116.1, read on the forward strand.
TTGTGTCTAAGAGAAGAAATGTCGCTTAATAAAGTCGATTTAAAATTATATGTCTCCTGTACTAGTGTATTTAATTTGCTAAATTTCCAAATGAGTTTCGAGATGGTGGGGAGCTCCAAGTGTCAAGTGACTGTGTCTGTGTCTTTAAATCCGGCACTGGTTATGGTCTTGCTTTTGGTTTGGTTGGATTATCGTGTCATAAAATCTACTTTGGAGCAATTTGAGACGAGTTTTTTTTTCATTTTTCTTAAACTTACATAAATTTCTAGCATTAGTTTAACCCTTTCAGTCCCAAAAATTTACTACAGAGACACTGATACACTACAGAAACATCTGATATTCATCAAATAAGCTTATTTTAGGTCAAAAATAAGAGTTCCACAAGAAAAAAAAATCATTTTAATTTTTATATGGTTTTCGAAATAATGCCAAAATTTTTTAACTGTGGAAAACAACAAAATAAGAAAATATATATTACCTAAAAACACTTCGAGTTATATATTTTAAGGTATCTGACCATATTATTAAAAAAATTAGGAATTTTTTTTAACCGAAAAAGTTTAAATTGTGTTTTAAATATGTGGAACTGAAGTGAACCTTTGAAAAATCAGGTGAAATTTTTGTTAGCTATTTTCTAAATAAAAAAAATAGTAGTTCTGACTTCTATTGAGATTAATGTAAAATATTGACCAATAGAACAAAGTGTGAAGAATCGAATGATGCGCGTTTCGATGTCATAAGCATAACGGTACAAAAACATTTAGAAAAAAATATTGAAAGTGATGATTCCAAATGGCATCACTGGGACTGAAAGGGTTAAGGAAAGTTCATCTTGGAATATTGCTTGTTTAAATCAACATTTCACATTAACGAGATCCAGTCGCCATCTACAAATTAAGGGGATGTCCGACCGCATCCTTTTCTTCCATCCCCAAGTCCCCAGCTGTTTTCCATTGAAAATAGGTCAGCTGTCACTACAGATGTTTGCATGAGATGCATTAATTAACACCGCAAACAGCTCCTCCATTGTTACTATCATTGCAATTAGGCCGTGAAGTTTCTTTGGTTGGAATAAACAGGCACTAGAGGGAGCTCTGGGCAGTGGTAGGGTTACCAGACGCCCAGTATGGGCCCGTTTCAGGTATTGAATGGCAACACAATATTGATGAAAATAAATCCTTTCTCGAGCTTCTTTAGGTTAATTCATGTCACGTGGGAACAGAGGACCAATAGGAGTACTGATTGTAAGAACACGAAAGAAAGTTGGAAGAAATTTCATCACCTGAAACAGTCCAATTGATTCGGACCGTCTGGGATTTTTATTAATACCTGGGTTTAAAATATTTTACGATCATTTTACGCAATTTTTAAAAAAATCCAATCTATTTCAAATCTGAAACCTCTCCGAAACCTTTTGAATTTCCCAAAATATTATAACTGAATCGACATTTTTAATTGCTACCTTTTATATATAAGAGTATTTTGTACTGGAAGTGTCACTACCACTAGCAAAAAAACTCCCAAAACTAAAAGATTTCCAACTATGTTTAAAATAACTTGCATAGTAGGCACATGGAAATAGTAGAACCGTGCGCTATCGTCCACTATTGTTTCTGTTGTAGATAGTGGGCGATAGCGCACGGTTTTACCATTTCTTAAGTAGGCACAGTAAAATAATATGAAAATACCGGTTTTACAAAACCGTCTTTAATCCAATAAAAAATGATTGCTTGTTGTCCCCGTCATCGTCATTTGACTATTGTTCAACTGTTGCGTTATTTAACTTGGGGTTTTCGTGTCTAGGGGCAATCCTAACTATCACCGATTCCTCACTACATGTGTTATCCGACAATGCGCCAACATCAATTTAACCCAACCAAAACAGTCGACCCTGATAGTGGGCTTTCCAGCTTAGTAACACTCCTTGCTAAAGAGGGGGTTTTACAGAACATACTCGGAAGGAAAATATTACTCGCGTATTTTAATGTGTAATTAGGTATTTTTGGGAGATATTTATCCGGTGATTCTACACGACCACCAATGAAGTTGCTTCAGATGACGTAAGATCCCAGTTTTCATTTTTGCATTTCCGAAAGTTCATTGGCTATTTCGGTTTCCCCCTCAATGCGCAGTAAAAACCGTGGATATTTAGTATTTAGGATATTTTATAGTATTTTGTAGCATATTTTATAGTATTTAGTAGTACTTTTAAGGATTTAGATAAAATTATTCTATATATTACAGTGCAATAGATTACATAAAGTAAAAAAAAAGATAAAAAAGACAGCGAAACAAACAAAAAGAGAAAATAAAATCAAAAGAAATCATCATGGAACATATTAAGCCCACAATTATTTTGCAATGCCAATATATTTCAATAGTACTAATATGAAATAATTGGATCAAGTTATCACCAAAAACAAATCTAATTAAAAAATACCAAAAAATAAAAACAATAAAAATGCCGATGAAACAGATGCCATGCATGATGGATGAGAAACATGTCCATTATGTATTCTTTTTTTTTTTAATATATTAAACTTGCACAGTCACAAGATTTTATAATGATGTCTTCAGATCATGACACTCTAAATTGAAGCAAAATCATTGCAAATCAACTGTCTTTAGGTGATTTTGCAATTTCGGGTCATGACTTTGGCGTTTTGCAATTCATTTCTAACAACTTTTGTGAAGCAATGTTTCTCAGAAGCTATATTATAAATAAAGGTTTATTGTTTAAAATGAAATTCTGTACATCACTCTTTTCTGTTGATTAAATCATTCTCGATGAAAACACCTAAGAGGCTGCCGACCCGGTAGCACAACAGTTAGGGAGCAAGCCTTTGAAGTTTATGGGTCCGGGTTCGAATCCCGGAAGGACATGGATGTTTGTGTTTGTCTCGAGTATATGTGGAATACGTGCTCCTTAAATCTGTTGGGTCCGAAAGTCCTGTGGGAGGTCATTTCGCAGTTTCCCACGGGTACAGGTTTCTAGAGACTATTTCCCTCCCCTTCAGGGACATGTCTAAATTGTGGATGGCAGCATCCGTCACGTGTGTGTGTGTGAGTGTTGTGTCTGTCTTACTTGACGAAGGCTAATAAGCGGGTCTCTGACCAAGCACACAAGCCTGAAAATACATATGTCTACCAACGAACCAAATGACCATTAATAAAGTTTATTTTTTAAAATCTTGTTCTGGGTGCATACTTATCTCTTTTATAGTTATAATTTCATATCTCATTATAAATTTTATTTTTACTGAACTATAGTATTTCCAGCAGCAGCATTGCATCCTTCGTGAGAATGAACAAAAATAGTTTATATATCACTTTTATTTTTACTTTAAATAAATTTAATAGGTTAGTTTAAACTTAGTTTAAACTTATCCTGGTAGAAGAGAATATAGATGTGGAGTTATCTATATTTTATTCGAATATCCCACAAAAACAGCTTCTTATCTGATATTATTGATAACATATTGTGTTGGAGTAAGAACTCTTATTAAAAAAGTTAGCAAAATGCGTGAGTTGACAACTTTTGTCATGGAAGTTTACCATATTTTTTCATTATCGCGTTAAAGGCATAGTTATAAATTAGAAACAATTTTTGGCTAAAGAGCAGGTTAAATGAAAGGAAATACATTTGTGAGAAAACAGTTATTTCGAAGAAAGGTAATTATTTAATGCAAATAGAAATATAAATTTATGTTGTTTTAAATAAAAAAAGAAACTTAAATCAAGTTGTTTTATTAGAGGATGCCTCGGAGAGCTGTATTCATCAATAAGCCCCAAATCAATTTTAACCCTGTAATGCATGACTTTTTTTCATCCCGAAAATACATATTTGTATCTTTAATACTCATACGTTATGGGAAAAATACTGAAAAAAATTAACTGCATTAGAATTTAAATAATTTAAAATTTTTAAATTTTTGCCATGCGGCAAAAACCAACTACCAAATTTGATTAGAATGATTAGAAAACTACTAAATATATTTTAAAATAACCCTCTTGAACTATAATATTTTTTTCAAAACTATTTATTTGTATCTAGTACAAATATATTATTATACTTTGAATACTGCTAAAGACGTAATTTCACAACAGTTAATAACTTCACTCTTTAATTTTGAATACACTTTTAATACTGTCATCTAGGAGGGTTATTAGTAACTAAAACTTCAAAATGGAAGGTGATAGATGAAAAAACACAGATTTGTCGAGAGGGAGCTCTACTTTGACAGAATAAAGTGGATTATGTTACTTGTTGGTCATATGGCAACAGCATGCATTAGAGGGTTAAACAAGTCCAGAAAAGAACACCCTGCTTTTCTAACAGCATTAGTCACAGAAAATCTTGTTATGAACATATGACCAAAAACTATTTTAGATAAGTTTTGATGTAGTACGTTTCAAACAAAAAACGGATGTTGAAAAATCTGGTGGTCAAAATGAAATTTAAAAAAAAAAGTGGAAGGAGAGATGGACAGACACGGGTACGGACAGAAAAGCGAAAAAAAAAAATGGTGTATCTCCAATGTCTAATGACACTCTTTTTAAACAAAAATTGTCCAAAAAGGGTACGGACAGATGGAAATCTCTATAATATCAATACCGTGGTTAACCCAATACCGTACATTCCATTTTTAAATTCTGCAGAATTAAAAAAGGAAAGCAGTATAAAATGTACAAATCATAAACTGACCAAAACTTTATTGTTACGTCTACAAATCTAGCTTAATAAAAAATGAGTTTTTTGTATAAATTGAACGGTATTTAATATTTCCTTACGTTATTTTTTTTTAATTTACATCTTCCCTCATTATTTGAATTCGAAACAATTTATATTTTTCCGATCTACTTAAGCTGGCATTGTATCTTAAAAAGACTATCGGTGTTTTTTACAATACATTTAACAATTACTTTAAAAAAAAACACCTAATATTATTATATTTTTTAGCCAACACTTTTCAAATCACAACTTGCACTTTTTCTTGCAGATTTTTACCTCTCTGTCTTTAGATGGACGTCTTAAGATGGCAACCCTTTCGCCATGACAACTCCTTCAAGGCCACTCGTAACAGAATTGCTCTCCCACCCCCAATTATCAAAGTGATCCATCAAAAATTAAAATAAAGCTCTTCAGGCATTAGGAATGGCATTCAATGGAGCGATGGTCAAGAAATAACTATACTCTTTCTTTTACTTGTTTTTACCAATTAAATTGAAAAATTGTATTTTTATGGTTATTAATAATTATGTGTATTTTTGTGGTACTTTTAATATGTTTTTAAGTACAACATGTGTTTACTTGGACTGGTAATTTAGAACCTATTGCTAGTAATCTAGAATTGTAACGTAATCCTGTATATATTTCTTTATTTCGCAAAAGACAGTCACTCAAGCTTTCGTCTTGAATCTTAGAAAAAAATTAAATAGATATTATTAAATGAAAATAATTTTATAGAATAAAATAATATTTAAGGATCATATATTAACAACTCCACCACAGCAATTTCCTCTGTAATGATGATTGCTAAAGTCGAAAAGGTTTATAAGTTTTAAAGAAAACCAATAGTAATGAAAGCTAGAGAAGTACAATGGGTTTAATACGAAAATTTCTATTTAAAATTATTTTTTACAATTTTGCATCTTTAAAATATTTCAGTAGTTGATTTTTCCAATTAATCTACACTGATAGAAATTCCATGCTATGTTTCACCAAAAATAATGATTCCGTGTACCAAATTAAAAGTCCATAACTCGTTTAGCTGTAGAGAGGTTTCAGACAGACTGAGACAACATGTGGTCAAAAACAACATTTTCAGAATCAGCACCCTCCATAACGTGTAGAAAACACAAATTCTTCATTTTGTATTTTCGACCCTATCGCAACAGTGCCATTATCATATATTACAGACCATCAGGTAATCGAAAGTAAATAATAACGTTCACAGGCGATAACACTTCCTTTAAAAAATCTTCATAATGTTCACACTTAGAGTAAAAAGAGTAAAGACTCCAGATTAGGATCTCTTTGAAGCTCATTAAGGAAGGCCGTATACAATTATACACATACAAAAAGAAAAATATAAAATAGGCGCTTAAAAAAATGACTATTCAATAGTGTTATCGCTTCTTTAATAATGATTAGCCAGAGGGGAGAACTATATAAATACCTGTGAATGTATTTTATGTAACCTTGGTAATTGCTTGAATTGGGGATTAAAAGTATTCCGGAAGACTATTAAAGAAATATCCGAGTGTCCTCTGTATTATGCAATGTAGAGGGGTTATTAAGACGATTAAATGAAACCGCATAATGTATTTATTATAAGGAATAAAAAATAAAGAAAAATTAAGCTTTTTTTTTAAATAAAGTTGGTCGTGCTTTAATAATTAATTCCTTTCTCCTAGCGGATTAGCGATCAAATTACAGTATAAAAGTTATTTAGTAGCACATTTTGAGATCTTTTAAATGATCCAAGTTTTCAGTTTTTCATTACAAGTATCTGTCATTTTTTTCTATAAAAATATGAAGTTGAACGAGGGTCGCTATTAGAGTTCTTAAAAAAAATATTTTAATTTTTTTTTCAAACTTCTTAAAAAGTTCTTTTAGTAGTTAATGTTAAAGTCATTTTGCACTAAAAACAATGTTAAAATAATCTGTTAACAAAAAATAAGTTATACGACCTTTTTTGTTGCATTTATAGCACACAAATTTGTATTTTTAGGGTTTAAAGAGTGTCCCTATAACGTAACTATTAAAGTAACGTTTTAATTAACGTGAAAAATGTTGTTCATTACAGGCCAATTGTTTTTTTAACCCATTAACAACGACTTTGTGAATATCATTAACACTTTTCTTTTCGAATAAAAACATTAACTTATGTTTTAAATTCGTTTTTCGTTTACTTAACTTTTCTGCCCTAAACTGTTTAGCACTACGGTCGTCATTTGTCTTATATTTTGCTTATTTAGATACACTGAATGGGAATCTTATGTTTGTCTGGCAAATTTTCTTCGTTAATAGGATAATAATGCGCCAGTACCGGATCCAGAAATTAGTATTTTAAAGGGATAAAATAAAAGCTGGGGAGCCCAGTCGGTTAGGCATTCGCCTAGCATGCGGTAGGTCCCAGGGTCGGTTCCGTCTAAATTATAACGCCCGTCGCCAATAGTCCTTGCGACGATAATTCAAACTAACTACAAACTTTTAACATTTAATGAAAAAAATTAGCGAACTTTTAGTCTGTCTGAAGTATAAATGTAACCTGTGTTATTTAATTTGATTTCCCCCCCCAAATTTTAAAATCTCTTTTTTTTTCTAACCTGTAACTTACACTAAGAAAAAAATATTCAGTTAGTAGGAATCAGCCAACGTGGTTCACACGTCGAAAAGTTTGGAGACTCCTTCATTAAATTTCCCACGTTCGATCTTTCATCTGGTCGCATTCCTTACACCACATGGCCCAATCATAATCAGTTCCTCTTTCTAGAAGAACTATCAACTAAAGACTACTTTTCATAAACATCCCGTTGTAAGAGTCCGAATCAGCGAAACAGTTTTAACCGATGGCATGCTAAAACATTAATAAAAAATTCAAAACATCTTATCACTTCTGAAGTGAAAGAATTTGGTTTATTAGACTTTGGCAACTATGATAAACTTCTGGTAGGAATATCTAATTAATTTATTAGTGTTTACCATGTTTCATGTCCGATCATATATCATTTAAGATACTGGTAACAAATTTAAAGGGAAGGCTTAACACATTTCGTTCTTAATTAGTTATAGACATTTAAGTTTTGCTTCCCAGTTTTGGATATATATAGTAGAACTCTAATTATTCGAGCACCAATGGTATTATTCTGCTATATAATTGCCATACACACTTTTTTACATGCCTTTCCATTTAATTAAAAGTTTTTTAGCTTCAACTATACGTTTATAAACTAAAAAGTGGAAGCTTTTATAATGGTGGAAACTTTTATTTTTTAATATATTTTTTTTCATACTCCCAAATGTATCAGTAACGGTAAGTATCCGTAACGGACGGGTCAAGTATTCATATGCATTGGGATCCCAAATGAAATGTATCAGTAAAGGTAAGTATCTCTATTGGGCGGGTCAAGTATCCCCATGCATTGGGATACTCGACCGGACTTCAACTTTACAGTAATACCCTGTAATGATAATGATAGATATTGTGTAGTTCTTAATAAAGTATAAAAAGACTACATTTGCGCATCGTTTATTAGTTTTTAAAAATAATATACCCAAACCGGGAAGTTGGGTCAAGTATCCCTGGTCCACCTACCAAAATCATGTTCCGAAATGTGAATTTTATTTTCAAAACCGAAAATGATGTAGTGTGTGTTGTTCTCCATTCTCAATAACTTCGCTTAGGTAGATATTCTAATAAACGCACAGCTGCTGGCCTACACATCCCAAAACTATCACTCTATTCACTCGGGCGGTGAAAAGAAGTGTTCCAAAAACTCACCCAAAACAACAAATTGTCGTGACTCTTATTAATATGTAACCAAGTAAATATTGAGTGACACTAACCGATTGGCATAGGTTAGGTTTGGTGTTTTGAATTATCGTTGAACTACAGTTACACGAGGGCTATTATCGACGGCCGTCGTATTTTAGAACCACAGTCAAGTGACGAGCCGATACCTGAATAAGCATCCAACGCAACCACGATTGGTGTAGAAAAACGACAAATCTATAGAACCATCGCCAAAAAGAAATGTTTCCAACATTAACCTTTAACTAGGTATATTTTGAGGGGGTGGGGAGCCCAGTCGCGTAGGCACTCGCCTAGCATGCGATAGGTCCCAGGTTCGAGTCTGGGCATGCATCGCCAAAATAACTGCCGACCTATAAACGGAAAAATGCCCGACTAATAAAATCCCCGCGTAAGGGAGTGCACGTTTAAATATCCTTCCACATCCTAACGCTGCGTACGATGTCGCCCTTAACGATTGCGCTGGGTGCCTAATCAGGTGTCGGCTCGTCACTTGACTGCGATTCTAAAATATGACGCCCGGCGCCAATAGCCCTCGTGTAGCTCTAGTGCGATGATATTTCTAAAACTAAACTAACTAGGTATATTTTGCTTGGCCGCACAAAAAGTCCATTCGTAGCCAAAGATTTCTTTTTGCATGATTTGAAGTCCGGAAAATAGAAAATTACCAAAACAAAATTTAATGTCAGTTATCCGAGCATAAGCAACGACATTATTTAAATTTCAGCTCTCAAAAGGAAAGTTTAAAACAATTTAAATGAGTTACAAACATTCCTAACAAAAAAAAAATCTCGTAAACAACGACGTCACTAACTACTAACCCTGTTTTACTACTACAAAACTATTCGCCGCCATTTTTTAAAAGGCGTAAACTAAAATAAAACCTTAACCTTGAATTCTATTTCGAGTAGGGTTAATGTAACGTGTGGTGTTTACAAGCGAAAAGTTTGGCACCGGTACAGGAAATTTTTGGCGCACTGGCGAGGAAAAGTATATAAATCAATGTCAAGGTCACTTGTATCCGCTCTCTCTTGGAGGAAAACTTTTTTTAAAAGGAAGATAATTGTAAGAAATGGGGTATCTATTTCTGTATTTGTGTCTCGAGGAGTTAAATGAGAATGTATTATTCTAAACATTTTTTTGAGGTTACGTGAAAGTTTCTGGTTAAGATTCTAACCAAAGAGGAAGGAATAAGAAAATGTAATGACTCATATTCAGTGTGGCGAGCAGCAGAGAAACTGCTCAACTCGACATGGAATGGAACCAGAAACAATATTTTTGAAACGTAGAACTTTTTGATTCTAAACTGTTCGGCATTGGCTTTTTCTTTTACGAAAGTTGTAAGAATGTTTTCGAGTTATGTGAAAGATTTCCACGTAATATTTTCAAATTTAATGTAAATTCGGTGAATAAATAGAGAGGAGTAAACGTTGAACTGAGTTATATTATTCATACTCCGTGAAGAATCTATGTTGTCACACGAACTGAGTAACCTAAGTAACTGGAATTCTGCTCCTGTTAAAAAAACTTAACTTTGGTGCCAAAACATTACTCGAAAAAAAAATTCAATTTCAGGTTGATTCCACGAAAATGCGCCATGGAAAACATTTTTTAAATTTCAACTTTTTTATTTTAAACAATATCTATTTGGCAAAAATTCTTGACTCTTTATTTTCTCTTTTCATATCTCAAAATAAACAGTTTGTAAAAAATTCGAACATTAAATTTAAAATTTGAGTTAAATATACAGGGTGTCCTAAAAGTTCCCGTACTGACGATTCGTAATTTTTTTACACGCAAAACAACAAACTTTAAAACATAGTTTTTATGCTAACGGTGTAAAGCACTTTTAATAAAACGTAGGAAAAAATTTGGAACTTAAATTTATATTAAATGATCATATTGTTCGCACCTTTCATTGAGGCACACCTGAAGGCGCTTTGCGCATATTTTTAGAAACGCGTTTTAAGATGCTGGGAGTGACTTCTTGTATCCTTATGACATTTTTCAGATCCTCTATTGTGGAATATCTTCATAAACTTTGTTCTTTAAATATCCCCAAAGAAAAAAAAAGTCAGGTATACTCAAATTAGGGGAACGAGGTGGCCTAAGATTTCCCGAGATGAGTCGATCGCCAAAAAATGAAGCATGTCTATGGTTTCATCACTTGCATGGCATGTTGCACCGCCACTTCTGTGTTAATCTTCCACCGAACCTGATGTCGCACGAAATCTCTGGACGAGTTTATATAGAGTATCTTTATTCGGTATATCATCAACTGGATACTTATGTCGCCAAAATTCTTTACATCTTTCATTATGATTTACACCCAAAATGAGCCTCAGCCAGCGCAATTCTCTGAATGCGTGAAAAATTATGTTGCAATGAAGAACTAAATGACATGGAATTTTATTATAGAACAACTTGAGCACGAAAAAAACCAAGCAATAGAAACAAAAGATTTGATAAAATAATAAGCAGACGTTAGTTTTCTATATTTGAAAAATTAAACACGGATAATGATTTTTTAAAGTTGGAGTACGGGAACTTTTAGGACACCCTGTAGAACATCAAAACTTTGTCATGTCTGTCACATTTGTCATGTCTCAGTCACGTTAATAAATATTTATAAAATTTTACTATTTATAAATTTCTTAATTTTTTTCTTTCTGGTTGGCACGTCAGAATCTTATATTGATTCCAAAAAAAATTCTGGACTTGAAATGCATACCAGTTAAGAGTAAATGGTAATAATATAAGGTCACTCAAAATCTGTGTCTCAATTTTGTCATGTCAGTCACGGCATGTTTTAACCCAATTAATTTTAATTATTTTTTCTTGAATGAAAATTTCAGCGTTTTTTATAATCAAGTTCTTTATTTGCATTACCCCACGGTAATTTTTTAACAGTCAAACAACATATATTACTTTTTAAGAGCCAAGAAAGTTGTCTCATGTCATGTCTGTCACGAATGGAATTAGCCTTCACTGGTTACATGGTTTCTATAATGGGTATATTTCGTACGACGTCGCGCTTTCTATACTGCGATTTCATTGTTTGTTTTGTTTTCTTTGACAAAGTGCTGAAACAAGCCCATTAAACTTGCAGTACTCAGGGGGCAGACAAAATCTAAGAGTTTTGTGCAGGCGCAATTTTCTCGATAACCTTAATATTATGACGTCCGACAGGTGCTAGGAACTCGTGTACCAAATTTGAAGTCCGTAACTCAGACGGACCAATGTTGGAAAACTACTTTAAGGGGGAATGGGCGCGCAGGACTGGGGGTCTCCAAACTCAAGTGCCTCAATGTTAATCCAATGGGGAAAAAACTATTTTATTTGCCACATTTCTCCGGCTGTATTGAATATTTTTACAGGCGGATTTTTTATGTGATAAATGTAGCTGACTTACAGGTCTCTATCTTCCCACTTTTTGAAATTGCTTCGAATATTTTGTGTAAAATAATTTATTGAATATTAAAAAAATATTCGTACTAATTTCAAAAAAGTGGGATTGTCAGGACCTGTAAGTCAGCTACATTTATCACATAAAAAAATCCGCTTGTAAAAATATTCAATACAGCCGGAGAAATGTGGCAAAGAAAATAATTTTTTCCCATTGGATTAACATTGAGGCACTTGAGTTTGGAGACCCCCGGTCCTGCAAGCCCATTCCCCCTTCCTCCTTAAGGGGATGTGGTACCCGAAAATTGATCAAAATATCGATTTTTCAGTTTCGTATTATTTACAATATTTTTCTGAAGATAAACTCAAAGTTTCATAACGATATATTTTGAAGAAATTTTTTAAAAAAATATTTTCTGGAGTCATTCCTATAAGTTTGAATATATATTTCGTCTGCTAACAACCCTTTCTCGGTTTTGCGTTTTTCATTTTTGTGTTTAGCAAATCCTTAAAGCCCCTGTTACACGTGATCTAGAACCGAAGGTTCACCGTCATAGACCGCGTATGCACGTATACGTCTGACATCCCAGAACCTGTGAAGACCGTGGAATGGAGGTCTTTTTGGTGGATATGACGGTCCAGGACCGTCGTATCCATTCGGAGTCGGTAAACTTCAAAGGAAACCTACACTACGCGGTCTTTTCGTGGCAGAAACGCATTTCTTTCGGTTTCAGAAAAAGTTAAGGGTTGTTGGTTGGGGTAATTTCAAGACAGTGAAACTTTTTTAAAGTTTATAGACGGCTTTTTTCGGTGTAAATTTTATTTAAAAAAGTTAAAATAATCTCAGATATTAACGATAGATGCTTTGGTAAATACTAGCATAGAAAATTAATATATTTTATAGATACTCCCCCCTCCATTAAAAAAACCCTCAAAGGACCCTCATATAGTTCCAAATATATGGGCATTAAAAGATAATTTCAATGAGCATACAATCAGGTTACAAAAAATATGAAGAAGCAAACTTATTCGCAAGTGACTGGACATATACAAATTCCAAACGGTTGTGCCGAATTCCAAACGTCCAAACGCAAAACCACTTCCGGAGAAACTACCACCCAGTCTGACCCCCTATTGACACTGTTTTTTGTTGTTGTTTTTCTGAGAATCGCCACTCAAGCCTGAAAGTATCATATTCCTAGTGGGGTTAATTTCAACTTTTCGACTCCCAAAAAAGTTTCAGTTAATGGGTCATTATAATTAAAAAAGTCCAAAGTTATACAATGGCCCACTCTGTTAATGAAAATATTTTTTTTTAAATATTATTGGCAATTTTGAGTTTGAATTTTTTATGGATAGCTTTGAAATTATTAGTCAATTTTTGAAAATTAACCATTTTACATAATATTTAGAACTAATTGTTATTGGAGAAATATTAAAATTATTGAATATAATTGCTTCAATTTCTGAAAAAAAAATTGAATTAATAACAGATTTTTATTGACCGTTCCGGGAAAAATACTAAAAAACACTTTGACATATACAATGAAATTTTGAAAATGTATTATAAAAGGCAAATTTTTATGTAAATAACAAATAGAATGCAGGGAAATGTTCTGCTCATCTACTCCAAAAAACCCTACAAAAAGGCTTAAAAAACCTACGATTAACCAGTACGTCTGACACCCCCAAACCTCTTAATGCAGGTTCTCTCCGAATTTCAGATTTCTCTTGTTTACTTAAGGAGACAGGGAACCGTCAGTTCTACATCACGTGTAACAGGGGCTTAAGGTAGGCGAATACCCAAAATTCTAAAATTTTTACTATTAATTTAATCTTTTCCAAATTTGGCATAGTGATTTCAAACATAATGAGCAACGCTTTTTAGGCAATTTTTTTTATTTAAATATAATTGATTTATTTTAAACGGTGTTTTTCACCTAAAAAAGGGGGTTTGCGCCAACACTTCTAGTATTAAAAGTTTTACATTAATTTACCTGAAATTTTTTACAGATGCTATTTCAATATATATCTGTGCCATGAACCTCTACCATCCGGTGTAAATATATAGTTTTTTTTAAAAAAAATGTCCAAGTGTAAGTTAATCGAAAAAAATCCTTTTTTTGTGTGGTTAATTTATAACATTTTTTCTTAATAACTTCTTTTCTTGTAATTTGTAAGTAACTCTAGAGGGTCATTGCATGCATCAGCTTAAAACGAAGAATTTAACACATAATTAATGTTTATAGGATGAAAATTCAATGTGGTAGACTTGTTAGCGTAAACCTCCTTTTCTAGTAGAAAAACACCGTTTAAAATAAATAAATTATATTTAAATTTAAAAAAATGCCTAAATAGTATTATTAATTATATTTGAAATCAGTATGCCAAATTTGGAAAAGATTAAAGCAATAGTAAAAATTTTAGAATTTTGGGGAATTGTGGGTATTCGCCTACCTTAACTCTTTTTTGCTAATTAAGTTAGAATTTTGAAAATTTAACCTGTGTTTTTATATATGGTGCAAAAAATCGTGCATTGAATAAGGTCTTTATGTATGGTTGTTTTTTTTTAATTTTAAATTCAATAATTAGTTATTTTTTGTGATTTTCAGCATAAATGCATGCTACTTTTTAACTGTACCTCAATTTTAAAATCCATGCACAGTTCATGAACAAATAGTACTGAAAACAAACTATAATAGTTTGGTGGAGTTTATTCTCAAAATTGAAAGAGGAGTTACGTTTTTTAAAAAAAGTTCAAAAATTCGACTTTTTTCCAAAATAAATGAAAAACCACTTGTAAATATATGTTGTTATCACTAGAAAATGTTTATTTAGAGTGAACATTATACAAAACAACTATATTTTACGAGTTTATGTTATTATTTCTAGAAAAAACGTTTTGTGTGCCGTATCCCCTTAAAAAAATATTAGCGCACTTCAAAACGTGTAGGAAACACAAAATCTTAATTTCGAATTTCCGACCCCCATTGCAATACTTCCTCTACTTACACTGCTCAAAACAATTAGGGGAGCACATGTTTTAAACCCCTTCGCTCCCAATGATTCCATTGGGAATCATCAGCTTGTGATTTTTTTATGACTAAGTTAAATTTGCCACTTATGTATCGTTAGATACATCGTTAGATGGAAGAATAAAGTATTTTGAAGAATTTAATATATTTTTTTGATATTAATGAAAATATGAAAAATATGGTAAAATAAATTTAACCTTAAAACAGTTTTAGAAAATAAATTGACCCTAAATTTTTCATGTTTGCATTTTTTAGATGTTTAAAAATATATTTAAACTGTTTTTAACAAAAAAAAATTTGAAAAAATTATTGTTATAATTTATTAAAAAGTTATTATTCAATTCCCCCCCCCCCCCTTTAAATTTAAGTATTAAAAACTTAAGATTTTTTCTCCTGTTTTTTACTATTTCATTTCGAATGCATAGTGAACCTATTTAACAAATTTTAGATTTATAGGATAAAAATTAAAAAGTTGCGAGTGAAGTTAAATTTGGAATTAAAAAGTGCTCCCCTAATTGTTTTGAGCAGTGTATTAAGAAAATGAAAGTAAAAAGTCTTCAACGAATATTTAATGAATGAATTAATGTTACGGGTTATCCATTGACGTTATCACTAAAGAAAAACGAAAAACTGCTGACGTGTTCAGTTTCCCAGCGGCCGATTTCAATGCAAATTAAATTCAGCTGACGACTGTTTACAAATTGCGGTTTGAAGCTTCCCGTTGCTTGAATGATACGCCATTGAACATGAAACCTTCTGGAATGTTCTCTTGTTTTTAAACTAGATCATGTTAGTTAGTGGATTCGAATTTCATCTGATTTTAAAGAGCTCCAAAACGCATATTAAAAGGTATAAGAAGTAGAAAACAGTGAGAAAAACAGTAACGGTGAAAAAATTGTACAAATCATGTTTAATTATGTTAATACACTCTCAATAATTAAACCTTTAATATGTTATGTCATTTAAAATTAAAGATAGGAGGTGTTTTTTTTATAATGTTTTGGCTATTGTATATATAATTCTTTTTATATTATTATTAAAAATGCATGACCAGAACTTCGAAAATAAATATAAAAACACGGCAAATTAACGAAAAAACTTTTCAATCTAATAATGGGCATGTTTCGCGTCTTAAGAGGCTGCAGTTCTACAGAAATGAAAATTAGGTCTCGATTGGTTAATCATAGTAGTTAGCGGAGCATATGATGTTATGCCACCAATCACCGAGACCATCAATGAAATTCAGAAATGGAATACGTCACGAGGAACCAGAAAATTGTTAAAAGTCAGGCAATGGTTAAAGTATCGGTATACAAAAAAAAAAAAAAAAAAAAACAGTGTAAAGTATGTAGTATGTTATTTGTAAAGCATTTATATACAAAATGATCTGATTACAATTGAACCCAAAATACACTTTTCATTCTGATAAAATTGCCAAATTTTCTCAAATAATATTCAAATCTGTTACACCCTTAATTGAAATTAATTTTTTAAACATGTTTTCTGGACGGATTCACAAATAATTTATGGAACTCTTTACATTCGCGGAAGGATCTTTTCAATAGCATATTTTTATTAACCCAACTTAGGATGGCAAGGAGTATACGTTCAAAAATGTTAAAAAGAAAAGATTTTTAAACTTATTCATCGGTTGTTACGCATAACTTAACCATACGCATTTTTTTTTTGTCATAGTTTGTGTTCGTCCTAGTGGTTCTGTAAAACCCTCTTTTCCACTAGGTGCGTTTTACTGCAGTGTAGCTAATTTCCAGGGTACGGAAAAATGTGTACATAGGTCGTAAGACTAACTATTTTAGTGGTTAGTAATTAATTTTACACTCTTCTCAAAACAATTTGGGGAACTCATGATTAAACAATTTCAACCCCAATTGATTCCATTTGGAATCATTTGCTTGCGATTTTTTTCTCACTAAGTTGTGCTCGCACTTATTTATCGTTAGATGGAGGAACCATGTCCTTTGAAGAATGATTTAATGTTTGTTTTTAATTAAATGAAAATATGTATAACATTGTACAATTGAATTCACGCCCAAATTTTTTTATGAAAAAAAATTGACAGTAAATTTTTCACTTTTCATTCTTAAATGTTTAAAACTTGATTTTACCTCTTTTTTAACAGAATAAAGTTTTTTTTAAAAAAATATTGTTTTCTTTTATTCAAAAGTTACGATTCCAATTTTTTACCTCATATTTTATGTTAAAAATTCTTATCCCCTCTGCTTTTTACCATTTCATTCTGAATGCATAATAAATCTATTTCACAAATTTTAGATTTTTAGAATAAAAATATAAGAAGCTGAAACTGAAAGGGTTAACAAAAGTACGCAAAGTGCTCCCCTAATTGTCTTGAGCATTTTTAAAAAGTCATCCGAGTTCCGCGCATCCAGTATAGGTTTTTAATATTATTGGGAATCAACTGTAGTAGAGTACACAATAATAACGGCACAGCTGATAGCACACAAGCTAAAATTACACCTCTCGTTTCAAAACAGCTCTCCATAGATACAAAATGATACTTATCCCCGTAGATAAGATAGCTGCGGTGAAGTACTCATAAAAAGGTCGTTGTGAAGGTGAAGCACACGCGTCCATCTGTCAAGGAGATATTTACGGATGTGAATGATAATAACGTTAAGAGATTTTTTCATCTGTTCTTTAGTAGTCATGTGAAGGGATTTTGACGTGAGCAGTCGGTTTGTGTTAATGTCATGAGCAGTCGGTTTGTGTCGGTTTGTTAATTAGCAAATCTATAGTTTGTGAACCTGTGACATTGCTTACAAATCTTCAATTTCAAATGATTCTCTACAAAAAATAGAATTTTTGAAAACAGGTATTTTTTTACGGAGGACATAGTAGGGAGCGGGCGAGTCTTGCACGTGAAAGGTCCCACATTCGGGTCCGGGCATTGGCAACCTATAAACGGTATAAAGTGAAAAGAATAATACCCCGTGTAGAGGGAGTAGATGTTAATAACTTGGGAGAGAAAGATTTTAAGAGCCATATTTGGACCAATCAAGAAAGGTGATGTTTGGAGAAGACGATACAATTTTGAAGTGGCTAAACTATTTGGAGAGAAATACATTATTAACATCATAAAATCTAGAAGAATTCAATGGCTGCGACATATGGATAGAATGGACGATAACAGAGGCACAAAGAAAATTTTCAAGGGGCAATGTCAGGGAGAGAGAAGAAGGGGAAGACCGAGAAAAGATCTAAAAGACATGAAAATTAAGAACTGGAAAGCGATGACCAAGGACAGGCGGCTTTGGAGTCGCATTGTAAGAGAGGTCATGGTCCTGCATGGACTGTAGTGCCGGGGAGTTAGTTAGTTAGTTAGTTAGTAGAGGGAGTACACGTCGAATGTGCTTCAAAGTCAAGACGCAATAAAAGTTGCGTTGGTTGCTAATTCAGGTGCCTTCTCGCCGGCACGTCACTTGACTGTGGTTCTAAATGGTGATGCTCCTCGCCAAAACTCTTCAAATAGTTCTAGTGAGATGATAATTCAATTTAACTTAACCCAATAAAATCGAGAACATAGTACAATATAAACCCGAAATTACTCTCATGTGAATACATTTGATTAGTAGACAGTATCCTTTAGATCATCTTTTGTTGCCATATTTTATCAATAATTATCAAATAGTATTTAATGTCACAAAACAAAGTCTTTACTGTAATATAACATTTTTTTAAAAGCCTTTAAATACTCTCGAGGAGTCTCGAGTCGAAAAACTTTCTCCTATCCCAGCTTTTTCGGCGATTACCGGGTAAAAAATCTTTTTTTTTTAATTTATAAATCTATTTTCCTTTATCAGCGACGAAAAACTAAGAACATCATGTTTTGTTCATCTATCTACCATTTATAAATGCGATTAAAACTGCTGATTACAGCAAGTCTTCATAGCAGGAACAGATAACAACCACTCCCAAAAATGATACATTTATACCTGCATTGTTACAAAATTGCGGGTGTGTTTCATACGGAAAAGATAAAATATTAGCCTCTGTCGCGAAATTAGTAGAAATTCTCAACAAAGCATGAGCAACAGCTACTCTTCGAAAATAACCAACTGTCCATAGATAAGCCCTCGTTGTTGTGAGGTCTTTTTCTACAGTGTCTCTTATATCGAGATCCTCATCAAAGAGGTCTGATATGGATATCATCATCTTTTTGCCCCTGCTTTAATTTCTGTGACACATTTTGTTTGGCCTTCGGAGGCGACGAAAAGCTATGAGTGGCTATGGATTTTATAGAGACCGCGTGTGCAGGTTTGATTTTGGTTTCAGAATGGCAGCGAAAGACAAATACTTGAGAAGGGGGTGAGGTTTTGTCCTTCTCATCTGAATGATAATTGGAGGAATGCTGAGGAATGTAACTTTTATGACGGTTTGATTTTGGTTTCAGAATGGCAGAGACAAATACTTGAGAAGGGGGTGAGGTTTTGTCCTTCTCATCTGAATGATAATTGGAGGAAAGCTGAGGAATGTAATTTTTATGACGGTTTGATTTTGGTTTCAGAATGGCAGAGACAAATGCTTGAGAAGGGGGTGGGATCGGGTTTCGTCCTTCTCATTTAACTGATATTTAGAATGCTGGGGGAATGGAATTTTTATGATGTGACGTCTTTGTGTTAGATTAGATCTTGATGAGCCCAGTGCTCTCAATTGATTTTGTGTTTTATTTATTGCTACAGAAAGGGTCAATACCAAATTCATAAAGCTTTTTACGGAAGGCCGTTAGTCGAGTGACGAGTCGATACATGCGTAGGCACCCAACCCAACTTTTAAGGGCAACATCGTACACGGCGTCTAGTCTTTGAAGCATATTTAACGTGCACTGCAAAATACCGGGTGGTTATAAAATTACGCTCGCCATTCGGAGAGGTCTGTTGCTTGAATGAATAATCCGAATGCAAAAAAAAAACATCGAGACACTAGTCAAGAAGGGGGGGGGAGGAGGAGGAAGAATGGAATCATAAAAAACAAACTCGTCTCTTGACCAGGGTTCTAAATTACGAGGCGTAATTGGCTGTGTTGGCCGTAATTAGCCATAATTGACAACGCCTCGTAATTTAGAACCCTGGTCGCGAGACGGGTTTGTTTTTTATGACTATTCTTTTTTATCATTATTTTTTAAGATTCTATCTCTTTTATGATTCCATTCTTTTTCCCTTTTCTTGATTAGTAAGTGTCTCAATGTTTGATGCATTTGGATTATTCATTGAAGCTACAGACCACTTCGACTAGTGAGCGTTATTTTATAACCACCCTGTATAATAGGTATTAATCGTCAGGCCTTTTTGGTTGCACAAACCGCAAATAGGTAGGCAGTTATTTTGGCAGTGTGTGCTCTGGAACCTTTCGCATGCAAGGCAAGCGCATTAGGCATTACCGACTGTGCACCCTACCTATTTTGAGCCACATCGATTGAGGTAACTGATAAAAGCTGATATAGACCCAAACATAGTGCTCTCTATGTAGAGTTTCTATATGAAATGTCTCATTTTATAATTTAAGAATAGGAAAGAATTAAGAAATATAAAAAAAAACACAATAAATACTTGTGGATCACTACAAGATATTAGATATATCAATTAATAGTACATTTCCCTGTAAAAAAAGTATTAAAAAAATGATTGCAATACAAAGTAACGCCAAAAACCTCGCCATTAATTTGTTAAGGCCTATTATTGGCTTCAATGGCTTCACTTGGCAAAGTAGTTTTTGCATTCAGTTATAGTCCAAGCACCATCACCATCTTACTCTTACCTCTATGGTTTGTCCTTGACTGAGTCTCGTTCCCGGATCATTATATATTTTTCTTTGTGTTTTTTTTTAATCTTGGCTATTTTTTGCTATTATTTCTGCCTGCGGGTGGCTAGTTGTTTTTCCGGCTTTCCAATCCTTTTCCTGAGAGTTGGCGACAGGGGGAGACGAAATGTCGGTTTCGAAATCGGATCCGGCGGCAACCCTTCGGGGGGAAGTCGCCAAGGTTAGGTTGGTTGGAATGAGCGTCCCGTAAGAGCTGCTCTTCGAACTCCATGCAAAATTGCCTTTTCTGTCGCGTAAATCACGTGTGTAAAGTGATTATTGCAACAACACACAAAAGGCAACTAAATAACGTGACATTTTTTATTGACTTGATTTTTTTATTTAAAAAAACTAACTTGTGACTTACACCATAAAAATCTTCAGTTAGATGAAATAAGTCAATGTAAAACTAATATCTATTTCAATTCTTTTTTTTTTTTTTGGAGGGGGGGGGGGGGTCTTTTAGCCGGGTACGTCATCAGTTGGGAGGGTAGGAATAGTTTTCAGTTGAGACCGAAATTCGAACATTTTACTACAACCAAACAGTAGTAGATTAAATCGTTCTGAGCCCGAGGCGTGATCTGATCCTTCGAATTTCATACTTTAAAAATGTGGGAAATTCGCGTACAAGAGCGAATGGAGGGGCTATTAATGAGCAACTTGTAATTTCAAATCACAGTTAAGTGACGAGGCTGGGACCCAAAGCAACCTTATTACGACATCGTACGCGGAGTCTGACATTGGACCACTGGAAAGTAAACGTACGAAAAAATGTACTAATTCATTAGTGGCATATTTTTTGTTCTTTCCAGTACTTTACTTATAAAAGATAGCTAAGACGATAACGGAACGGAACCCAGGGAAAGTAGCCACTAACTTTGGCTAAGCTGAAAATAATTTTGAATAATATTTTGAATTCTTTAATATTTAGCCAACATTCAGACACATTACGATGCTTACTAGACATCCAATATTTCTCAAATTTGCAACAAATGTATATTTCACTGCATGACGCCCTAACCCACCACGCCACACCGGCGCTCGCCAAGTCGTAGATATTTATGAAGTTTTGAATGGAACTTGTCGGCATAGAAATGGCGGTATATTTCAGCTGTTGGCATTCTTTCTATTCTTCCGCCAAGGGGGGTCTAACTAAGCTCAATGTTGCGGCTGACGCCTAGCAATAATTCATTCGCCATTTTTTGTTTCGCTTTCTGATGCTTGGCGCTTTTTTATCTTGCCGGAAACATTTGAAGGTCAGAACAGAAAGAGAAGTGGAAAAACGACCAGAAGAGGTTTTGTGTTTTTCTGTCGAGAGAGAAACATAACATTCCACTTTTTATTCTTGTTCGTGGGCCTGAAATTGCTTCGGCGTAACTCTCTTTCTGCTATGGAATTTTGGCTTAAATTAACTTACACTGTGTGGGAGATACTGCTTTTTGTCGCGTAATGCGTTGTACGCTCTTAAAACAAACGAGCGATTTTAACTCAGTCTGAGCTAATTTTCACACTTGCAGTCTTGAAAATGCACTTCCCCGAAAGAAGTGGATCCTTTGTGTGTTAAACCTCCGACAGGATCACTCCAAACGAGTGAATTTAACTCAGTCTGAGTTAATATTTACTCCATTCCAGTGTCGAAATTTCTTACTGGAGTGGATTTCACTCTTTTGTTTTAAGAGTGTAAAACAAGCATTAAATCAAATTTCACGACAGAAATTTTTTCATTAGGAATCGACAATTCAAGGGACAGTCTCTTGATCAGGGGTAGCCATGGGATTGACCAGGTACGAGGCGCAATTAGCTGGGTTAAAGGTCCACGAAGGCAAGGCTAGAAAAAGAAAACCTGAAAGACGTACAGCCTAACCCAGTCTTTTCGGAAACAAACTCATAAACAAATTTATGGTGCAGTATAGTCAATAGCGACTAAGTCGTGACGCATATTTTAGGAACATATGCAACACCTCAGTAATTCTTTGTATATTAATTAAAGTATAAATTTAACTCTTAAATTCGTACTATGTCAATATTTAACCTCTTAAGACACGAGCCAAATTCTACACGTATCTTCTTCATCTAAACATACTTTTCAGATAAATATATGCTAAAAAGTATGTTTTGAAAAGAAATTAAAAAAAAAATATATGTTTAATAGTTACTGAGAGCCTTAAGCGCTACATTTCTGTGCTATATATTCAAAACAAAAGGGCGTGACTTATTTGTAGTTTACATTTAATTTTAACATTGTTTTTCATACAAAATGCATAAAGAATTAACTAAACAGCTTTTTGAAAAGTTTGAACAAAAATTACATAATAAAATAATTAAAATAACTTTTTTAAGAACTCGAATATCGTCTTGACCCTCGATCAACTTCATTTTCTTATAGAAATAAATGACAGATACCTGCAATCAAAGGCTGAAAACTGATATTTGGATCTTCTTCTATCGGACCAGGTCAATTTCGGAACTAATTAACTTGTTAATTGTATGTGGGAAGGTTTTAAAAAATGTCCAGGTCGCAAAAGGTTAAGCCCATTAACAGCAATTTTCTAAATAATTTAACAAAGGGGACAAAGGAATCTGATACAAATCTGTAGAAGTCTCTTTCCAGCAAGGAGCCTTTTATGGCACGGAAACTTAGCTTAAG
The DNA here is from genome assembly GCA_023701765.1 of Hylyphantes graminicola. Lineage (NCBI taxonomy): Eukaryota > Metazoa > Arthropoda > Arachnida > Araneae > Linyphiidae > Hylyphantes > Hylyphantes graminicola. The sequence goes on from CM043116.1 coordinate 16,217,763, forward strand.
GGGACGCATTACCCAAAAATTGGTCAAAATGTCGATTTTTCAGTTTTTACTTTTTATTATTTACAATATTCTTCTAAACATTTACTGAAAGTTTCATAATGATATCTTGTGTATAAAAAAAGTTATTAAATATTTTCTGGAGTCATTCTTATACGTTTGAATACGTATTTCGTCTGCTGGGACGCAGTACCCAAAAATTGGTCAAAATATGAATTTTTCAGTTTTTACTTCTTATTATTTACAATATCTTTCCGAACATTTACTGAAAGTTTCATAATGATATCTTTTGTAGAAAAAAAGTTATTAAATATTTTCTGGAGTCATTCCTATAAGTTTGAATACTTATTTCGTCAACCTTTTTTTCTCTGTTTCACGCTTTTCAATTCTTGTGTTTAATAAATCCCTAAGGCTTTTTTGCTAATTAAGTTAGAATTTTGAAATTTTTTACCTGTGTTCTTACATATATTGTACACAAAATTGTGCATGGAATAAGGTCTTCTATGTATAGTTATTTTTAAAAAAAATGTGGAATTCAATAATTTGTATTTTTTGTGATTTTCATTGTAAATGCATATTACTTTTTAACTGTCTCTCACATTTTAAAATCCATGCACAGTTCTTGAACAAATAGTACTAAAAAGAAACCACAAAAGTTTGGTGAAGTTATTCCTAAAATTGAAGGTGGAGTAGGGTTTAAAAGAAGTTTAAAATTTTGACTTTTTTTTGAGTAAATGAAAAACTACTTGTAAATATTCATTTTTATTGCTAGAAATTTTCTATTTAGAGTGAACATTATACAAAACCAATATAATTTACAAGTTTATGTTATTATTTCTAGAAATAATATTTTGGGCAATGCGTCCCCTTAATCCATTAACGATGAGGACTTTGTGAATACCGTTAACACATTCATTTCCGAATAAAAAAGTTAAGTGATGTTTTAATGCGCTGTTCGGTAATAATTTTGATGTGGATTCAGCCAAACTTTTTGCTAAGGATGTGGCTAGAAGTTTAAAACTGCTCAGAATTTTCAAATAATTATTCAATAAATAGTTTTACAACTTTTAATGATAAAAATTCTACGAAGCTTGAGATTTGAATATTCTTAAATTTTATTCGAAGTTTTATTTACTTAAAGAACTTAACAAACTATTACTCTTATTTATTGAGGAAAATTATACGCGTGAAAAAGTTGACCAAAGTAATAATAAACAATATCTTGAAAATTAATTATGCCACCAAAATTCACATTGTGTTTCATGCTTGGAGAAATGTTGAGTTAGTATTTTAAAATTCAGAAACTTGAGATTTGAATGCAATTTCAAGGACAGAAAAAAATATTAGGATGTAGCAAATAATGTTTTGTAAAAGTAAAAATCGAACCATCAGTTTTTATTTCTAATAACTAAACATATTTCTCAGCTCTCTCTGTTGATGTTGTTGATACTTATGATGATAATCTTCACTCGTGATATCATATACTATATAGTATCACATTTTCAGATATAATTTAGATTATACTTCGTAGATTGAGATGTTGATATGATACTACTCATATAAAACATAGTATAAACTAATCACGAGGTAAAACATAGTATCAAATTCTGTTCAGAGAGGATATTTGGAAAATATTTTGAATTCAGTTTTTATAGCTTGTGGAGCTACACGAAAAAAAAATTCCGCAATACTCACTGCAACATTATATTTAAAAAAAAAAAAACTTTTTGAAACAGAATTTAAATTCAAATAATCTATTCAAAAGAACATTGTAAATACAAATACTATGATAAATAAATATAAAATTAAATGTGTAGTACGATTCAAGTTTATAACGTCAGCGAGGCCGTGGATAGCCTAGTGGCTAAGGCCTCGTTCTCAGAATCGAAAGGTAACGCGATCGAGTCCCGATACATTTGAAGACCAACCGAGTATATGCGGGTCCGAAAGTCCTGTGGTCGCTGGTTGGTCATGGCGGCAGTTTCCCACGGGTGCAGGTCTCTGGAGAATATTTCCCTCTTCTTCAGGGACATGTCTAAACTGCAGAGGTGACGATCTGTCACTTTAGTGTGTGTTGTGTCTGTCTTAATTGACAAAGGTTTATAAGCGGATCTCTGACCAAGCACACAAACCGGAACATAAATGTCTACCAACCAACGTCAAAAGTTCCGTATTCGTACGGTAAGCGGGACCATGGAACCAAGGTTTTATCTTCTTACCACTCGATCATAGAACGGAGTACTTACTCACAATCTACAAAGTTAAACCCTGAACCTTTGAACCCATCAAAATACATTAGCAACCAAAAAAAAAAAAAGCATACAATATTTTTACAATTATATTTTCACTGTCTTAATGCACCCAAGACACTTTTAAGGTGCGGGCGACACTTAGAAGACCTTTACAAAACACTCGTAGCCATCTCTGCAGGTAATCTGCAGTAACGACAACACTGAACTATAGAGACCGTAAGCGTAGATGCCTGCGCCATCTGCAGGACAAATGGGAAAATTCTGGGATGTCAACATTGCATCGGAACCTGTTTGTTTACCATTTGAACCGTATCTACAAGTGACATTTTTCATATATTTATTGAATATTTCTAAATAAAATATTCTGAAAATGAGTAAAACTGTGTGCTGTGTAGTGGGATGCTCAAATTCCTACGCGAAAGCTATAAAGATAATACAAAATTAGCATTTTATCGTTTCCCTTCTGAAGATAGATTTCCGGGTCGCTGTGATAAATGGATCGCAAGAAGTTTTTTTTTATTTAAAAATATTTTATTTTAAAAACAATGACAGAAATTCCTTTAGAAAAAAAGCTTCTCTGTTAAGGTTGGCAGGTTTTTAATGGCGTTTAAACATGTCTTAAACTGTTACATCGAAAACTCGAACCAATATTTAAAAAAAAATATGTAGTTAAAATAAGTCGTAGGCAAACATAATTATGTTTCGATAATTCTTTTTGTTTCCAATTTTACTGCATAAGTTTTCAAATTAATAAATTATAGATTAAAATAATAACTAACATTTCTTAATATTCATTGACTTTTGTCATATCAAGAAACCCTACCATATCTTTGTGACATTGTCTAATTTTTGTGTGTTATTATAAAATCTGTAGTATTTTCTTAATTACATTTCTCATTCCTTAATTTATTAACCAGCTTTAAACCTCAGATTCTTTAAATATTGTGAACTGGGCCTAATAATAAAATAATACACAATAATTTGTAGTTCTGACATTTTATTTATAAAAATATTATTTTGGCAAAGCACTTACAAATAAAATGAACTTAAGATACTTTTGAATTTTATTGAAGGAAAAGTCATTTATATCTGATTTATTTTTAAAAGCCCTGATGGAAAAAATTGGCGCACTTCTACTAATAGTAGGAGGATGGGGTTGAATTATTACAAATAGAACCCTTATTTCAATTTTGTATCTTGAAGACACGGATGTTTCCGGTATCACAAAAGCTGTAATTAAGCTTTCAGATACCATTTCTTTTAGGCCGAACACATGGTTACTTTCATACTAATCCGAGCTTTTTTCCAAACGGATTCTCGAATTTCGCTTTCATCAATATTGATTTTATCAAAAAAAAACCGCAATATGAAACGCAATCCATCCTGACAGAAAGTTTATAGAAATGAAATGAGACTCACCACATAACCATAAAACGAAAAACAACTTTAGAGCTATGATTTGGAAAAACTTTTGGCATAAGAAACACAATGTAAACAAATACTTTCGGCGTTTGTTTAAGGTAGGCGAATACCCAAAATTCTAAAAAAATTTCTATTACTTTAATATTTTCCAAATTTGGCATAGTGATTTCAAATATAATGAGTAATGCTTTTGGGCAATTTTTTTTATTTAAATATAATTGATTTATTTTAAACGGTGTTTTTCAACTAAAAAAGGAGTTTACGCCAACACTTCTAGCATAAAATTTTTTACATTAATTTACCTGATATTTTTCACAGATGCTATTTCAATAAATATCTGTGCCATGAACCTCTAACATCTGGTGTAAGTATACAAGTTTTTTTTTAAAAAATGTCCAAGTGTAAGTTAATCGAAAAAAATCCCTTTTTTTGTGGTTAATTTATAACTTTTTTTCTTGTAATTTGTATGTAACTCTAGAGGGTCATTGCATGTATCAGTTCAAAACGAAGAATTTAACACATAATAAATGTTCATAGAATGAAAATTCAATGTGGTAGACTTGTTGGCGTAAACCTCTTTTTTTAGTAGAAAAACACCGTTTAAAATAAATAAATTATATTTAAATAAAAACAAAAGCCTTTATAGTATTATTCATTATATTTGAAATCACTATGCCAAATTTGGAAAAGATTAAAGCAATAGTAAACATTTTAGAATCTTGGGAAATTTTGGGTATTCGCCTACCTTAAATCCCAGAGTTTCGGAATTTGGCCACTGCGAGCGCATTGTCGTTTTTCTCGCTTACTTTACGGTCTCTATACCATTTTTACCCTTAAACTATCAGCTACTTAGTATACTTTCTTGTAGGCTAAAGTTATTGAGTTCTAACAACAATGGTCTAAGTCATAAGTCTTATATGCAGCAGTTTACCTGCGCACAACCGATTTCGCGGCTTGACGTGTTTAAGGTAAAACAAGGACGATGGACACACTGCTTCGAGATTATTCTTTGATGGGTGGGGAAGAGCGAACAAAGCTTTTTTTAAAAATGACTTTTTTTTGTCCTTGAATATTCGCCCAAATCAAGAGATTAGGAACCATTCTGTGTTTGAATAAAAAAACAAGGTAAGTAGGTTCGCCGCAGCGGAGAAAGAAAAAAAAATTAAGCGCTTCTTCCAAGGCTGTGAATATAAACAGGTTGAATAGTAAGTAACTCATTTTATTTTTAAGTTGTCAACAATAAAAGGCTTATTTGATTAGATGGTTAATTTCTATATCAAAAATAGATTGGTGTAACACCACACAAATTTCAATATTACCTCACAAGAAATCAATACATTGTACAAAGCAATTATATAAGCTATTAGGTAATTTTAATAACTCTAAAACCTTAAAATTTGTATGAAAGCTACCATTTACTGCTACAGGCTATTTTCTCATAATATCTTCGTAATCTGACATTTTCTCATAATATCTTCGTAATCAGACATTTTCTCAAAAAATATTTTTATAGTTCGAGTTGTAGAGTGATTTTCAAGCAGATAGGCGGGAAAATATTGGAAAACCACTTTATCGGAATCAGAACCTCCAAATTGCGTGGGAAACACAAAATATCCATTTCGGATTTTCAACCCCATTGCAATACAGTAAAATCTCTTTATAACGAATATCATTATAACGAAATATCCAGTATAACGAAATTAATCATCGGTCCCTTTTGAAATCCCATAAGAATAATGCTTTAAAATTTCCGATTTAACGAAATTTTCAAAACTCCTAGTTTCATTATAACGAAGGTTTTTTCTGCGGGTAACTCCGTACTTTTCTCTTTTTGCTGTTTTGTAAAGACGCCAAACAAGTTTTAAAAAGGGTGTATCTAGCACTTTATTGTCATTTCGGAGGAAAAGGGGGAGGGTGGGGATAACCATACTTCTATTCTTCTTATCTGCCTTCTTCCCTAACCCCCTAAGAAATTTCTATTCAATGGTTCGTACTCAAACATCTGTAGTGAGTGACCAGTACAATGCCCTTTAGAATTCTCTAATGATAGCCTGTCATTATGACACTCTCAGATTTTGTTGTTTCTGGAATTGATCTTGAAACTTTGTGTACATGGGCGTTACTTTATTTTTGTCACTAAGGCAATCTTTTAAGAAAGAGAACGACCGTTGCCTTTGTTGTCACAGAAAATTATTCCTTGAAGTCAATGGTTTGTTACACACTTAACCTTAAGGGCCCTCACTCGCCCTCCGATTTCGAGCGTGGCTTCTTCACTTTACTTCACCTAGCTGATAAGGGGGGAAGCGGGGAAGAACCCGACTTTTCTTTTTGGGAATTCTTTGGCGAGCTTACTGGTTAGTGAAAACTAGCAACCCTAGGGGGGGGGGGGACAACCTAGTGTTTGGGGGGAGAGGGTTGGTGACAGTCGTAATTGATGGACGCGGACGGTTCCAATGCTAGTTTGAAAGTTCTATTTAAAAAGGGCCCTTTAGGGGTATTGCTTGCTGTGTCCCTTTTCATTGCCCAGTCCAACCAGACGAAGAAATGTCTACATCATGTGGTTTTTCGATGATATTATTAGTTGTGAAGATTTTGTGGTTGCACGATATAGAAAAAAAAACTGTTCTGCATCAAATTCTTTTACAATTGCATTTCTATGATGCATGACTAATATTACTACTGTTTATTGTTACTAATATTTTTTAAGATTAGTATAGAATATTTAGATTGGAATTGGAAGTATATAAGAAGAAAAGCTAGTTAAGACAAATTTTAAATAATTTTTTAAAAAAAAAGTCAAATTATTCTAAAAATATGAATTGCATGGCCTAATTCCACAATTGATTTAAAATTTAAATATATATCTATAAATATAACAAACTGGTGTTTCAATTTCTCTTTTAAATCTAGGGCGAATTGCGTCAATGATTGGAAAATCTAAAAGTTTTTAAATAAAATTTCTAAATTGAAGAGCTTAGTGGAAGAACGTGCTAAGTGACAAAAAGGTGAAAAAGAGACAAAATGTGCTTCAAAGCTTTTAGTTTGCAACTTCTCTCTCATTCACAAAATCATAGTTTTTTCTATGATATATTCGTATGGTTCGTCAAAATGCTTGGTGGCTTTTGGCTTAACCGTAATTTACGTAATAACACGAAATTTACAATTTGGCAGTCGTTTAGTGGAAGTGGAAGAACGAGATAAGTGACATTTTTTAGGTAATTTTGGTCCATAATTGTTTCATAATTCCTGTACTAAACTTCCGATTTTCAAAATTCTTTTTTTGTTTAGAAGATAGGACTTCATAAGATCTTTTATTTACACACGGACGTTTGCATGTCCGTCCATCATTTTGTCCGTCCGTCCATATCCCTTTCAATTTCCGATCCAAAGTGCCTGAATTTGGAAATTATTTTTTTGGTTCGAAAGTGAAAAATTAGATGACTACAATGTATAGTGTTTGGCCACCTGTCTGTACGTCTGTTATTTTGTTTCTATTCCTATGTCCTACTACCCCCCCCCCCCCACCTTCTTTGTACCCGTCCAATTTTTAAAGTTGTTATAAACTTTCAATTACCTTGAATAAAATATATGGTAATGAAACTATTTGTGCCTTCTACACGTTTTTGAGGGTGCTCATACTAAAAAAATTGGTTTTTTTCATTGATCTCTCCGTCTGACTGAAACTACTTTACAATTCGAAATAAAAGAGTTACAGACTTCAAATTTAGTACGTATACAATCACACAATAATTTTAATACAATACAGCCATTAAATTTTCAGTTAAAGCATCACACAATAAAGTAGTACTCGTTTGTTATAAAAACAAGCCTTCTAGAAAGTGTAAAGTGGTAAAATCACAATACGAAATCAGAAGTATGAAAACAAAAACAGAAGTAGGTAAATCCGATGTAGAATGAAAATTAGAAAAAAAAGTAATAAATAAAACCGTGTCTTACAATATTATTATACAATTACAAGATTAATTTTGTGTATTTTGAACAAAATTACAATTGTGATAGATACAGCAATTATTGTTTATTTAATACAATATGAATAGAGTTCAGCATTGTAGTTCAACATTCAACATTATACATAAAAATAGCAAAAACTTAGGTATTTGAGTCTATGAAAAAAGAAAACAAGTCCTGTTTGGGAATTTTTCGATGTTTCAGAAGATGATAACCAGAAGAAATTTGAATAATAATAATAATAAAAATATTAATAATAATAATAATTCCACTATTCGGCCAAACCGAATATTCGGCTAAAGTGGCAAAATACCGAATATTAGTAACCGATTATTCGGTGCAATAGATACAGTCTTAAAATTTTATACTTGGTTCCATGTACTAGTCGGAAGTCAAAATAAAGTTTTCTATATTTTGCATTTGCAAGGAGTAGCTGCCATAGAGTTTTGTAGGTTTGAAAGTTATTGAAAATACTTTATATATATAATAACTTTTAAATAATAATCAGCAATTGAAAGTCGTATAATGTTTACCTCATTTACAGCATTTCTACAACAGTAGAACATGATCATTTAAACAATTTATTTTTACAATCGTGATGCATAGTCATTTTAGGAGTTTAGAACATTGCGCGAAATGCGCTCGATAAACTTTAGAGATCAAACGTAAAATGGCTTTGAAACGATTTTTGTACCTATAATTCATTTTTTTAGCAAGCCAGATGCTTTGAATGTTCGGTGTAATGTTGTTTTAACGCGAAACTGCGATCCCCATAGAACATGTGCAATTTTTTTAATTATACCATCTGTTCACTACTAAGTTATCTATGTTTATAACAATAAAAATCAGACGACATCAAAATAGACTATATTTTATAAAATGTTAAAACCTTTAACTCCATTTAATTTAAAAATGAAAATGCATTTTTTTCCCTTCTTGCTAATCAAATTTTTAGATAGATATAAGATGTTAATTTTAATAACTTTAAAACCTAAAAATTTTATTGGCAGCTTGACCCTAATGCCCCTTTCGGAAACCTTATTATGAAGATCGACAAGTACTGGAAACTCGTGAGCCACATTTAAAGTATGTTGCTCTGCTCTTTTAGTTCAAGTGGCTTCAGACAAAAGGATAGAACAATGTTCGGAAACAACAGTTTTAGAATCATCACCCTCCAAAACGCACAGAAAACACAAAATTTATGAAGTACTTGTACCCATTATAGACAATGCTCTCAATATAAACACCTCAGAGATCTTTAAAAGTTAAATTTTTAGTCGAGAGATGGTGTTACATGTCCGGAAAGAAAAGCAGTTAAAAATATTTTAGCCTAAAAATTGCACACACACAAAAAAAAACCACCGTGCTTTTGAAAGTAATTTGTATTTTCGTGTCATGCTGATTCTAATTATAGGAAGGCTATTTATTTTTATAACATAATGTATACTTTAAATATTGAAAAGTGGAGTGTTTTAGAAAGCTGGCAAAACTTATTTTCGATTGTTATTGCATCATTATTTTAATGATGATAGCCTGTGGTCCAGAGAATGTAATCCAGGGATCGCCCATGCAGGGCCGGATTAAGCTATGTAGGACCTGTAGGAAGTAGATTTTGACAAAGCCTCGGACATGAATTTTTTAAGGCTCGCCCTCGCCCCCACTATTTGGTCCTTTATATTAAAAATTATCCCCGTAAAAATACTTTGGAAATCGGTAAACGATTCGAAAAACGTCAAATATTTGGATTGCTTTCTCTGTACAAACCCAAATCTTTTCATAAACAATAAAGATGCCCAGATGTCGGTATTTATTTTAACACGCAATTAAATATCTAGTATTGAGCAGGGCGTCATTTATGTACGTCCTCTGGTAATATTATTTTATAAAATGCGTAATATTTTTATTAAAATAAAAATAATTATAAAGTTAAAACCTATCTGTAACAAATAATTAACACTCGATGAAAGCCTAAAAAATAATAGAAATTAATGGCATCTCGCCCTTTTTCAAGGAATGTATGAATTAAAGAATGCTTAAATACCCTTAAATTTAAGTATTATACGAAATTATCAAATTGAAAAATAATGCATTAAACCGCAGGGTCGTTTATTCCTCACTTCTAAGGTTTGTGCAGCTATTCGTTTGCATCTTTGTCCTTTGATCCTTTTAGTATGGCCTCGATCCTTGATGCCTTTATTTTACCGTTTCTTAGTAGTTTTCATGATAAAAAAAATGGTACTGGATTTACCCCTTTATGTACTAGGAAAAATATTCAAAAACAGCTTTTTTATTACTATTGACAGAAAAAAAAATCCAAAATTAAATTTTAAAGGAGAAGACACTTTTTGTAAATGCCGTAGATGACACAAAAAAATACAATCGTCACTTGAAGCAAAGCGGAAAAAAAATGGCCAGTCCCTTTCACGATTCAGAAAATCAGCACCGTTTACGAATGGTCCGAACCAAAAATAGTAAACGAAGAACACCTCTTATCTCACTTTCCATTTATCTATACCTCTCCCATTTTCTCTCCCCCATTCCCCCCACATATGTCTCATATTACCCCCCGTCTAGGCAGAACGACTACATTTGGCTACATCTCCCTTTTTTTTCTAATCATTATAGCCAACATCGCCAAACTGCTGGGAGGGGGGGATTTGCAAAAGAATTGCTTTTTGTCATCAACTGCTCTTTAACTAATTAAAATTATGCTTTCAAATTTTTAGGGAGGCTTTATCACGATCGTTACTTACATGCGAAGAAATTGCAACGTGTTCGGACGTTAATTTTCAAAATTGTGACCCCCTAAAAATTTTTAATTTTTAGAAATTTTTGATAATTTTTAATTAAAAATCTAATCATCAAATTTGTTTCGTTTTTTGTCATTTGTTAAGTGAACTTGTTCTGTGTATGAAAAAAATTACTTGGAGAAGTTTAGCGTTTTTGGACATGTGTTATTCTTGACACAAAAAACGTCTTTTTTGAAGTTTAAAACCCCATATCTCCCTTAAAAATAAAATTTCAAAGCCCAAATTTTGAAATTTTCTTATTTTCAAAATTAGACATCGAATGGTGTGTTTCTTAAAACTCGACTTGATGTTTTAATTTTTGAGATGAGGGCCCTTAACCAAAGGGGAAAGGATAGACTAGGGTCGCTGGGATAGACATGTCCGTTCTGTATTTTTCTTCACTTCTTTTCTCTCTAGTGTGAGCAGTTGTCTTTTACTCTTTTACTCTGTCTCATTCCAATTTCATGCTTACATGAAAGCTGGAATAAATGTTTGCCCCCCGAGGTTTGTTCTTTTAATTGTTTTATTGTTCTTCAACTTTGATAAATTATTAATAATTAGTTATCTATTATTTAAAACTTAATTATTTAAAATATAAATATCGTAACTTGCATATTAATGAAATTTTTGCATATTTTTATTGACTCTTGAAGCATTTTGAATTTAAGATTTTTTTCGTGAAATTCCGTTTTAACGAACATTCCACTATAACGAAAAACTATTTCGGTCCCTTGAATTTCGTTGTAACGGGAATTTACTGTACTTTAAATTATAAATTTTAAGATATTTATAAATTTTAGAACCACAGCCAAGTGACGAGCCGACACTTGAGTAGGCACCCAACGCAACCGTTAAGGGCGACATCGTACACTGTTAAAAAAAACCTGAATTTTACGTGCATTTTTCTGTGATTATTTTCGGGAATTTACAGAAATATTGCGTTTCTTTAACAAACAGACGGTTTGTCTGAAATAAACAGCTCATTTCCGTTTTCCTTAAACGCTTGACGAGCGAAAACGGAAAAACACCGTATTTTTGCGGGAAGAATTTCATTTAAGACCCGTATTAACAGAGTTTTTCCATATAACCTCGCACCCAACAGCCTTTAGCCTCGACACATCCGCCGACCGACTCAGCCAACATGTTTTTTGTTTGTTTTGACCACATCTGAAGAAAGAAAGATAAATATATAGGTATGTTCATTTCCTTTTAATAAAATAAGATTTTATTTAAAGATTATATTTTCTATCCTTCTTTTCTATACATAGAATCCAGTTCTTGTCTCTTTCTTATTTGTTTCTGTAATCTCTATAGTCCTATAATTGACCGTGGGGTGATTCCTGAAATTAATAATTCCGTTTGTTTACCAACACGCTTAACTAAGTAAATTTAATTTAAATGTTTAAAAAAGCTGTCAAATATATGAAATAAACAATGTTCACCAACAAACAAGTGCACATTATTAAAAAAATAATGAAATTATTTGAAATTATTAAATTTCAATTCGATTGAAAAGCAATTGCCCTCGTCTAGCTCTAGTGCGACGAAATTCCAAAACCTAACCTAAACTCTATTGAAAAGCACGTTTACTCTATCGCTATCAGCATGGTTTATTTTAAAAACTATGCCAAGTATACATAACGTAAACTTTCTCTTTAACAAATAATACTATTTTGTTGATTTTAATGAATCAATTAGTGATTACGGATGTATACAGATCACATGCTTTGATTCGATTCAGAAGTTACATACACTATTGTCAATTCTCTTTGTTTTGAAAAGTCTGCACTGAGAAACACAATTTCCAATAAAATGCAAATTTTCTAACGAATTTGAAATTTAGGAATTGCAAGTGTCCGCAGAACGCTATTTTAGTATTTATTTAGATATAGCTGCTAAGTGATATCTCATTTTCGGCTCACCGTCTACTGTCAGTGATATTCAAAAGCAATAGTTATTAGCTCTTACTAGAATACTAATTATAAGATTGTATTTTATTACGAAATACTATTAAATTACATTAAAATTATTGTTTTATACTGAATACTATTATAAAATTGTATTTTTAATTTTGATACATACATTATTTAAGAACACTTCTGTTTTGTTTCTCTCCCCCCCCCCCCCACCCATTAAAAAATACTTTCAGTGTTCCAATTCTCGAAACTGTATCGAGAGATACGGATAAATCAATTAATTAAAGGTACCCTAAGATTCATGCCTTGTCTTCCCCCTTCCCCCTCTTCACAAAATAAGTAAAAGCATTTTTAACTCTGATATTAAATTATTACGGTGCAGATACTATGGAAAACTTGCTCGAAAAAAAAAGCTTAAAATTGACAAATTGTTTAATTTTAGAATGCTTAAGAAGATTTTGTATGGTTACCACTTGCTTCTTTACATTAGATCTATTCATTCAAAATTGGATTAATATATATTATTTTTTAGGTGCTTGTTTATCATAAATCTCCAAAGAGGGTCGAAAGTTCAGAAAAAGAAGAAAACTAAATCTGTAGTTCCTGCACACATTTTTAAATTAGTTTAGGATTTAAAAACTATAACAGTCTTTTTCAATTATGAAAGAAAAATAAAACATGATTATATTTTGTAATTCTTTTGTTATTCATATCTTGTTAAATTGTATCATTGGTGTATGAGGGGATAATTACTCCCGTCCCCATATACTAAAAAAATTTGTTTTTTTTTTTACAATCAGAGTATATAAATGAGTACAAATGCAGACACTTAAAAATTTATTGTTTTTGACTACAAGGGCTACTGTCTTAAAGAGTCTCTTTGTTAATGGGTGTTCTACCCCTAAGAGACAGGTTAAAAGACTGGTTAAAAAAATATTAAAGGATTGATTGTATTAGTTTTGAATATATTTAAGGTATGAAGACATTATTTGCTTACGTTTTATATAACAAACAGGATGCATGTTTTATTTCCCTGTTTCTCCTGTTATATTTCCCTATGCTAATATTTATAACACCATATATAATTGGATATATTTAGAATGATTGATGGTTAAATAGTATATAGAAACAAAATTGACAAGAAAAAGCAAAAATGTCTTGGAATTAACTAGAAAATATACTATGTAAGTTTTCTGAATTTAGAGAGAAATGCAAATTAGAAATTCATGAAATTAACAAGAAACGGCTAAATAAAAATTCCTGAAATTAACAGAAAATTTCTAAAACGAAAAATCCTGAAATTAACGGAGAAATTCCGAAATGGGAGATCCTGAAATTAACGGAGAAATTCCGAAATGGAAGATCCTGAAATTAACGGAGGAATTCCAAAATGGAAGATCCTGAAAATAACGGAAAAATTCCAAAACGGAAGATCCTGAAATTAACGGAAAAATCCCGGCAACTTGCTGCCAGTAGTTTTTCCGTCAATTCAAGGAATTTTTTTTAACAGTGTACGCAGCGTTAGGACTTAGAAGGATATTTAACGTGCACCCTTGCACGGGGTATTATTCGTCGGACATTTTTGGCTACACGGGCCCTTTATAGGTCGGCAGTTATTTTGGCGATGCCCGGACCCGCATGCAAGGCGAGTGCCTAACCGACTGGGCTCCCCAGCCCACACTTTATATTGGCTAGTTTCACCAAATTGAATACATTATTTTCCTAAAAGAAAAATATACTGTTATCGGTAAATGTCGGAATTAGACTTTCAAAATTCTGGTAAACCTACTTATATGTGTGCCATTACGAATGTAATAAATGACAAGAGTTTCCAGTGTTAGTCAACCAGGAATAACAACCGCTATAATCGGACCTTAAACATAAGAATTATTGTGTTTGACAAGTTTTTTTCCGTAACTCAGTCACACACAAGAGGAAAGACAAATTTGAATATTTACCACTGCTATTTGCGTATACTCATACAACAAAAGACATGATTTATTTCATTATTTCCTTCTAACTCCATTGAAGCTTCACAAGAGAATAAAATAAACCCAATCCACGCGATACAATTAAAGAGCTTAGTGGGAGAACGTGCTAAGTGACATTTCTCAAAATAAAGAATTTTGTGTCCAATTAAACATATTATACCATTCTTCAAAGATCAAAGAGAACCTTAAATTTATAAGAAAGGGGAAACTTGTTAAGCATTTTTTTAAATTCCATTTGTAACATATCTTAGTGCAAAGTAAGAATTTTAAAGCTCATTTTGCCGTGTTTACCTTTGTGTCACTTAGAACATTCTTTCACTAACATCTTCGTTTCGGTATTCGCCGTTGCTATGGGAACCCCCGAAAAAGCACGTGACCTTGAATCGTCACGGCAGAGATGAGTTGTATCTAGAATGCTTGGCGGGAAAGAGAATTCTTTTGTGGAAAGAATTTATATCAGAATTGTCCCCGAGAAAATTAGAGCTTTCTTTTTCCGAGCCTCTTAAAATGCTAAAACACGGCCACGATTTTCTCTTTTTTTCTGTGACGAATTTTCACGCGGTTGCCGTGTTCTTTTTTTTCTCTCGTCTTGAATGGTTGTGTTCTTGAAAGATTCCACCGATTGCCCGTCTAGAGGACATGGAAAGGACGACGGGCGAAACCCGTGTTTAAAGTGACTCTAAAATCCTTAGTTTCGCGTTGGTCCTTTCGAATTGAAATTTCTTATATAGCTACTGCTATACAAAACTGATACTGCATGACAAATTAAGAAAATCGTATTCATAAAAGCAGCTTGTGTAAAAATAAAGTACAATAGGTTTCTTTTCTAAATTAATTTTAAATAACACAGTAGAACTCCCAATTCTCAAGCTGAAATGGTATTACTATTTCGTTTCAAACATTCATCCCTCTATACGGTTGACATGCAAGAGTGTTGTTTTTTCTCATTTAAATAAAAGAGTTTCTCCTTAAAAATAGTTTTCCCCCTTTTTTGAACACCGGCATTAATTAATCAATTAAAATGCATAACTTTTTTGGAAAAATAATTCGAATATTTGATTTTCCGAATATATTCGATAAACGAAATGTACGGCACATAAAAACCATAATTCAGAACAATCTGTGTAGGACAAATTATGTCACACGAAAATTGAACTTTAAGAAAACTTAAATTTGTCGTTTTACTCTGAAATGAAGGTGGTTAACAGTGTTCACAAATACGTCTTAAATGGATTTAAAACCAATGATTAATCTAAAAACAACGCTCAACTTTAAAATAGCATTTTGACTCTCCCTCTCTCTTCAAGGAAGAAATGGGCGAAAATCGTTCAAATAAACAAAAATAAGTGTCTTTTAATGTGGCGGGTGAATAAACCTGTAATGAATGATCAAGGTTTGTAGGTTAATGAGGCGAGTCTCAAAACCGACATCAGACGCCATCGGTGAAATCGAGGTGTAACGACACATTCGAACGATTTCGAATGTTCGAATTGGGGAAACACAACACTTAATTTAAAATAAATATTTAGGAGCAAAATTTATTTTTATCACCAGGCATGAGTTTCTTCCGCGGTTCCGCTGATTTCCGCGTTTTCTAAAATTTTTAATTATTTCCGCTTTTTTTAATTTTTTCGAGCCAAAATCCGCGTATGATCTATTTTTTTAAAAAAAAAATTAGCTTCATCGCCGTAGTTCCGCGACTTACGGGTCGCCGTAGTTCCGCGGCTTTCGGGTCGCCGTACTTCCGCGGATTTCGGGTCGCCGTAGTTCCGCGGATTTCGGGTCGCCGTAGTTTTGCGACTTTCGGGTCGCCGTAGTTCCGAGATTTTCGAAACGCCGTAATTCCGCGACTTTCGGATCGCCGGAGTTCCCCGACTTTCGGATCGCCGGAGTTCCGCGACTTTCGGATCGCCGGAGTTCCGCGACTTTCGGATCGCCGGAGTTCCGCGACTTTCGGATCGCCGGAGTTCCGCGACTTTCGGATCGCCGGAGTTTTGCGAATTTCGAGTACCCAAGTTGAAACCCTTATGTGCACAATTTTTTTAGGTGCACGGTGCACCCGTTCACCCGCTAATTTCGAACCCTGGTGTAACATTCAAAGTTAAAAAAGAGTGACTAAAAACCATTGACAATTAGTGGAAAATAAATTGATAATTGAATCGGTGAGTGCAGAAACGTCAGTCACAAATTTCAAATTTTTCAAGAGGGAGAAAAAATGTAACAAATCCTCCTCTATTTCTGCACTCAACACTCGAAACAAACGTCCTGTATTTACGGAACTACTCAACAGACTAACGTAGTTTTTGCACCCAACACGCATCTTGCCTTTCTACGCTTATTTTCATTGAAAAAAAGTTTAACGAAAACAAAACGGAAAATTTTTGACTGAATGGTTTCTGCACTCAACGATTCAATTAGTGGGTAGGGGTTTACTGATAATTGATAAAGATCTGAATACTCTGCTTGTTGGTAATGTAAAATCAATTTCTGCATTAAAATGTTAAACTCTTTAAAATGTTGGTTATTCAATTAATATAAACCTAATTACCTTTAATATTTTTTGTTTAATTAAAATATCAGTCTTTCAAAAATAAATTTTGATATCTTGATTTAATAATTTAATTTGTCGTATGCATGTATTTTAACAAATTTAAGGTTTCCTCTTTTTTGATGTTTCTGCACACTCATGCCTGTATCACTGTTAAAAATTTTGTGCCTGCCTTCACCATAATAATGGTTCCTTGTAGCTGCAACGGCTGTGTGGTGAAGTGTTTTACCATATTCAGGTTTCTGTTTACAGAACTTGAAAAATGGTTCGACTTATTACCGGAAATATGGTGAAACATTTCACCTCACAGCCGTTGCAGCTACTTGGAACCATTATAAAAATATATATATATAAATATATAATATATATGAAAGCAAGCACAAAATTTTTAACAGTGTATATATGTATCAGTCTTAAATCAGATTTCGGACACTATCATGTAAATGACACATTCGAACGTTTGAAGTAATAACGCATCGACCAAAACAGATTTTCAGAAGAAAGAGGATGTTTTAGGTTTTGAGTGGCAACAGAAATGATGAAACTAAATTCTTTCCCGAGCCTTGGTTGAATTAATGTCATGTGGGAACAGAGAACGAATCTGATTATCGTTTAAGATATTTTTTCCTAATGGGGCTGCAATATTGGCGGTCAAACCTTTGCAGACTCGGCATATTCCCCAGAACTGAGAGAAATTTTTTGTAGGACCATTTCTAGGCGACTATTGTTGCCAATTTTGACGCCCAGATTACAATGAATTTGAGCTCCCTGTTGATGTTAAAGTATTTAATTTAGCCGAGAGAACCCAGGCCAAATGATGAATGATGATTAGGATGCTCTAAGGATTTTTTACATGCCACATAATCATATGACATGCGTGCCCAGAACTTTCCCATCCATTAAATCCGACGACTCAGCCAGGGCGTTTAAGATAAAGGTTTCATCATTTTATTATTCGATCAATTTAACATTTGCGACAATCGCTAGATCCTTAGATTTTGTGTATTTTATTATTTCTAACTCGAAAAGTCGTACTTCTACGGAGTTGTCGTTCTTAGTTAATAAATACATTACTCAATAACCGTTACATAACTCAATAAATCAAAAACTAATTAGTATGTTTGTCAGACACACATTTCGTTTTATTTTAAATTTACTCAATTGAATAACAATGTATTTAATTAATTTATCTTTATTTTCTAAATGTTCGACAAATTAAACTAAATTTATCGGAATAACTTAAAACCACAAGTTTTAATTGACATATGTTAATAAATGCAAAAATTCATTTTGTAATAAATGTGCTTGTTTACGAGAAATCATTTTTGCTAAAGAATTAAACCTTGTGTTTTTAAATACTTCCTAAAGTATTTAGGTCAATCCGTTGGGTGTTTTGGAAAGAAAAAAAATTGTTTACCGTTGTCATTCAATTGAATTAACCGAAATTAAATAAGAAATATGTGTGCGAATCACAAATAAGTAGTTTGAAATTGCATCATCATATTATTAACACAAATACTTAACTAATAACCCTGTTTACAATTAAAACGTATGTATGAAGGACAGAGACAAAACCTTGGTATTAGATAAACTGTAAGCAGTATGATGTCATTATATTATATGGTGCATATATTATAAAGCATAGTATTATACTATAATAATAAGAACTAGCAAATAAATACCTTTTCTTCGCACAGACTAAAAAAATCCAAATCGATCCTAGTATATGTAATTTAATCCGCTATAGGAGAATAAGCTTACTGTTTATTGTATAGAATCCTGATACTTATATTACCTTAAAATTAAAAAAAATTATCGAATTTGAGCGAAAGTGGTGTACTTTTTTCAGAAAATTCAAATGCTCTTAAAAAATAGAACGAATATGTGAAAAAACTAAGCCTCAGGTGCACACGCTGGTATTGATGGGTATCTATGTTAAAAATTTCGAATTTCTGAAAGTAGTGTAAGTAGGTCTTTCACGATCCACAGACATGCTCACATGCACAGACTCTTTTATTATTATAGAAGCATATTCCTTTATATGGTATCATATTTTATTTACATCAGCGGGAGGATCCTAGGCATATCCTGGCCTCTCTACCATATTTCTATATTATCATCATTCGTTGGCACGGAGTATAGACTATATAATTGTTTCATGCACTTCATTCCTTTTGGTTATCATATATTCCCTGTCCACTCCTAAAGACAAAAAACATTTTTTTTAGGTTACTTACCCTTTTTTTTTAATCCGAAAGATTTTTTTTTTGTAAAAAATGGAAATGTACACTCTTAAAACAAAAGAGTGAAATTCACTCCAGTAGGAGAAGTGCATTTTTGAAACTGGAAAGGAGTGAATATTAACTCAGACTAAGTTAAAAAAAACTCGTTTGGAGTGATCCTGTCAGAGGTTTAACACATAAAGGATCCACTCCTTTCGGGGAAGTGTATTTTCAAGACTGGAGGAGTGAAAATTCACTCAGACTGAGTTAAAATCGCTCGTTTGTTTTAAGAGTGTAGGAATTTAAATGTTAGAGATATGTCTCTCCGTCGTCGGTCCGTAAACACCTTCAGGGTTCTATCACCAACAGGGTTCTATCTGACGAATCTCAAAAGAAAAAATTATATTTTTTTAGAAAGGTACGACATCAGAGACCAATCTTTTATAGTTTTTGTCTGTCTGTCGCCCAGACGCACATCGACCTGCCTGTAGACGGTCTGCGAATTTTAATACAATAAAAAATATTTTTATTTACTTAATTTTGATTCAATCGATGTTGCCACATTAATCGTCACATGGGAAACTTAATTTAAAATTAACAATGTGAAGGAAAATTGGATTTTGTCTCATAATAAGTTTGAATTGCGTCATAATACAAAAAACAATGTGTTTCTAAGATATTTGAGTATTTTTTTATTTTAAGAAAGAGCCACACAGCGTTTCATTTTTAGCCTATTTTCCATTTTTGGATTGGAAAGTATTTTAAGAAAATTGAAAATAGGTACTAACGATTTCTCTCTGTCCGTCCTTCTGTCTGTACCTCCTTCCAAATTTTGTTCTAAGTATCCGATTTTAAGAATTCTTTTTTAAGACGGATGACATCAGAGCCTAGTTTTCCTTTTTTTTTTGCATAGGAATTAGAGTGGAATAAATTACTCACTACAAAACAACACAAAATCTTATTAAGGTGGCCGATCACCTTTGACAGCAATTTTCTGAAAAATATATTCCAACCATGAAGTTGAGGGATTTTATTATTAGTCATTAAAAAAAATTAAGAAAGTAAATCATATAAAAAAAACCTATTTTTTTCAGTATTTGTAGAAAATTATAGTAAAATATACTTCAAAAATCACGTTTGCGCAAAACATGATATCTTTACAAATTTTTTTTTTTATCGTTTGAATTTAAGTATGCTTAACCAACATTAATATAGGTCATGAACTAAAATCATTAAGATATCAGTTCCCAATTTTTTATAGACAAAAGTTTGTAGCATTGTATCGAAAACATATAGAAACAAGAGAGTAAAAATCATATAAATAGTTTTAAAATATCCCATTCTTAATAGTTTTACACGATTCTAGTTCAAAACCTTCTTCATACTGTTACAAAACTACTGAAAAAATTTGGAAGCAATTGATAATAAAGAACTTCAGTTTTTATGTTTTGCGTAATGCGTAATGTGCTTTGAAAAAATGCAAAAAACAAGCAAAAACAAGCAAAAAAAAGCTTTAAAGTGTTATAACTTCAGTTTTGTTAAAAACTAGAAACTAAAATGAGACAGATTTAGAGAGCTGAACGTTTATTTTATATTAAAAGGCAAAAAAAACAAATATTTTATATGTAGTCGATTTTTGCTGAAAAAAAGGTGATCGGATACCTTAAGAGTTGCATAGCTTTTAAGTAACACTTTCATAAAAAAAAATATCATCCAAATTGGGTGTTAGAAAATCAGTTTATCTGTGCAATCGGCGTGCAAGAACCCCTTACGATTGCGTCAGTCCAACGCAAATATGGAAGCGCTATCTTAATATGCATGTTTTGACCATACCGACAACCGGTATATCTTATCACAAGCAGTCCTTGACAGAATGTGCTTCTACTATCAATGAGTATTTTTTTAGCCTCATTTCTCCTCCTTATAAGATACATAATACTTATTTGAAGACGAAAAACAAGATCGGATGGTGTGAGGGCAGGTATTGCAATAACAAATCCGAGATTAGTCATTTATAGGCGGGGCGATGGTAAGAGAATTACATTAATGCAGATTTAGAAAGCTGATATTTATATCAGGAAAACAAGAAGTTATAAAAGAACTAAAATAGTTTACTTTCCTTTTATTTAAATATTCAATGAAATTCTTATTGGGAAAACAAGCAATTAACTTGATTATTTTCTTCGAACTTCAAATAAATCTAGCAAACGATAAAGAATGCTAATTTACGAAAGAAAATTAAGAAAAGTTAATTTTGGCTTTTAAAAATTACAACTTAGTGTTGTATTTGGCGATTTTGTTTCTCCCTAAATTGCATAAATCTTACGTAGAAGTGGATCTAGGTGTAGTCATTGTTGCAAACCCACTTGTTATTCAATAAAAAATGCAGTACACTATTAAAACAAAGGAGTGAAATCCACTTCTGTAGGATAAGTGCATTTTCGACACTGGAAAGGAGTAAATATTAACTCAGACTGAGCTCGTTCGAGCTGGCACTCGTTTGGAGTGATCTAGTGGCAGATTCAACATACAAAGGATCCACTCCTGTAGGAGAAGTGCATTTTCGACACTGGAAAGGAGTGAACATTAATTCAGACTGAGTTAAAATCGCTCGTTTGTTCTAAGAGTGTATACTTCCCACATCCTTATAAAGGGTTAAATTAAATATGAAAGATATCAGATATCAAAAAACGCATCTAAACACACATGTTCCCTATTGTTTAACCTATATAAACCTGCACAATAGGCTTGATGCAGCGAAAATTTCTCGAGATGACGTCAAATATTCGATGTGACGCTGTAACAATATTGTCATCGGCGTTGCCGTTTGAAATGCGAGCAGAGGCCGACCTTGGCCATCGAAAAAGCACCGACACATGTCATTATGAAAAGGTGAACACAGGTGGTGAAGGTGCTTTGAATTGCGTTTGAAGCTTGGTGAAATATGTTATACCACGTAGGAAATATTTTATACATACAGTGTCAAATTTATCAAATAGGTCCTTGAAGTTCGGACTTACCATATCAATTTCCGATTTCAAGGATTACTAAAGCTTCCCACAAGAATCAAATTATTTAAAATAAATTATTGTTGGCTCGGAGTCGTGCGCTACAAAGACATCGACGCTAAATTTGTTTCATATATTTCCTCGAAAATTTAACAGAAAACTAAAATTAACAGCCTCGTTAATTTATAACCGAAGTAAGGCATGCTTCGCTTGAATAAAAGTGTGCATGAGACTATGGAGAGTAGATGATAGAGTTAGAATCACATGTTATTAAATTATTGAGTTCTTGCATACGTATACATGGTGATTATACCTTGTCTAGCCAGAGTGCGAGCTTCGAAAAGACTTTCTTCCCCCATCTCTTCTGTTGGTTTTTTAAGAAACGAGGGGAGCAACGCTTTTCTAAACCTAAGGCGTTTGAGGTTCTGTTGTGGGGTTAACAATCCGTACAGTTCAAACCCAAGTAGTATTGCTCTAGACTGGAAATTTTGAATAGTAGCCAGTGGCTACCAGAGTGAAAAAAAATGGTAGCCACATTTGGATTTTTAGTAGCCAGTTAGACGGGCAAAAAGAAAGTGCGATATTCCACAAAACAAAATTTTAATAAAGAAATTTTGGATGTGAAAAGATTGACAGTAAACAAATTATCATACCAAATATGTTAGTATTATGTGCTTGGTAATTATTGAAAGGAGAAAATTATTTTATGTTAATCAGTTCAACTGCTATTAGTTTCAGAGAATTCTCGACGTCGCCCACAATTGTTCCTGAAATTTTCTCATGTCAGAATTTTATCGCTATTATTTTAGAAATGCAGCTTCAGTATTAATTTGTTGAACAAAAAGGAAAAATTATGATCGCCACTTTTGGCGACTGGGGTTCGATTTTTAGGTAGCCACTTTCGATGTAATAGTAGCCAGTTGGCGACTGGCGACCGCTAATCAAGAGCTTTACCAAGTAGGGTGGGGGAAAACTCTCTCTCACGCCGTTTCGAGGAAAACCAAGTGAAGGGTGGGTGGAAGAAAATCTTTTCGAAGCTCGAATTCTGGCTATACAAGGTATAGTAGTAGTACTGGAGTAGTAGCACTTGTTGAGAAATGGTATTCTTTGTTGGAAACTAATCGAGCAATAGAATAATAAGTATTACTAGATGAGCCATGCATGAAGTATGGATCGATATGGAGCGAAACGTGGTCGTGAAAACTCTACGACAGACCACCTCCATTAGATCTCATTCCCCAAACGACCAGCTTTAAATCCAATTTCACGAAAAATTATCTTATTTTCAACACGTGTCAATTTTTTATAAATTATTTTAAATTAGAAACTGAGGTGTTGTGCAAAAAAAACGAAAAAAATGAAACAGTCAAAAATTTCTTCTTACTCTCAAAAGGTACTAATAAAGGTACATACTAATTTGTTTAAAAAAAGTTAGTGCAGTTTTTTTACATATGTACTACAGTTTGTTAAAAAGTAAGTTAGAATAATTTTATGTTTATGAGAATTAATAACTAAATGTAATGAGATAGATCAAATTTTGTAGTTTTTAATGGCTAATAATCATAGAGATTGGGTGATAGCTCACCGTTTTACTATCTCTATGTTAATAATACGTTGTATGCTTGATTTCACTAAAAATATGGTTCCCAGTAGCTGCAACAGCTATGTGTTGAAATGTTTCGTCATATTTTCGGCATTAGGATGAACCATTTTTTAGATTTTGGAAACGAAAACATGTTAAATGATTTAAATACCGAAACTATGGTAAAACATTTCACCACTCAGCTTGTTCCAGCTATTAGCAACCATATTTATAGTGAAAAGAGCGTCAAACTTTTTACAGTGCTTACAAACGTTCTCAAGTCAGAGAGTCGACAGTGTTTGGAAGTATTCAATTTCAGTGCATTATTCATTTTGTCATCCAATCTATTACTTCACTAAAACATTTAAAATTCAGCAGCAGTAACGTGGTTTCGGACAGAAAAGGGATATCAAGGCCATCATGCTATTCTGTACCGTAAATGGGGTTAACTTACGTTTCAAATCAAAGTGGCCCCTGTCTAGAGATATGAATACGTTGAAATGCTTGGCTAGAAAAACTCTTATTGAAGCCACCTGAAACCGGTTTTTGCATTGGTTGGATTAGATTAGCTTCACATTAGAGCTACTCATAGATTAGTGGCGAGTTCAGATCTTAGTTCGTATTATATGAAAACGTCCCAATGAATGTTTTGTATTAACAAAAAGGTCCGATTCTCTAGGATAAATAAAGATCGAAATAGTCACTAGTGGGAACTTTTCTTAATCAGCTCTACTAACCTTGTTTGTATTTCCTTTCAACTAGCTTCTCGAACCACAGCGTAGTTGCCAGCAAATAATAGCGTAGTTGCCAGCAAATAATAGCGTAGTTGCCAGCGTTTGGTTAGGCTTAATATTGAATCGATTAACAGCTTCAGTTAGTAAACCTGTTTTTGTATTGGTTTTTGACTTTACAAGATTTCTGTCGTATTCTTATCTCCACGTTCGGGCCACTTTTATTTACCTCACCCTGTATGAAGAATATAACCACTAATCTTTTTTTTTTCAAATGTTTTTTGAATTAAAAATTGATCGTTCTACATGTTATCGACCGAGGTCGATGGATGATATGTTATTCGCTACCCAAAAATACACCTGCTCAGCAATAAAAATTTTCTCTTAGCAATTGATTTCAAAGTTGTTGTTTTGCATTTTTTATTGTTCTGCAATATCATCGTCCTAGATAACGATATAAAATATTTTTAATGTTGTATCGTATCTCTTATCGTCTTTAGCTATATTTTTATTATAGGTTCATGAACGATTAAATTTTTTTTTCAAAACCACA
This sequence comes from Hylyphantes graminicola, assembly GCA_023701765.1. Classification (NCBI taxonomy): domain Eukaryota; kingdom Metazoa; phylum Arthropoda; class Arachnida; order Araneae; family Linyphiidae; genus Hylyphantes; species Hylyphantes graminicola. Next base: position 16,242,743 of record CM043116.1, read on the forward strand.
CAACTATAAACTTCAGTTCGTTCTACCTGTCCTGTCACTGAATTTCTGTGAATCTTGAAGTAAAACGAATGTCTGCTGTTTTAGTACCTTCGAATTTTACGTCTCTCTATAAAGTTCAATTCGATTAAAGTATCTATAATTACGGTAGACGTTGATGGAATACCACAGAATGAAATTTCTCAATTCTAAAACCTTGTAACCTCATCAGTCATAATACAATCTTTGCACAACTTTATGAAGCTTGTGAATGGCAAAGGTAGATAACGAGATCTTGAGTATAATTTAGAATAATGTTTAATAATGTAATAATGATTTTTGAAATATTGAATGGTCAGCTTTAAAATAAATTATTGAAATTTATTTAAGCAATCTATATAAAAGGCAAAGTCCTGACTCACTTACTGACTCACGTATCAACGCTCAGCCAAAACTATTAGAGGTACAGCTACCAAATTTTAGGAAGATATTCATTTTATACCGTAGGCGTCATTTAGGAAGCGATTTTTCGAAATTCGAACCAACGGGTGTAACGTCGTTACAGTTATTTTGACGATGCCCGGACCTGAATCTTGGACCTATTGCATGCGTGGCGAACGCCTTTACCAACTGGGCTCCCCAGCCCTATCGAGTGGTCGAATATGGAGTGGAGTATTTACTACATTTGGAGTATTTTCTAGTGAAGGAGGGTAAATAAAAACTGGCCATTATATCACATCTTTCTGTCAACCTGAACAGGGCCTATGGGAAAGCCTTCTAACTGCTAGAAAGGTCTGGATGTAATCGGATTTCTGTTTTAAAATTAATGCTGATATTAGAATGGGAGAAAATTATAATATACCGATGGAGTGCTGACCAGTGGAGAAGGGATCAATTGGTATAAAATAAATGTTTACAAAAAAAATCACCGTTATTAAGGGTACTACCGTGCAACGCCGGGCTTATAAAGCTAGTATAAAATAAAGTTTTAAGCTGTAGTAAACGGTACAACCATCAACTCCAAATCCCCATTGTTCCCCACTATTAGAACTCGACAGCTGTATATGACACAAATCAAGGGCACAGTTTCCCACCACCAATGTGTTTCGTGTACATTTAGCCATTTCAATCTGAGGTTATGTAGCAGTCCACATTATTTCTATACACAGCTCTGCAAACAGCACAATCCACCCACTGTCTTATTAATAACTCGGGACAGGGTACACAGCTGCTGCTCTTGAGTACAGTTTCATTGCATTCAGTTTAATTGCCAGAATTCCACTGTAATAATAGCTGTTTGCTATTTTGGATGAATTTATTAGCCGTTTTTAGAAGTATACTGTTTGTTTAGTTTTAGTGAATCGGATGTTTTGAATAACTAGTATCTTGCAGCACTTTAACTAACAAGAGTATTTTTTACACTGTGGCTTTGTCAAAATTCCTCTGTAAAAATAGTTGTTTGACGTTATTGGATGAATTTATTGGTCGATTTTTTAAATATTTGTTTAGTTTTAGTGCAATGCATGCATATTGTGATTAACTAACAACTTGCAGCACAATGAGTTAAACGAGGATGTTTTGAAAAAATTCAGTTACGTTTGCCATCATGGGTGCTGTATTCCAACTACTACAAGGTGTGCTGTAATTTTGAAGCACATGTGACTCAGCCTCGACCAGTTCAAATAACCGATTGGGGAAAAAGAAGGACACTGACCAAGGTGAAGGCGGACGCGCAAGCTGAGAAAATACAGCAACAGTGCTGTGAATTGTGTTAGCAGTAGCGACTGCAATCTACAGCAGAAATGCCCTAAACTCCCTCCGTAAAAATATGCTAATATTTTTACAGAGAATTTCTTTTTACAGCGTACACCTATGGATGTAAGGTTTCTCAGCCTAGTCATTTGTACAGTGTACGTTTTTTACCTTTCTATAATTTAAACCAATGGTTAGGCTGAATTATCGTATAAGTATAACTACACTCTTAAAACAAACGAACGATTTTAACTCAGTCTGAGTTAATTTTCACTCCTTTCGGGGTCGAAAATGCACTTCCCCTAAAGGAGAGGATTTCACTACTGTTTTTTGTTAAACCTTCAACAATCTTAACAACAAACGAGGGATTTTAAAGTGATTAGGAGCGATTACTAGCGATTTAGGAGTTAATTTTCACTCCTTTCCAGTGTCGAAAATGCACTTCTCCTATAGGGATGGATTTCACTCTTTTGTTTTAAGAGTGTAAGGGAATTGATAAATTAGAGCATTTATAATATACTTTCTGCATTCGTCAAGATAATAAAACAAATTCCCCTACGGTACACTTTTCGCTTACTCTCACGTTTCCTGCTGTTAAAGCTTTAAAATCCAAGGAAAGAAACCGAAACAGATTCTCTACATATTAATCCTAAAATATTCATATAACAGGAAAAAACAACACTGAAATTCTATACATTTATGAAGTTAAGAAATTTTGGTTTTAGGCTTCAGTGAAGATCTCTGAATTTTTTCCAACCTCCTTATTGCGCCTTACCGACTGGGCGATTTAAACCCAGGATAACTATAGAGTTTCACTTACGCCCGTATTCACCGCCTTTTTCACCCGAGAGTTATCTCCCGAAAACCGGTTCTAACACCTCGTTTGGAGAAATCCGTATTCACCGCGCTCAGTAACTCCCGAGCGATCGCAACCCTCGGGTAAATAATACACTCGCCGAATTCGGAGCGTTAACGCGGAAATATCTGAGTTACGCATGCGCAGATGTGATTTTTTTTGGTTTGTTTACCTTTAAGTTCAATGATGCTGTCGTTTCGTATACGGATGATTTAAAAAAATTGAAAGTTAGAAATCTGATATATTCTGTGTTTCTTTAAAATTTTGTAAATGTGTGTTTTTCATGCTTGAATGAGATTTAGAATTAGAAAGCATTATGGTTATTCCAGTTATGTTAGTTTTGAGACTTGGAATGACAAGTCCCATTTTATACAACGAATACAATCAAACTTGAATTGAAATTATTAATTTAGTTATCGGAAATATGTTTGGAATCTCTTATTTATTGTTTGTCAATATCTAATGATCGATATCGTTACTGTATCACTTGTTTAAATTTAATATTATGATTATACATTGCAAAATGCAAAGATATACGATAGTAAACACCATACACAATGTTTATCAACTTGTTCAAGCAATACTATATTCTTTCTTGCAATAAATTTAATAATGAATAACTTGCTAATCATATTTCAATATAACATTGAAATTATAGTTACACAATATTTTTGTCACAATTGTGTATGTCCTGCTGTTCTTTCTTACCTTCACAAATAGGATTGGTTAGCTAAATTAGTATTCACACTGAGGAGAGATTTCCCCAAGGGCGTACCCAGGATCTGATTTAGAGGGGGGCAGGTAATGGTAGGGGCCCCTATTTTCTTAGTTGGATGGGCCCCCTTAAGGAATTTTCCTTTAAAAATGTAAAGGGGCCCTCCAAATCAACCCTTTAAATAATCCGTGCTATCATCTGCTGCTTTGCCATACTGGATTAAGAAGGGTATTGGATAACAATGGTATAGCAATTTGATAAAACAATCACGTTGTCTTGTTTAATGTATGGTAAATGTAAACTTTAATTTTACACAAGTCGGTAGCCCATTACAAATCTCTTGGCCCATGAGTTGTCCATGTTTAGACTGAAACGATACGTTGGGGGCCCCAAATTCAAAAAAAGACTTCACTTGCAAAAAGTCTTAGTAGGATTTGGAAACCCACAAAGATAGTGGGCCCAATGTTCTATATAGAACCCCTTTTATATATAGAATATACATCAATTGGGGACTCAATTACCAACAAATGGCCTGATTTGAAAAATATGTAGGCCGCTTTATGCATAAGGTACTGGACCCCCAGATTCCAACTCAGGACCAATCGCAAAAGTATGGGCCTCAATTCATACAAATACATCATTCGTAGGCCCCTTTTATATCAAATTATATAAAAGGTCCTCTAGGGGCAAAGTGGGCCCCTGGGCCTCACTGGGGAGAAATGGACTCGAATTTTTAAAAAAAAGCATATTCTTCTTTATAGTATAATATTTACAGGGGCCCCAACAAGACCGGGGCCCACTTCCCCCTTTCTAGAGTGGGGCAGCTGCCCCCCCTCTGCCCTATGGTGGGTACGCCCATGGATTTCCCCAAAATGTAATAAACTAAGCAAACTAAAAAAACCCATAGGGTTGCCATAATAAAGGAACGCCTCAAAATATCAGAAATTTGAGTTACCGCCAAATCCAAAAAGCACCGTTTGGAATTATTATAAAAAATGCATTGTGTAACCAAAAAAGTTCAAAAATACACAGGATAGCCATAATATAGAAACGCCTCAAAATGTCAGAAACTTGAGTTACCGCTAAATCCAAAAAAGCACCGTTTGGAATTATTATAAAAAATGTATTCTGTAACCGACAATGTTAAAAAATACACAGGGTAGCCATAATAAAGGAACGCCTCGAAATATCAAAAACTTGAGTTACCGCCAAATCCAAAAAGCACCGTTTGGAATTATTATAAAAAATGCATTCTGTAACCGAAAAAGTTCAAAAATACACAGGATAGCCATAATAAAGAAACGCCTCAAAATATCAGAAACTTGAGTTACCACCAAATCCAAAAAAAGCACCGTTTGGAATTATTATAAAAAATGCATTCTCTAACCAACAATGTTCAACAATACACAGGATAGCCATAATATAGAAACGCCTCAAAATATCAGAAACTTGAGTTACCGCCAAATCCAAAAAAGCACCGTTTGGAATTATAAAAAATGCATTCTGAAACCGACAATGTTAAAAAAACAGGGTAGCCATAATAAAGGAACGCCTCAAAATGTCAAAAACTTGAGCTACCGCCAAATCCAAAAAGCACCGTTTGGAATTATAATAAAAAATGTTGCATTGGTGACGGACAAAGTTCAAAAATGCATAAAAAGCCATAATAAAGGAACGCCTCAAAATATCAGAAACTTGAGTTACCGCCAAATTCAAAAAGCACCGTTTGGAATTATAATAAAAAATGTTGCATTGGTGACGGACAAAGTTCAAAAATGCATAAAAAGCCATAATAAAGAAACGCCTCAAAATATCAGAAACTTGAGTTACCGCCAAATTCAAAAAGCACCGTTTGGAATTATAATAAAAAATGTTGCATTCTGTGACCGACAAAGTTCAAAAATGCATTGAAAAGCCATAATAAAGAGACGTCCCAAAATATCAGAAACTTGAGTTACCGCCAAATCCAAAAAGGCACGGTTTGGAATTATAATAAAATATGTTGCAATCTGTGACCATCAAAGTTCAAAAATGCATAGAAAAGCCATAATAAAGAGACGTCTCAAAATATCAGAAACTTGAGTTACCGCCAAATCCAAAAAAGCACCGTTTGGAATTATTATAACAAATGCATTCTGTAACCGACAATGTTCAAAAATACACAGGGTAGCCATAATAAAGGAACGCTTCAAAATATCAGAAACTTGAGTTACCGCCAAATCCAAAAAGCACCGTTTGGAATTATTATAAAAAATGTTGCATTCTGTGACCGACAAAGTTCAAAAATGCATAGAAGAGCCATAATAAAGAGACTTCTCAAAATATCAGAAACTTGATTTACCGCCAAATCTAAAAAAGCACCGTATCAAGGTACCCAGGGCCGGTTCTTCCATAAGACCCAGGCCCAGGGTGTCCAAATTTTAAAGCCTTCAAATCTCAGTTTCTATTTTAGTAAATGTTGTAAATCTCCAAAATATCAGTAACAAAATTCCGATACTCCACTAGATATTTTTTGAATGAGAAATTGACCTAACGTGATTTTTTAAAAAGATGTTTATAAGGAAGCCAATAGAATTGTAGCAAAATTTGATACATTGGTCAAATAGCACCATCATTACTGGAAATCATACACAACATTTTCCGTAAAAGGGCTCTCAAATTAGCTTGTGCCTATAGTCTGAGTCTTCCTTGTATAGGCCCTGAAGGTACCTATTTGGTACTAAGCATTTTTTTTTTTTCATAGTTTCCAGGTATTCCTCAAGCCAAGTGGTTCCTGGAGATGAACCACTCTGTCATTGATAAATATAAAGTAAAGTTTTGGGACAAGGTTGTTGCTTTATTAAGTATTTTTTACTGTAATATGTGAACATTCGAAGGAGGACATCCCAGTTCTTTACTTTAGTGTGCAGTTCGTTTTTTCCCCATGAAAACATTCAATCACCTCAAATCTTTTACACGCATTTTTTTTTATGATATTCTATTACTGCAAGTTATGTGTTTGACGAAAATATGCATTTTAATTTTCAAATCGAAAACCCATTTTTAAAGATAAGGCTGCCTAAAAAAATAAAGATTGTTAATATACCCAAGAAGAATAAAATAAACGAATAAAGAAAACAAGTATTAACGACGAATATAAATATCGAGTATTATAAAAAAAAAATATAAAGCAAACTGCGATTTGTATTTTGCAATAATTTTGCTGCGCTGAATTCGTAACGCGTGAAAACATTTCAATAACCAAAACAAACGAGAACCACGTTCGACAACTAGTCACGTGTTATTTTCAACCAATCATATGCCGCCCTGAGGAAATAACGTTCGCTAACGTCGCCAACTCCTGAGTTCATACACTCGCTGTTCAAAATGCGTGGTGAATAGCGATTTCGTTAACGCGGGTGAACTCGTTAACCCGAGGGTGTATCAACCGAGGTTTATCGCCATTCACTCGCTGTTGCGGTGAATACGGGCGTTAGAACGCCGATTTTGTCCAGGCCTATTCCCAATACTTAACACCTTTTCGGGATGATTTCGATAAAGCAGTAAGGACGCTCGTCAGTTATTTTAAGATTTCAGATTTCAATATAGATTTTCAGTGTCACAATACAGCACACAGTTCGCTCGTAATCTTTTCTGGTGTTGAAATAATCAACACAATAGAACCATGCAGACTAGTGATCAAACTCATATTTTTTTTAACGTCGAATGATGGGAGAACAAACTGCCAAATCGTATTCAGTTTTTTAAGGTGCACTTGACCTGTTTTACCCTTTGACAATGGCTTTCACTTATCAACCATAGATAAAAACAAATATATCCCGACATGTTACTCAATATAATAATAATAAAAAAACCTATCTCATACCTTTATCAAATCCTCGGAAGTTTTTCAGGTGTCCATCTTTCAGATGAGTCACTATCGCAAATATTGATAAGATACACCAAGAAACAATTGGATTTATTCTGTAATCAGTCGAACCTTACTGGAATGTTCTAACTTTTTTTTGATAACGCATCCAAGAAAAGACACCTGTATGTAAAAAAAAAGAGAATAATAGTTGATAAGAACTGCGTGTGTAGAGAACACCGACAAAGAAATAATCTGATAAAAAGTATTCGAAATTGAAAACACCGTAATAGATAAGTTAAAGTCATTCAGTACTATTATTCATACATTGGTAAAAAAATACTTGAAACTATATAAAGATAGCTTGAAGCTCGTATGGGGGAGTTAATGGTCTCCATTGTGGGATTAAAAGGGATTTCTCAGATTGTAAAACTTTTTTTCAAAAAAATCGTCCAATACTTCAAAAAATCATATGAAATAAATTAAAATGTTTCAAGCATTGAGTGGCAACAAAAATGCTGATAAAAACAATTTCGTTCTCAAGCCCAGATTGGTGGATCAATGTCACGTGTGGAAACAAAAAACAAATCGGAGCACCGAAAGGAAAACATAAATGAAAGCTTGAAGGAATTACGTCACTTGAAATCAGCCAATTTAATATTGCTAACTACTATCAAAACTTCGATATTTATCAATAAAATATTGTTTTTAATAATGAATGTTATCAGCCATAATCATAATGTTATTAATGTTAGCTATCTATGAATAATGAATATTAATGTTACTATATTCAGCTATTCAAGTTCATAAAACAGGGAGACATGGAGGGCTTAGGTTTTACCTAAAATAGCCCGGACCAGAGAACATGGTCAGAAATTAAATAAATCATGCTTTAGAACGGAGGTAAGAAAACAATTTTTACAATAGAGTCATCAATGAGTGGAATGCTTTACCAGACTACGTTGTGTATTCGAAGAGAGTGGAAGATTTTAGAGAAGAATCCTGATAGCTATTGGAAACTGGTAAGGAATTAGATATATTGTGGACCAACCTAATAATGCTAAAAAGAAGTAATTATATAATATGTATTGTTGATTTCGGTTAATTAATGTTACCTAATAGCATAGCATAGTTAACTATCAACTTAATATTGTTAATTTTACTTTTTTATTAATTGATTCTACTGTCTTAAAGACGAAGCTTTATAAGCGGGTATCTGACAAAGCACACAAACCTAAATATATATGTCTACCAGCCAACCAGCATCAGTAAATTTATATTGCCCAATGAATTCCTTTGAGCAAACCAAGAAAAAAACCAAACCCACCTAAGCTCCGAAATCTAATTTGATAACGAACTGCCGTGCACTATGACACTCCTAGCGGAAAAAGTAGTTTTACAGAACACCAACAGTGTTTGCGGGTCTTTCCTTTGGTCCGAACAGTTCCACTTCTACAACAGTTTAGTTTGCAGGATTTATGTAACTCAACAGTTATTTTTAATTGCAAGCAGCAGTATAGAAATTTGAAATTATATAGTCAAGGCAACGAAAAATATTTCAATAGTATAAAAAAGGTACAAAATTTGAAAAAAAAAATTAAGCAGAACCGTTTAAAAAACTGAGAAAAATTGAAACAATTATCGAAACGTTTAAAATAAAACTGAATATTATTTAAACTAATAATTTGAGCATTATTTTTTTATTGGACTTGTGAATAGCCCATTGTTCAGATTCTACTAGTTTATTAAATGGCAGGTTGTCTGTGAGAATCATCATTCAAAATTAGACCAACACTCATTGATAGTTAACATTAATTATTTGATGGCTGATAACATTAATTATTAATTAACAATATTTGATTGAGGAAAAACTGTTTGATAACAGTTACAGATGTTTGATTTATAACATAAGTTACTTAGAAAGTCCTCTGCATACACATAACGTGGTTGAAGTAGTCCGATATGTCTAATCACAAGAGCAAAAAGCAATGCCAAACCATAGTTCGCCAACTTGCTTTATGTAAACAATAGTTGATAGTGGAAAGTTTTTTTTTGTTTTGTTTTGTTAGGAAGTATTAAGTGGAGGCTTCAAAAAATATCCAGGCTTTTTTTGTATTTCTATGTTGAATTGAATTTTTGCATGTTATCCAACATAATCATTAAATTAAAACTAATTTTCTATCATTAAATTGAAAAAAGTTACAGAGCCCAAGGAGAATGGAGATACATAAAACCTTAAAGCTCGAGGACAATATATAACAGCGGCGATGCATTTTAAAATATCCTTTTGGCATATAACTAAGAAAAATATACTAAATTCCACCACGCATGACAAATATATTTTTTTTTTGTAAAGGTAACAATTTAGCAGCTCCATATAACATGAAAAGCATAATGGGAGAAAATACCCAGAATTGAAGAGCTTAGCGGAAGAACGTGCAAATTGACATTTTTGAAAACATTGATAATTTCGTGTCAACGAACATGTTATTACCTTTTTTTTTAAGATTAAAAAGTTTCCTCCTTTTCTACAAACTTAAATTTAAGTTGTTTTTTTATTATTTTCAAATAAATTTTTAACGTATCAAAGTGCAAACGAGAAACTTCAAAGCTTATTTCTTGTTTTCACTTTTTTTTTGTCAATTTTAAAGCACGTTCTTCCACTAAGCTCTTCAATTCATTAACAAATAAAAAAAACCCGCCAAATCAAGATTCCTCAACGCCAAGCGTGACGTCACAGAAGATGTCACACTACCGCCCATGCGCAGCGACGCGTGAATATGTATGTCAGTGTCACATAATGAACAAAAAAATCAAACGATTGTTGATGTATTTACTACGAATTCGTGGAACAAAGGGGACAAATAGGACGAATTTGGGATGGTCTTCGAAATCGAAGCATGGAACGTTTAGTTTATTCCCGGCGATGTTGCCAAGACGAGTGTAATTATTCCCAAATTAGAACTTTTTGTTTACGTGGGTTTGTTTCAGTTAGGTTTTTTTTTTGTAGTATTTGTATTTTAAAGGGAAGGTTTGAATAGAAGTTGTTACAGTTTCGCTTTTCTTGTTTTTGTTGGCTCTCTTGGAAAGTTAATGGAATGTTAGAGAAGAAGAATGGAATGTCAGATGAGAAAATGTTTTCTTTTTGCCATTGCGTTTAACTGTTTTTCTATCCTTGCCAACCAAAGTTGGGTAAATAGAAATATGCTATGGAGAAGACCTATCCGCGCATGCAAAGAGTTCCATAAATTATATGTGAATCCATCAAGAAAACATGTTTAAAACATTAATTTCGTTCAAGGTCTAACAGATTTGAATTTATTTGAGAAAATTTGGCATTGTTATCAGAATGAAGAGTGTATTTTGGTTAAATTGTATTCAGATGATTTTGTATGTAAATATTACCTTACAAGTTTCCAACTAACTGACCAACCGCGCTTTTCCGTCTGCCTTTTTACTCTTTGTTTTTACCCAAGTTAGGTTGGCACGGAGTGTAGTTTGATACACTAAACCAAGTCTTACAAATTACATTTGATGTAGAAATATATAGTTTAAGGTAAGTAATAAGAAAATAAGCATTAAAATGAAGGGAAAAAAAATTGAAATTTTACCATTAACGACAATTTGTGAATAACGTTAACACCTTCATTTCCGTTAACTTAAAAGGTTTTTTTTTTTATTTGTTTTTTTAGTGTAAATTAATTTGTCCTTTATAAATTGTTCAGAGCTATGGTCTTTGTTTACCTTGTATTTTATTTGTTTATGTGGATACAAGAGGAAAACTTATTTTATCTTCGTTAATGGGTTAAGAATTTAACGGTTTTTTTTTAAGGACGAGAATAGATAAGTATATTATAAAAAAGGTATATATAGAATAGATAAGTACAATGAAAAAAAACACTGTTTTATTTAGTACTTTAGAAAGATGTAATAATAACTAAAAATATTGCTTTCTGAGTTCTTTTTTTAATCATAATATAAAGAAATATGAATCGGCAGTCATTGAATCAGTATTTTACTGCAGATTTAAAAGTTTATATACAAAAACACTCCATGCCCATTATTCATAGCTATTCTAAATAAAAACTTTATTTTCCATTACATTATTTTACCTCCCTATATTGCATAAGGAGAATTGAATAAAACATTAATGCCGTAACACACAGGGCCATTAAGTTCTATTTGGATTCGACTTTTACATTTCACCGTACTTTAATACGAGCCTTGACATTGCAACCATAATTCGATGCCAGACAGGAATACGGCTCTGAAGGTCACAAAACAATGGAGGAAAAAAATAATGCGTGGCAATTTTTTTATTATTTTTTTTATCCTGCATGTAGTAAGTAGTCAATAAACAATGCTTACTTTTTTTTTCGTGTCTGCATTTGGTTATTTTTACCTGTGGATTAAAAGAAAGTGATCTCATAGGAACATGTTTTCTTTTCCAAGTCTAGCAAATGTTAATTGAATTTCCCAAGAGAAAAAATAAATTTATTAGAAAGGCTTAAAAAAATATTTTAAATTGGAATTAAATTTCTAAGCGGCCTGGAATTGGTTAAAATGTATTGCTGTTTTTAACTCGATAAATTTTAAATTAATTTTTTATAATAATAATAATAATAACTTTCGTTGTCACAAAAACAATAACAACAAAATAAAGCAAACCAACGCCAAGGAGATACATGAAAATCCCGTATGGGTGAAATAGAAATATTATTATATAATTTACACAGACGCACACAAGTAACACAGAGAAGGAATAAAAAATAATAATTAAAAAAAACTACTGTTTAACTAAATATACAGGAAAAGCTTGGCAATAAAAATTATGAGCTTCAATTAAGTGAGAAATAAAGATTTAACGTAACGTATTAGTTTAAAATTCAAAATTATGTTTATTTTTGAAAATATATATGATCTTAAAATCCTTTCCAGCTGAAAAAACTAGAATATCAATAAAAATTTATTTATAAAATTCTAAATTTAGTTATTGCTGGAAGAACAGGCGCAAATTATAGAAAAATCCGGGTCCAAACCACAGAAGGTTATTTATTGAAATTTCGGGATACTTCTTTGAATAGGAGTTATACGTGTTTATCACTCATAACTCCTAATTACTTAAACCTCTTAAACCAGAGAAAAATTCTACAAGTATAATCTTAATCTAAACATACTTTTTATGCAAATATATGCCAAATAGTATGTTTTTCAAAGAAATTAAAAAAAATTATGTTTAATACTAGTACTTAGGGACACACCTTAAACTCTAAAAATACAATTTTTTTTGTCCTATAAATGCAACAAAAACGGCCGTATCACTTATTTGTAGTTAACATATTACTTTATAATTGTATTTAACGCAAAATGTCTTTAAAATTAACTGTTAAAAATGTTTGAAAAGTTGTTTTTTTTAATAATATATTTTTTTAGGAACTCTAATATCGTATTGACGATTCGTTCTACTTCATTTTTTTTTATAGAAATAAACGACTGATACCTGTAATCAAAGGCTGACAACTGATATTTGGATCTTCTAAGGATAAGCTTGTTTTACACTGCTGGAAAAACTTCTTATAGTAATTGCTTATAGAGTTACTCTGCTTTATTTCTAAAAATTGTTTCTAAAAGTCTTCTCGTGTTACTTATTTTTATTGGAATGAGATTATAACAAAAAAAAATCAATTATAAGTATTTAAACCTTGTTTTAAACATATTTTTGAATATTACATAAATATACGTTATCGTCTTTTAAAAAGTATATTTTCATGTGTATATAAAACAAATTTCAAGCCCTCAAATTGTATTTTTATCATTAAAAAAACAAAATTAGACAACTTTCTTTGCAAACTTAAAGACAAAAGCAATACAATTACTAAATAAACACTATTATTTTATATAGGTAAAATAATCCATCACTTAAGCGTAAAGAAAGTAATACCCATAGTAAGTAAAAAAGTAAGTACATAGTAAGTGTAAAAAAAAAGCGAAATGACGCGAAATTTTATCCTACTTTATCCAAATAAAGAAAAGAGTTTTCAAGGGCATGATATTGAAGTTGCCCTTCAAAGCAAAATAAAAGAGGAACGGTTGCTTGGCGAGTTTATTGCATTTTGCCGTACGAAAAGAAGAGGAGAGAAGAAAATGTTTCTGGTTTCTGTATTGGTGTCTCAAGTGCAATTCTTTAGTGTTTTCTCAAACGGTTCAGTAGAAAATTAGTTTTCTGAGACGCGTAAACAACTTTTGTTGTTATTATGTTGTTGGATTCAAATAAAAACCATATAATGTCTATTGTTACAGTATCATTACATTTATTTCAAATTAAAAAAATATTAATAAATGGAAAAAGCGCATGTTTGTACATGTAAAAATTGGCAAAAGCAATTAAATAATGGATACAAAAAAAAAACTTATTTAAAATTGTACATAATTGCAAAACATTTTTTAAGAAAATCATGCTTTTAAATATATAAATTTGAGGGTTTTATATGCACTTGCATGCAAAATTTAAGCCTTCTGTCTTGAAAGCCTACTTTGCACATTTAAATAAAATTTATTTACAAAAATTAATAAATACTGTTTCTTAAGGCATACACATACTCAGCTATTATTTTGCAATTATTTATAGGAGTAAACTTGTACGCAAATCCACAAACAAAATTCATTCAAGAACTCTTTTTATTTATGTTCTAGCAATAAATACCCGTTCTCCGCATGGACTAAAAAAAAGTTGTAATCGATCCAAGTATAAGTACCATTTAAATCCATTCTAGGATAATAAACTTATGTTATTTTCCGCTCATTTATAAAGTATAGGGTCCTGTTACTTATACAACTAAATTAAAAATCCCAAATAAAAAAATACGCTATAAAAGGCACGCATATAAGTCATCGTAATTTCCTTCTTGAACATATTAAACCTTTTTAGCTCATTCGGAGCTTTTTGGTAAGATTAGCGAGAAAAGAAATATAGCTACAAACACTCTTATTATACAGCTCTAGCACAATGGATATTCGAACAACAAACCAGCTTTTTATATTAAAAAAAACTGTATTTGGCGCGTTGTAAGAATTTGGCGAGTTTGGCAAATAATTTTTACAAAAATTGAAATGATACAAAACCCTAATATGTAGCTCTAGTACGATAACCTTGGACAACCATAATAGTTATAATTAACAATTCAGTGCATCGAAATTGGAAGACATTGAAAATCTCAGAAAAAAATCGAATTCGATTATAATTATTTATGAAACTAAAAAAAATAAGGCTCATTTGAAAAGCATTAGAAGCTATTTGTATTGGAATTAAATCACCATTGCCATTCGCAACAATCACTCGAGAAACTTCTTTTTTTAATCAAAAAAAATTTGCGACGTCAATCAGTTTGAGATGACGCCAAATATATTTCACTAAGCGATTCTTTTACGAAATGTTTTGTTTCTGCATTTAAAAGAGAGGATATTACAAATTTATTCTTTGAATTAAACATTAGTTTTTGCAAGCGATAATAATTATTGAAGAAATAATATAAAATTTTCGAAATAAAATAAACGAAACTAGCCAAATCTAACGCGTAAATGTTTATAATAGAACTAATTTTGTGTTTGGCGACTTTTTTCCTGTTGAACACAAATGTTGTGTGGAAGTGGGAAGAGTGGCAGATTCTGTTGCAAACCTACTTGTTTATTTTTATAGATAACCGCCTATTTGTTGACAAGTAGCTGTATGGTCCCACCTTGATGGGAACCCGTTAACTTAACAAAAAAAATTGGTTTTAGGAGTCATGTATACTTATTAAACATTTCAAAACAAAATACTCACAGCAAAATCGAATTTGTGTAGGCGCATGCGCAATATAAAAGCAAACAATAACAAGTGAAACATTTTAAAGTAATATTTAAAGAATTTTATGAATACGAAATTGAGATAATGAAAAAACATTTAATTTAGAAAAAATATAACATTTATTTAGTAATTTTTTAACTGCTCTTTTTAATGGATTTTCACGTATATCAATGGATGACTCCTCAAGCCCCTGTTTTGTCCGGACCATGTGTTATTAAAATTAATTAAAATAATCAAAATCAAATATGAAAAACTTAGCACACGTTAGTATTAAAGGGAATCTAGTTTAAAAACTCTTTTATTACTATAGATGTGTGACAACTTTACCGTCAGTTAACCGCAACTCTATAACAGTCCCTAGCCTGATAGTTAGCTGTAATGCTGAAAAACGCACCTAGTAGAAAAGAGGATTTTACAGAACTTAGTACAGTACACTCCTTGCCAACCTAAGATGGGGAAATAGAAATATGCTATGGAGAAAATCGCTCCGCGGATGTAAAGAGTTCCATAAATAATTTGTGAATCCACCCAGAAAACATGTTTGAATCATTAATTTCGTTTAAGGTCTAACATATTTGAATATTGTTTGAGAAAATTTGGCAATTTTATCGGAATGAACAGTGTTTTTTATTTGGTTAAATTGTATTCAGATCATTTTGCATGTAAATATTACCTTACAAGGGTTTCCAACTAACGGACCAACCGCACTTTTCCCTTTTTACTCTTTGTTTTTTTAACAAGGTAGGTTTTGCAAGGAGTGTAGACAGTGCAGAAAACACTACAATTCTCCACAGTAGAAGAGATTACAAAGCTAGCGTATATCCCCCCCCCTCAAAATCAATGATGGTTTGAATATCTATTGTTAAAAATATATGAATGAAAACACAATAAAAATCATAAAATTAATATTTAAGATATAACTATTTTTTATATATTTAAACATTCAACAAAAGTACAATATTTGTAAGGGGGATTTGCCACAAATTAACATACAAAACGTCATTTTTGTATTACAAAGGTTTGCATATGTATTTTTCGTTTTTCAGTAAGTTTCTAAGCTTTTGTTTAACTTAAACTTGATTTCACTAATAAATCTTACCTCGTGTTTTTATCATAGATGAACATATTTGTATGTTATTTTCAAGTTTCAAGTGATTGTCTAATAAAATGAAATATAACTATAAACTCTTGGTCGTGGGCGGCCTAAAGGATAAATTTATTGCAGTACAATTATGTTAATATTCTTCACAACATTTTTGAAACGTTAAATTAGCAACATATAAAAATAATGTCCTGTAACTAAAATAACTATATATTTTAATGCTTTATTATTAGGCTTTTTGTTTCCTCCTTATTTGTGTCCTCGAGCCACGGTTCTAACAACAGATTTTTTGCATGTTGCAATAAAGTATACAAAAGTCAATATCATAGATATATTTACTTGTTATAAAATATTTTAATAATTATGTATTTTTGCTCTTTAAACACAACATAAATGGTAAATGTTGTTTAAATATAACATAAGTCGAAATCGTTTCATCAAAATGTCCTTAGACCACAACTCCGAAACGACCCTTACCCCTGGTAGTTGGTTCTAGTGTCGAAAGACTCGACTAGCGGAAAAGAGGGTTTTACAGAACCTAGGACGCGTGCTGTGGAGAAGAAAACTTTGCTGTGCAGTAGTGGTGTAATCGTTTCCGGCTGCCTATTTCCAGCCTCCATTCGGAGCTTTAACACAGCCAATAACGCCTCGTAATTTAGAATCACGGTCAAATGACGAGGTCGACACCTGAACGGGCACCCAACGGAACTTCGAGCGACATCGTACACTGATGCCGTCGGGACTTTGGACTCCACAGATTTAACGAGCACGTCTGTCCCAATGTACTCGGGCCCCATCCGTCACGATAAGCTGTGCAACAGTGGCGGCCCGTGGTTAAAAATGTTGGTGCAGCCAAAGCAACGCGAGGGGGATTACTTTTACTTGGGATTTTACTTTAACTGAATATTTAGGTACAGCCCGGCTGTACTTGCTGTATGCCACGAGCCGCCACTGTGTGCAATAACCATCGTCGGCGTCGGTAAGTTTACTAAATATTTTTACTTTTTGGTATTAGGTATTTTTTCATTATAGTCAATGGGGTTGTTTCATGGAAGATCTGGCAATAGCTCCGCGGTCTTGTTTTTCTTTCTCTCTCGAATTACTTTTGTTTTGGTTGGTTGGTGGAGATAATCAGGTTTGGTGTGCTGACCAAGCACAAGAACCAGAATATAGGTCTACCAAGCAACCAACTCAACCAAAACGAATGTAATTCGTGAGAAAGGAAAACAAGACTGAGGAGGTATTGCCAGATCCTCCGTGAAACAACCTCATTGCTTCATTGTGTTTCATGGTATCAGACATTTTTCACAACAGTGCCTTAAAAAATATTGTTTGGGACCGCTATTTTCTATGTCAACTTGTCATGACTGGATATTTTACTCGGGATTATAAAAAAATATCTTTGGTAATTTACCACTTCACGGACGCAAACGCTAAAATCGCCAAAGTTGTACAACAACCGCCAAATGGATAATTTGTAAGAATAATTTATAGTTTTGAAAATTGTGGTCATTTTTACTGTGTATACTGTGTTCTTTTATATGATTATATTGTGGTCCTTCAACTGCAACACATTCTGTTTGTCACCAAACATTCAATTTGGCGAGATTTGCTCCCTGGAAATGGAAAAGTAAGCCAATATTTTATTCCCCAATTCAGATAGACCATAGACATCATGACCATTTTAAGCCTAAGTCCGGTCTACTGGTGCCAAGTTGTGATCCTTCCGCCGAATGGGTGAATCACCTTTTACTGAGAAAGGAGAACAAAGACATTGATTTTAAAATAAAGAAACAAATAATAATAAAGAATCAACACGACCGATCGGCGACGCCACATCTAGGTCAGGAGGCCAACGGTGTTTCTTTCCCTTTTTATACGTGAGCCAGTTTGTTGACCCTTTTGGCGACAGTGAAAGTTCCTTGACTTCGAAACAGGGGAAGTCCTTGTTACCGGGGTTTTTCCTGCCAAGCTTCCGATTTGTCGCCAAAAAAGATTTTGGAACCATGACATGGCGAGTTGGAAATCACAATTTTGCAGTTGCAACTTTACAACAACAAAAAAAGTACTTTGTAAAAAAACTATTAAATATACCAATCTTACGTGAAAATTTAAATTACTATGGGATTGAAACATTGGCGACGTTATTTTTGTGTAGGCGATGAATCGGAAGCTTGGCGGGGAAAACCCCGATAACTAGAAGTTCCCCAAAACGTAATAGGATGTATCATTTTTTTTTTACTGTGTGTGCTTTGCCCATATACTATGTAAAAATTAGGTGAATGAGGGATAGTTGGAAAGCAGTCATGCTGGAACTACTTAATTTGGTATTTCAATATTGGTTTTTAGTAATAATTGTGTAGCGGTCCGCTGAACCCGTAACCTCACGTAACATCGACGCCATATGGATCTGATTTAGTGCTACCAGTCATCATTAAAGCGAAATAGCCTACACACTTAAAACAAACACTCCTAATTTAACTCAGTCTGAGTGGATTTCTCTCCTCCAGACTGGAAAATGCACTTCTCCTTTCGGAGTGGATCCTTTGTGTGTTAAACCTCCGACAGGATCACTCCAAACGAGTGATTTTAACTCAGTCTGAGTAAATATACATGCCTTTACGGTGTCGAAAATGCACTTCTCCAACTGTAGTGGATTTCACTCTTTTGTTTTAAGAGTGTATGTACGTTTTTCATACGTCCAGGAATTGGGAAATGTTGCGATCCGCTGTACTCGCAAACTCAAATAACATCCACGCTAGATGGCGCTGATTTACAACTGCAAGGCCCGGACATATTGGTGACCCCCCTCTGCAGTAATTGCGCACTTGCTGGTAATGCATGCAACACTGCGTAACGCAGGGCGAAATAGCCTACGTACGTTTTTCATACGTCCAGGAATTGCGAAATGTAGCAGTCCGGCGTACTCACCAACTCAAATAACATCCACGCTAGATGGCGCTGATTTCCTTCTGCATTATTACCAGTTATAGCTAATACACTGCTCAAAACAATTAGGGGAGCACATGTTTTAAGCCCTTTCGCTCCCAATAATTTCTTTGGGAATCATCAGCTTGTGATTTTTTTCTGACTAAGTTAAATTTACCGTATGTATCGTTAGATACATCGTTAGATGGAATAATAACGTGTTTTGAAGAATTTTATATATTTTTTAATATTAATAAAAATTTGAAAAATATGGTAAAATAAATTTCACTTTAAAACGGTTTTAGAAAATAAATTGACCCTCAATTTTTCAAGCTTGCACTTTTTAGATGTTTAAAAATATATTTCAACTATTTTTAACAAAAAAAGTTTTGAAAAAATTATTGTTATAATTTATTAAAAAGTTATTATTCCATTTCCCCCCTTTAAATTTAAGTATTAAAACTTAAGATTTTTTTTCTCCTGTTTTTTACTATTTCATTTGGAATGCATCCTATTTAACAAATTTTAGATTTATAGGACAAAAATTAAAAAGTTGGGAGTGAAGTTAAAATTGGAATTAAAAAGTGCTCCCCTAATTGTTTTGAGCAGTGTACTGTAATGTGTAAGCGCCATAGCAACTTCGTCTTCACCATGAGCCTATTTTTCTGTTACATTAATTCTTATAATACTACAAACAAACGGGCAAAAAGTACAAATCTTACTATCTAAAAAAACAATTCATTTATCGACTCAGTGAATAACCTTCCAAGGATATTTTCATTGATAAATATTGTAAATTGAAAAAGACTTAATATCAATTTTATAAAAACATAAAAAAAGAATAATAATACGTTCTATTTATGTTAAGTCAAATGAAAATCGAACGATTTTTTTAAATAAAAGTGCAGAAAGCCCCACCATGTCAATACCCTATTTTCCTATTTATTAAACTAAGAAATCTAACTAATTACCAAAGTAAACCGTACCCTCATCGTAGACATGACGTCACAACACCCTTCTACTAACTATCCCCCCCAAAAACATGACTCATTGTATCGATGTTTGTCATCCTCAAATTGTGGGCGAATCCATTCCTCAAGATCCACACACGGCTAATGGGCTTCAAGGGGGGGAAGAAGCAGGAAGGGAATTGGAGCGAATACGTCACGAGCTGGGTGTAATTGTTGGCGAAAAAGAAGGAGAAAGGGGCTTTTTCTCTTTCCATCAAATTGACCCATTACTGACCCACTGACCTTGACAGTGGGCCAAGTGCAGGGCTGACCCACTTATGAGAGGGGACTAGGATTGCCGCTTTATCGCTGTTTTGGCAAGGTTTAGCTTGAATTTGAGTTTTTTGAAAAAAGGGGTCTATTTTTTTTTGGCAAAAGAAAAGTGCGTACTTTTTTTTACATAAACGACTGTAAAATGCACATTTTCTTGAATGTATTACGAAATATTTTTCGAAACACTTTTAATCGACGTCTGGTGAGTTTTAGATTGACTTGGGTTTTTGAATGTCGTTTTTTTTTTTATTTTTACAAAAGTGAGAACCATTTCACGATGCGGTTGTGTTTAATGTATATTTTCCTGAATGTTTTGCAAATAAAATATTTTTAATAATACTTTAGCATAAAGAAGACGGTTCTGGTGCATGTCAATTTTTTCAAGATACGAACTTTTAATGCACTGATCCGATTTCTCGAATTACATATCATCGTATTCGTGAAAATGGGAATGTTGCACGCTAAATCTGTCATATCCAGAGTCCTAGGAAAGATTTCGATTTTTGGTTGCCTCGCTCAGAAGTCAACATCGTCGCTTGACTGCGGCTCAAAATTGAGAGGCCCGTCAGTAAGATTCCCTCGAATAGATCTAGTGCAATCTTAATGATCAAAGTCATGTATAAAAATAAAATATAAAAACATGAGAACGAACAAAATTTTTATATATTAAATTTTGTTAATATATTATTATCATATATATTTAAAGAGCTAATGATATACAATCTAATCAATTCTCCATCAGTAGATTAGATGATAACGAACGCTGACTGTAGCACAACACAACACTCCAAAAAATTAATCTGATGAGTTGACACTTTTTCCGGGAGATCAGCTTTTTACACTCGCGTAATAACAACAACACGGCTCTAAAAAACGAAAAATGAAATAACCCATACATAGAACTACACCATTTTGCTTCCAAGCGCTTCCATCAATTTAACCAGTAAAACAAACACCATCGTTAGATGTAAAGTGGTGCAAGCTCCCTCTGTGGGTTAACTCTTCCATCCAAACTTCAGCAATTCTCAGTAGTAGTACTACAACAGCCGGAAACTAACGTGAAAATCTGCGATGCTAGTAAAGCGATAGAAATCCGATTGAAATACGACAGGATGTTTGCTGTGGTGGAAAGAGTCACCTTGGTTTCCCTTTGTGTGGATTCAGCTCTATCTCTATATCCCGCATACCTCGCTGTGTTTATTTACTCGTTTAATGAAGGGATGCATTCTTGGATAATTTTGTTTTGCTTTGGTTTAGACTCACTATACAGGGTGGTTATAAAATAACGCTCGCTATTTTGGAGTGGTCTGTAGCATGAAGGAATAATCCAAATGCATCAAAAATTGGGACACTTACCAATCAAGAAGGGGGGAAAAGAATGGAATCATGAAAAAAGATAGGATCCCAAAAAATAATCATAAAAAAGACTAATCATAAAAAACAAACTCGTCTCTTGACCAGGGTCCTAAGTCGTCAATTTTGGCCAATTACGGCTAACACAGCTAATTACGCCTCGTAATTAAGAACCCTGATCAAGAGACGAGTTTGTTTCCCGAAAAAGAATGGAATCATAAAAAAGAAACTCGTCTCCTGACCAAGGTTCTAAATTACGAGGCGTAGCCAATTATGGCTAATTACGGGCAACACCTCCAATTACGCCTCATAATTTAGAACCCTGGTCAAGAGACGAGTTTGTTTTTTATGATTCCATTCTATAAATAATAAATTTCTTAAAATAAATTTCTTGGACCTAAAAAACAGTTTGCCTACGTGCAGATTATTGAAGTAAACCTTGAATCACGTTGTCAAAAACACCGTGCAGTTCTAGTGCACTGTTATTAACAAGTAACCACAAAAGGACTGAACTAACCGCAAAAGAAAGTCGGAATTTTTTCAAAATATTTTTTTCGATAAAGAAAAAGTTAACGAAGTTGGATGTAAATCTAAAAATTGGTAATGGAAAAAACAAGTTTAAAATCTCGCCGAAACCTTTCACACCATTGAAAAGAGGCGCCAAGTTGTCTTGTGGCCCCAGGCGCACTAAGATTCGGTTTTGAATTGGTATTTTTGGTACTTTTCCGTTTTGCGGCAGCAGACGATGAAAGTCTCCAAAAATATACAATTACCACCAAACGAAATATTTCTATTTGGTAACCTTTCACTGTGTACTGTGTTTTGTCGCCAGGAAATTCTGTTTATCTACAAGGATTTCATTCGGTGATATTTGCGTTTGCGAAATTAGAAAGATAAAACTTTTTTTTCCGGGGGGGAGGGGGTTTAATGTTATTTAAAAAAAAAAAAAAACTGAGCCGATGTATTCACCATTACCACTTACAGCTTCATCATCTTACAGCTAAGCTCTTACCTTGGAGAACCAAGATATTTTATTTTATAATAGAAAGAAAAATGTAAACAATTTTGGAATTTAAAAAGAATAGATTCATGGTAATAGCTTCGCATTAATTAACACGAAGTAAAATTGCCTGCACTCCTTGCCAATCTAAGTTAGGTAAATAGAAATATGCTATGGAGAAGTTCCTTCCGCGGATGTAAAGAGTTCCTTAAATTATTCGTGAATCCATCCACAAAACA
This sequence comes from Hylyphantes graminicola, assembly GCA_023701765.1. Taxonomy (NCBI): domain Eukaryota; kingdom Metazoa; phylum Arthropoda; class Arachnida; order Araneae; family Linyphiidae; genus Hylyphantes; species Hylyphantes graminicola. The sequence goes on from CM043116.1 coordinate 16,265,640, forward strand.
TGTTTAAAACAATAATTTCATTTCAGGTCCAACAGATTTGAATATATGAGAAAATTTCTTACTTTTATTAATGAAAAGTGTATTTTGGTTAAATTGCATTAAGATCGTTTTGTATGTAAATATTACCTTACAAGAGTTTCCAACTAACGGACCAATCGCACTTTTACCTCCGCCTTTTTACTCTTTGTTTTTACCCAAGTTGGGTTGGCACGGAGTGTACTTTCCTGTTACTTAAATTGGATCGGATATTTTTTCGTAATTCATCCACATTCAAGAAAGAAAAAAAGGGGAAGTCCCATTGTACCACAAAAAGGCTTGTCAGCGCCACTTTAAGATTTAGTTCAGGTTCATTAACATCACATCTATCCATTAAAACCCAGATCACTTTTCAACATAAATCCACCAGTATCGCAATCAATAAAGGTTTTACATCCTTTAAAAGGAGAGATTATTAGAGCTAGCTACAAATCCGGCTTTCAAATTCGACATAGATGCTTAAAGATGTTATTTAAAGTCAGTTTGTTTTAGATTTAAAAAGATTTGACTACTGCAATAGATTTAAAAAGCGTGGCTTTCAATCTTCTTAAAAAAGGATTTTGGCGACCTTGGCAATAACATTGAAAATTTGGAGACAAAAGCAGTCGGTTATTGTCAAGGGCAGTGTTTTGAGTACCATGTCTTTTTAGAATACTACCAAAGAAAATTTATTTGACTAAGTCCTGTTTATATTCTTGTTCAGAAATTTATGTACAACCGGTTAAATAAATGAAGGTGGGTTTTATTTTGAGAAAATTAACTCGTGATAGTTGCAAAATGTGCTGCTAAATTATGGCTTTCAAAAGTTTTAAGTTTTTAAATAAATTAAATAAGTTTCGTACTATAAAAGGATTTTTTAACGGACCATTTATTTTTTCATCAATAGTTCTAAAGATTCATTAATTTTATGGAAAGAAAAATTTTCCTATCCCTTTACTTTCAGTCACGATTATACGATTGTCATAACCTTGGCAAAAAATTAAGTTTTTGAGTTTGTAAAAAGTTTGGTTTTACCAAATCGTTTATGAATATGTATCAAAGTTTAAAATACGTATGGGTTTTATTTCAGATAGATAAAAAAAAGTTTTTTTTTTTTTTTTTACATTTCTAATGTTGGGCCGGAGATAGATGTGCCATAATTAACGGTTTAAATGTACAATAGTACTTTCTGATACTGGCTATAATGCTAATTACAATGATTCATGATATGGCCAAGTCGTATGGTGGTTAACAGTACATTGCGTAGCATTAATAATCGGGATCTTATAATATTAATTGCTACGATGAATAGATAAGAACTCCATCATATATCAATTACTTAATTCTACCACAATATCCCTGAACAGAAAATGAGAAGTCACCATTGCAGAAAGGAATGTTGGCTATAAAATCAGCCCAACACTAATTACATATTTTAATTCTACATCAACTGTTGTTAATTTAGTGTCTTGAATAAAAAATATAAACAGTTCATACATATTTTTAAAAAAAACGGGTTTTAGAGGCTTTTTTCAGAATTTTTTTTTTCACTCTACTCTTATTAAATTCTGGTTTAATTGGTGTAGCGTGTCTAGTCTATTGCATAATTGTATAGTTCAACCCATAAAGCCCCCTCTAAATTTACAACAGTGCCTAACCCTACTTTTTTTCCTATCTTTGCGAAACCCCTCGACAGTTTTATGGCGTGCAAATGAACGATAGATTTATGGGCCATAGAGAGAAAAAGATTTCAGGTACTGTCGGATTCCTTTGTTTCTGCCCCTTTTTCGCCCAAATAGTGGCAATCGGAAAAAGCATCTTTCCTCTCCGATTTTACGACTGTTTACCCCACTTGACCTACGACCCCATTCCACCCCCTTTAAGAGAGAGGGTCTACTTGCATTGGCAAAAATCGACAATTTGGCGAACTAGTACTTTTTTTCTTCTTTTTCTTCTTTTTTTCTTCTTTAGTTCTTATACACTGCTCAAAACAATTAGGGGAGCACTTTTTAATTCCAACTTTAACTTCACTCCCAACTTTTTAATTTTTGTCCTATAAATCTAAAATTTGTTAAATAGGTTCACTATGCATTCGAAATGAAATAGTAAAAACAGGAGAAAAAATCTTAAGTTTTTAATACTTAAATTTAAAGGGGGGAAATGGAATAATAACTTTTTAATAAATTATAACAATAATTTTTTCAAAACTTCTTTTGTTAAAAATAGTTGAAATATATTTTTAAACATCTAAAAAATGCAAGCATGAAAAATTTAGGGTCAATTTGTTTTCTTTAACCGCTTTAAAGTGAAATTTATTTTACCATATTTTTCATATTTTTATTAATATAAAAAAAATATTAAATTCTTCAAAATACGTTATTCTTCCATCTAACGATGTATCTAACGATACATAAGTAGCGAATTTAACTTAGTCAGAAAAAAATCACAAGCTGATGATTCCCAAAGGAATTATTGAGAGCGGAAGGGTTTTAAAACATGTGCTCCCCTAATTGTTTTGAGCAGTGTATTTTCTTGATTTTAAAGTCAATGGTTCGTTGGCGAATTCATATTTTAACCCATTAACGATGACTTTGTAAATACCATTAACACCGTCATTTTCAAACAAAAGCGTTTCCTTTAAGGTTTTTTTTTTAAATTAGTTTTCATTTTCACTTTGTCTTACAAATTGTTTTCAGGACAATGGTCTTTTGTTTGTTTATTTTGATAAACTTAAGTAGCTATTAAACTAAGTACTTATCTTAGCATAACACATTTTCTTGCCAATCGTCTGTAATATGTTAAATATACGACGTGAAGCACGATAATACAATGTTTTTCAATTTAAGGTTGAATACCCAAGTATTAAAAATCATGGTACAGGGCTCATAAAGTAAAATCCACAAAAAGTAGACAAGTTGCACAGTTTGAGTACTGTTGGGCTGATACTTTCAATACTTTCAACTAATTACAAGATTAAATTCTTATACGAATATACGATGTTATTTAATGCCTCAGAGTCAAATTTAGAGCAAATATTTTCGTTGAGGTGAGGGGAAAGGCCCAAAGGGGAAATAACAGCATAGTTAAAATTTGAATTTATTGCATAAAATTCTATATATAAGTGGTACAAAAAATCTTTAAAAAAAACGACATATTTACACATTTTCAAAAAACAAAAAAGTTTTAAATCTCACAAAAACATTCTTTGACTATTTATGAGAAGTATTAAGCACTAACTTGGAAAACATTACTTTACAATGTTACTTTATTGCAAGAAAAACTATCAACTGAGAAAAAAATAACTCTTATTTTAACAAAATGCTAAAGCAAGTCTGATTTTTTTTTTATCTTTTCAATAAAAAATAAAGTTTACAAAACATTCTGTGCCAATCATGCAAAATTTTTGGCTCAAATTTGGGAAACACTAAAACTATTCAATGGAGATTTGGCGACACTTCGCATTGCTGGCAGCCCTGTGAAATAGGAACCTCATTTCGCAAAGTGACTTGGGGGGTGCGAAACGATTTCACACAACCCAAAAAAGTCTTATCTTAGAGTTTTATGGCTTTTCGCCCCTCAAGTGGGGCAATAAATCTGGGATACCGCCTCAATTAAAACGAAAATCGCGCTAAAGATCCAAATAAGAGACAGGAAGCCGATCCCTTCTTCCAAGTTCCTCGGGCATTTTTGCTGTTGACCATACTGCCAGATGTGCGTTGGATTGTTGTTGGAAGTTTTGCTCTTGTTATCAGATGAAGAAGATTACCCTCTCAACACCATGGCCGAAATCTCCCGATAGCAGTGTGGATTTTCCACCCTTATTGTCAGTAAGTCAAACGCACACAGATGGAAAATTGCTGAAAATCGTGGTTTTTGCGTACCAGTTGTTTGTGACAGTGTTGGACAAATTTTAATTGCAAGAATAACTAAATATAAACAATTAATTCATTGTTAATCCAACCACAGCAAATAACAATTCATTAATTGTAATTGCGGAAAATTACAATTAACAATTATTTAATTGTTAACTATAGTATGTAGTAACAATTAATTAATTTTTTAAGACATACAGCTTAATTTTCCTAAATCTTTAATCATTTCGTTTTAATGTTTAAAGTTAAGTTTAGTTAGTTAAGTTTTAACTGTTTATGTTTTATAAAATAACTAAAAAGTTAATTGCAATTTATTTTAATTATGAGTTAAAATAATTGATTGATGTTAATCAAATTTAGTTGCAAGGTGCAATTAAAAGTTTGATTGCGATTAATTTAATTGTAATTTTTTTGGTAAATTATTAAGATAATCGACAAATTAGTTTATTAATGGTCAACACTGGTTTGCGAACTCCTCTCCTGTCAAAATGGTTACGAGAAACTATAGCAAACACAGTCATCTGTAGCAACTAAATTATAATTTTCACATTTACACGACTACAATATTTATAGCCGCGAATTAGTATTTTTATAGGGCATTCTAGTACGCCTTGAAAAATTTTAGATTTTTCAGCCACACAAAATCAACATAGCTGATGATCGGCCTTCTATTACCTGGCTCGCTATAGTAGCTACACATTGGCTCTACTGACATGAATAGAGTTATAACAATCTTAACCCTTTCAGTCCCATGACAATTTGGCATCATCGTTTTATAATTTTTTTACCGATCGCCTATAGCCATTTATGATATCAAAAAGCACATCATTCGATTCTTCAAACTTTTTCTATTAGAATATATTTTTTATTAATCGAAATAGATGTCAGCCCTTTTATTTAAAAAAAAAATTATGATCAAAAACATGATGTTGTCAAATTGTATCACTGGGACTGAAAGGGTTAACGACATGACAACCCTCGTTTACCATTATTATAGTGAATGCATCGCTATTGGCCTACTAAAGGGTATTAAATTTATACTTTATGAAAAGTTAAGTTGAGTTGAGATAACGCCGCACTAGAGCTGCACATATTTTTGGCAATGCCTTCCCCGAACCTTGGATCTATCGCTTTCGCGTGCAAATCAAGCGCCTTATCTACTTTCAACCTTAGCCCCAGTTTGTGAAAGAAAGCGATCGCCAATTCTCCGAAACTTATTGGTATGGGCCCGGTATTAAGTGAATATTTTCTCCCAGACAGACCTAATCTGCCTCCTTATCTATTTGACACTCTTTTGAAGGCAGAACAACACACATGACAAGCCTTCCCTTTCGCCCACTCAACCGCGAAGAAGAGGATGTGTCCAATTTTTTGTCTGTCTGTCACACACTCGACTAAAGGTGTCACCCACTACAACATCTTTCGGTTTCGTTCTCAATTCTTATTATTTTCCTAATCTTTTTTTATTTTATTCTTTTTTGAGAAGGATCCTTGCCAGAAACCACCAGATTCGAGGTCAGTGTGTCACCCGGAGAAAATGACATGAAAAAACGGAAAAAGCGAGATTATGAGGGGGTTTTTTGGTGTGTGTCTTTGAACAATTTGTTTAACCCTCTAATGCATGAATTTTTATTTTCATCCCCAAAAAATATATATGTATTTTTAATACTCACACATTATGGGAAAAATACTAAAAAAAATTAAACTGCATTAGAATTTAAATAATTTCAATTTTTAAAAATTTTCAATGTGACAAAAACCAACTGCAACATTCCAATTTTGATAATAATGACTAGAAAACTACTAAAATGATTTCAAAATAACCCTTTTAACTATGATTAATTTTTCAAAACCATTTATTAGTATTTAGTACTAATATTATTATTCTTTGAATACTGCCAAAAACGTAATTTCACAAAAGTTAATAACCTCACTCTCTAATTTTGAATACACTTTTACTACTGTCATCTATGAAGATTATTAGTAACTAAAACTTTAAAATGAAATGTAATAGATGAAAAAACACAGATTTGTCTAGGAGGAGCTCTAATTTAATAGAACAAAGTGGAATTACTTGTAACCAAACGGTAACAGTATGCATTAGGGTTAATCGATTCGGTGGTTAATAATAATGGAATCAAATTCATAATTCACCAAAGGTTTCGATACAAATTTAACCCTTTCAGTCCTAGTAAAACCATTTGGCATCATCATATTGCTGATCAAAATTCTAAAAGAAAATAATAGGGCTGACATCTATTGGAATTAATAAAAATATTTTAAATTGAAAAAATTTGAAGAATCGAATGATGTGCTTTTTGATTCATAAATGGCTATAGGCGATCAGAAAAAAAAAATTCTAAAATGATGATGATGCCAAATTGTCATTGGGACTGAAAGGGTTAATGGCCAGCATATCTAATGAAATTGTATGAGAGGAATAGTAGGGGTTTTTTTTCAAAGGAAAACGCAAAAACAAGGATCATAGTTTTCCTTGGGATTGAGAAATTTGCCTGATTTATTCGATGGTAACAAAAAATTCAAATATACTATTTATAAAAAAAAATCGCGTAAACTTTTTTTGCAGTGAAACATTTTACTATCAGACCTAAATTTGATTTTCTGGTTTAAATATGGAACAAACATTTTTAATTTGGATTTTTTTTTTTTTTTTTTTTTTTTTTTTTTTTGCAAAATCGCATTAATCTTTTGTGGAAAGAAAATCAATAACAAGCAAAGGTAAATTATTGATGCTATACGTAAATTTTTAATAATACAAAAAATTACACATGCAAAAAGAAAACTAATTATTACTACACTCTTAAAACAAACGAACGTTTTTAACTGAATCTGAGAATTTTCACTCTTTCCAGTTTCGAAACAGAGCTTTCAAACAATGGAAATTCGAGCTATTTGAAAATACAAAGTTAGGTGTTGTAAAGAGTTAGGTGCGTATGTAAGTTGTATGAAATATATTTTCTTTCTAATTTTTAAATATCATTCTACACTCTTCAAACAAACGAGCGATTTGAACTCAGTCTGAGTTAATTTTCACTCCTTTCCAGTGTCGAAAATGTACTTCTAATATAGGAGTGGATTTCACTCTTTTGTTTTAAGAGTGTAAGTACTAATTATTAATGCATTATAAAACGGATATTAATATCAATAATTCTCCATTTTCATATTTTGCAGTAACACTTTACATTTCAGTTGCTTGCATTTCACTACGTGGAGATAAAATGGATTAATTTTGGTTTTTTTCCCCCAATGGAATCAGGTAAGAAAACAACGCCTCACGGAGGCCTCAAATGCTGTAAAAAAATAATAATAATAAAAAGAAAATTCACCGAAGGGAGATAGAGAAATGGAGAAACTAGGTGAAGACGACTTGTTCGACGACTGAGTGAGAGTGCATCCGCATCCGGATGGGAACCCACCTGTGACGGGCCGAGATGGGTTGTAGTGGATATTCGTAGTAAATCATTACTCATTAACCGTCTAATGCATACTGTTGCCATATGGCAACAAGTGCAAAATCCACTTTATTCAATAAAGAAGAGCTCCCTCTCGACAAATCTGTGTTTTTTCATCGATTACATTCCATTTTAAAGTTTTAGTTACTAATAACCCCCATAGATGATGTAGTAAAATTTTATTCAAAATTAAAGAATGAAGTTATTAACTGTTGTGAAATTACGTCTTTGGCAGTTTTCAAAGTATAATAATATTAGTACTACATACAAATAAATTGCTTTGAAAAAATAATAATAGTTTAAGAAGGTTATTTTAAAATATATGTAATAGTTTTCTAAGACGTGTTAAGAAAATCTGCCAAGCGAAAATTAGCTTCCTGCTTTTTTATCCAAGTATAAACATTATAAGGCAAATGAAGACAATTGTCCTAAACAATTTATGTAGGACCACAGTTACACGAAAAACGAGTTTTAAATACTTAAAATTAACGAGATGACAGTATTAATGCAGTTTAAGAAGTGGTCGTTACCGTTTGTAGGTCGGCACTTATTTTGGTAATGACCGGACCCGAACCTGGGACCTATCGCATGCAAAGCAAGTGACTTTTCCCTGCTCCTTCTTCTCCATAGCATATTTCTATTTACCCAACTTAGGTTGGCAAGGAGTGTAGTCAAGTTGCGATCCCATAGTAAAAAAAAACAAGGTTATTCAACAAACGACACATCCTACCGAAAGTTATCTGCGGATATTGCCTCACAAGAAACCGATACGTGTCTCTCTTCCAGAAGAATTTCCTGGAAGTGGAGAGATAATCTAGGCCCGGAAAACCCTTTTTTGTCGGTACCGACGGTCGGACGACAATTAAAAATAGACCCCGTCAACACATCGAAAACCGATAAGACGGGAGTTCATTGATGCTTCAACTTTTTTATATATATATATATTTATTTTTTTGAGGTGTCGAATCGGATGTCGGGCGTATCTGTGTGTTGATATGATTGTTTATCTTTCGTTTTTTTTCGCTGAGTTTGGATGTACACGTGGCATGTTTTTGTTTCTAAGGTAGGGCCTATCATGGCCTGACCATGATAGGTTAAAAAAAAACGAGCGATTTTAACTCAGTCTGAGTTAATTTTCACACTTCCAGTGTCGAAAATGCACTTCTCCTACAGGAGTGGATTTCACACGCTTGTTTTAAGAGTGTAGGGCCCAAGGCCTGGATACTTTTGAAGACCCTTTTATCTTAGGACTGATATTTTAATAAACAAATATATACTTAACAAAAAAAACTTTTATAAAGTAAGGTCCATCATGAAATGTAATTGTATCAATAATCATGAAATTTAATAGTACATATATTATATTTTGTTTCACTTTTTTATTATGCAGCATTATTTTTAGACTCTTTTTAACTCTCCTTCCACAAACTACACTAACAAACTATAATATTCAATAACACAACTCTTACCGCAAATTATACTTCAATAAATCAATACAGGTAAAACATTTTCACTGCGTTTTTGAACTTCTCCAAAAACCCGTTTTAACCAATTATTATCTAGCTGAAATACTTGGTTTCCAGTTCTATGAGCTAGACTTTTTTTAAATCTCGAAATTTAAATTATTATTTTTTTTTTTAAATTACTCCAAGTTTAGTACTATTATTATTATTTGAAAACTCTAACTGTTTTCTGATCGCTCTCAAGGCAACAGCTAATAACTAGTTGCCATGGGAACAAACAACAATGTAAACGCGAGAGAAATGCAAATTGCTTTACTGTGAGAGATTTCAAGAGCATTTACAAGACGCTGAAAATATTACTATTGCTACCAGACAATGATAATTAAATTACTATTTCTAATTATTTAATGTGGCTATTAATTTCAGATGACTATTACATTACTTAATATTTTATTATGAATGGAAATGAGAGATAAAAAAAATATTTTTCAGATAAAGTGTAATCTATGACTGTAGGGTCACATTTTATATTGAAATAACAAAAAATTGTGATTTTACAATCGACGCCCTAGAATAAATTATACCGAGTGGTTGATTTGTTTAAAAATGAGCACAAAAAATACCGCAAGTAAAAAAAAAGCGCCAAGTATTCGGTTGATTATTCCAATGTGTTTCTTTTTATTGCTCATGACTCTTTATTGGCTCATTTTTTAAAAATAAACCATAATATTTTTCTCAGACACCTATGCAACAAATATTTTAATATTTTTTTTAAAGTAACTAAAAAAATAATAAACAATTAAAATCATGATTTACATTACCACATTAGTGGAAAGTGAAATATATATAATGAGTACTTCGACATTACTATCACCGTCGATCATTTTCGCCAAACTAAACATTATCGTTTGGCCAAAATATTTATGATTATAATTGCATACGTACCCTTTGTTAATGAATAAGATTTGATAAATGTATTGTGTTTACAAAGTATAATTTGGAAATTTCAAGATTTAGTTTGAAAAACTAGCGCCAAATGAAATGGCTAGAATTGGTAGATCCACGGTCCACACGACGATCTCGTTCAACGAAGTTCCTATAATTGGATTGTTTACACTTTTCATGTTTTGTTTTTTTACCATTGCCTCTTACATACATCAACATAATTTTTTCTACAAAATACTTTGGCGAGAAAAAACTATTCCAGCAACCCCCTGACGATGAGTCATCCTCAAACCCCCAATCGAACACCTGTTTTGTTTACGATTTTACAACCATCCCCCGAGGAACCGGACGGTTGTCCTTGGTAACTGTACACCCCTCTAACTGAGGGGAGAAAGCACCCCTGATTCGCAATCGATGTTCTGCTCACCTCCCCCCTCCCACTTCTTGGTCAAGGCCAAGGTTAAACCTCCTACACCCCCTCTTGGTAGAGATGTTAATGAATGTAATGTCTTGTTCTTTTCTTCATGTGTTTTAATTAAGTTGAATGGTTAATCGAAATGGTTTGAATACAAGAAAAATAAAGTTCATGTATCAGTCAAGCTAAAGACCAGGGCCTGTTCTTCCATCATAAGGTCCGTTAGACCCAGGTTTTAGGGCCCCAAATTTTTGTGGCCCCTAAATTTCAGTTGTTTTTTTATGCTAGATGCTGTAAATCTCCTAAATATCAGAAAATTTTAAAAAATTCTGATGCTCCACTCCGTTTTCTGTTCGATTTCGACTGAGAAATTGACCAAATGCGATTGTTTTGATCGGTGTTTATAAGGAAGCCTATAAAATTGTAGCAAAAATTTGATAGAAGGTCATAGCACCATCATCACTGGAAAACATACATAACATTTTTCGTAAAAGGGCCCCCAAAATAGGCTGTGTCTGTAGTCTGAGATTTCCTAGAACAGGCCCTGCTTATGACACTTTTCAATTCATAATTTTACAATAAAAAAATGACCAACCAATTTTTTAAAAAAAGTAAAGAGTGTGCAAGACTACGCGACTTTTAATGACCACTCACTAAAATAAAAAAATAAAATAAAATGCATTAATGTTTTATCTACCATAGGTATTTTCAATAACAGTTATTGAAAATACCTTGTGATAGATAAAACATTAATAAAAAAAGTTTTAGGTTTTAAAGTTATTATAACTATATAACCTAAAATGCTGTACAACAGAAAACCCTTTGCCTTTGAGCATGCGTGATTTTCTCTGTTACGACGTCCAGCGGGTATTAAGAACTCATGAACCGAATTTGAAGTACGTAGCTCTTTTAGTTCGAGTTTTAAAGTGGTTTCAAACAGACCCAGAAAACTTTGAACGATTGGACATACGCAGAAGCAAATGAAATATTTTTACAAACATATTTCCAAACAGAAAATGTTATTTTAGCGAAATTTAAAATATCCTCAAGCTTTGCAATCAACAACAGAATTGAAATTTCGATTGCATAATTACATTTTTCTCAGAACACCTTAAACAGCAGTCAAAATCAAACTGTTCTTCAAAAATAAGCCGCATTTACCATCACTAGCCTTTGAGGGAGCAGCGAGCCAATCAGAATAGCGAAGACGATTTCATTTCCGCAGGGTCCATTGGACAATTTAACTGATTTTACCCCGATCGAATATCAGCATTTTTTCACCCTCTCTCATTTCTCCTCATACATTTGAAGTATATTTTTATTAAAGTTGAAATGGTTCTGTTGTACTTTATGAAACAGGGGAAAAAATAATTTCTCTGCCACATTTCTCCGGCTGTATTGAATATTTTTGCAAGCTTTTTTTTAAACAATAAATGCAGGCAACTTACAGGTCTCTATAATCCCACTTTGCTTCGAATACTTTTTGTAAATTATTTATTCAAAATTAAAAAAAAACATTTTGAACTAATTTGAAAACAGTGGGACCATGTCGGGACCTGCAAGTCAGCTACATTTAGCACACACAAAAATCCGCTTGTAAAAATATTCAATACAACCTGAGAAATGTGGCATAGAAAATATTTTTTTGTTAATTGGATTATTATTGGGGAATTTGAGTTTGGAGACCCGCGGTCCACGGCGCCCATTCCCCAAAAGAGATATTTTCGAAATGCTAACGCAGATTGAAATTAGTAGATCACAAACATTTAATGTCAAATATCAATAGCAGTTATAGATCACCAAAAGATTAGCTTAGAAATAAAATATATTTTGTTATTATTTTGATAAATTATTATTAAGTTTTAATTCAAATATTCACTGCAGTGCTGGAGCTCGTTTTTTTTTGTCAGGTTTTCAGGACGACTTAGTAAGTCAGAAAATTATGCATTGATAACAATATAATAAAAAATTCTCCGATCCCTCTAAAGATAAAAACTACAATTTATTTTGAAAAAATCACCAAAAAATGCCTCTTTCATAGCCCAAAATTATCCTCTATTCTACAACTTAAAAAAAAAAAAAAAAAAACTTCAAACCCCATTTCAAATAACAAAACACAATCTCCCCCAAACACCCCTTTAAAAAAGGTTGCCTAGCAACTAGGAAACATTGCCACCCACAACAGAAACCCCTTTCCAGGAACTAGGGGAAACTCCTTGTTGTGTTTAATCGATGACCCACAGACACACAAGGCCCACTAGGTCAAGGTTAACCCCCCATTTATGTTATGATGGGAAGTCACGGATGCGTATGAAGTTGGTGCAAGAGATGGACAGTCGATCGCCAACTTGGCGTTGGTTTTGTAAATAAAGGGGCGATGTAATATTTATATAGAGGGATGCAATGGAAATAATAATAATAATCTATATGTATAACATAATCTATAAAGACCCGAGAAAAATCGTACACGTATATTCTTAATCTAAACATACTTTTCATACAAATATATGATAAAAAGTATGTTTTTCAATTTTCTTTAAAATTTATGTTTAATAGAATTTAGGAACACGCCTTAAACTCTAAAAATACAAATTTTTTGTGCTATAAATGCAACAAAAAAGGCCGTATCACTTATTTGTAATTAACAAAATGTTTTAACATTGTTTTTAATGCAAAATGCCTTTAAAATTAACTACTAAACGAACTTTTTAAAAAGTTTGGACGAAAAAAAATTAAATATTTTTTTAAGAACTTTAATATCGTATTGATCCTCGTTCAACTTCATTTTTTATAGAAATAGATGATTGATATCTGTAATCAAAGGCAGAAAACAGATAGTTGGATCCTCTTCTATCGGACCAGGTCAATTTAGGTCAACTAATTAACGTGTTCATTGTTTGTGGGTAGGTTTTAAAGATTGACCCCAAATGGGGACGCTAATTCGCAAGAGGTGAATATTGTTATAGACGAATGCAACAAATTAGATCTTACTATGTTAATTGTAATAAAACCTTGAATCAAAACAATCTATTTAAAAGAGTCAACAGTTTAAAAATTACTTTTTAGCCTACTTTTCTTTTTTTTTAATTCGAAGAATTAAAAAAAAATGAAAAAGTAGGTATTGACATGCGGTCGATGTCCGTCCGTCCGTCCGTCCGTCCGTCCGTCTGTCTGTCCGTCCGTCCGTCTGTCCGTACCCCCCTTCCAAAATCAGTTCTATCAATCCGATCTTAAAAATTCTTTTTTTATTAGAAAGGTATAACCTCAGACACCCAACTTTCATACTTTTTGTCCGTCTGTCTGTACGATAGGACGGACATAAATCGACTATTTGACGACGAATTTCCCATTGAATTAGCATTGAAATTCAATTTCGATTCATTTAAATCGCTGAATTTAACTACAAATGCTACGGACAAGTGAGATACGTCAAAAAATTCAGCGCATCGAAATTAGAATACATTGAAAATTTCAGAAAAGAATTCGAATTCGAAGTACTTCAATTATTTAAAAAACATCAACATTTAATGCTCATTTAAAAAGCATAGGAAGCCATTTTTATTAGAATTATATCGCCGTTGCCATCGCAACAATTGCTTGAGAAACTTTAATTCTTTTAGACAATAAACTAAAATAAATTTATTTTTGAGACATCGATCAATTAAGATGACGTCAAATATATATTTCACTACGAGATCTTTGTATGTTGATATAAATTGTTTTCATTCTATCTAAAAGCGAGGAATATTGCAGACAAACAAAAAAAAAAACACTTTATTAATTTAGAAATATTGCATATTTATTCTTTGAAATATAAATTTTTGCAAACGATTTAAGTTATAATTATTTAATTTTCGAAATAAAATAAATGAAACTAGCCGATTTTAGCAAGTAAATGTTTATTGAGGAGTAGTTTTTTGGTTTTTGTTCTACGAAAAATCAAATATTTATTTATGACTGCAAATAAAGCTGTGTTTAGTGAAAGATGCTGTGTTTAGTTAGATGCTGCGTTTAGTGAAATTTATTTTAAATTTAAGGTGGAAAAACGGTTCTTGATATCACTTACTGTTACGAACCTAGTTTTTTCAAGATAAGAATTTTAATAAGTATTTAAGTAACAGGAAAGTAGGCTATTTTAGTTCTTTAAGAACTTCTTGTTTTTCTTTAAGCAGACCAACAATAAAAATCATCAGTAAATAAAATGAAATTTTTTTTAACATGATTCATGCGGTTAAGATACACTAAAGTGTCTCAATACTGCCAAAGAAACTTTTTAAAAAATCCAATTTCGTTTTGATCTGATAACAGGCAACAATTCGTGCCAGATACAGCAGTTTCAGCCAATTTTCCTTCTTTATTCCGATTTCTGCGATCAGCTAACCATATCGGCCTTGTCTCGATTTCACGGTCAACATACAATCCCGTTAACAACATTCTTTTTTACGCTTCCTAAGCCTCGTCTTCTATTCGGAATCACTGACTAAGAAAAATTCCAAAACTCACCTCCGGAATCAACAATTCTGATCGTTTTCGAAACAAAACACCATCGGAAAACAGAACAACAAACATGGCGGCCTAAAAAAACGGAATTTATTCCGGTCAGACGATTAAAGAAGACGATTCCACCCAAATTACCATTATTATTTTAAATCCTCATTTATTTCTACGTGATTTTTTTTAATTATTTTTTCTAAAAGGTAAATTTAATTCCTTTTGTTTATAGTTTTAATAAATTAAAATTATATTTTGCTTTTTGTTTTAAATTTTTCTGTTCATAAAAAGTTATTTCTTCCAAGTTTTGAAACAGAATTTTCTAATTAAAAAACCAATGCTCAATTTTTATTTGAAAAATAGAATGCGTACATAAAATATTTCACATACCATGTTTCCCATTGTTTTAGAAGTTTATAATGTAATTTTAAAAAAAAATCTAAAACGCGAATATAATTTATTGTGTTTTTTTATGGTTTTGATAATTTAAATTGCTTTTTGATTTTGTTTTTTAAATTTTCTATTAACATAAAATAGTCATTTCTTTCATATTTTAAAACAGTATTTTTATTTTAAAAAAAACGATGCGTAAATAAATTTCACGCAACAACGATTTCCACTGGCAACTGAAAATGTATTAATAGCGCAAAAGAACATTTTGACATTCCATATGTCCCATTGTTTAGGGTTGTAGAAGTTTATGCCCTTGTCTAGTATAATATCCATAGCTCAAGGACAATTGCTTATAAACTACGAACTCATAAAATTTTTGAGATTTGATTAAAAGGCATAAAACATTTCGCATCTAATTTGGGAAGAGAATTCGTATGCAGTTGTCGTAAATAAATTTACTATCTTTTAAAAATAGTGATAATTTAGTTGAGCTAAACATAAAAAAGTGATATCTATCACTTTTATCCATAACAATCATATTTAGTGACTGTTTTGAGTACAAACCTGTCCTGTTACCGTGAAAATTTTGAAAATAAGCTTTGTAGTCAATATCTTTGTTTTTAATACTTACCTTTACTTCACGTGGCTACATAGAATTTCAAGAAAGAAAACAGCTGAAAATACACAGTTAAAAGAATACATGTAATAGTTTACGAAGGTTGGTTGTTAACCATAAAATTAAAAAAAAAAAACAATGGTATTGGTATGGGATAGAAAATATTTAAGATTTAAAAAAAAAAAATTTATTCAGTTTACGCCAAAACGTCGAATTGATAGCAAAAACGGGTTTTAAAAAACTTGAAGATTTAAAAACAATGACGAATCGAATTGCATATCTGTAACATAACACATATAGAATTACATTTAGGCGATTTAGTTAAATATCTATGGCTTGTGCTGTGTAAATTGCAAATTGTTATTTTGAATTATTATTTTTTTTAAATTCAGTTACGCAGGCAATACTAAGCAGGTTTAACTGTTTTGAAAAGCCAAGTCTCCAGGAACAGAGATTATGAAAAGAGAGAAATGAAGGAAATAGGCAGTTTATTTGTTACTAATTCAGGCATTTGAATCGAAAAGTTTAGTGTACTTCTTGTGTCATTCCTGTAAGTTTGAATACGTGTTTCTTCTGCTTTCAACATTTTCCCCCTGTTTCGAGTTTATCAATTCTTGTGTTTAATAAATCCCTAAGGCTTTTTCGCTAAGTAAGTTATAATTTTGATATTTTTAACCTGTGTTTATATATATATGGTGCACAAAATTGTGCATGGATGTTTATTTTGAGAGAACTTTATATAAAACCACTATAATTTTACAAATTTGTTATTATTTCTAGAAATAATGTTTTGGATACGGTTTCCTTTATGTTTGAAAAACTAGAGCCAAAGGATTGGCCGAAAGTTGTCATCTGGACGGGATAATCCGAAAGTCAAAACAAAGTCATTCTTTATCAAAATAACAGTATCAAATGTTTCTCAAACTAATTCTGTGTTTACTTTCATTTCATTTGTGCAATAATTTAACCACAACAGAATTCTCAGAATCCCTCTGGGATCCCCTTTTTTTGTTGAAAAGGAGGAGATTAAGCAAGATAAGGAAGAAGGAGGATGACAACTCCATCTCAATCCTCCCTCCAAACGTCTGTTTATGTTGCTGGGGAGGAGAAGTCTGCCGTATTTGGCTGAAAATTGCCAATTTGGCTAACATAATAATGCATTTTTTTTAAAAAACCAAATCATATTTTTAATTTTTTGTTATAGGATTAGAATACTATGCACGTGAAACGGGGCCAGATTTTCAAACAATAGCTACGGTTTGGGTAATACCCACAATTTCGTGGGTCATTTAAAAGCTGTTTTGCTTTCATGCTACACTAGAAATTTTTACTAATTAGGCTTTGTAGGCAAACGGACTTTTGGATTTGATCAAGGCTAAGGAACAACATCAACGAATCAGAGATAATCTTTGGCTTTGGCTTTAAAGCCAATTGCTAACGGTTACAAGCATTCGAACCAATATTTGAGCTCACATGAAACAAAAGAACTTTTTCCCAGTTTGGGACTTTGGTTTTCTTGTTGTCAAGTAAGCACAAGAAATCTGTAAATCTCCAAATTATTTATAAAAAATATTATTATTAATAATTATCAATTTTTAAATTACATTTTATTTAAGTGTTAGGACTATTTGCCGGCCACATATTTAAGAATTTAATTTTTTAACTAAGGAATGGCAACAATTTCCACTATTTATACAGAAAGTGGTAGCCAATAATTTTGAGTGTAAATTCGACACACTTTCGACTCTAGGGTTCGAAAAAACTGTTAGCATTTATCAGGCGCGGACTGGCCCGCCGGCCCGTCGGCCGGCGGGCCGGTGCGCCCCTTTCCAAAAAAAAAAAAAAAAAAAAAATGACCCATAATTTTTAGGGAGTCGTTTTGTGATGTCTTAGTACTAATAGCAAAGCCGATACTTAACAAGGCGCCTTCACTTCTATACTGGGCGTTGACCAGCCGGAAAAATAAACGATTACAATTTCATATACATGGAATTATTTATTTGTGTAACTTACGTTTTCCGTTTAGGAGATGGTTAGACGAAACAGAAACTTCAAAGGTAACTTCCATGGCTTTACGCCTTAACACACGCGATATAATCAATTGAAACAATTTTTTAAAATGAGACATTTTGTCCATTTTGACAAATATTGAAAACTTATTTTAATAAGGCGCTTTTCTTTTCATAGAACCGCCAAATGGCTTTATGCACCTAGAAGTTGTTGTCAACAAGTCCGACGGCGCCTTATTTGATATCGAGGCGCTCCAATGAAACAATAAACGCTTCTTCAAATAATATTCTGCACCAGATATTGAAATTGTGAATAATTAAGTCCAAAAGTGCCTTATGTAATGTCATAGGTCATAGACACTCCAATGAAACAACCTGGTCATTCACCTTTGTGCCTTTTGTACCGACGAATAATACCCTGTGTGGAGGAAGTGCATGTTAAATATGCGCAAAGTCCCAACGCTGTGTGCGTTGGGACTTTACGGTTACGGCTGCGTTGGCGTTGGGTGCCTACTCAGGTGTCGGCTCGTCGCTTGACTGTGGTTCTAAAATACGACGCCATCGCCAATAGCCCTCGTGCAGCTCTGTGATAATTCAAACCTTACCTAACCGAGTAAAACTCATTTGGTTTCGTTAGTAAGAACATAGCGCAAGCGGGGCAATTAAGGCGCTACATTTGTCACTGATGATACCTTCAAAGGTTTCTTCCTCGCCTAAAACTGATGGTGCTGGAGAGAAAGCTAATCCCGCCAGTATATAATTCCCGCCGGCGCAGATATATGATTATATAAAGGATCTAAAAAAACAGCGCTAACTATCAGTATTAGGGCGCCTAGACTCTTAAAACAAAAGAGTTAAATCCACTCCAGTAGGAGAAGTGCATTTTCGACACTGGAAAGGAGTGAATATTAACTCAGACTGAGTTAAAATCACTCGTTTGGAGTGATGGCTGTCGGACTTCACCACACAAAGTGCATTTTCGACACTGGAAAGGAGTGAAATTAACTAAGACTGAGTTAAATTCACTCGTTTGTTTTAAGAGTGTACTATCGCACAATATCACAAAAAACGCTTTTAGACTTTCTTGTTTAATTTTGACACTTGGTGCAGATTAGTATTTCTGACCTATAAGGAATCTAAAAAAAACCATGCGTCAAGGAGTATTAGGGCGCCTTTAATTTAACATACCGCTGTTCGACTAGGTGCCAAGACGTACTTCATGTCTTTCGTTCAAATACATATAATGTCGTCTGAATTGTTTTTTTTAATGAGGAAATAACTGAAGGAAACACGTGTCAAGGAGTAGTAGGGCGCCTTTAACTTCAATTTAAAGTATATTTATCAACGGGCCCATCAAATGACGAGGCCTAAGATCCCTTGTCTTTTGGAACCTCAAAATTCTTTTAATTCGGGGAAAAGTGTGAAATGTTAGGGTTAATTATTTTTTTCTTTGATAAATTAAACTGTGAATATTATTAGTTAACCGTGAATATTATTATTAAGTGACGAACCGACACCAGAGAAGGCACACACAACGCAGGCGTTAATAGCGTCATCGTAACGTTACAACTGTGGAGAATATTTAATGTGCACTCCCTCTACACGGGGTATTCGTCGAACATTTTTCGGCTGCCTAGGCCTAGAGTCAAATCCTATTTTTTTAACAATAAAAAGAAAAAAAAACCAAAGTTACAATTCCATAGAGAAACTCTACTTTGCACACGTGGCTCCGTTTCCTTTTTTTTTTTTTTCGTTTTTTATAAGTTGCTATATTGCGCACTCACAAATCAGTAAAAGGCACGATATTTATCAAATGATAGCCAAACAGACGCTGTTAGGTAGGGGTTTTTTTTAGGGGAGAAGACTGGCGCCGATGTCTCAACTATATTTTCTACAAGAAGTGTAAAAAAAACATACAAATAAAATATTGACTGATTTATTTGAAATCGCTTTCAAGTTGTGCATTTTGTTAGTCAGACACATTATATCTTTGGATGGATGTTTTTTGCTTTTTTCATTCTCTCTCTCAGCACACACAACTTTATATTTTTTTTTATATAATTATTCTGCTTAAGATCAAGATTGGATTGTCATGAGTACAGTGGCGCGTTTATGGATGTAGGGGCCATAGGCGGCTCCCGAATTTGGGGCCCCTCCCCCCCCCCCCCCCCTACAGAAATTATATTTTAAAAAATCTTAATACTACTTGTACAAATAAAAAGGCACGATGAAGGATGAACCAATTCTCATGAAATGCTAGTGACTTAATCGGGGCGTAGATAAAGAACCATGGCTAAATATAACAAGGTCTTGGCTAAATATTGCAAGAGAAAAGAATTTCACTTATACTTTTGATGCCCTTATATCGACATACTCAGTTTCTATTTACAGCTTTTTCTTTCTGTATTTTCTTTTTGCAAATTCGTTTATCACCTCGTAGAAATCAATTTTTTTTTATTTAATCTGATTCGATGTTCAGAATCGGGCGTTAAGGCGTACCTGGGCAGTTCTACCATAATTTTTAATTTCAGGTATTAAAAACTTGTAAAATTTATTTTTCAAAATCACTTTAAATGTTTATCAAAAGGTTTATAAGGGTTCTAGAATTACGAAAAAAAGTTTAGCTATCTCATTTGTAAAAAAAAAAAAAAAAAAGTTATAATAAGGGACGGCAGTTTTTTAAAAACATAGATTCTAAAGAAACCGATCTAAACCGGCTTTACGAAAGTTACTGTTTTTCAATGAAACCGAAATCGCAAAAAACCGGTTAGTCTTAAAACTGGTTTCGGTTTTCCATCCCTAGATCATTACGACGGTAAGGATCAGAAGGTCAGGAACGGAAGGAAAGGACATTCTCGCTGTTTTCCGGTCTTTTTGTGTTGAAACTAACTCCAGTTTAATAAAAATGGATTTTTTTACTTCTTGTACTCCACTTAAACATATTACATATTTATAGAAAAAAAATTAAATTATCAAGCAAAAATAAACCTTAAACCTGGGAGACTGTAAGGAAAGCAATAAAGCCTCGCAGCCAATTTCACTGAGTTTTTTTTTTTTTAATTTTGGGCTTATTGGTGAATTTTAGCAAAAATTTGTGGCTACTAACTGAAATATCAGTTTTCTGCAATACAGTTTGTATGTTTGAAAAATCACTGTAGCTCAATCCAGTGCCTCTCTTCACCACTTTAGGAATGAGGTCAGTGAATGTACCAAAACCCAGGGACAAAGTTAGGAGACGAGAAAAACGCATTATAAATGTTAAAAGATAAAATTCAATGGAAGAAAATCGTTAAGCTACAGTATTAGTTCAATATAAAATCCAAATGAATGTAATTTTTAGCTAAAAAAAAGTATTAGATTGAGCCCTAAACTAAAAATTTGACATTCGGGACACACGATGGTAAGGACTTTTCTGCATTGTTTTGTGTTCAAAAATTTTTTTGGAGTTTCTTTGCTTTAAAATTACGTTTTGCAATTATAAAAGGACCTGTCCTTTAGTATAATAAGAAAAAATTGCAAAGAAATAATAATTTTTTTAAAAGTTATGCCCAAGGGACATAAAATTAAAAATAATGGTAGAACTGCCCACCTATCTATCAATCATCTTCTTCATCATATGCACATTCTTTATTCTTTTAATTGCAAAGAAAGAACGTTCTTCAGTTGCATTGCTAATCGGAATTATTAGATAAAAACGCAACAGCTTTGCCACACTTGGAAAAGTCGATTTTAATCCGTGTTGCAGAGAGAGAAAGTTATACGTTTCCGCTGGAAACCAAAGGTGTTCTTTTCTTGCAAGTATTAAAAAACGTTTTATTTCGTCTCGAACACTTTCGTTGCAATCGTTGCTAGACTTAATATCCTCCCTGTACTTTGTTGTAAGTTTAGTGATCGTGGATTCGACTTCGTAAGCGGAAACATAGTCTTTCTCCTCATCATTAAAAAAACAACAATCCGAACTAACTATTGATTTCCTTATAGGAGGACTAGGTCTAGGTATTTGTTTATTAATTTTGAAATTTGGGGGCCTTCGCAATCTTGGGGCCACAGGCGGCCGCCTCTAACGCCTATTGGTAAACGCGTCGCTGCATGAGTACTAAGAGCATAATATTGGGTAAGTTTAAATTTCTACTGTAAACTATCCGAGATATGAATATGTTTGCTAACTTGGCCGTTATTTTTCTATCTTTGTCTATTTATTGTTTGTAATTGAAATACAATCAAGTAGCCATTTTGTGAAGTGCCCACTATGTTACGGCCAAAACGCGATGTGCTCATTCAAGAATTTCTGGTTATTTTGTTTTGTTAAAAAGTTGATTCGCTAACATCGCCCCTTTTGTTTTCTTTCTTAATTTCAAAATATAAATATTCTAATTTAACAGAAAAAAAGTTTCTAAATTAAAATTAATTTTCTTTTTTACTTTGTCTCGATTGGCGCCCGCCAATAGCTCTAGTGCTACCATAATTCAAATTAAACTTATCATTCAAATTTTTATTACTAATTAAATGAATGTTAATTTATGCTTGCACTTAAATTCAATATTAGAATATCATCGTTTAATTTCTTTACAACAAAACTGGTGATTTAAATTATCTAGTAAACTTTTAAATAAAAACATTCGATAATAAATCTATTTTTTCTTATTTATTATATTAAATTTTTTGTTTAAAAATTAAATATAAATTATCTATTAAAGGTATGAGTTATTTTCTTTTAGTTTAACTTGAATTATCGTCGCACTAGAGCTACACGAGGGCTATTGGCGACGGGCACTATAATTTAGAACCACAGTCAAGTGACGAGCCGACACCTAAGTAGGCACCCTACGACATCGTACGCAGCGTCGGGACTATGGAGCATGTTTAAAGGTCTGCAGTTATTTTACCTATGCCCGGACCCGGTACCTTCCGTATTCAAACTCTCCAGCCCCCAAAATATGTTATAAAAAATAAAACTAACTAATGTTCATAAAGAGTAATACTTTATACTCAAACACTGCATTTACAACGGAAAAATTAAATTAAAATTCAATTTTAAATAAAATATAGTATTCAAAAAGATATTAATTGGAAATAAATGTAATAAAATAAAACAAAAAATATTTGTAATTAAAAGTAATTGTAATTACAAATAATTTAAATTGAAAAATATTTAAAAATTGCCCCCCCCCCCCCCCCCCCCGAATTGTTTTTGCGCCCTTTGCAACCGGAAGGGCCGGTAAAACTGCGCCTTTGTCAGGGAGCCAGTCCGGCCCTGGCATTTATGCATAAAAATTATCAGAACCTGAAGTCCTTATTCTATCGTATTAAAAAATCGTAAAATTACAGAAAAATTTCAAATTGAACTCGACACACTTTCGACTTTAGGGTTCGAAAAAACTGTTATCATTTATGTATATAAATGATCAGAATCTGAAGCCCTTATTCTATCCGGTTTTTTTTTTAAATCGTAAAATTACAGAAAACTTTCAAATTGGCGTTTACTCTCAAAACAGTTGGCGATTTTCGTCCAAAACATTCTACATTTAGCAACCCCAAAACCCACACACCTGTTTTCCACTCTCACTCTCTTTTGGGGGATGTAATAAAGATGGGGATCGGGATCGAAGGGGACGAAGTTGCCTCCCGGTTATTTATTCGTTTGTTTTTCAGAAACTTGAGACGATTTTTTTGTTGTTGTTGCTCGTAGACCTACTGCAGAGCGTCGCTTTGTTTTGGTCTTTAAAAACATTTTCGTTTGGCCTTGAAATAATAATTAGGATTAGGATGAACGGTGGTAGGCAACTCCATGGCTTAGACAGAGACTTAGTGAATTTGAGATTAAAACCAATCGGTTTATAGTTATAGTCTTGCTTTCCATTACACTGTTAAATAGACTTGCAAGCAATGGCTGTTCCATTATAAAAGCTAGCTGTGTTTGACACTACCTGACACTCTATTACCACTCTATAAATGAATACAATAAAAAGGTATTTATATCTTAATTTATAAAACTTAAAAACCTAAACAGTTCTCTATGAAAGCTACCCGTTGCACGTACGCGATTTTCTCAAAAACCTTACGATAAGCGACAGGGAATTCGTATACCGAATTTGTCGACCGTAGATGTTTTAGTTCGAGCTGTAGAGTGGTTTCAAGCGGACCAATGTTCAAAAACCACTCTTTTAGCAAACACTCTCCAAAACGAGTAGAAAACTCACAAAACTCCCCTCTTGGATTTTCAACCCCATTGCAAACTTTCCTTACACTCTAAAAAATGAATGCTCAAAAACGACGAAATTTTTCTTATTCTTAGTTTTGACGATTCCATTACTGGCAAATGCGCCGAGTTTTCGTTTCCTCAAAGTGAGGAAATTTGAATCGTTATTTTTATGAGGATTTGAATATCGTTAAATCTAAAGAAATATTTCGTCATTTTTGAGCATGTGAGTACAACAATGAGATTCTGTTTCCTCAAAATGAAGATACAGAATCGTCAAATCACGATCGTAAAAGTGAGGATTCGCGTTTACTCAAAAGTCACGCGATAGTTTGACGAAACAATCCTCAAAATTAACGAAATGAGGCTTGAGGATTCATGAATCATCAAAAATGAAAGTGTTCTTTCTGAGAGTGTACCATTTATTTTATATAAGTAATTGAAAGTGAAATATATTGTCAGGCTATATTAGCATTTAGCCCAAACTGAAAATCCAAAATAGTTGGCCGACAGAAAACAACGAGTTTTACCAATATAGCTGTAGTTGTGGCTTCCATATTCTGTCGTATGAATAACATGGACAGTGAAAAGGTTTGCTTCATATTAATACTGATTGCAGATCGAACAGATATGAAAGACTGTCCACCTTTGTTCTTTGTGTTGTACCTGCTTTTGGTCTTTGCAGCAAATGACCGTTTATTTCGTAGTAAAATAAAAGTCCCGGCTGAGTCGTCGGATTTTCTGGATGGGAAAATCCTGGGCACACATGTCATGTGAATATTTGGCATGTAAAAGATCCCTTGAGGGCTCATTTGGCTTAGGTTCTCTCTGACAAAATAAATACGCAAATTCGGACTTCAGACACGAAATTTTCCTATGATTAAAACTTGAGAAACTGTCAACCAACATTGTTATTTTCTTCTTAAAGTAAGTTTTAATCGGACTTCACAACCGAGAGAGATAACTGAGCATCCCCTTCAGTCAATGTCAAAAAATAGCATCCTTCCCAGATTTCAAGGTCGGCGTTGCCATTCCAGAAGGACAAAAAAAAAAAAAATCAAAATATATATTTAAAAAATAAGATGCAATGCTTCTTCGCTTGGCTGCATGAGTAGTAAGAGCAAAGAAAAAGTGCGAGTTTTTTTTATTTTTTTTTATCCCCCCCTAGTATCTCAGTAGGTGACCTTCAAGCTTAAGAAAGGACAAAAAGGGTTATCGATGTCTGACATGGTTTATAGAACTGTTTTATTTTGTTTCCGTTATTTTTTTTTATGTTAACTCATATTTGAATGAAACTGCTCTCGTTCGACTTGGTCCTAGCCTCAAAATTATAAATGACCACTATAGATTCATTCAGTTTCTCGATAATTTATAAAGGAAAAAAAATATTGGCAACTTTTTTTAAAATTTTCATTGATTCTTATAGGATTCTAATTGAAGACTATAGGACTGATTTTGAAAAGCGATAAAGCTAACTAGAAATACACCAAGACTAGCAGCGAACGCAAGCAGCTAAGCACCGATCGTGAACAACTTGCCATTAAACTTAAGTCATCGATTACAGGCTTATTCATTACTGAACAATTTATGCAGACAAAATTTAAGTTGCACGTAAACGAATTTAAAAAAAAACTTAAGGTTCTAGAAGAATATCGTTTTTAAACGGAAGTGAAGGTGTTAATGATATTACCTAAGTTCTGTAAAACTATCTTTCCCGTTAGGTGATTTTCTCCGCAGTAGAGCCCACTACCAGGTACTGGACCTAAAAGTAATACTGTAACACGATTGTTTCCATAGACTAATTTATGGACTTAATAGAATCATAGGAATACAAATAAAAAAAAAATAGAAACCATAATGTTAAAAAGCGTAAAACATTATTTGGAGAACTTGGTTGCATTCAAACCAAAGATATCCCTGAAAGGGCCCAAGGTTTGGGTATGGTCAAACTATACCTTGGGATTATCCTGTCGACCATTTTCTCCAAACCCAATATAATCACCTGGAAATAATATCTCTGTTTATTATTTATTTATTATCATGTTTTGATAAATTTTTTAGTGTTTACCCAGTTTACTTTTTACATTTTATTGTCTGCTTTTTGAAATTTCAAACTCCACCTGGTCTCCATCTACCAATGCATTATTTTATTCAAACAAAACCAATAAATGAACTACTTCAACTTGAAGATTTCTTTTTTTTTTCAATGTCATCTGTGGAATAAGACAGCATTTGTTTAAAAAAAGGAGTAGGCGCAAAAGAACCCAATATTATTTTCTTTCTCATCTCATGTTGATGGGACGAAAAACAACCGGAGAAGATGGGAAAAAGAAGAGAGGCTAATTTATGCACAACGGGTTTTGGAAGAAGTCAAGAGTTACTTATGCGTGGAGCATGCTCGGAGATTTAAATGGACGTTTCGGTTTCGGAGGGCTTTTTTTTCTCTGTTATTGTTTTAAAAACTGGCTTTTGGGATTGCATTACCTTTTTCCGTTCTGAAAAATACTTTTAGAGAGAGTTGGTCGCTTACATTTAATTTAAAGTGAAGAAATAGAACAATAAAATAACTATTGACTTGTTTCAAATAACGTAGTTTCTTTCAGCTTTTGTACGGTATTGTTTCGTCAATCGAGGCTCGAAAAAGAATTTGTTTTTATTCAGCATTTATGATGCCACTCAAGACCCTAAACATGCGCAATAAGGATGCAATTCTAAGCTAGATAGACATCTATTACCATCTACCCACCAAAAACTATCTGATTAATTATTATTAAAAAAAAACTTGTCAAACGGACAAAGACAACAGAGTGCAGAAAAAAATAGTCTGGAACTTTGCTTGGGTATCAGAAAATCGGTTTGATTTCATTTACGTCGCCCTAGAGCTACGGCATATTGTATCTAATTTTTGAAGTGACCTATCATACCCCGATACGATAACCACCAGTAGAGTCCAGTAGAACTATTATCGCACTAGAGCTATGGTGTCCGGTCATGTTGGGTTTGAGTTATCGTCGCACTAGAACTACACGAATACGGTGTCAGGAAATTGGAGCTCGACTAGGTTAATAGTTCACTAGTTCCATAAACACGGCGAAATTTATATACACATCATTTATCTATTTATAACAGGGGTTCCCAACCGGTGGTACGCGTACCACTGGTGGTACGCGGAAAAACTTCAAGTGGTACCCGTGAAACTTTTATCGATCGTACATAAGATAGTTCCATGAAAGATTATTTAAAGAGAAATCTTTTATTAACTTCTGGATCTTATGCAAATCTGGGTACTATTTGATCTTCCGTTAAGCTGCGCTATTTTTGATGCCATTTGTTACGAGTTTCTATGTGAGACATAGGGCATAGGTGTGAGAATGGATTTTTTTGAACGCTTGTGCATTAAAAATGAACCTAGAAGCACAATAAGTACCATACTCCCAATGTTATGTTTTTCACAAGCAAAAAGTAACAACAAGTTTCGTTTATTAAAATATTTAGGTCGGTGGTACGCCAAAATTTCTCAAAAAGTCAAGTGGTAGGCGGGTGCAAAAAGGTTGGGAACCCCTGATTTATAAGATGACTGGGCGAAAACAGAACCTACAAAGCTAGCCTCCGCGTTCAAGGTGACATTGAAACGGACGCCCACACACCGAAACTGAACAGGTGTACAGACAGACGGAAGGATACTCCTCACCTGAAACGTCATTACGAAGAGAGAAAGTGTGACAAATGACGGTCCATTACAGGTGTCCTCAGTGGTCCGTTGGTGACTGGTTTGAGATGGTACACTCATAAAACGAACGAGCCATTTTAACTCAGTCTGATTAATTTTCACTCCTCCAGTCTGGAAAATGCACTTCTCCTTTTGGAGTGGATCCTTTGTGTGTTAAGCCTCCGACAGGATCACTCCAAACGAGTGATTTTAACTCAGTCTGAGTAAATATTCACTCCTTTCCAGTGTCGAAAATGCACTTCTCCTACTGGAGTGGATTTCACTCTTTTGTTTTAAGAGTGTATTGAATGGTAGGGTAAATTAACCCAACTAAACTCCGTGCCAGCCTAACTTGGGTAAAAAACAAAGAGTAAAAAGGCAGAGGGAAAAGTGCGATTGGTCCGTTAGTTGGAAACTCTTGTAAGGTAATATTTACATACAAATGATCTGAATACAATTTAACCAAAATACACTTTTCATTCTGACAAAATTGCCAAATTTCTCAAATAATATCCAAATCTGTTTGACCGTAAACGAAATTAATGTTTTGAAACTCTTTACATCCACGGAAGGATCTTCTCCATAGTATATTTCTATTTACCCAACTTAGGTTGGCAAGGAGTATAAACAGAATATTTATTTTTTTGGCACAAATGTTTTCGAACAACAAGAAACACAAGAAAGAATATGCAGGAATAGTGAATATATCTGTATTTTTTTGGAAAAAATGAACGAAGGGGAAAATTTAGACTGGTTTCGATGACTACAGATTTAGCATGCGTTAAACCCCTCACTTCGATACGCCAAAGTTGGAATTGGTTTCAAACCACAATATGGACACTGTCAAAGTTGATTTTTCGGATAGCCCAGTCGAGTAAAATCTTTTGTACAGATATAATTACCGATCTATGCCAATTGGCGTTCTGGAAAATTTAACGTAAGGTTGCTATACCCATCGAATTGAATAAATATGAAGTGGAATGTTTACCACAGGTGCCTTTTTTCGTTGATTGGCCGCATATAGCAAATCGCCAAATCGAGACCGGCCATGGCTGTTCCTAGGTTTGTTTTCAGCAAAAATCCGACAGCTTTTGCAAGACTGATTGGATCTTGATGACTTAATATTTTAACTAACAAACCAGTGATCGCAAAAGCTGTCCACATGGTCAGAGACCGTGGACTCAGGCACGATGCTACAATGACACACTTATTAAATTGGCCATGCTATTTCCTATGTAACAATTTCATTGGCACATAAGAAATGGGAAAACAGTCTTCAACACAATTCAATCAGATAAATATTCATTCTACTTACATTGTAACTTGTAACTCATCAGATATGTATCAAAATCAAACAAACAGACATCTTGAACGTATCATAACAAAATACATCACAGTCACATTGATACAAGTCAAAAGTCGTTAATCAAGCGGTTCTTGACCACTAATAGTTAAAGTCTAGCATACAAATGCGGAATAATAATAGTTAAGATATTCAAAACAATCATTAACCATCACATGGAATTAGTGGAACTAGTTAATAGTGAAAGTGAGTTTGTGGTATATATTTCAAGGTTGGTTGATCAGACGAAAACATTTCGAATTAGTGTCTCAATTGTAGTGTAATGTAGTCGTTTCCTGCTGCCTATTTCTAGCATTCAATAGGAGCTTTAACACAGCCAATTACGCCTCGTAATTTGGAACCTTGGCCTGGTCAAGTGACGAGGTCGACACCTGAGCGGGCACCCAAAGAAACTTCGAGTGACATCGTACGCTAACGCCGTCGGGACTTTCGACTCCACAGATTTAACTAGCACGTATATTTCGAATTTGTGTCTATTTGGTAATTTAATCGTTTCCGGCTGTCTATTTCTAGCCTCCTTTAGGAGCTTTAACACAGCCAATAACGCCTCGTATTTTGGAACCCTGGTCATGTGACGAGGTCGAAACCTGAGCTGATAATGTTCCGTACACCTATTTCCCTCCTCGCTAAGAACTTCAACGCAGCTACTATGCGCCTAGTAGTTTCGAAAATAGATGACTATGCAAAATTTCTGCTCAATGGACGATTCCAACGGGATGGAACCAAAGAGTTCTATAATAGGATAGAGACTGAACCTACCAACCTCACCATGGAATGGACCAACACGCAGACAATATCGGGTGGCATGTGAAGTCCGATGGCTGAGTGGTTTGGATCCGCGGGCTGTAACGGGTGCGGGTTCGATTCCCGCCTTTGCCCTGGGTGTACTACTTTTCTCAGTATCAAAATTATAAATTAGCTAGCACTTGTTACATACTGTTGCCATATGACGACAAGTAACATCAATTCACTTTATTCTATTAAAGTAGATATCTCTCTTGACAAATTTACCATTCGTTCATTCGTTATTCGTATAAAAATGACTTGATGATGAGTTTTTAAGGAGTTGCTGGCATTGATGCTATTAAACGTATATTTTTCGAAAAAAACTGCAAATTTAGGCTCATAATTTTAAATCATCGCCAGTTGAACGCCGGTCACATTTTAAAGGGTTAACTTATTTAAAATTAACGGTCATCGAAGAAAATAAATTATACTTAGAGTTGTTTGTGCTTTAGATATTCATCGTCCTAATTCTGAAGATAACAAACACTAAATTTAAATACCAGCAAGGACATTTAACTAAGTTTACGACGCAATTACTAAAAAGTTCTTCTATATCTACATAGTATTCTAATCTGGAAAGTTGGACAGGCATTCTTTTAACCAGTAAGAATTTATCATTCTTTCGACAACCTTGGATTTTCTATGGATGTTGTTATTCATCGTCGTTGTCGTCTGTTTTACATTTTTAAATAGTTTATTTTGTGGAATACATTTATAATACTTGAATGACAACATCAGAATACTATGGATTACGCTGTAGATTGATTTATATACCCCTATATTACAAACCGACATTCCTTCATAAAATTTTGATGGACAGATGATTGACGTAGTACTTTATTCTAACGAGTTGGGTTATAAAAAAGATAAACAAGCAGCTTTGAGACAGTATCAGTATTAAATATCTAGCAATGTAGAAGGATAATTTGTTTGTGTGTCAATATTATTTTTCAAATCTTTAAAAAAATAGTATTTTATTTTATTTTTAAAAAAAAAATAACAAAAAATGTGCATAACTAAAGATAAATGTATAATTGGCTGCGATTCGAGACTAAACTGTTTTTTTTTCCAAAGTTTCTTACACGGTTTCGATTATAATAAAAAAAAAATAGGTGTGTATAACACCACACTACCAATTACTAATCAATAAATTAATACATTTAAAGGTAGAGCAGCAATGGGCATGTTTCAGATCTTGAGTGGCTACATAAATGAAGAGCGCACGGGAAGAACCGCTTGATTTCTTTAGAGTCTTTCCGTAATTGTGTCAGCTTGGACATTGGCGAACGAAATCCGGTTTATCTTTCGGTTCTTCATTTTCGGTACAAACGTGTGTGTCGCATCCACTTATCTCTGGCGTGAATCAGGGTTGCCGCGAAAGATAAACAAAGCGAGTAACTGGTTTCTTTACGCCAGTTTAGGCTATTTCTCGCTACCATCCCCAAAGAGGCTGTTAAGGAAACCCTTCTACGAAATAAAGCGGTTCTTCCCTTGTACTCATCTCAAATGTTAATACAAATAAATTCTCTCTCGATCCTCGATTGGTGAATCCATGTCACGTGGGAACATATGATTAATCGGAGCACCTATCTGAACAATGAAAGCTGGAAGAAATGTCATCACCAGAAACCACACCCCATTGGGGTTGTTTCACGCCGTGGATGGCTACAGTTCCAACGTTTTTTTTTTTTTTTTTTTGGTTATTTGGTACCTGGAATTACCATAGAGTTAGGAAGGAGGAGCAGAGCTGCCCACCAGTTCAAATGGCTTGAAGCAGGGTTCAGGTTTTTCGAGCTACTGCGCATAACAAACCGGCACTGAGGTATCCCAAGATGCACCGCTTTAGCGATTTTTTGAGCTACTGCGCTTAACATAGTAGCCGAAACTATGGAAACTGGCACTGACGTATCTCAAGATGCACCGCTCTAGCCTGCTTCTTTTGTGCGTTACTGCGCACATACGTGGGCCGCTATATTCTCTTTTCTAACTCTATGGGAATTACTTATGTATTGGTATTCGAAAATGAGTTTTCTGAGAATAAGTTACTTAGAGTGAAACCGAATCAACCAATGAAATCGCAGTACTAGCACAACTGAAAACAAGAGCGTTACTTCACCAGAAACAACCCAATTACTACACTTTTTTAGGAAATTTCATCTAGTTACCCAGGTTACCTGTCTTAAAAGCAACGTAGCAGGCGGACGTGAATCACACACTGTGTGATTAGCTGTCGCAGCTTTGTCAACGTCTGATGATCGAAATACCACCGGGTGCGGATCAAGGTTCGATCCTCATCGGATTTCCACGAAAAACTCAAGCCAATGTCAATGGCACTCGGTAACATTTAGAAATCTATCCTCAGCCACCTTGGTAAGCTGAGTAAAGAGTGAAATTTAACTTTACCTGTTGGGATTGAGTCTGACCTGAGATTTTTTTTAACGTATAGTAGAAGTAGCTATTGATGGTAAGTTTTTACATTGTTGAGATTTGCCTAAAAAATTAACACACAATTAAAGTAATGCGTAATTCAATCAAATGTATTCAAGCATTGCGAAGTAACTTATACCATGAAAAACAATTATTGCTAATTTTTACGTTTTTAAGGGGGTTCAGTACCCCGAAATCGATGAAAAAATCAAAAAAGAAATTATTGGCTTAAAATACTATTACAACCTTAATTAATAATGTCACAAAGTATCAAGACGATTTGGAAAAAAAAATTGACTTAAGCCATTTTATTTAACCCTTTCCTTACTGAAACGGCACAGAACGGCCGAACGACTAAGGATTCGATAATGCTATTACCATCAAATATTACGAGGAAGCAAAAATCCTTCGCAAGGAAATGGGTTAACAATAAAAACTTTAAACGCGTTTTTCGCAGAACTTGATTTTTTGAACTTCGATGTACCTTTTCTCAAAAACTATGCTATGTTTTCTAGTAAACTTTTTTTTATATGATGTAATACATAGTATAGAATAATCTAATGTTATAAATTTTAATAAAACTAAAGTGAAAAAAAATTATGGGGCAACAAAGAGAAAAATTTCATGATTTTTTGGGGTACTTAAAAACTTATTTTATTTTTAAAAAATCTAACAGTTATTTTTTACAAAAAAACCCTTTTAACTTCAGATTAATATATAAGGTTGGTACAAAACACATAGAAAATTTTAAAATGATCTGATCAGTAGTTATTGTGAAAAGGTACATTGCAATTAACCAATTTAACATTACCGACATACAACATACTGAACCCCCTTAAGGATAAAAATTTTTCGGTCGGTTATAGCGGAGATCCGATTAAACGGAGCTTTCCGCAGTTTAGTTTAAATTATCGTCGTACCACAGCAACACGAAGGGCTAATGGCGACAGGCGTCGTATTTTAGAACCCCTGTCAAGTGACGAGCCGACACCTGAGTAGGCACCCAACGCAACCGTTAAGGGCGACATCGGAGCTTACTGTAACTTTATAGCGGATAGTAAGGCCTTGCCATAAGTCTCATTAACCTTTTGCCTACTGTACTGGTACTGTTGACAGCTGCATAGATTAAATACACTCTAGATCTGAAACTCGGATTGGATTAGATTGAGATAAACACTAGTGCCCCAATTGTGCCGAAGGGAACTAATGCAATGGCTGTCTTTTTCTACGGAAAACCTGTGTAGCTCTAATGCGACGACATTTCAAACCTACCTACCTAGAAAAACTGAACAGTAGCACTGCAATCGGAAAGTACAATTATACCAATCAGCAAATCGATCGTTAATAGTGTATTAGTTCTTTTCGACACTTTTAGAGCGCTAGGTATCAGATAGATTTTTGCTGGTCTAAAGGATTCTTAGTCTATGTCCGACTTGTTGCTGGTACACATGTTGTACCATCAGTATTCAAAAGGTTAAAGTAAACAAAATTGAGCGGGGAGTGAGAAAAACAAGTTAGCCACCCACACATTAGGAATGTGGGAGTTTTTCTCTTTTAGCCCCTCTAGCCCCTCTTTCAGCCCCCTCTTGTAGCACCCCTACAAATAGGGTCTACAAAGAGAGGGCACCCGACAATTTATTGGGTGGGGGTGCTCAGGGGTTCAAGTCACTGGCGATAGTTTACTGGCTCCAGAAGACAGAAACCTAACTCTGGGAAAGAAGCATCTTGAAATCTTTTTTACTGGACCACACAGAAATAATGCTTGGTTAGTATTACTGTATGGTAAGATGTTTTAGGATACTAACAGTCAACGAACTCGTGAATCTTGCCTGACTCCATCAGACAAGGAGGAGCAACAATACACTACATACATACCTCCCAACACTCATGAATTGGTCGACATTATAGTATTAGATATGCTACCGGCCCAGGGCCGATTTTCTAAATAGGCGTAGAGCGGCATATTCTTATGAGCGGCAAATTTTGGTAGACCAATTAAACCGGTTTGGTTTGGTTTGAATTAACGTCGCACTAGAGCTACACGAGGGCTATTGGCGACGGGCGTCGTATTTTAGAACCA
Organism: Hylyphantes graminicola; assembly: GCA_023701765.1. Taxonomy (NCBI): domain Eukaryota; kingdom Metazoa; phylum Arthropoda; class Arachnida; order Araneae; family Linyphiidae; genus Hylyphantes; species Hylyphantes graminicola. Next base: position 16,299,896 of record CM043116.1, read on the forward strand.
CAGTCAGGTGACGAGCCAACACCTGAATAGGCACCCAACGCAACCGTTAAGGGCGACATCGTACGCAGCGTTAGGACTTTGAAGGATATTTAACGTGCACTCCCTTACACGGGGTATTATTCGTCGGACATTTTTGGCTGCACGGGCCGTTTATAGGTCGGCAGCTATTTTGGCGATGCCCGGACCCGAACCTGGGACCTTCCGCATGCTAAGCGAGTGCTTAACCGACTGGGCTCCCCAGCCCCCCAATTAAACCGGCATTCGGCAAATATTACATAAAGATAAGAATATTTTTAAGAAATAAAACAAATAAATCGCATTAACCCTTTCAGTCCCAAAAATTTACTACACTACAGAAACATCTGATATTCACAAAATAAGCTTATTTTAGGTCAAATATACGAATTCCATAAGAAAAAAAAATCCATTTAAATTTTTTATATGGTTTTTGAAACAATGCCAAAATTCTTTAACTGTGGAAAACAACAAAATAAAAAAATATATATTACCTAAAAACACTTCGAGTTATATATTTTAAGGTATCTGACCATATTATTAGAAAAAATTTAGTAATTATTTTAAAAGAAATAGTTTAAATTGTGTTTTACATATGTGGAACTGAAGTGAACTTATCAAAAATCAGGAGAAACGCCTGTTGACTATTTTCTAAATAAAAAAAAAATAGTAGTTCTGACTTCTATTGAGATTAAAGTAAAATCTTGTATGATAGAACAAAGTGTGAAGAATCGAATGATGTGTGTTTGGATGTCATAGCGGGACATAAACATTTTGAAAAAAATATTGAAAGTGATGATGCCAAATGGCATCACTGGGACTGAAAGGGTTAATGCGTAAACCGTAAAGGTATACTATATAATATAGTACTAATATTTAGTACCACTGCTATAGCAATTACACCCTCGCCTCCTACCGTATTTGGAAGTTGAACGATAAAACAACGTATTCTTGATCGAATTCCAAAATTAGATAAGGTTTTTTTTTAAAAGTAATCTGTCATCAACCGACGAGGATGAACAAAATAATGTAAATCTTGTCGTTAGTAAACATTCTGATCTTGTCGTCGCTGGCTGTTCTACTACATCAGTTACACCTTCTGTTCTACTTATCAGTTACCAGGGTAAATGAGGATATTATAAGTGATTTAATTATATTTATTTCAGAGACAAACATATTTTCCCCTCATTTGCATTTGTTGTGATAATTTTAAACAGCATTATACCACCTTATTTTGCAGCCAACTAGCTATCTTTCCGGATGGCCGAGTGGTTTGGACAATTAGGCTAGCAGTCTGCGCACTGTAAAGGGTGCGGGTTCGATTCCCGCCTTCGCCCTGTATGTAATTCTTTTCTCTGTGACAGTAAAAATTCTTTTCATTCAAAAACACTATTCACTATTTCACACCAGCACTATATTATTAATTAAATATTTCTAAATGATGTAGGGTGTAGGGGTTTGATTAAATTGATGTCGTATTTAAGCTACCTACACGAGGGATATTGGCAATTAGCTTTGTAAATTTGAACACGGTCTAAAGATGAGGCGAAGCGGGCACCCAACGCAACCATTTTGCGGCATCCCAAGCGACATCTTACCGATGCTACGTTGCATCATATTATTATTATTTTGTATGAATATCTGATTTTTTTAAAAAGGATAATTTTAATCGGACAAACTAACATCTATCATTTGTACTCCAGAACACAATGGCATCAGAAAAAGAAAAAGTTAAGAAAAATAATAAAAGGTTTGATCACTTATAAATAGTACAAAAAATCCGCAAAAATCCAGCGTCTCTTTTAAATTATGATTAACCGGAATCACAACCAAACACAGCAAAACAGATTATTTTGGGCAAACAAAAACAATAAGAACAAAAGCACATGCTTTATAATGCACCAAAACAAACAAAATGCGAATATTTTCGCTTTTATTCTTTTTCGGGATAGAGCGAAAATATACATATCGCGAAACCAGCCAATCGCAAGCCTCAGCTCTTGTCGCGTGTTTCGCGAAATTCAAGGTCAACTCAATGACGTCACGACAACGCGGCAACCTTGGAAAATGTTGGCGGGCAAAGTCACAAACAAGGACATGCGGCGAGTTGTAGGAGTTTTTTTTAAGGGGTCACAGGAGTCTTAAAAATGTGCAAAGAAGGTACTACAAAACATAGTTTGATCTTTCGTGTCATTTTTTAACTACTCAATGTATAATTATAATTTTTTTATATGTAATTCTACAAGATTTATTTATTATAAAACAAGTTTTAAAATTTATGAAACTTTAGCCAAAACTAAAATAAATGATATTAAACATGAAGCTATTTGAACACAGGGCCGGACTGGCTCCCTGACAAAGGCGCAGTTTTACCGGCCCTTCCGGTTGCAAAGGGCGCAAAAACAATTCGGGGGGGGGGGGGGGGGCAATTTTTAAATATTTTTCAATTTAAATTATTTGTAATTACAATTACTTTTAATTACAAATATTTTTTGTTTTATTTTATTACATTTATTTCCAATTAATATCTTTTTGAATACTATATTTTATTTAAAATTGAATTTTAATTTAATTTTTCCGTTGTAAATGCAGTGTTTGAGTATAAAGTATTACTCTTTATGAACATTAGTTAGTTTTATTTTTTATAACATATTTTGGGGGCTGGAGAGTTTGAATACGGAAGGTACCGGGTCCGGGCATAGGTAAAATAACTGCAGACCTTTAAACATGCTCCATAGTCCCGACGCTGCGTACGATGTCGTAGGGTGCCTACTTAGGTGTCGGCTCGTCACTTGACTGTGGTTCTAAATTATAGTGCCCGTCGCCAATAGCCCTCGTGTAGCTCTAGTGCGACGATAATTCAAGTTAAACTAAAAGAAAATAACTCATACCTTTAATAGATAATTTATATTTAATTTTTAAACAAAAAATTTAATATAATAAATAAGAAAAAATAGATTTATTATCGAATGTTTTTATTTAAAAGTTTACTAGATAATTTAAATCACCAGTTTTGTTGTAAAGAAATTAAACGATGATATTCTAATATTGAATTTAAGTGCAAGCATAAATTAACATTCATTTAATTAGTAATAAAAATTTGAATGATAAGTTTAATTTGAATTATGGTAGCACTAGAGCTATTGGCGGGCGCCAATCGAGACAAAGTAAAAAAGAAAATTAATTTTAATTTAGAAACTTTTTTTCTGTTAAATTAGAATATTTATATTTTGAAATTAAGAAAGAAAACAAAAGGGGCGATGTTAGCGAATCAACTTTTTAACAAAACAAAATAACCAGAAATTCTTGAATGAGCACATCGCGTTTTGGCCGTAACATAGTGGGCACTTCACAAAATGGCTACTTGATTGTATTTCAATTACAAACAATAAATAGACAAAGATAGAAAAATAACGGCCAAGTTAGCAAACATATTCATATCTCGGATAGTTTACAGTAGAAATTTAAACTTACCCAATATTATGCTCTTAGTACTCATGCAGCGACGCGTTTACCAATAGGCGTTAGAGGCGGCCGCCTGTGGCCCCAAGATTGCGAAGGCCCCCAAATTTCAAAATTAATAAACAAATACCTAGACCTAGTCCTCCTATAAGGAAATCAATAGTTAGTTCGGATTGTTGTTTTTTTAATGATGAGGAGAAAGACTATGTTTCCGCTTACGAAGTCGAATCCACGATCACTAAACTTACAACAAAGTACAGGGAGGATATTAAGTCTAGCAACGATTGCAACGAAAGTGTTCGAGACGAAATAAAACGTTTTTTAATACTTGCAAGAAAAGAACACCTTTGGTTTCCAGCGGAAACGTATAACTTTCTCTCTCTGCAACACGGATTAAAATCGACTTTTCCAAGTGTGGCAAAGCTGTTGCGTTTTTATCTAATAATTCCGATTAGCAATGCAACTGAAGAACGTTCTTTCTTTGCAATTAAAAGAATAAAGAATGTGCATATGATGAAGAAGATGATTGATAGATAGGTGGGCAGTTCTACCATTATTTTTAATTTTATGTCCCTTGGGCATAACTTTTAAAAAAATTATTATTTCTTTGCAATTTTTTCTTATTATACTAAAGGACAGGTCCTTTTATAATTGCAAAACGTAATTTTAAAGCAAAGAAACTCCAAAAAAATTTTTGAACACAAAACAATGCAGAAAAGTCCTTACCATCGTGTGTCCCGAATGTCAAATTTTTAGTTTAGGGCTCAATCTAATACTTTTTTTTAGCTAAAAATTACATTCATTTGGATTTTATATTGAACTAATACTGTAGCTTAACGATTTTCTTCCATTGAATTTTATCTTTTAACATTTATAATGCGTTTTTCTCGTCTCCTAACTTTGTCCCTGGGTTTTGGTACATTCACTGACCTCATTCCTAAAGTGGTGAAGAGAGGCACTGGATTGAGCTACAGTGATTTTTCAAACATACAAACTGTATTGCAGAAAACTGATATTTCAGTTAGTAGCCACAAATTTTTGCTAAAATTCACCAATAAGCCCAAAATTAAAAAAAAAAAAAAAAACTCAGTGAAATTGGCTGCGAGGCTTTATTGCTTTCCTTACAGTCTCCCAGGTTTAAGGTTTATTTTTGCTTGATAATTTAATTTTTTTTCTATAAATATGTAATATGTTTAAGTGGAGTACAAGAAGTAAAAAAATCCATTTTTATTAAACTGGAGTTAGTTTCAACACAAAAAGACCGGAAAACAGCGAGAATGTCCTTTCCTTCCGTTCCTGACCTTCTGATCCTTACCGTCGTAATGATCTAGGGATGGAAAACCGAAACCAGTTTTAAGACTAACCGGTTTTTTGCGATTTCGGTTTCATTGAAAAACAGTAACTTTCGTAAAGCCGGTTTAGATCGGTTTCTTTAGAATCTATGTTTTTAAAAAACTGCCGTCCCTTATTATAACTTTTTTTTTTTTTTTTTACAAATGAGATAGCTAAACTTTTTTTCGTAATTCTAGAACCCTTATAAACCTTTTGATAAACATTTAAAGTGATTTTGAAAAATAAATTTTACAAGTTTTTAATACCTGAAATTAAAAATTATGGTAGAACTGCCCAGGTACGCCTTAACGCCCGATTCTGAACATCGAATCAGATTAAATAAAAAAAAATTGATTTCTACGAGGTGATAAACGAATTTGCAAAAAGAAAATACAGAAAGAAAAAGCTGTAAATAGAAACTGAGTATGTCGATATAAGGGCATCAAAAGTATAAGTGAAATTCTTTTCTCTTGCAATATTTAGCCAAGACCTTGTTATATTTAGCCATGGTTCTTTATCTACGCCCCGATTAAGTCACTAGCATTTCATGAGAATTGGTTCATCCTTCATCGTGCCCTTTTATTTGTACAAGTAGTATTAAGATTTTTTAAAATATAATTTCTGTAGGGGGGGGGGGGGGGAGGGGCCCCAAATTCGGGAGCCGCCTATGGCCCCTACATCCATAAACGCGCCACTGTACTCATGACAATCCAATCTTGATCTTAAGCAGAATAATTATATAAAAAAAAATATAAAGTTGTGTGTGCTGAGAGAGAGAATGAAAAAAGCAAAAAACATCCATCCAAAGATATAATGTGTCTGACTAACAAAATGCACAACTTGAAAGCGATTTCAAATAAATCAGTCAATATTTTATTTGTATGTTTTTTTTACACTTCTTGTAGAAAATATAGTTGAGACATCGGCGCCAGTCTTCTCCCCTAAAAAAAACCCCTACCTAACAGCGTCTGTTTGGCTATCATTTGATAAATATCGTGCCTTTTACTGATTTGTGAGTGCGCAATATAGCAACTTATAAAAAACGAAAAAAAAAAAAAAAGGAAACGGAGCCACGTGTGCAAAGTAGAGTTTCTCTATGGAATTGTAACTTTGGTTTTTTTTTCTTTTTATTGTTAAAAAAATAGGATTTGACTCTAGGCCTAGGCAGCCGAAAAATGTTCGACGAATACCCCGTGTAGAGGGAGTGCACATTAAATATTCTCCACAGTTGTAACGTTACGATGACGCTATTAACGCCTGCGTTGTGTGTGCCTTCTCTGGTGTCGGTTCGTCACTTAATAATAATATTCACGGTTAACTAATAATATTCACAGTTTAATTTATCAAAGAAAAAAATAATTAACCCTAACATTTCACACTTTTCCCCGAATTAAAAGAATTTTGAGGTTCCAAAAGACAAGGGATCTTAGGCCTCGTCATTTGATGGGCCCGTTGATAAATATACTTTAAATTGAAGTTAAAGGCGCCCTACTACTCCTTGACACGTGTTTCCTTCAGTTATTTCCTCATTAAAAAAAACAATTCAGACGACATTATATGTATTTGAACGAAAGACATGAAGTACGTCTTGGCACCTAGTCGAACAGCGGTATGTTAAATTAAAGGCGCCCTAATACTCCTTGACGCATGGTTTTTTTTAGATTCCTTATAGGTCAGAAATACTAATCTGCACCAAGTGTCAAAATTAAACAAGAAAGTCTAAAAGCGTTTTTTGTGATATTGTGCGATAGTACACTCTTAAAACAAACGAGTGAATTTAACTCAGTCTTAGTTAATTTCACTCCTTTCCAGTGTCGAAAATGCACTTTGTGTGGTGAAGTCCGACAGCCATCACTCCAAACGAGTGATTTTAACTCAGTCTGAGTTAATATTCACTCCTTTCCAGTGTCGAAAATGCACTTCTCCTACTGGAGTGGATTTAACTCTTTTGTTTTAAGAGTCTAGGCGCCCTAATACTGATAGTTAGCGCTGTTTTTTTAGATCCTTTATATAATCATATATCTGCGCCGGCGGGAATTATATACTGGCGGGATTAGCTTTCTCTCCAGCACCATCAGTTTTAGGCGAGGAAGAAACCTTTGAAGGTATCATCAGTGACAAATGTAGCGCCTTAATTGCCCCGCTTGCGCTATGTTCTTACTAACGAAACCAAATGAGTTTTACTCGGTTAGGTAAGGTTTGAATTATCACAGAGCTGCACGAGGGCTATTGGCGATGGCGTCGTATTTTAGAACCACAGTCAAGCGACGAGCCGACACCTGAGTAGGCACCCAACGCCAACGCAGCCGTAACCGTAAAGTCCCAACGCACACAGCGTTGGGACTTTGCGCATATTTAACATGCACTTCCTCCACACAGGGTATTATTCGTCGGTACAAAAGGCACAAAGGTGAATGACCAGGTTGTTTCATTGGAGTGTCTATGACCTATGACATTACATAAGGCACTTTTGGACTTAATTATTCACAATTTCAATATCTGGTGCAGAATATTATTTGAAGAAGCGTTTATTGTTTCATTGGAGCGCCTCGATATCAAATAAGGCGCCGTCGGACTTGTTGACAACAACTTCTAGGTGCATAAAGCCATTTGGCGGTTCTATGAAAAGAAAAGCGCCTTATTAAAATAAGTTTTCAATATTTGTCAAAATGGACAAAATGTCTCATTTTAAAAAATTGTTTCAATTGATTATATCGCGTGTGTTAAGGCGTAAAGCCATGGAAGTTACCTTTGAAGTTTCTGTTTCGTCTAACCATCTCCTAAACGGAAAACGTAAGTTACACAAATAAATAATTCCATGTATATGAAATTGTAATCGTTTATTTTTCCGGCTGGTCAACGCCCAGTATAGAAGTGAAGGCGCCTTGTTAAGTATCGGCTTTGCTATTAGTACTAAGACATCACAAAACGACTCCCTAAAAATTATGGGTCATTTTTTTTTTTTTTTTTTTTTGGAAAGGGGCGCACCGGCCCGCCGGCCGACGGGCCGGCGGGCCAGTCCGCGCCTGTTTGAACACAGTGTGATTAGTCTTGCGCGGCAAATTGTGAGGTCAAAATTGAAAAAATGACCAAGAAAATGATTTTATATTGTACAAATATGTACAAAAAAAGACTTATACCTAAATTCTCAGCTCAATTTTAATTAGAAATTATTTAAAAAATAATTTAAAATCAAAATTTTTAAAATTTTATTAATTTTTTTAGAAAAAAGTTCTTAAAATAATTTCTAATGAAAATTGAGCTGAGAATTTAGGTATAAGTCTTTGTTTGTACATATTTGTACAATATAAAGTCATTTTCTTGGTCATTTTTTCAATTTTGACCTCACAATTTGCCGCGCAAGACTAATCACACTGTGTTCAAATAGCTTCATGTTTAATATCATTTATTTTAGTTTTGGCTAAAGTTTCATAAATTTTAAAACTTGTTTTATAATAAATAAATCTTGTAGAATTACATATAAAAAATTATACTTATACATTGAGTAGTTAAAAAATGACAGGAAAGATCAAACTTTGCTTTGTAGTATCTTCTTTGCACATTTTTAAGACTCCTTAGACCCCTTAAGCTATAAGACTTCAAATAAGAATAGACTTAAAATAAATCCAACATTTTTCCTAAGTCACGTGGATTTTAGCAAGCCAACTTGGCGAGTTTTTGAAAAACGTGAATTGAAAGCTATTGTTTTTCAGTTTGTTTATAAAGATACTATTAATAAAATTTATATAAATATATAAATAATAAAAATAATTAATATAACTAATAATAGCGTAAGAAAATAGCCCTAGTTGGTGTTAAAAATTTAAATTGTTTTGCCAAAAATAGGGATACATTTACAAAAGTAGTAATCTTTTTGGCAGATTTAGTGATTCATCTTGATCCCATGGTCAACCTATATTTTCTGTATTAGATTAGTTGTTCTACTTTTTAATGTCGTTGGTATATTCATAATCCGGCAAATTCGGCGAGTGAAATTGCAGAACTGCTATGCAAGACGACATGCGAATTTTGGGTTTTATGTATTTAACTTCCTGTGCAATTCTCAGTAATTGCTACTGTTGCTAGCTCCCACAATACGTTTATAAATAAACACAAAAATGAAATATTGTTACGGTCCCGTCCGTCAATCTGCTTGTTTTCACACCTCAGCCAATTATGGCACATGCAAGTATCATACGTCAAATTAAAGCTAATTACGAATACAACGCGTTCATTCAAATTTTCAGTCCAAAACTCAGAGCAGATGGGAAACAGAAACTCAGTTTATAACTAAATATTAAAAAAAAAAATTGCAATTTTTGCCTTTTCAATATGAATTATTATAAAACAAAAATTAATGAAAAATGCTATTCTATTTTAAAAACGAAAATTGGAATAATTCACAATTTTTTTTAAACCCTTTATTAATTTTTCTGTTTAAAGTATAAATATTTTTTTATTCATAACATTAAAAGCTATTTCTTTTCTAAGTAGCCTTTTTTAAAATATCAAAACAATTTTTTAAAAAAATGGAAAGTTGGGTCTTGAAATTGTGGTAAAAAATAACTCAATGGGAAAAGTACTATCAAAAACATGACTTTTATACTTCTTCTCAGTCAATCCGTACCCTATTTTAATATGAATAAAAATTACTTGTTTTTATATATAAAAATTTAATGGTAATCGTTTTTTTTGTTGTGGGTCTTATGCGAGCATTTTAAAACATGGTTTGCCAATGACATAAATAAAAAATAATTAAAAAAAGGTTATATTTGGGTTAACACATTTTTTTTGGAAAAATCTATTTTTAGCGGCAGAATTATTAACAGATTTTTAGCACTTGTTTACTTGTTGGGTTAATTCGAATTAAATGTATAGTAAATGCAAACCATTGAATATGAAATATTTACTGTAGAAGCGGGCTCCAGCTTAAACTATTAATGGTATCATTTATCAGATGTAACATCATCTACCACACAAAATAATACGACCTTACCGACCCTTCGATTCATAAACTAATAATGCCCACACGAAACCCCAAAACAATGGAGCTTTGTTCCGATCTAATGTTGATAACCCCTCATTAGATCAAATCGCAATCCAACATGGAAAAAAATTAAACGATTCTGTTCTAAATCAGATAGGTTAAAGAGGCCTAACGGTAGAATATACTTTTTTTGTGTAAACTAGTTCAAATCAAGCAGTGGAACGAACAGTCATTTACAAAAGTAAAACAAAACAAAATTTGAGGGTCAGTAGATCAGTGTTACATCGGCTCATCTCAACTTTCTGCCCTTCACCTAGAAATGGACCGAACGCGACAACCTGTTTCACTGAATGAAGAAGGTTGCCGTACTGGCGATCGAACACTTTTTTTAAAAAAATAATTTATAAAATTAAAGTATGAACTTTAAATTGAAAGATACAAAAGTAACTGTTACGAAATAAACTTACTTCATATCACTATTCTTCAAGCATTGAAACGATAAGAATGCAATTAGGCAACATTCGAATGATGTTTTTTTCAAGAAATAAAAATTGTTATGGGGGAAAAATGCAGACGATATTTTCGCTTCGTCGTCGCGCGTGCAAGGTAAAGTTTTGTTTCCCCCGAATTGAATAGTCGCGAATTCTTAAATGAATTTTATAGTTAATTGTACTTCATTTTTAAAAAAATAAATATGGAACTACCTTCTAGTTGGTAAGCAAAAATGGAATATTTTCTTGAAATTTTTTTAACATTATCAATTGGGTTGTTTCATGTAACGAAATTTCTTCCATCTTTTAATCTTGTTTTCGCAATCGGCCCTTCGATTGGTTCTTTATTTCCACATGACATTGAACCACCAATCGGGGCTTGAGAAACTATTTTCATTAACATTTCTGTTGCCACTAAGGTCTGAAAAATGCTCATCACCTGGCTTGGTGTATGTTCCGATAGACAGTGTAATAATGACACAAAACAACAATTAAACCTGATTAAAAATGCTTTATTTATAGCAATAGGGAATGTAGTTCAAACTTTCACTATACTTGTGGAGCTAATATACAAATAACAATTTGGTCAAAAAATGAATATCTAGAAACATGTAAGGCACATACAAGTTCACAGCATAAACTTTTCAGCATCACACATGCAAAATTTTTACCTTGTCATGGATAGTTTACAATTATTATCGATATTACAAAGATTATTAGAAAACAATGTAATAGTACTTCTATATTATATTTATATTCTCTTTATATAATATCTTTGCAATGTACATACATAAATTTGATAAAAATAAATTATATATTTCTAAAAATCTTGATTAGTTCTCAAATAAATTACAAATAAATTCGTTTTCTCAAAATAATTCCCAAATAAATTTCTCCGTTTACTTTTTATTGCACCTCGGAAATTTCTTTTAAAAATAAACTTAGGAAGACAAACCATCGGTTTTTATACAATCATCACACTTAATAAAAATTTATTTTAAATAATTCCAAGATACAATATATTCGAACCGATTAAAGATTGGAAAGCCTCCAAATATAATTTTGAAACCAGTATACTAACATGATAGATGCTACCTGCACTAATTTCTTGCAACATCGAAATTGAGAAGATTTATGAAAACATTAATTCTTGACGCAACGAGTCCATTATATAAATGAGTGAATCATTTCCGGCTGTCTATTGCGAACCTTCTGAGATGAGCTTAAACACAGCCTATTTCGCCGCATAATTTAGAATCCTGATCAGGTGATGTTTATTATTATGTAAGAAAATTTCATGGTTCGGTAAAGAACACAAGATATACTTTCTTCAGAATGGTACACAACTAACTGAAACATGTAAACTTTTGCATCAAGAATTAACGTTTTCCCCCCGTCATGAAATCTTCTAATGTATCATGCGCAAAGTTGTAGATATTCTCTGAATATCGAAAATCCTGTTTAAATTGTGCGATTCGACAGGTTTTTTTTTATTCAAATACAAAAAGAACATTCAGCTATCAAATTTACCAAAAAAAACTTTATACAACTCAAAATTTTGGCAAACCTTTTTCCCATTGAAATAACTTTTTAAAAAATGAGCATTTTTTTCTTTTGCCCACCACAATAGCTACTTGCAGTTTAGTTTAAATAAATAAATTACACATAAATATATATGATACACAGGTGAAAACATAAAAGTATGTGACTAAACATAGCAATAAATAGGCTTTAAATCACAACTACCTTAAAAAAAAAATTGCAGCTTGATAATTAGTAACTTCAAAATAAATTTTTATTTGAAGGCTACTCTTCAAATAATTCAATGTCAAATGGATAAAATTTCTATAATGACAGTACTTTTAAATCGAATTTTTTTTTATTCTTTTAAATAACACCAACATCATGTTTAGTGTTAACACATTTTCATGGATAAATTCTAAAAGAAACAGCTGCATAATTATTCGGTACAATAATGCTTTTCATAACTGTAGGTAGTTGGGAAGAGCCATTAATTAGTAACTTAAAAAATTAAAACAGATAATACTAAATACATGTACGATAAACATTCTTAAAAGCACCAATGAAATCCTAATACTTTAAAAAAAAATTAAAAAGCTTAGAATTTTTTGTTTTTGATTAAATTAACAATAAAATTAAAACACAACATGAATTACTTTATACAGATGCAAAAATAAATATGGGTAAGCTAATAACATGAGTTACAAATGCAGTTACATGAAGAAATGTAGTAAAAAATAACCGCGATAAAACTGGTCCCTAAAACAACAAGAGCATAACACAAGGAGACAATTTGAGTAAGGCACATGGACGATTCCCACTTTCTTTTAGGCTGGACAGAATTTTCATCCGTAAAATTTAATTTATAGTCTGATTTTAACAGGATCCTACAGATAACAGTACAAAAAGGTGAATTTGTTAATTATTAAAGCAAATTAAATTTGGATATTCGGCATCAAAAGTAATACGTTGAGGAAATTAACTAAGATTTTATGCCGGATTTATTCAAAAGATCACTGCAAATGTATTGGAATTACATAATGGGAACAAAAAAGTTGATAAAATTTAGGTTAAACTATGTTCTTTAGAAAAAGTAAAATTCTAATAGTAGAATTGCTCACGAAAATCAATTTCTAGGGACATTATTCTAATTTTTTTATTAAAAAGATGTAAAAGGATTAGGTTGTTTATGGAGGCGTACGTTGTTTTGTTCTGCATTTGGTGACAATTCTGGCCAGCCTAAAGGCAACTTATCACAAAACACTGCTTTTCAGAAATGTTGGAGATACGGCAACAGACATTAAGTAAAATTTGCTTTAAAGCCAGGGCTTATTAACTAAACTAGACGGAAAATAATTTATATGAAGACATAATATGCAAAATAATTTTAGGAAGGCTATTCTGAATTTTATTAAATGCTTTTTTTTTAAGATTTAATTATTGTAATATAACGAAAGCATATATGGAACAAAAATATGTCATTTACACAACAGAAACAAATATTTAACTTAAATAATAGCACTTTTACATTCGTTTTGTCATTGGACATAAGTAATTGCAGACCACAACAAATCTATCAATATTTCTAATAGCCTAACACACCTTAAATGCAGGTTAGCATGAATAACAAAATAAGCGACAATAGCGCTATTTACACATTATACAGTATTGAGACGGATTAACTGTCAGTAGGCACAAGGAAAAGTTGATTAATTGGAAGATTGATTCGATTTATGTAACATTTGCTTAGTAGATTTGCAAATTAAGGAAAAAAGTAATATACAATTATAATGCTAGGACTAGTGAGTAGTTATTTGATAATTATGTGAAATTTAAGAAATTATCTGAGCAAGAATACAAATTAGTTATGATTTAACACAATTTTGCTATACTACCCCCAGATTGGGATGTTATTTACTTAAAAAAAATATTAAAATATTTTATGATTAAAAATTTGATCAATTGCAGAACCAATAACATTTTACAAAATGAAATGCTCAAGTATTATAAATTATAACTTTGTCAGTGGAAATGATATTTACCACGACAAACAAATAGCTAAGCTAGTTAATATTTTGAGGAAAAATTATAGTTAACATGTAAGCCCTTTACCGGTAACAAGCAAACCCATATCCACCCTTATCTTCTACCAAAAAGCTCCTTGTAAAAAATGGCATTTATAAATTAAATCAAACATTCCAACCATTCTAGGGAGGAGAAATCAATAAATATAAACAAACTTTTAATGCCCTTGCATTCGAACACCCACAATTGCTGAAACAAACAAAAACCCACAAAGCAACAAACTTAAAATTTAAAAAAGATAAATGTGGAATACACACACGATAGAAATATCAATGATAAGTGTTTGATAATTCACACGGTTATAGTTTTTTTTTTATAAATCTTAAAACTATCTATCTATATATATATCCACATTAAAAGTCCTTGGTGTCACGGGGACCAAAACTCCACATCCAGCATGTACATTTGGAGAAATAAATCTGCTTTTGACACTTAGTCCTGCAAGTTAGCAGCCGAATTGGCTCCAGTCTCATCAATCCAATAAAAAGGTATAAAACGGTAATATATATAAAAAAAAACAATAAAAAGTCACCAGTGTCTTTCCTTCAGGGCGAGCTTCCCAGCGAGAGCCTGCTGAATATGGGGAGCCTTATGAGGTTCCGGTTGATGTCTACGGGATCCGTCTGTCTCCCGGGCACGTGGGCCTCCGGCTCGGGTTCGTCCAAGTCCATCTCCGACACCAGCGCTCCGAGGGAAGACATGACTTCGTCCTCGGAGGAGGTCGACAGATAATCATCGTGGGCGATGATGGAAAGTGGTTTTAAGTCCCCAGAAGAGAAAAACCCACCGTTGGACATGGTCGGAGGGGCCGTTTTAGGACCGTCGTAGAAGAACCCACCACCGGACATGGGAGACCCGCCCCCGCTGCTGATGCTACCGGTTGGCGAGAGCTCGCCAGCCGACCCGATACTGAACCCGCATATGTCATAGTCCATGGACGTAGGGGAGAGGCTACCATTGCCATTGCCGGTCTGGAGCGTGTCCAGGAGGCACTTCTTGGAGTCCTCGCTGTTGTGGATGAAATGACACCGGGGGCCGTACGGGCAGAACCCCGTCGAGTGGAAAGTACGGCACAGCTCGGTCTTGTACTTCGGGTGGCGGCTGAGGGTCCTCAGCTCGGCGAACCCGTGCGCGAACTGGCACTTGTCCCCGTACTTGCACGTCCCGCTCTCCTCGAACGGGCGGCACAGCTCGGTCTTGTACCGGCTGGAGTTGGGGGCCTGCCGCTGCTTGTTGTCGACCGGTTCGCTGACACTCCGGTCCAGCTTCCGGTGCTCCCGCTGCTGCTTCAGGTTTGCCTCGGCGTTGCAGACCGCCACGCTGTTGCTGGCGGTGAGGGGCGGGTGCTGCTTTGTTGTTGCTGCCGGGGCGGGGTTGTTGGCCTGCTGGAAGCTGGGCAGTGGTGGGTTCTGGAGGTTCATCAAGGAGGAGGCGTAGTTGTTGGCCAGCTGCCCGCTGAGCTGCCTTTCCAGGGCCAGGGAGACATGGAGGGTCTGCCGTAGGTCTCGGGCAGCCTGCTGGGACTGCAGACCCTGAAAGGAAAGGGTAATGTTAAGATAGGAAGTACCATGGTTACATTGGAAAGTATACAAATAAACCCTCGAGTCAGTTTCAAACCAATCAAAGGAGGTTTGAAAACCAACTTGGGAGAATATTTATCAAACATATTATTTCAACCTATGTAGTAACCAGGGTTACATAAATAATTAGACTTGGCCTGTCTCATAAAACCCTTTTAGATGGATGGCTCCGACTTAAGTTAAATTAATATAAGTATGTTTAATGTAAGAGAAATGTTAATGCAAATTTCAGAAAAAGAACTACACTCCTCTGCCAACCTAAGTTAGGTGAATAGAAATATGCTATGGAGGAGATCCTTCCGCATACGTAAAAAGTTCCATAAATAATATGGGAATCCATCCAGAAAACATGTTTAAAAAATTAAATTTCCTTTAAGGTCAAACAGATTTGGAAATTACTTGTGAAAATTAGGCAATTTAATCAAAATGAAAAGTGTATTTTGGTTAAATTGTATTCAGATCATTTTGTATGTAAATAGTACCTTACAAGAGTTTCCAACAAACAAACATATGATATCATGCTTTTCCCTCTGCGATTTTACTTTTTGTTTTTAATACCCAAGGTAGATTAGCACGGAGTGTAATTAAGTTTCCGAGCTATAAGACACAGGAGAGTGAAAATGTTTCTTTGTGGTAATTTGCCACAATAAGCATAGTCTGATTTGTGCAAACTTGGAAATTTACCACAATCATAAAACTGTACATAAACTTTTTCCACTATTTGAAAGAATGCAATTTTATTAGTTATATAGATAGCAAATTCAGCTTTTTAACAAAAGAAAAAAAAAATTATCAATTACTAGAAGTTTTTTCTGATTATTTTTCTTTTAAGGGTTTATATAAAAAAATCTGAATGTAAGTTGCATGTAGTTGTGAATAGGAAAAGAATAAATTCTCAGATGTTTTAATATATTATTTTTGATTTAAAAATTATGATCACACTCTAAATAAATAATTATGTACTCAAACCATTTAGATAACAATTTTCAGAAAAATTCCCCACAAAATGTATACATAAAATATAATTTTCTTTTAGTGCATTTAAATTTTTGTTGAGTGGTCCAACAATTAAAGGGAATTTGATGATTGATTTAAGAAATAAAATACTCATTTTCAAAAACTATAAACATAAAGAATAAGGGTTTGAAAACTTTATTTTTTCTTTTCTAAATTTCTTTAAAATGCTTTATAACTAAGTCCAGATGCCGTTATAATGCAATAAGCCGCTAGCAGTTGTGTTGGGTGCCAGTTCTTCTATCGACTTCGTCACTTAACCGCAATTCAAAATTACCAATCCCGTCCTCAATAGCCCTCCAAAACAACTCTTAACTCAACCAAACACGGTAATGCACTTTCTTAATGAAAAACCGGCCGAAAACTTCACTACTAAAAATAAACAAAAAACTGCCACCACCATCATTATTCGCCAACAAGGAAACGCCAAATCCGCTTTCCATCAATGAAAACAAGAAAAGTAAAGAAGAAAAGCAAAAAAGAAAAGCCGGTCTGCTGCGAAAAGAGGTTAGCAGTACAACCTGTTTATTTTTTTCTTTTCTTCTTGAAGGGGATTCTAACTAATTACCGATGGATATTCAGTGCAGAACTTTTTTTTTTCTTCAAGGGCATAAAAAAAATCGCCATGTGTCCATTTCAATCGGAAAAGAAAATAGCGGATGTTTTTTTTTAAGTGTCCATTGAGATCTGACTAATAGGATTGAAAACTAAAATAGGATTAGGGGATTTTGTTTAAAATGGTCCAGATGACGATTTGTTAAATAAGAGGGTGAAAAAATCAGTGAAAAGCAGATGTGTCCATTACATTGCAATTGGAAAAGAAATTACCGCCGTGGATGTTTTTCTAAGTGATAGAGATCTAATTAATAGGATTGAAAAGTTTCGGGGTTTGTTTAAATTGGTCCAGAGGACGATTTGCAAAACAAGAAAAAAAAGGAAGTTTCGCGAAAAATAGAATATCTTAAAATAATTTTCTTTAAACAAAGAAATTAAATAAATTAACTATATCTATGATAACAGACCAGCCGACTCTCAGTATTTATACCAGAAACACCGAATTTTTACAAAAGCACTTTCTGAATGTCCGTGTCATATATACTTAAATAAGAAAAACGTTAAATTTAGACATATGAAATGAAAAAAAAACTTGTTTATGTAAACTAATTACTATAAAATAATACTTAATGAATTAGTTTATGAGTATTGGTTAAACGGATTTTACAAGTGAGAATACGGACAAAAAAAAATGTTAAAACAATATCCTAAAAAATCAGATTACAGCTCAAAATTTAAGGCTTTCCTATAGCCCGAAAACTTAAGTTCTAATATCCTAATTTTATATATAAGCGCAACTATTTTCGTGTAACTCCGACAATTCTACCTCACAATTCGCGGCGCTCCAAAATTTCAGCTATAAAGATAGCGGAACTTCAGTGATACTCAAGAGTATTATTAAAAAAATCAAGCATTTAGGGAAAAATGGAAAAAACTTAAAAATACGGAAAACATAGTAAGTACGTTAAAAAAAAACGGGAAAATCTTATGCCTGCGGTTATGACATCAAATTACTTCAATTTCTTTAGATGTTATAGAAACTCATACACATATATACCAATTACTATAAGTTGCTTTTTGTTTTACAGTGACTTTCCATGCGCGCGGAGACAATGTATGCACCAACTGACGGACTTTCCAGAGAAAAATTGGCACTCGGAAAATCCTATTTTGCAAATGATGAAATAATAAAATAATATTTTTAAAAAACTTTAATAGCAAAGTTTTTAGAATGAGATACATATTGCTAAAGTTGCAGTAATTCGGATGCAAGTGATTCTTCAATCATCGTTTTTATTTTTTACTCGCAAATAATAGCGCAGACAAGATAGTCAAGATTTATAGCATGGGTTGGGTGCGAAAAAAAAAGCATTTTTATTCTTATTTACTAGTTATTAGAACTGACAAAAAATTTTACTTTGTAAAAGACTTAAAAAATTTTAATTTTTTAATATTTTTTTTCGCCTGTAAGACTTGCATAAAATCTTAAAATGCAGTATCAGAGCTAACACCGATGCTACTGCCTGAAATCAGTTACTTATAATGCAGAAAATAGTTGTATCTATAATCCTAACTATAGTAAAAATATGATCAAAATTAAATTTTGTTAAAACCAAAATAACCCCCAGTCATTCATCCAAATATTGCTCAATAAGTTACTAGTAAAGTAACTGGTTTCGATAACGTTAATTTTTTTAATTAAAAATTAGCTGATTAATAATGTAAAATTTATAGCAATCTTTAGCGATCTACTTTATTGAACAACTATTAGCAACACTGACTTGACTAAATTTAAATGGGGTAAGCTTAATTTAATTTATATTTAAAAGTTAGTTTGAGCTAAACCATCATTATCTGATCTAGATTATTACGCTACAAATCGAAAAAATTAGAAGACTATTCATTAAAAAATAAATTCATTTTAATATTGACGTAATAAAACCAATATTCAAAATTTGACAAAACCAAATGCATCAAATCACTCATTTGATTAACCGAAAAATTCCCGAAACACTTTGTAAACATCCAAACATAGATTAATAACAAAGCGTAAATTTAGTTTATTGCGCTAACTTCCCGAAAAAACAATACTAAATTACCACTTATTCCCAATCAAATCAACCCAACTCCAATTTACAACCAAACCACATCAACCGAAATAAAAATCAAATTTTATCCTTACCTTGAAATTGTAAAGATTCCTATAATCCTGCGTAAACGCGGACACAAGTGCAGCGGTGGTCATATTGCGTAACAATTACGGAACCATCTAGATTCGGCTGCTTTAGCGAAAATGATTCTTTTACGCGCGCGCCAAGTCAAGTTTTTCTGCCGGGATCGCGACGTCACGGCCAATGGAAAGCGGGGGATGAGTCAACAAAGGGGGGCGCGCCGCATTTGGCGACCTATCGCTGCAGCTTTCGGTTTCGATTGCGGTGTTGTGATCTAGATTGAAGCGGTGGGTGAAATTGCCCCCCCCCCTCCTTCTCCCGCCTGATACTGAAAAACTGGTTAATTTATGCGGAGAGGGGAAAATTGTGAAGGTTTTTTTTCAATACACTTTTTTGCCAACCTAACTTGGAGGGTTAAAACAAAGAGCAAAGAGGCAGAGGGAAAAGCGCGGTTGGTCCATTAATTGGAAACTCGTGTAAGGTTATATTTACATACAAAATCAAATGATCTGAATACAATTTACCCAAAGTACACTTTTCATTCTGATACAATTGCTGAATTTTCACAAATAATATTCAAATATGTTAGACCTTAAACGAAATTAATGTTTTAAACATATTTTCTGGATGGATTCACAAATAATTTATAGAACTCTTTAAATGCGCTGAAGGATCTGCTCCATAGCATATATTTATTTACCCAACTTAGGTTGGCAAGGAGTGTAAAGGGCCGAGAAAATTACATTTGTTTTGGTAATAATTTGATCTAATTATTTGAAATTATTATACAATTTTTAAGAATTGCTATATAATTTTGGACAGTGATTATCGTTATTTCGATATTATCATAGAGATTTGCTTTATTTTTAAAGGATCATATTTTTGTTTTGTCATCTTTGTTTTCTTAATGTTTTTTTACGCCATTTTATATAATGTAATGCAAGCTGTAAACCGTATGAATCAATCAAATTGGCAATTTTAATTACATCACTACATCTTGAGTGATGATGTTTTAGAGCAAAAATAGATTAATCAAATTTTGAACATTACCACCGTAATTTATGTACGAATACGCAATAAATACCATTTTTTTAATGATAAACTAAAACTATTATTAGTAATCCAACTGCTACATAATTTTTTACATTTAATGCATCGTTTTATTTTGATAAGTACTAGTTTTTAAAAACAACTGCGTTAATTAAAAATAAAACTTATGTCCCAATGCCTATATTTCCTCATAGGGGCATCAATAGATTTGATTTTAATAAATATACGAGTTGTGTTTATTGTTATTCGAATAACGCCCCACTTGTGGTTTTATTAATAATTTTTGTCATCATGCCAGATTCACATAGGGATGGGAAGACTAGCTTTTTTTAAAAAGGAATTTTACGTAGAAATATTTTTTAGTTCCCCATGAGTTAAAAAGGGTTAAGGAACTTTTAATATTAAGACCAGGGAACAACTCCTAGCAGTTTATAGCTAAGATAAGTATATGAAAAAAAAAGGCATAAACTAGCAACCGACGTAAGTGGAAGAAATTGAAGATCAATAGAACGCAAGCCATAATTTTAAAGCTGGAAAGTAGTTAAATTAAAAAAAACTTGGGCTTTCCAAAGTCTTTTCATTACATTTCACCTTTTTGAGCACAAATTTTACTGTGACAATTCTATTAAACTCAGCAGCGACGGCACAAAGGGCCAAAGCCAGCTGAGCCCATTTCAATTTACGGGACCGGGCAATGAGGCGTACTAGAACAGAAATTTCAGTTAGACTGACGCAAAAACCATCATTACTATTTATAAGCTTTCATTTCATAGTTAGTTTGAATTATCGTCGTACTAGAGCGACACGAGGCTTATTGGCGACGGAGCCATAATAAAGAACCACAGTCAAGTAACGAGCCGACCCAGAGTAGGCACCCAACGCAACTATGTACTTTTAATGGTGACACGGTACGCAGCGAAGGGGAAGCATATCGTGCACTCCCTCTACACGGGGTATTATTCGTCGTGATTTTTGGGCTGCACATGCCATTTATACATGGGCAGTTACTTTGGCAGGACCCGAACCTAGGACCTTCAGCATCCAAGGCGCCTTATCTACTACAGTAAAACCGACCTTAAGTTTGCAGCAGAGAAATGTACTACGCGGGGGATACTGCGTAAACAACGCTGCTGGCGCCAAAATTTCGCCTGCTCTGATTGGTTGCTCCTTTGACCCTGATATTCGTGTGCCCTGTTACGTCAAAATCGAAGGAAAAAATAATTAAAATTACACTTTAACTGAAGATAAACTAATAAAAATAATAAATTTATGTCTTGAAAATAACAAATAAAATTGTTCATTGAATGTGAAACACCTTTTTTTATTCGATTCTCGCACTCGAAAATGAGAACTATTTACCCTTTTTCTCGTAGAACATTTGTATACTGCAAACTTAATGTCGGTTTTACTGTAGCGATGTGATTCATAACAAACATAATTTTTACGGATTTCCACATCGGAATAGTACCCGAATACTATCAATACCTCTTCGCAGCTAGTACTACGTTTCTTACCAACAGCCAAATACCACATGATGCGACAAAATAAATATAATTAGTGTTATTAATCATTGTCAGTTCAGCGTAATTAAATATATCAATGAAAACGTGTTCTATTTAGCACCGAGTAATAATAATACAAATAGAACAAAACTTGGACACGTGCCGAAATGGTCGGCAATACGTCGCCAAAATTGGCGGGGTAATGAAACGATTGTTTTCATTGCCAAAGCGGCAACCCTACGGAATTGGACGATCTCATTTACATGCTTCGGGTGCAGCGTGCATAAATTATTACTATTCTATCGAATCAGAACTTGATGTACAAGATTATTTGTTAAGAGGATTTATCAGCCAACTTTATTTTGATTCTGACTCACCAGGTGGCATTACAAATTTTCGCCAAATGATACGTCTGGCGATTTAAAAAAGGGGATACGTTTCTCTTTCTGGGGAGTGGTGCACGGAGAGATTTTATCACAAGATAAGGAGCATTTGATTGTAATCAGGGGTAGACTAACGAATACTGGTTCCGGTACACGTACACTTTTGATAGCCGGGACGATTTCTGGAAATTTATTATTTGTGTTGCTTGGTTATTTCTCTTTCATTTAATTTTTTTTTATTTGTTTAATGGGGTCATAGGAGTCTTAAAAATGTGCAAAGACGGTACTACAAAACATAGTTTGATCTTTCATGTCATTTTTGAACTACTCAATGTATAAGTATAATTTTTTATATGTAATTCTACAAGATTTATTTATTATAAAACAAGTTTTAAAATTTATGAAACTTCAGCCAAAACTAAAATAAATGATATTAAACATGAAGCTATTTGAACACATTGTGATTAGGCTTGCGCGGCAAATTGTGAGGTCAAAATTGAAAAAATGACGAAGAAAATGACTTTATATTGTACAAATATGTACAAACTAGGACTTATACCTAAATTCTCAGCTCAATTTTAATAAGAAATTATTTTTTTAAAAATTTAAACTCAAATTTTTTTAATTTTTATTAATTTTTTTAGAAAAAAGTTCTTAAAATAATTTCTAATTAAAATTGAGCTGAGAATTTAGGTATAAGTCCTAGTTTGTACATATTTGTACTATATAAAGTCATTTTCTTGGTCATTTTTTCAATTTTGACCTCAAAATTTGCCGCGCAAGCCTAATCACAATGTGTTCAAATAGCTTCATGTTTAATATCATTTATTTTAGTTTTGGCTAAAGTTTCATAAATTTTAAAACTTGTTTTATAATAAATGAATCCTGTAGAATTACATATAAAAAAATTATACTTATTTATTGAGTAGTTGAAAAATGACATGAAAGATCAAACTATGCTTTGTAGTATCATCTTTGCACATTTTTTTAGACTCCTGTGACCCCTTAATAAATTATATTTATTTTGTAAATCTTACGATCTTTCAGGAAACAATTTCTTTTCTGGTTTGCACGTACTAATATATTATCTTTCTATTTAAAATTATCGAGATGAGATACCGCTACGATTAAAAATGTGCAAAGAGGGTACTACAAAGCATAGTTTAATCTTTTATGTAACTTTTTATCTACTCCACATATAAGTAAATTTTTTATATGAAATTCTATAAAATTTACTTATTATAAAACAAATTTTAAAATTTATGAAACTTTAGCCAAAACTAAAATAAATGATAACAAACATAAAACTATTTGAACACATTGGGATTAGGCTTGCGCGCCTAATTTTGAGTTCAAAATTGAAGAAATGACCAAGAAAATGACTTTATATTGTACAAATATGTACAATCAAAGACTTATACCTAAATTCTGAGCTCAATTTTAGTTAGAAATTATTTTAAAAGCTTTTTTTCTAAAAAAAATTATAAACGTTTTAGAAAAAAGCTCTTAAAATGATTTCTAATTAAAATTGAGCTTAAAATTTGGTGTAAGTCTTTGTTTGTACATATTTGTACAATATAAAGTCATTTTCTTGGTCATTTCTTCAAATTTGACCTCAACATTTCGCGCGCAAGCCTAATCACAATGTGTTCCAATGGTTTTATGTTTGTTATCATTTATTTTAGTTTTGGCTGAAGTTTCATAAATTTTAAAATTTGTTTTGTAATAAGTAAATCTTATAGAATTACATATAAAAAATTTATACTTTTATATTGAGTAGTTGAAAAATTACATGAAAGATCAAACTATGCTTTGTAGTACCTTTTTTCCACAATTTTTAAGACTCCTATGATCCCTTAAATCTAGTTCCGTACTTTAATTGTTGGCGTAGCAATCTTTATGTTTGTTAAAACTAATGGCATACTAATGCAAAAGTAGAAACCCCAATGTATAATGGCCCCAATGTCGTATTAGCAGTTTTAAAGGCAATAATAAGGTCAGCAAGATACAAACAAACGCGGGTTTATGGTCTCCAAAAACATGTGCAGGAACCTTTTGTATTGCTAGTGACAGTTTGTCAATTTGTTCATTCGGTTGCTCTTGTAAATTAGACACTGAGTCTCTTTATAACGAGCCTTACTCCCGCCACTAATCTGTACATTCGTTCTGAAAGAAGCTTTCTACATTGTACACCTTTGGAGCCGGGAAATCTGGACGTGTTTTTTGCAAACTTTTCAATTCCTCTAAAATAGCGTCGGACTGCGTGATTGGCACATTAAACTTTCAGTACTCTGCCACCATACGACACATGTTCTTGAATATTGCTCGAGAAGTTCTAAAAGAATTAAAAAGCCTACATGTGCAGTTACTTAAATACTAGAATGAAATTCTCGTCAAAAGGCAAGGGTATTATAATAACATTAACTGCCACTTATAACCACTTCCCCACAAGATTTATAACTTTAGAACAAATATAGACTAACCCAGCATTCAGTTACAATTTGAATCTTCAACTCTAAAAATTGGCTACTATAATTACTATTTTCCTTCCGCAAATTAAATAAATAATCTTTATAGTTTGCTAAATTTATTTGCAGTTTGAAGAATAATTATGTAAAATTGAATGAGTCAAGTCCTGTAGCATCCTTTCCGTGATCTTTGGCAATGCTTTGAAAATCTCACCTTAAATTACACAAGATTCTTATAATTAAATAACAATCAATAACTGTAGGGGTAAGTGGTGTACCTTGGACATATGTGTACCTCGAACCTATGCCGATTCTAGCTCGATTAGCTTAGATATTGAAACAACACCACATGCATTTAAAGTATTTGCTACCAGGGATCTCAGAGAAGCTCTATCCGTTTGTTTAAAAGGTCAATTTATTAAAGAGGTTTCGAAAAACTAAATTCACAGTTCAAAAGTAAATTTTTGTCAGATTCTTTAGTGTATTTTTATACTCAAACATGTAGTGTTTATTGTGAAACGATGGTTATGCAATATAAAGCAAAGTTTTAGCTATAAAGCAGTGTGCTTGAAATTAAGTTAAGTCTAACCTTAACTTGGTGATTAACTATTTTGTTTTAAATTTCCAAGTGGTGTACCTCGAACCTAATACAAGTGGTGTACCTTGGACTGGTCCAAGGTACATTACTTTAGGTCTTTTATGCTTCAGATTGTTGAAAACTCTTTTTAAAATTCAAGTAAATTTTTTTCCTTTTGAAAAGTTAAGTATTTTAAGCTATTAATATGCAACCCTGTTTTGTTAATCTAGACGAATGGAAATTTGTAAGAAATTTTTATATGGTGTGATAAATAATTTTTCTGTAGTTAATTATTTAGATTTATGGAAGCCTATAAAACTTTAACCGTATTGATATAATATAGAAAAAAATTATTGCATGCTCATCTAAAAAGATATTCTTTATAATAAATATCTAAGCAGAACATCCTTTTTACGTTTAGGTCTAGTTGTATAAACATAGGGGGAAATATTTGAGTTTTTTTTTTTAAGACAGAAAGATAGTCAAATGTTTTTCTATGGCATGAAATAAGTTTCATTTTATGCAGCATTTTAACGGATACACCTGAGCAAGATCGCATTGCAGCTGAAAAAGCCAAAAGGGCACTAAACAAAACCAAGGCAATAAAACCCCTTACTAAGCCAATCGACCTAACATAACCAATTACTACAATCTTGGCAGGAAATAAGAGTAGGTTGAAAAATGTATTTTTGAATTTCATGAGGCTAATAAATATTGGTTTTCGGACTGTAAATCGAGTCTCTCTACCAGTTAATAATTGGTCCAAGGTACACTACCGGTTGGACCAAGGTACACCGCCGGTGGTGTACCTTGGTCCTAATTACAATTTTCTGTATTTATTTTTTAAATAGTTGAAAACATTTAAATAACATGTTAAAATAAATATATGTTGTATATAACAACATAAAGTATTTAGTAAAAATATTTTTATTCACTTATTGCAAGTAATTAAGAAATTAAAAATTGAAAAGTCAAAATAGGTCCAAGGTAACCCACCTTCCCCTAATATTTGAAAAAACCTGATACTTCCAGAACATTTAGCGATGATAAACATGAAAAAACTCCAAATTGCACTGATAATTAAAGGAATGTAATTGTAAATTAATACCAATTAGCTCTTTAAGCAAAAAAAGTAACACTGTGAACCACTTTCTTAGTAAACAAATACAATAAACATTAAAAAAATCACATTGCGGTACATTTTTTATAACGCCATTCCAAATCGATTTACAAAGAAAAAATTGATAATCCGTAACATTTCAATTAAGGTTTTTCGTGATATTGCTGATGAGGCAACAGTAATTTAAATGACTAAAAATTAAATTCCAATGCTACTTTAATGGGTCGTTCGTCGACATGACACGATGACAGATGTCCGTATGGACGTACAAACAGAAGAACAAAAAGTATGAAAGTTAGGTTCCTGCTGTCCTACCTTTCGATGACAAAAATGATTCTTAAGATCTGATCGATAGAACAGATTTCGTCACCGAAGTAAGGACAGACAGACGGGACACGTTGGGAAGACTACCATGTCAATACCTTCTTTTCTATTAAAAAATGTTTCGAATTTAAAAAAAGATTATAAAATATTCTAGAAATAGCTTCAGTGCTTCATCTCCATTGACTATACATCCCAGGACCCCTCCCTAAAGATATTTAAATAAACGTTTATTTTTCTCCCTTCAATAAACCCACAGACTACGGCCGTCATTTTAGAAATGGTAAACCAAAGGTCACCAAGTGATTCGATTGAATAACTCGTCAAATATTCATCCAAATGTAACAAAAACTAAGAATTAAGGGTTTATGAGGATTCTTAATATTTCTAAATTATTAAAATTGGGTGCTGCCATTGGAAATTTGAAAGTTAATAGCATTTTTAATATGAAGACGGCCCTTTATGCAATTTTTTTGTCCTGCAATTAACTCATGATGTTATATAAACACAAGGTCAAAAAGGTCCGATTCTATAGGATGACTAGCGTTCGAAATAATCACTAGTGGGTACTTTTTCCACAGCTGTACCTATCAAAATCGCTTATAGTATCCAACCTACACTACAACTAAAGTAATCAAGTTTAAAAGTCGCGCGCGAAATTCTTTGACTGGATTTATAACGAGCTCCGCCCACTTTTCCATGTGGTTTAGGTTTACAGTTTGAACTATTTAGATATTGGCGTTTTTTTTATTCTACGATTTGGCGACATTTATTTTTGTGTGTCATCAAATTTTAAAATCATAGATTCTCGTTTGTTATGAACGTTTTTGTCATAAAAAGTTCTTGAAATGCAAAAGCATCATTTAAATTATGTATTAACATACAAAGATAATGCATGAGTGAATTATTTACATTAATAAAAAATCTTTTTAATCAATTAAGCCAAGTTGTCCTACAGATGTCGCCACGATTCTCAAAATGAAGCTTTTAAAAAAAATTAATAATTAAAAAACTGATTGATATGGTTCCTTCAAATCTTTTTTAAATTGTCTTTCATCCCTATTTGCGTATCTGGTGCAAACAGATCATACGTTTAAAAAATACTTTACAAGAAACTGTGATTTGAAAAATAAAGCATTACGTGTATAGGACTGACAGTCCCTCTTAAAGAGTTGTTTCTTTTTTATAAAAATAGTATTCGAAAGTTTTTAACTGTGTCAAAGCAATAAATAGTCAAATTTAGTTAAAAGTTTGAGAAGTTTACTATGCTTTTTTTATGTGTGAAATCTGTTTTATATTTAATTGTGATCGTAGTATTTAAGCACACATAGGGTTACTGGAATATCTGCGTACAGCACACAGTGTATTGAAGGTACCCTAAGCACACACGATGACCGAAGTTAAAAACGTCTTGTTGAAAACAAAAATAAGGTTTAAAAAAAATTAAGCTAAGGTACCTTCTAGAAAGCCTCTAGGAACCTTCGGATGTTCGAAATCCACCGGGGAAAGACCGAAAAAAAGTGAGTTTCACCGGTGAATGTCGAACATTGAACGTAACATATTTAAAGTTTAGACACTACTATTGAAAACGATTCATATTTAATCATCAAAGGAAGGATCTAGAAAGAATGCCTCGCAATTTAATAGTTCCGCAAGTATCTTTTTTATGCGTCATAATTTATAATCTTAACATTGAAATCAAGTTGCAACATGCAACCCGGCATATTTAACGTGGGCGGCAATATTATTACGCACTTATTATAATTGCAAACATGGTTGTATATGATTAAATGAATTAGATCACCATCATGCAATAGCATTTAACCCAAAAGAAAAACAAACAACGAACAATTAAAAGGTTAAAAAGTAAACTAAAGCCGAGGAATCGAGAATATTAATTATACGAATTTCATACACTTTATTTCAATATTATTACACACTACTTATAATTGCAAACTTAGTTGTACATGATCAAATGAATTAATTCACCATCATGAAATATCATTTAACCCAAAAGAAAAACAAACACCGAGCAATTAATAGGTTAAAAAATAAACTAAAGCCGAGGATTTGAGAATATTAATTATACGAATTTTATACATGAAAAAAAGCACCAAGAAAACGTACAAGAACTACGTCAAATTTATATCGGAAATCCATATGATTTAGATCAAAAAGCTTCATTTTATAAAATGCGAATAACTAAGAATGTATTTACAAAAAAAAAAAAAAGCGGTATAAAAAGAGATTTCTAATTTTAACTAAATTGGTCAATCGGTCATCTTTCTTCAAATCAAAACTCGAAAATCAATTTCACGATCAATAGAGCTGTAACACACTTCGGAAGTTTCCCCTCAGGGTCTTGGCAACGGGGCCTTAGCAACTCCCTGGAGATCCTACAAACTTTGTTGTTGTTTAGCGTTACCTTTGTATTTTAGTCGACTTCGCACTTTTATTATTATATTTCGGAATTGAAAGATGTCTCATCTGGATCACTTTGATAATATATCAAAGGAAAGGTTTATTAATAAAGTTCAGCAGTTAAATAGTGTAGATCCCTACATAATTGATCGAAAAACCTTGAAATTGAACGTGGATTGTCTTCCGAAACTGACATGGCCCCTCGGCTAATGGCCTTATAAGCTTTCGTTTAATTTTTGTTGCACTACTTATTTATGGATTGAAATATTTTGTTTGATTTTAAAGGGTTCTTCAAATGATATGTCAACTATTATGGATACTGCAGTGAAATTATTGAATGTTTACATCTGCATGAATGTTTACATCTGTATGAATGTTTACATCTGTATCCTATATGATTATTATAAGTACAAAAATTAAAAAAAAAAACACCCACTTCATTTTGTTTATTTATTAAATATTTTAAAAATCTGCTTGAGAATATCTCTTATAGTCTTATTTATTACTTTTTCATTTATTCAACCACAATTCCTTTTCAACCGTTTTCAAGAAAAAGATTAAATTTAAAAGTAAACAAAAATATCAATCAAATCACCATTTTATTTCCTATTAAAATTAAATTTACGAAATTTGTGTTAATCATAATTTTGATTTATTGACAATGATAACTTTAAGTTAATTGGTTAAATCCACTATGGTGCAACATTTTTTTTTTATATTACATTTCCACAAAATAAGTTAGGCTATTATTTTTGGATCAACTTGTACAGTTAGGTTTCCAAAAATAAACTTGTTCTATTATATTAATTGGGAATTGGATTAAATCATCCGTAACTGTTTTACTGCACTTCTTATAATGGGATTACAAGATTAGCACTTCTTATAATGGGATTACAAGATTAATGTACCATTGACAATAGTACATTTTCACATGGATTTCACCCAATTTAATATTCTATAAAACACATTCAAAGTACATAACAGGTGAACTATTGCAAACTGGATTATTTATTGTATATTCGTTAAAATCACACACCAGTAAGAATTGAGAAATTGTCCATATGCTGCGATAAAAATTTTAGAGTAAATTCTTACTTAAGTTCAATAAGACCTGAAAATTGAGGAAGATTGATTTCATGATTTAGAAAATATCATTTTGTACTAATTACTAAGAAAAAAACAAAACTATATTGAAGAAGCCATATTTATTAAAAATATACACTTCAAAGAATCAAAGGGACAAAGGCAGTAAATTTTACAAATGTTACATCTTTCAAACAATACAAAAATTGTCGACCAACAACAGGCCAGAGGCCCAGCAAGGTTGGTCCAAAATATATCTAATTCCTTGAAAGTTTCCAATAATTATCGAGATTCTTCTTAAAATCTTCCACTCTCTTCGAATACACAACATATTCTGGTAAAGCATTCCACTCATTGACGACTCTATTGTAAAAATAATGTTTTCTAACCTCCCTTCTAAAGCATGATTTATTAAATTTCTGACCATGCCCTCTGGTCCGGCTATTTAAGGTAAAACCTAAGCCCTCCATGTCTCCCTGTTTAATGAACTTGAACAACTGAATGAAATCACCCCTTGATCTCCTATTTTTCAGGGAATACATGTTTAATGATCTTAATCTATTACCATAATCAATACCCGATAAACCCTTAATCATTTTTAAGCCCTATGTTGAACCTTTTCAAGCATTTCAATATCTTTTCTGAGAAAGGGGGACCAAAACTGAACAGCATACTCCTTATGTGGCCTTGCCAATCCCCTATACAATGGCAAAATAATCTCTTTAGATTTAGAAGTGATACTTTTTCTAATATACCCTAACATTTGATTGGCCTTCTTACTTGCTTCAACACATTGTTTACTCATTTTAAAATCATTGCTCACAAAAACTCCTAAACTCCATAATTGCATTGTTCTCAGTGTGATTTGTACCTGTAAAAACAAACAAAATATTTCACTACATAAATCATGAATAGAATAAGGCCATTAGCCGAGGTTCCCAATCCACGTTACTGAAACACGCATGACTCTCCTCCAACCGGGCTACAACATTGGTTGGTTAAAGATGTCGGATGCTGCCTCTATGTGCTTCCTCCCACCCCATTAAAATTAATTTCATCTGTCCAACCCTTTTATAAATATTACAATTTAACATTGAAATCCCTTTTAAAACAATCAATTACAAATACTGCAAACATAAACCCAAAATTTGTATGGTTGTGAAATACTATTACAAAAATGAACTCTTTACAGCAGAAGTACAAAAACCGATAAGACTATTTGTCAAAAGTCGTCGACTGAAACATTTGCACATCAGTAGGTATAAAATACAATTATGAAAAATAACTATTTAGAACTGTAGCACAAAAAGATATGTCTGATAAATTTGATATCTATACACGACACGTACATAGTATGTATTATGAAATAAAATAATAAAAAGTAACTAAACTATTCATATCTGAAGCACAAAAACATGTCTGATAAAAATGTTCGATAAAAGTCCTCAGTTGATAAACAAGTATGAATGGTAAAATACAATTATTACAAAAACCTTGCACAGAAAAGTTATTTGTTTTCATATTTTATAAAGTGAAACCCTGGTCACAATGGAAAACATGTTAACCTACAAAACACTTTTGATACTTCACTAGTGTCAGTGTTGGATGGGGCTTTAGTCATATGGCATATGGGATTACAGATAGGCACATATTTAAAAATGCTACATCCATCATAACTATTTTATCTACGGTTGAAATGTTCTCGTTTTGATTTGAAGAGTGTGAAACCAAGGTCGGATATAGGCATTTGACCCTCCAACATTTGGTACTTCTGCCTCAGAACTCCAATGACCCGTTCAACATGAATCCGAAGACTGGCTAAACATTTAAACATACACAATAGTTTAGTAACAATAATAAAAACAAATCAAACTATTCAATTTAGGAATCCTAAATATAAGGAAACCAGGGCCTGATTTCCGGCAGGGCAAATGGAGCATGTGCCCAGGGTCCCCCATTGTAAGGAGGGCCTGCAAACTTTCTTCATAAACATTTGTGCTCAATACAACTGCCCCAAACTTTTCAATCTGAAGTAAACAAAAAAAATTAATTCATGAACAAAAATTTACTGTTAAATTGAGTTTAAACTCTTAATTAATCAATAAACAAAAATAATTATTGTGGGAGAATAAAGCATACTTTTGAAGCAAATAACTTCGGCTAGTTTTTTTGGTAAACACACAGTAAGATATGAGAAAGTACACTCAAATAGTTCATCGAGGATGTTTTGGGGCCCCCAAATTTGCTCGTGCTTTGGGAGTTTGGGCCCCTAAAGTTGTAAGTCAGGCCCTGAAGGAAACTGACTACTATAATGACTCTTATAACAAAGTGTTAAGTACCTAAGGAAGATATAAAGAGTAAATACATAACTTCCAGTGCTGCTTGGCACCTTTTCAAAAGCTTGTCACCAAGCCAATATCATACGATTTCAGTTGTAGGAATTATTAAAGTTGTCTGAGATTTTGCAATAAAATATATTTATAATTAGCTTATTAGTATCTTATATTTTGAAAGTTGTGTTACATGATGGGAAACTGCCCATTGGCAAATGTATACCTTTAAAAATAAACTTTATTTACCTCTCGTTTCTTCAATGTAAATAGAATTAGCTGCGTTTTGTCCCTTTTAAATGCAGTATAATTCCGCAAATCGAACCATGTGCATCCATCGTGAAGAATTAGAACGCAGATTTAGAATAACTAAACAAAAAACAAAGTTTGTTATTTCGATTCGATTTCGAAACTGAATGTTGTGACCCGGATGCACCGCTTCCTTGGATTCGTCTACGTCATTTTTCCCAGCATTCATAGCTTCCCTGGCAGTCGGTGACGTCATATGTTACAGGACAATTGTTAAGCGGCACACACTTTTTTCGAACAATTCTTAACAATAAAAACAAAAACGGTAAGTAAATAAACAAACCACATACCTCTTTCAGAGAAGGCAGTCGCAGAGGAAAGTCCAAAGAAAGATTAAAAATATTTTCGTTAATACGCTTCATCGCATAATAAAAACAAATCCTGTTTCAGAAAAAAAACTTCACAAAATCACGAATAACAAAGCAGAACCCTAATCACGACCGGCGAAAATTTGGAGCAACTACGAATACATGCATTTACGCTTTCCGAAGAAACAAATGAAAAGTTTTTAGAGTTACCATCAGCGAAATCGCATTTGGCGACACGCGGTCTTTGTTTTCGCCAACGGCGATTGTTTTTGCCGCAAATGTTTTTTTTTTAGTTCTCGGCGCTTTTTATTTAATTTTAAATTTTTGTAGTGTGCATATGCAAGGCTTATAGTTTTCTTTTTAAATATTGATTTTGTATGTAACTCATTAAAATCAATATAAAAAAAAACCCTCGCTCTATAGATTTCGCTGTAAACTTGAAAGAAAATCCGGTAACTAATTCTTTGATTTTTGTTTTGGAATCTCAGAACTCATGTAATAATTAAAAAAAAATTGGGTTGTTTCACATGACGTAAGTGACAAGTTTTTTTTCTTGCGTTTACGCGATTTCGTTGGCTGTTTCAGGTTCATGTTTAATGTGAGATAGAAACAACGGCAATTTATAGTGTATTTAGGATATTTTATATTAAGCCGGATATTTAATATTTGTTTTTTTTTAGAATTTTGATAAAACTCTAAATTAAGCAACTTTACAAAAACAATAAGAGGACCAAGACAACAAAATGAAGACAAAAAAAAAATAAAAAGAAATCGCATGGAAACAGACACTGTCCAAAATTATTTAACAATTGTTTTTATTTAGAAAAAAAATTAAAAACAACTAACGTTGGTACACGAGGTTGGTGCCCCGAGGCTTACAAAATAAAATAAAAGAACACAACATAAAAAAAAAAGTATAAATAAAATAAGTGATAATGACTAAAATCTCAATTCTTCGTACCAGATTCTAGAAAACACTATTATTTTTATTAGATTAAACGTATTCGAAATTGCTATTTACTCTTACTTTTTTTCAAATGGGAGAGTAGTAAATGGCAATGGAAATGCCGAAACTGTCTCTTTTTTTAATTCTTTGATGGCTTTAACTTCAAGGGAAAATTAATTTAAAGTCGTTCTTACTTCCTTTTTTCAAAAAAAAAAAAAAAAGTAGAAGAACATTTTTATTGTTAAAAACACATTTAAAACTTGTTTTATTTCAGCTCGTGAAATTCGAATGATTCATCCAGCTTGAATATAATTCGCAGACGACGCAATCCGTTTGTGAATAGCAATTTCCGAATAATGAAAAACATATACATGAAATTTAACTTCACAGTTGTCAAAAAATTGATATGTGGTCTTCGAGTTATTTTTCAACGAAGTAGAAAAATAAAATAATCATTTGATGCACAGCTATAAAACGAAAACATGGCAAAATTTAATATTTTTTGTGAATGAATATGATGAATGAATGATATTTTATGAATGAATCATATTGTAAAATAGTTTTTTTAAAAAAGATAATATACATATGAAAATATTATAAAAAAAACCCATATTAAATATGTACGAGATAGTACGTGTAATCTGCATTATGTATTATGCGTATAATAAATATTACGAGTAAAAAGGGGAAGAAGTTTTCACAGTGTTTCCGGTTCTACATTTACCTAAATTGTAAGGCTCACCACAATCTAAAGATAACCACGATAAATAAATTCGTGTTCCATTTTGTCATATTTAGGTAAAGAAACGTTTTTAGCCTACTTTTTTTTTAATTCGAAAGAATTAAAAAAAATAAAAAGTAGGTATTGACATGCTTACGAAGTCCGTCCGTACCCACCTTCCAAAATAGCTTCTATCCGTCGGATCTTAAATAATTCTCTTTTTGTTAGAAAGATATGACCTCGCTAGACTCAACTTTCATACTTTTAATCCGTCTGTCCGTACGTCCGGACGGACATCATCTGCTATCCCCCGGCGAATTTCCCATTGAATTAGCATTTAAATATTTTTTTATTCCTCTAAATCGCTGCTGCTGAATCAACAATAGCATCAGAAACAGTATTTAATTTTAATAAATGAAGGACAATTTATTTTTGTTATAACTGATTTTGGATTGACGTCATAAAGAACAGCACAATGTTATTCGTTGAATTAATCTGTATTTGTTTACAAAGAGCCAAAACATATTTTTTTGGCACAAAAAAACTGAAATTGCTTTTTAATTTACCTTTCGTATTTTTTTAGTGCAGTTTAGCGACTAAAAAAACGCCAAAATTGCAGAAAGGTCTTCTTTCATGCAAGCTGCACTATAGCTATAGTAGTCCGACCTCATTATCAAGTGGGACATCTGTTTTTTTTCTTTGACCCATCTTTCAGCTCGGAGCAAAGGAGGAATCATGTGTCTCAAAAGCGGCCCGGAGTAAAAAGGGAAAACACGTTTTCGGATAATTGCCGGGGTAGTGGTCACCTGCTGAGTGTGTTGATTATCGCAAAGGGGTGTCTTAAAAGACGCCGCTAATGACGTCGGGTTTGAGAGCAAATACGTAGTAATAAAAAATATGTGTATATGTATACAATATGCTCATTCGGTGGTAAGCATTTGCCGTACAGCGTACACTCTTAAAACAAAAGAGTGAAATCCACTCCAGTTGGAGAAGTGTATTTTCGACACTGGAAAGGAGTGAATATTAACTCAGACCGAGGTAAAATCACTCGTTTGGAGTGATCCCGTCGGAGGTTTAACACACAAAGGATCCACTCCAAAAGTGCATTTTCCAGACTGGAGGAGTGAAAATTAATCAGACTGAGTTAAAATCGCTCGTTCGTTTTAAGAGTGTACATCTATTTGGGGTTATGGATGTGACCAAACTTGCAAAACCCTAAGTCGGGACATTCTTTTTCTTTGAACCCATAAATTTTTTTTTGTTATAATCTCTCCTTTAAAATATAACAAACGGTATAACTAACAATAACTATCAATGAGAAATAACTAACAAATAGTTAGCTCATTTATCCTTTCAGCTAAAAGAAATACTAAGGATTTTAGGGCCATTTCGATGTTTGATTAAAGAGCATTGTTGTATAAAGTTTGTATTTCTCCTTTTTTTAGAGACTGCAAAACAGAAAAGCGGCACGTTCTGGAGGGACGAACTGTACGCGGGACATTGGGACAGTGAGACAAAATGCGGAAATGTCCCGCTAACTATCAGAATCACATTTCGGATAATTGCCGGGGAGGGTTCACCTGCTGAGTGTGTTGATTATCACAAAGGGGTGTCTTAAAAGACGCCGCTAATGACCTGTTTTGTCGGACTGAAGAGCAAATACGCGTGTTATAAAACTAGAGGTGTGTAATTCTACACGGCTGTTATCCTCTGGCGGCCTGGCGTCTCCATTTGGGGACATTTTTTAAAACCTCCCCACAAACAATTAACACGCTAATTAGATCCGAAATTGACCAGGTCCGGCGATAAAAGAAGATTCAAATATCAGTTTTCAGCCTTTGATTACAGGCATCAGTCATTTATTTCAAAAAAAAAAAAAAATGTACTTGAAGGAGGGTCAATACGATATTAGAGTTTTTTTTAAAAAATATTATGTTTTTTTTTCAAACTTTTCAAAAAGTTATTTTAGTAGTTAATTTTGAAAGCATTTTGCATTAAAAACAATGTTGAAATAATCTGTTAACTACAAATAAGTGATACGACCTTTTTTGTCGCATTTATAGCACCAAAAATGTGTATTTTTAGAGTTTTAACGCGTGTCCCTAAGTAACTATAAACATACTTAAAAAAAAAATCTGAAAAACATACTTTTTAGCATATATTTGTATGAAATATACGATTAGATTAAGAATATACGTGATTATGCATCATAAAGATTTGAGTACAATGACTTTCATCAACCTTAAATTAGTGTCAGATGACGAAAATTGGACCGGACATTGGTCAGTGAAGTTGTGTGATGATTGCAAGAGATTTCCCAGAACTTAGAAATGATTTTTTTCTTCTAACATCCTGAAAAACAGAAGTGAAACTACTAAAAAAAGCGCATGTATACGAGCACACTTCCTTTGGTTTACCCCAAGTGTTTCCGATTTCGATGTCTCACGATCAAGTTCTTCCGTGACTAACTTCTGCCAACAATGGCGTAGCCGAAACTTAATTATGATTAATTAAAAATTAATCTTGTTACTGAAAAGGATAATCAACTATGATTAATGAACACATTAATTATTAACCCTTTCAGTAACAGTGATGCCATTTGGCATCATCACTTTCAATATTTTTTTCAAAATTTTATGTCCCGTTATGACATCCAAACACACATTATTCGATTCTTCACACTTTGTTCTATCAGACAATATTTTACATTAATCTCAATAGGAGTCAGAACTGCTATTTTTTTTATTTAGAAAATAGTCAACAAGCGTTTCTCCTGATTTTTGATAAGTTCACTTCAGTTCCACATATTTAAAACACAATTTAAACTATTTCGGTTAAAATAATTACTAAATTTTTTTTAATAATATGGTCTGATACCTTAAAATATATAACTCGAAGTGTTTTTAGGTAATATATATTTTTTTATTTTGTTGTTTTCCACAGTTAAAAAATTTTGGCATTGTTTCAAAAACCTTATAAAAAATTTAATATAATTTTTTTTCTTATGGAACTCGTATATTTGACCTAAAATAAGCTTATTTTGTGAATATCAGATGTTTCTGTAGTGTAGTAAATTTTTGGGACTGAAAGGGTTAAAAATAAAGTAATATGTATTATTCATCGCAAATAATCTTTATAAATAACATTACTATTTATTAGAAATTAAATTATCTCAACACAATGATCGTAAACTTATTATCTTAAATTATAGAAAATTATGTATATAGTAAACTTAACGTTTTTAATTATATAGTAAACGTATAGTAGTTAGTTATCTTTTAGGGTATATAACCTTAAAATGTGTATTGATTTAATGAGGGGTATTTGAAAGTCGCGAAGTGTTTTACACCCCTAGTTTTTATTCTAATAGGTACATTTTTCAATGAAAGTACACAATCTTTTCTTACACGAGTTTGAACTAAGCTCAAAGCTTTTTTCGGAAACGTACATATAGTTACATCCAGATTATTCTAATTATAAAAACTTCTCTTCGATAAGATAGTCAGGATTTTTTTTTAAAAATGCGTCACAAGTTTGATAGAAAGAGGCGATGAGTTCCGTCAAAGAGGGTTAAATTAAAAAAAAAATCATATCTTATTTGGTTATCTATAGATAAATTATGGCTGCCATTTTTTGATAATTCAAATTGCCTAATAATCTCGCCAAATAAAATTATTTATACACATAATAACGCGATTTTGAGTTAAGCAGTTAAGTTTTTCAAAGTTTTTTTTTAATGATTTGCTTTGTTTAACTTACTTATTGAGCGTTAGCCAAGTTCATAGATCTTTCTATTATGAAATTTAAAAAAAAAGTAGTAGTCAATATGAATATGAGCTTTAGTTTTATTTTTATTAATGCCTTCCTTGCATATGAAACACAAACTTTCATGAATTTGCAATTTTAATACTTATGTGCTTACCAATTGTTCGCAAAAATTTTGAAATATTTTTTTATACAAATTAAAAATTGAGACACAACAGTTAACGATTAAATAAGTTGAAAAAAAGATTATTACAACTTTTATATTTACCTTTAACTTAAAATTTTTTGTACTAAAAAAGGGGTAATAATATTAAAAGCATTTACACGTTTCAAAATCTGTCAAAACAAATGACTTTGTTCAAAATTGAGAATTGCAATGAATAATTTAATTTTATATAATAAATTTAAATTTTGAATAATGTTCGATTAGAAGCTAAGAGAACTACCAAAAAAAAAAAGTAGTTTGTATATTGTATATAACATTTTAAACCAGTAGATGGCGCCAGTAATTTGAAGAGGGGTAGTCTGTTATCACCCCTTCAATCGGGCTTGCTAATGGTAAGTCCTGTGATTTTTTCCAGATTTTTTACCCCATCGCAATACATTGAACCTTATATTTCATTTTAGTAAATTAAAAGTTGACATCTGTGGGTCTTTTCAATTTAGTAGAATTTGTGCTATAAATAAACAAACGAGCAATCATTTTTTGTTCGGTTAATAGACCATTCTAACTTTTGATCTTTCCCCAAAATTTCTTATAAATTTACCGTTGAAAAAACGAAAAAGAAATCTCCTCGACTGACTTGGTAGGTCATTTCTCAAAAATATAATTAATATATCAGCCGCTTAGGTTCCAGTATTTTACGAAAGCTTGATTATTCTACTTTATATTATAAAAATTAGAAATATTGTAAAAGGAAGCTGTGAAGTGAATTTTACAAAGGTAAACGTATGTGTACCTTTGGAACGAAATGGTTATGGGCAGTTACCACCTTATCAATGTCATAAGTAATATAGTCATATAATATCATTTCAATATCTTTCTCATATTGCAATAACAAGCTATGATTTCATGGCTATTGCAATAAATACGTTAATTTTGTCACTTATTTGACTTATTTCTGCCTTAAGAGGACTCCTTTGGGAATTCCACATCTTGAAAATCGTAATGTTATTCCTATGGAAAACATTCGCAAGTCAAGTACCGCCACAATTTTAATAAAAGGTTACTGTTGTTTTGTATCATTGAAAAGAACGAAAGGAGTAGATTTCATAACATTAATTTGTTTTTGAAAATCACATATTTAGTGTTTTTAATAATTTTTTGAAGTTAGAACCTAATGCATACTCCATTTTTGACTAACTTCAAAAAATTATTAAAAATACTAAATGTGATTTTCACAAAACAAATTAGTTTTAATGAAATCTACTCTTTTCGTTCTTTACAATGATACAAAAAAAAAACTAGTAAGCTTTTAATAAAATTGTGGCGGTAATAGACTTGCGAATATTCTCCATAGGAATAACATAACAATTTTCAAGATGTGAAATTCCAAAGGGAGTCCTCTTAATTAATCAGGAATCATTAAAAAATGGGACCTGAAAGAATTTTAAAGCGAAAAATATTTATAGTACAAAAAATATCATACCTATCTTTCATCTGCTTGCGTATGTGCGTTCACAAAAAAGTGGCTTCTTTTACTACAATAAAAACATTTATTAAAATTTTAATTAAGGGGACTGCACTTCCTAAAACGAAACTAAAAATCTGCCAATGTTAACGCTTAGAGAATTTTTATGGCCAGCACAATTTTTTTTATCTATAGTTTCCAAACTTATATGTACAGGGTGAGGCAAATAAAAGCGCCTCCAACGTGGAGATA
The DNA here is from genome assembly GCA_023701765.1 of Hylyphantes graminicola. Taxonomy (NCBI): domain Eukaryota; kingdom Metazoa; phylum Arthropoda; class Arachnida; order Araneae; family Linyphiidae; genus Hylyphantes; species Hylyphantes graminicola. The sequence goes on from CM043116.1 coordinate 16,340,299, forward strand.
AGAATACGGTAGAAATGTTGATAAGTCAAAAACCAATACAAAAACAGGTCTGCTAACTGAAGCTATTGATTGCTTCAATATTAAGCCCAAACAAACATTTGGCGACTTATTTGCCGGCAACTAAGCTAGGGTTTGAGAAGCTAGTTGAAATGAAATCCAAACAAGGTTTGCAGAGCTGATATACAAAAAAGTTACCAGTAGTGATTATTTCGGTCGTTATTTATCCTAGAAAATCGGACCTTTCTAAATTGATTGCAAGACACAAAATTTGCATTATGGGACGTCTTTATACAATACGAACTAAGATCTGAACTCACCACTAGTCTATGAGTAGCTCTAATATGAAGCTAATCCTATCCAACCAATGCAAAAACACGTTTCAGGCGGCTACAAGAGTTTTTCTCGTCAAGCATTTCAACGTATTCCTATCTTTATTATTGTTTCAATTATTATTTCGATTCACTGTAAATAATTTTGATTGTCAGCTTATAAAAAAAAGTTTTAATTAAATTAGAAACAATTTAAAAGAGCACAAACATTAGGCTTATGAATAACTAAGCATACCAATTTGTTTGCAAACGAAATACAAAAAAATTGTGGATGCTAGTGTGAAAAACTTTATCCAATTTCTCCATAGGTTAATATTAGAAGAGCTAGTTTCGTTTACAGAAATTCATGTCCCCTTAAGTCAGGTGGAATATTTTTTTAAAAACAAATTTTAACATCAGGCTTTGATAACAACAAAACATCAGTAAATAATTTATTATATATTGTTTTGTGTTGAATTAACACATAATAAATACATTAACAACCTAACAATTATCCACTTTTTCTATCAATGTGATTTTCCTCTTCTTTGGATTGTTGTTGCTTTACCAGATTCCAATACAGGCCCTTCTTTTTGGATAAACTTGAATGGTTTCCAATCTACAAAGAATATCAAAATTATATCAATCTATTAATTTACAAATACAGTAGAGAGGTTACAGAGAGAGGTTATCCGAAATTCAGCTTAACCGAAAAGCTCCGGAATTTGTTTTAGCTAAAATATGAAATGTACACATTTATAAAGAAATGCACAAAGTGGTAGTAGTGGCTTCATCTTGCGCTTGGTAGACTGACCAGTGAGTGAACAGGCCCCAGTGAATGAACATTTGGTAAATATAATTTAAAAATAAGGATTGAAAATCATTACACTAGATGCATTGGCAACACTGACTTCCTCCCAGGTAGTAGGAAGCTATCTGACATATGGTTGGTTGTCCTGGTGTTTATTCCCTGGCAAACGCAGTTCCTTAAACGTTCATTCACTGGTTAGTCTACCCTATCTAAGGTTCTGATTTAAGATTTTTGTAGCTTCCGTACGAGAAATGCTGTACTTGCTAGACTCGGGCTCATCTTTATTATGGGATTTGTTTTCGTCCATGGTTATCGCCGTTACTATTTCTTGATCAGTTATGTTTAGTTTAATCAGCTTTTTGAACCAAGCCATTCTTTGATTTCATCGTTGCCTATGTCCCCAGAAAGAGATTTGAAAGTTTTCAATCCTAATCAAATTTTCTCTTAGAAAGCTTTTTTCTAGGATGAAGTGGATGATTCCCGATTATCCGAAAATTCCTATTGAATCTCGATTAACCAAAAGCGCTCCGGTCCCAGGCTTTTCCGATAAGCGGGACTCTACTGCAACATAATATAATGATCACATAATCTGTACTAATGAGTTGGGAAAATCATGTTTCTTTCTAGATAGAGGCAGTAACTTAGCCCATATCTTACTGAGAGAAGCATTAAAAGTTCATTTTAGGCCAATATTGCACCTTTAAATTTGATTCCAAGTAGATATATATAAAATTCCAATGCGAAACTAAGGGTGGGTATCAACTACGGTATACGTAACCTCAATAACTTTAAAGCTTAAAACGTTTCTATGGCAGTTACCCTTTGGGCTTGCACGATTTGTATAGAAAATCTTACTATGACGTCTGATAGGTACTAAGATCCTGTGTATCAAAAAGTTTGTAGCTCTTTCAGTTAAAGCTGTAGAGTCGTTTCAGACGAACCAATGTTTGAAAGCCCCTTTTTTTAGCATCAGCCCCTCCAATCCTCCAAAACATGCAGAAAACACAAAATCTCCAATTAGGATTTTTGTACCACCTAACAATACTTTTAAAAAATTATATTTCATATCAGGTAATTGAAAGTAACAAAAAATTAAAATAGGGAAACTTACCTCGGCAATAACTCCACCTTTTACCACAGCAATGACATCTGCATTTTGTATAGTGCTCAGGCGATGGGCAATCACCAACACAGTTCGCCCTGATGGAGAAAATAGGATCTATGTATTTAAAAAAGTTATCTTCAGCCAATATAAATCTATATACAACCTACTAACAGTCGGTCACCAGAACTCATAGACCTAAACGGGAAAGTCTTAATGAGACAAATTGGCATAAGTGAAAAACAGTTTTCACAGCATGAAATTAAAATTGAAATTTTTACCTGAAAATTCAATTTCTTTAAATTGGTTATAATTATGTTTCTGTTGCAGTTAATTAAAAAGGACCCCTTGATTCTTAAAATTAAAATATTATTAAATGTATAACATTTATACATTTGAGAGTACTTGGAAAACTTAGGTTTATGCGTCTGTTTCACTCAGAGGGTGAATACAAGAAATAGGCAGTACAATTATTGTTTTATGTTGGAAAAATATAAAGCAACAAATAATTAAAATACCTATTATTTATTAGCTTTAAGATTAAAAACATTTGTGTTATGTTTTCAATAAACTTCTTTGAGCCGTAGCATGAAGAATACTTTATTTGTACACAATTTTAGAGCCAACTTTTGGAGAAAAAAAAAGCCCTTTCAATTTACCTTTAACTGCATAATCCAATGCTTCTTGTACTGCTTTTTCGGATTCAGCATCTAGAGCACTGAAATAAAACAAATTGCAAAATTTATGTTGCTTTAGTAGCCACTACTTGACACAGAGTGTCCGTAAAAGAATATCCGAGTTTCAAATTGTAAGAGTATCAGCTGTAATCAATCGATAGTTGAGGTTGAAGGTGACGAATAAAGAATAACTCCAACAGTTTCAGATAAGCGTATGCGCTTGTATGGCTACATCCTTTTCACAGTTGCACGGGCTGTTGCTTCCATTACTTGGACTTGCTGCAGACAGTATGGGAAGAATTGCATTTTCGTTTGCATGAGTGCCATATCACTAAAGACGCACACATTGAGCACTTAAAGGAAAAACTAAACTAGGTTAGTTTTCCTCCAATTTCATGTATGATTTTTTATATTTAGAGTAAAATAAACTCCCATAATATGCTATTAAAACTCGGACATTCTCTTACGGGCACCCTGTATTTAGTATAAACACTAACTAGTGCCTTGCCGGCCCGCCGGTGCAATACCTAGAGTGCTAGCCTTTGGAGCTGCTGGGCTCAAATCCCGGTCATGGCATGGATGTTTGTCAATAAATGTTGTGATTTGTCGATGTGTTCTTCTTTGTGTTCTTGTGACTGTCTCTTCCGGCGAGCAGGGTAATGGTCTAAAAAGCCTACACTCTTCCCTTCTAGAGGGCGCAATCACTGAAAAAAACTAGTACCTTGTTGCCTCATCCAGAATGAGGATCTTGGGGTCCTTGAGAAGGGCCCTTGCGATGGCGATCCTCTGCTTCTGCCCCCCGGACACAGTGGCCCCCCTCTCCCCTAAAAGCGTGTCATACCCCTCGTGGAAGTTTGAAATGAAGTCGTGGGCGTTGGCCATCTTGGAGGCCTCAATCACCTGTAAGAAGGGAGAGGAACCAATGTAAGGACATCCCAAAAGATGCACACAAATGAAGAGTACACGGGAAGAACCACTTTATTTTTTAGGAGTCTTACCTTATGTGTCAGCTTGGCGGACATTGGCAACAGGTTCTTCTTTTGGTTTTTCATTCACGGTGCAAATGTGTGACTCGTTTCCACTGATCTCTGGCGTGAATCAGGGTTGCCGCGAAACAAAAACAAAGCGAGTTACAGGTTTCTTTACACCAGTTTAGGTGATTGCTCGCTATCATTGCCAAAGAGGCCTATTGAGGAAAGCCTTCTACGAAATCAAGAGGTTTTCCCCTTGTACTCTTCAAATATTTTTTTAAATGAAAGGCCTTTGTAAGGCAACTTATACTTATTAACCCTTTCAGTCCCAAAGACAATTTGACATCATCGTTTTAGAATTTTTTTTCTGATCGTCTATAGCCATTTATGATACCAAAAAGCACATCATTCTATTCTTAAAACTTTTTTCTATTAGAAAATATTTTTTATTAATCCCAATAGATGTCAGAACTATTATTTTTTTTAAGATGATCAGAAAATAATTTTTTAATGATGATCAGAAAAATGATGATGCCATATGACATCACTGGGACTGAAAGGATTAATTAGGATTGCAATATAATTTTAGTTGTAATTTTCAAAAGCTGCAATTTTATATTTGCATTTATTAAATTTCTATTAAAATCTAGATAAAGTTGAACACCATTATAGACAAATCTTGGTGTTAATCTGGCAATACCAGATTTTTAACACCCCTATATTTACATATAGAGACATAACAAGATTTAAGAAACCACACTTTTATAACACCGTAAAAGAAATGCAATACCTCTTCATCTGAAGCATCTGGTCTGCCGTACCTAATATTCTCCATCACAGAAGTGGCAAAAAGAACAGGTTCCTGTAAAATAATCTAATTAATAAAGAACAATTTCTGAATGAGAAGTACACAACCCTCACATACTTAGTCTATAAAGAGTTTTATTTAAGTATTTAAGCAAAAAAAGGTACCAGGTAAAATTATTTATTGTATTGCTTTAAAAATAATTCTTTACCCTGGTATAACTTCCCAATCTTTAATGATAGTTCTGAAAAAAATTCAAGTGATAGGCTTTGGAAAAAACTAACAAACTACTCATTAAAATAGTAATATTTGGTACTTAAAATTTGGAAGTCTGTAATAAACTTTCATTTATGATTTTTATAGTTAATTGTACAGGAGATTATTCATGTTAATGTTCTGGGTACAAGAATAAATTTTACCACATACTATAAAAGAATTTACTTTTACTATTCACATAAAGCTACCATTTTTAGCCTACTTTTCTTTTTTAATTTCAAAGAATTAAAAAAAATAAAAAGAAGGTATCGACATGCCGTTGATGTCTGTCTGTCTGTACCCCCTTCCAAAATCAGTCCTATCCATCCTATCTTAAAAACTCTTTTTTGTTAGATAGGTATCTCCTCAGAGACCCAACTTTCATATCTTTTGTCAGTCTGTATGTACGATCGAATGGACATAAAAATACTATTTGACAACGAATTTCCCATTGGATTAGCATAGAAATCCAATTTCGAGTCATTTAAATCGTTATTGCCAACTCAACAATGGCATGAGAAACTTTATTCATTTAAAAATAATATTTTAAGCAAAATGTATTTTGGTTATTCATAAATTAGTTTGGAATGATGTCAGAAATGTGAGTATTTGATTGTTTAATATTTGTTTACTAAGTAAGTGGCAAGACATATTTTTTGCCTATAATCCTGATTAGCTTTAATTTACATTTCTTATTTTTAGTGCATTTTGAAGTAGTTTCATGTTTTTTTTGTTATAAACAAATACTTAATTTTCCGTAGAACTACAAATAAATCAAGCAGACGATAAGTAATATTAATGTTATTTGCAATAGAAAATTAGTAAAAATTGTTGATTTTGGCTTTAAAAAGTTTAAGTTATAGCTGAATACTTTGTTTAGTGAAATTTATTCTAATGTGTATGAATTTTAAGTGGAAACGTATGTAAATGACATTTACTTTTACGCTCCTAGTTGTTTCCTGATAAGAATTTCAGTCAGTATTTAAGTAACAGGAAAGTAGACTATTTTAGTTCTTTTAGAACTTCTTGTTATTTAAGGAATAATACTGTTATACTAATTTAAAAAAACACATAAATTGCATTAAAAGTAAAATATAATTATGCAACAAAAATGTTTAAAAATTAATAAGTTGATAAATAACACTTATTTGTGATACCTGGTCGATATATCCAATGACTTTTCCTCGAAGCCAACTTGGGTCCAAAGATTTTATATCAAACCCATCTATAGTAATGCTGCCACTTTCAATGTCATAAAACCTTTCTAATAAAGTTGCCACCGTTGATTTTCCTGAAAGAAAAAAAAATCTATAAAATATTGAGATATATTAAGTAGTTGGGACAAGTAAGCTATTGTAATTATTGTTTATAAAATCATTTCCTCAATTTATTAAAAAGCTCCCGTTTTGTGCATAAAAAAGTGCAATTTTTAACATATTAAGTAAATATATGAATTTTTTTCATATTATTTGATATATTTGAGGAAACTACAAAACTGGTTTGAAAAGTCATTAAAAAGTCACATGATTTAATAGAGAATTAAATTTTCAATAAAATGAAATATAGCCAAATACAAATTTGTAATATACTAATAAAAACTAATATAAAATTAATATTACATTTAGGCTCAAATTTCTTTGGACCTACTTTGGATCAAAGGAATTTTATGAAGAGTCAATAAAATCAACACTAAATTAGTAAACTAACACAATCCAGTAAGTTGATATGATTTCCAAAAATTGCCACAGACTTAAAGAGATGCATAAAATCATTAAAAATAATAATAAAGTAGCACTAAGTTATGAACTTAAATAAATACCTCCACCAGATAAGCCGCACAGAGCTACCATTTTTCTGGGAGGCAAGGTTAGGTTCAAATTTTCTAAAACAACCTACAAAAATATAAAAAACATTTCCAGGATAAATTAAACAATTTTCAGGAGGGTAAATAATACATCATTTTAAATTCAATCATTCATCAATTTAAAATTAAACAAATTAAGGAGTTTAATTGCTATTTTTCGTCCTATAAGTTTTCCAGGAATTGTGAATACTATTTAAGAAAAGTATAATTTAATAATAAAGCATACTAACATACATTGTTTATCTGTAGGAAGTTGTTGAATTCAAAAAGAATTTAGACATTTATTGGGGACTTATGAATGGACCAACCTTTTAGGGTATTTGGCTTATTGTTGGTCAATTTTTTTTAAAATTGTATTTTAAATAAAACATAAAATAAAGTACACAATAATTGTTGATTAGTTCCATGTGGATTATAATGATTGTATTAGGAATTTACTATCTATGGAAGTACTACACTATATCTAACTTTACTAAGTCTAACTTGATTATACTATATTTTGTCTAACTATTATAGTTTATGTTTAACTTGAATATACATTATTAAGCCTACCTGCTTAAGTTAGACATAGTAAAGTATAAATAAAGAGTGTAATCAAGTTGTCTTGATTACAACTGATTACACTCAATAATCTTAATTCTACTTTACTAAGTCTAACCCTGATATACTTTACTATGTCTAATTATATTATACTTTACTAGGTCTAACTTTTTTACTATACCTGACTAGGGCGTGAAGGATAAGAAAAGGTAACATTATTGAACATGACTTCACCACTGAGTTCGAAGTCTTCAAGTTTTTTCCCACCTTTCAAAGGTATGCTAGGAGATAGGTTCATGTACTAGAAGAAAATAATGTTTAGGAGAAACTTTTAACAAAAAACAAAGAATTTTAGATAAATATGATTATTTACACAAGCATAAAAAAGCTAGCATCATTTAAGGCATTTTCTAAAACAATTTTTGGAATGGATGCTGGGATTTGACTAACGAAATTTTACATAACTGTTCTTCGAACTTCAAATAAATTAAGTAAATGAATAATACTAATTTAATTTGCAAAAGAAACTTAATAAAAACAGTTGATTTTGGCTTTTAAGTGTTAAATAACAACTGACTGGCAATTTTATGTTTATAAATCTTGAGTAGAAGCGCTTCTAGGTGATAGTTATTGTAACAATCTACTTGCTTCTACAAGAAGAATTTCAGTAAGCATTTAAGTAAAAGGAAGACGGCTATTTTAGTTCTTTTAAAACTTCTTTTTTATGTAGAGCTCTCATTAATTGGTTGATGCATGCCATGTTAGAACCCTTTCAAAGCCTGGAAACAGCTTAATACTTGCGCTTGTTCTGACTTTACCCTGCTGTTTACCTCAAACCTCTAAACTATGAATATGTTTTAGCTGATCTTTTGTATACATACTCGTGCCTTGATATATTAGGCATGCTGCACTTTTTGACTAGACAATAGTTAATTCTTTACGCCCTTTATTACAAAGCTGCATAAACTTTATTTGTGTTAATTTAATGTTTAAACTTTAATTCTAGTCATTTTACAATAAATAATATAATTTGAATTTCATTTTTTAAAATCTTTCTTCAATTTGCGTTTTTACAAGGTTAAAACTCACGTTTGACATTAATGTTATGTAATATAGATCAGTGTTACAAATTTTATGTAATATGTTAATGTTAAGCACCTTTTTGAAAAAAATTTAAACAGCCAAAGGCCTTTCCACCAAGTATCAGCAATAAGCGTTTTAATTTAATAGTTAGTGTGGATAGAGTAGAAAACAAAGTAACCGTCAATATCAAGATTCACGCTTGGCACAATCAAAAAATTAAAGGATCTTAAAAATGCATACAGCCATTTCACAACTTAAACAAAGTCCTGATTTCAGTGCATAAAAAACAATGTAAGAAACAGAAAATGCCACTATAAAAACAAAAATATTTTTTAAAAAATGTCCTTTCAACTTTTCATTTATATTTTACAGGTTACTTTTTAAATTTTGATTAATAATGCAAATATTCTTGTATCTTTTTATATTAATTATTGTATTATCTAGTAATTATTTAAACATTATATTTCTAAACTTTATAATGAAGCATCCGCATGGATTCTTACTTGAAAAATCCTCGCCCCTGCAGCCATACCCCGGATGAATTGACCGAAGAGGAGAGAAAGTTGAGCAAGAGATCTAAAATAGAACAATTTTCAATGAACTAAAAACAATTTAATAAATGTATTTTTTTGATAAACATAAAGTAATAAGAGTTAAACACTATTTCAAATATTATTATTAAATAAAAATTTTGTTTGTCAATAAAGTCTTAGTTAATTAATTGATATTTCAAATCAGTAATTAAATGTGCATTCATTTTGTAGATTACAATGAAAACAGGAAACGGTTAAAGAGATTAAGTTTAGGGATTTTGAGGATTCAAGTTTTGCGCCATGTAACACAAACGATGTTTATACACAGACAATATGTCGCAATCACATATTATACCTGCTGACACAATTTACTTCAGAATCACGGTTAGGACTACTGCATATCTCATTTATAGATCATTTCCCCTTATGAACTTTTAATTTTCTTTCTTTCTTTTATTTAATTTTGTATTAATGTAGATTCTATATTCAGAACCCTTTCTGACTCAAATGCAGGGCAAAAACATTATCGCACAGTTACAGTTGCTGATTCATGTCACAACTCTACATCAAAATACAACTAACTTCTGAATTGTTTGAGTGGCAACAAGAAAAGCCATCATGCTCCCAGGGGTCATTTCCGAAGTGCACATCAAAGAGCCACCGACACCGAGGACACCCAGAACAATACCTTTGCGACAAAAAAGAATTTATATATTATACACATCTTAGCATGCTTTAGCGATTTATTGCATATGTGTTCTTTTGGTACAATAAATTATTTTTTTTATAACAATGTGCAAAAAAGTTCCCTTTTTTATATCATATTCATTCATAAATAGTTTCGAAAATGACACTTTACGTGCTTACGTCACAGACAGTGGCGAAAATGAGATTTTCGGCACTAGTGCGCTAAAGTAAATAAGAGTATATGATTGGTAGAAAAGCAAAATGATGTCATGAATGTCTCCATGGAAACTAAATGGTCATGAAACTCAATTATTTCTATTGGTTCATTACTTATGCATTTTCTAATACCTCCATGGAAACTGCAAGTACTACAAAAATTATTAAAAGAAATTAAATAAGACAAAAGTAAGAACACAAATTTCATGCTTTTGCACGTTATTATAAAAAGTATTGTAAGCAAGCACATGTCAAATAACACTTTATTAAGCTCTTGTCATTATTTCACGAGCAAGTGAAATAAAAGCCACTCGCTTAATAAAGTGTTATTTTCGACACTTGTTGCTTAAATAACTATTAAATAGACTAAAGTCTAAAATTATGTTAACATGATTTTTTTTCCAAGATATAAACCAGCTATTTTTGTTTTAAGGAGCAATACAGTTTTTTTTGGAAGAACAATACCTTTGCAACAAGAAGAAATAATATTTGTACATATCTAAATGTGCTTTGCTGATAAATTATTTCTAATGTGTTTTTTAGGTACAACAAACAATCAAACAGTTTTCTTTGGATCAAAGAAACTGTTGGAGCTCCTGTTTTGTTTATCATCTAGATAACACTTTTAAACTTTTGATCATTTAGATTTGAAATGTTGACAATTTGGATTACTTTTTTTCATTTTTAAAAAATGAAATTTTAAATTTAACCTTAAAAAAGCTGACAGGATAAAATAAAGAAAGTCTAATTTAGGATATACAAAAAAATCTAGGTGATAAGCTTAAAATCAAAGGCAGGGTGATCTTGGATTCGTCCTATTGACTTATATCGAAAGTGAAAGAGTTATTTGTTTAGTCCTTGAATAAAATACAACTTATAATCTATTAATTTATATAGAAAACCTTATAAAATTATGTATCATACACACAATACTTACCATTGAGAGCTAGATTTGCTAGGCCTTGGAACATTCCTATTCCTATACCAAGGGTACTGTTGATTTTTCTAACTTGCTCGATTTGATCATTATAGAGCCTATAACACAATACAGGGTGAGGCAAGCAAAAGTGGACTAGAGATAACAATATGACAGAAATGTTGCCAAGTCTAAAACCAATACAAAAACAGGTTTGCTAACTGAAGTTATTGATCGCTTCAATATTAAGCCCAAACAAACGCTTGACGACTTATTTGCCGGCAAATATGCTACGGTTTCAGAAGCTAGTTGAAATGAAATATAAACAAGGTTTGTAGAGCTGATCAAGAAAAATTCCCACTAGTGATTATTTGATTGTTTCGGTCGTTATTTATCTTAGAGAATCGGACCTTTTTGTTAATGGTAATACCAAACATTCTAAATTGATTGCAAGACACAAAGTTGCATTATGGGACGTCTTGATACAATACGAACTAAGATCTGAACTCGCCACTAGTCCAGAGTAGCTCTAATGTGAAGCTAATCCGATCCAACCAATTCAAAAACAGGTTTCAGGCGGCTTCAAGAGTTTTTCTCGCCAAGCACTTCAACGTATTCCTATCTCTAGACCGGGGTCACTTTTGTTTGCCTCACCCTGTATATTGCAGTTATATAATAATTTTTATTTAATATTTATTAAATATTATACCTTATTTTAATAATCAAATTAAACTATATGCATTCATGTCTTTTTGATAAGCTATAGGTGTTTTACTTCAGAAAGTGGTATTCTGATTGTGGTACTTTCAACTTATCAAAACTTATTTTTAAAACACAGGAGACCCTCACTTTTACAAACATGCAGATCATTATTATATATTGTAAAAACAGAAAATGTGTAAAACAGAAAATAAAATTTAATCAATATTGTGATTCATATGAATATCAAGCGGATATAATTAATCACAATACATGGGTTCGCATAATTCCAGTATTCATGAAAGAGTGGTACATAAAACTAACGCAACTCTAAGGTATAAAGAATTTTAAAAAAAAACTATTAAAATACTTACTTTTTTTCTGCATCTTCCATGGCAAAAGCCCTCACTGTTTTTATGTTTCCAATGGCTTCATCAGCAACGGCAGAAGCTTGGGCTATCTATTCAATATTTGTCAATTAATTATTCAATATGCTACAGTTGGTTAATTAAAAAAAATAAAAATATTAATTTTAAATTAAACAAAAATTCTAAAATAAACATAATGCTAATTAAAAATTAAAAAGTGATGACACCTTTAGATGTTAAACAAGTTTTGGTTAATTAGTTTTAATAAAATTTTCTGTGAAGAATTTTCCATATCTTAGGACATAAAGGCAGATAACTACGAGGGCTCTTATTTTTTCAACCTCTGATGGGCTGCAACAAAGAGACAGAACAAAATTTTAAAATAATTTACCAAAAGTAATGTACAATACTGCTTATTGCTCCACATAATCACCTTGGCGATAAGGCATTTGTCATATCTGCAAACAAGCTTTGAAATACCCTCTTCATAAAATGTAGCCGTCAATGATTTGAAGGGAGTTGCGACGATTTCTTAGATCTCCACGTCAATTTGGAAGCGCTACAATCCAAACCACTATGCTAATCTATAATTCACTTATGGTAAACCTTCGAGTTTTCTTAAACACTTGGTCAACTTGTGAACAATACTGATGTTCGTGGTTAGGGAAACTCAAAGGTTCACCATAAGTGAATTAGCGATTAGCATAGTGTCTTGAAGGACATAATTTTTTTTTGAGAAGCTTCCAAATTTACTTTTTTAAAACGAAACTGGCACAATACCTTCCCAATCATAGGCGGCTACATTTTATGAAGATAGATTTTCAAATCTTGCTTACAGATATGACAAATGCTTTAATCGTCAAGGTGATTATGTGAAGAAATAAGCAGTATTGCACATTACTTTTGGTAAAAAAATCTTTAGATATTTTTACCAGTCTTTCTCTTACAGCTCATCAGAAGTTGAAAAAAAAAAAACAGCTATCACATTTCATTTAAAAGTACTATTGGATTTGTACATTATACCAAGGTGTTTTGTAAAAAAAAACAACACCAGGTTATAAATGGTCTTTGCTAAAAACAAGCAGGCAAATGAAATTAAAAAAGTTTTTTGACAGTTTGATTATATGCATATAAGCAAGGTTTTAATTATGTGTAAAAGTGTCACGTACGTTTTAAAGCATGCAAAATAAAATATAATTTTGAAAAGTAATAAAAAGATATTTTGTAAAGTTTCAATATATTTTAACTTTAAATTCTCTTTATACCTGTGACTGCGCAAACTTGGACATTTTCCTCAATGTCCTACCAATAAAAGTTCCTGCTAGGACTATGACAGGAACAACACAGACCATGAGGCCAGTCATCTTGGGGGATATTAAATACAAAGATACAATACAGCCAGCAGTCTGAAAAACAATTCAATTCCAGACTTAAAATAAAAAGTAAAGCAAATCATTCAGAAGATCCAAATACTTGTTAAACTAATGCAGTTGTGGTTAACATGCAACTAATATAAAACTACACATAAGGATGACCAGATTCTTGAAATATATATTAAGGCAGTACAGTAATGAAAAAATTGCCCCTTTCTTTGGTTGTGAATAAAAATGCAAATTCAAACCACTCGTATGCAAAGTGTAAAAGGCAAGAACACAGAAAGTTTTTCGTTAAAAATAGTAAATTTGATAATATATGTATAAAATGCATGAATTGTGAAGAGATTTGGGAAATTACTGCAAATTTTCAAAGATTCAGTTTTACTACATATTTAACTGTGCTTGAAATCCTGTATATATATTGCAAGACAAAAAAATTACATTTTAAGTGTTTTAGAGTTTATTGAATAGGCATGACTCAACATTAAAAATAGTATTGTACTGCAAAATGCTGTATGCCTGGTTACCATAACTATACCTATAGAATTAAATAATATCTAAATAAAACTGATATATACAGAGTATCCAATAAATCATAAAGTATGAATCTCTAAATGTAAAAAAGTGGTCATGTCCATTCGAGAATTTTCCACTCAGCTTCTTAAAATTTAGTGAAAAAATAAGAAGGACCTCGATCTTTCTATGAACTTGATTCCCTTTTATGATTAGCTACTCCTATAAAATTAATGTAAAATTTAGTTAAGATTAAAATAAACTTGAATGTAATTTTAACAGTGTCACAAAACTTTTTACAAAAACTAATCATTCCCCTAAACTTTTCAATCTTACAAGCTATAATCAGAACACAATGATATTTAATGATTTTTTTCAAAGATAATTATCTTTTGCACTTACTTGTGCAGTGCTTCTTAAGCCTTGAGATATACAAAGTTTGTAGCAACTTTTAAATTCTTGCACATCATTCGTCAACCTGAGAAAGAATTTTTGTAAAATCGCAGTCAACTGTTACATTTTATGCTGAAATAAATTTCAGCAATAATACAATTGCTTTAAGTATAGTGTAGCAACTGTACATTTGTGCTTTTTATTATATACAGTTTGAAACTTTTAAAGAGGTCCCAAAACAAAAGTGAAAGGAAGTATTGGGGGCCTTTGCTTTACCCTACATAAATGTTGCATACAGGTTTGTATACCCAAAGCCCTCTAGAGCAGGACATGAAAAATCTCAGAAATTTTACCCGTCCCCAAAGGACGGCTTATCCAACAATGAACCCTTCCTCCTTAGAAACTATCTCATCAAACTTTAAATATAAATAGCTTCTAAATAAAAAATAATTGTTAATTCCTACATTGTTACAAGCCCAAAAGCACATGCACTGAGCATCTTTTTTTTGTTTACTGATTACGTGAACCTGAGCATGCCCTTTTGGTCTGATGAAGGAATCAACATTATTTCTAGATTAAAATGTCATTTTTAAAATTGAGATCTAGTCTCTTGTAAGATAACACAAATTTTAATGTATCACAAACATTAACGGGAAAATAGCTGTCTACGAGGACATAGAGATCGAGTTATTAGTTGTCCTCGGGGAATTTTCGACTGTCGAGGATAGGCGTTTTTTCGAGCCCTACTCTATGGGTATTTCCCTACAACTCTTGCCACACAGCATTTTTCTTATCACTTTTAGTGTGAGGGCACTACTGGAAGGATGTATTGCTCATTATAGTTAAACTCATAGTTTCCTTGCACAGAAACCATCAACCACGGGCGGAGCTATAAAACGCCTGGAACAATCAGATGAAGACAAAATAAAACAGCTGAAATTTTCACTTCGGAGATTGCTCTGCGAGATTTATAGCTTCACCCATGGTCGTGGCTTCTGTGCAAGGAAACTGTGAGTTAAACTATTTAATATTTGTTTTCTAAATGAAATAGCTCTTTTACAATGTGAGTGGTCTTTCTAGCATTCTACCCTCTTTGACATCGAGGCTCGACCTTGTCTTTCCTTTGCAAAAAGCATCCAGTTTTAAAATTTAAAATTTTGTACGAAACAAAACTAGAAGTTCCATAAGGTACCGTAAAAGCCTTGACAGGACATGGGCTTAAACTTAAAAAAGTAAAATTGATGGTTAAAAAAAGTAAAAAACAGACAATTTAAGTAAAATAATAAGAAAAGAAAAGAAAAGCAAAAAAATACGAAAATTTATCCACTTTCTAAAGGATTCCTTATGACTATGCCAATGTTATGCTATTGGGGACGTTTTATCAGCAATGATGGTAGCAACAATGCTTTGTCACCAAACACAAACAGACTTGTAGTAGGAATCAATTTCAGATACCTGCTGGAAATCTCCCCTGTCTTGTGAGCATCAAAGAAAGCCACGTCTTGCTCAATAACCGAGGCGAAAAGCTCCCTTCTCATGTTGCGAGCCACTCGCTCTCCAGACACAGAGAGAAGGGAGATGTAGAAGAAGGTGAAGACACTCTGGTATAAAATTCAAATTATGAAAAACCATGAGCTATGAGTTAAAAAAAAATTTTACCAGGGAAATATTTCAATTGATTTAAAATAAAAATTTCTTGAAAAAAAGTTTTTTAGGTACTGGGAAAAAGTTCCTCACATTAAGAAAGAAAATATTTGGTATGTATTGAGATATGTCTGCTAAGTATTATTAGCAATTTAGCTTAAATTTTATCCCTAGGTGGCAGTATGGTATGGTTGATTTCTTGTAATTAGTTTGTATTAAAAGAATAACTGCCTCCTGTCAAAACCAACCAAATTTATGATTTTAGTAAGATGTATGCATTAGAATCAGAACATGTAATAAAAGAAACGAAGAAAAGTTGTTTTTCCTTGGGTAACTTAAGTTTTAATATGAAAATATTTACTTCACTCTTCCACCGACCTCAACAATTAAACAATGACAATTTTAGAGCATTAAAAGAAATTTAATGGCAAATTAAATGCAAAATGTCATACCTGAGCACAATACATATAAATAAGATGAATCGCAGGCTCTCTCAGCTCACTAAAGAATGCCGCAGCATCTGCTTCTCTAGAGTTTTCTCCCAAAAATGAGGACACTACGTTCACCATGTCTCCAAGGGCAACCGGGATGCGGATGTTTAGAAATGCAACGACAAGGGCACTCTATAAAATGGAAACAAAAAGTTATTTTTGAATGAAGCAGTTTGAATTTAATAATAAAACTGGGAATAAATAACATTAACCTCTTGCGACCTAGCGTCTCCTTTGAGGACATTTTTTAAAACCTCTCCACAAACAATTAACAAGTTAATTAGTTATGAAATGTAAACTACGTAAGAAATGTAAACTAAATGAAATGTAAACTACGTTATGAAATGTAAACTAAATAAGTGATAGGGCCTTTTGTTTTGCATTTATAGTACAAAAATGTGTATTTTTAGCGCTTAAGTCGTGTCTCACAGTAACTATTAGACATAACCTTTTTTACAAACAGCTTTGTAAAACATACTTTTTAGCATATATTTGTATGAAAAACATACACATAGGATTAAGAACATACACGTAGGATTTTCCTCGTGTCTTAAAAGGTTAATAATAAAACTGGGATTAAATAACATTAAATTTGGAAATGTATAGGCACTCTAAAAATGGGCATAAAAAGTTATTTTAGAGTGAAGCATTTTGCATTAAAAAATGAAACTGGAATTAAACAACATTTCAAAAATTCAACTAGGCACTCTAAAAATTGAAGGGAAAAAATTATTAGGTCTGAAGCAGTTTGAATTCAAATTATATTTAGGGGTAAGTGGTGTACCTTGGAAGTATGTGTACCTCGAACCTATGCTGATTCTAGCTCGAATAGCTTAGATATTGAAACAACACCACATGCAGTTAAAGTATTTGCTACCAGGGATCACAGTGAAGTTTTATCTGTTTGTTTAAAATTTCAGTTTATTAAAGAGGTTTCGAAAAACTAAATTCACAGTTCAAAAGTAAATTTTTGTCAGATTCTTTGTGTAATTTTTTACTCAAACATGTACTGTAGTGTTCATTCAGAAATGATGGTTATGCAATATAAAGCAAAGTTTCAGCTATAAAACAGTGTGCTTGAAATTAAGTTAAGTCTAACCTTAACTTGGTGATTAACTATTTTGTTTTTAGTATCCAAGTGGTGCACCTCGAACCTAATACAAGTGGTGTACCTTGGACTGGTCCAAGGTACACTACTATTCATGGTTTGCACTGAGAGTTGTTGGTGAGAGGGCGCTACGGTTTGCGTTTTACCGGAAGCAGTCCACTCTACTTCCGGTCTGCTATATTTGTTTACATTTCTAGCGCCCATGTGTGATTTCATTTTCTTTAAAACACGTAATGAACAGAGTTAAGAATAAAAGTAGAACAGGCACTTGTTGCTCTGTTCCTCAATGCTCAATGAGAGTAGGAACCAATATCCTTTTATTAATTAAAGTGTATAAATTCCCCAAAGCTTTAGAGCGACGTGGATATTCAAACGATTCGCCGTTACCAACTTTAAGTAATGTGATTTGTTCCAAACACTTCATTGAAGTTAAATATATTTTATTTATACAATATTGTAAAAAAATAAATAATCCATTTTCGATTTCCTAGTGAATCATTATTTAAAACTAATTTTTGACTGTAAAACAAGGAAGCCACATTTTGATCTGTGTGCCTAAATACTCACAGAAGTTGTCAGTGTGACACATCAAAAGATTCGTCTGTGCCTAGAGAGCATTAATACCACAACAGTTTGGGCAAAATATGTCCCCAGTGAGGTTTGGGTACCCTTGTGAGATTTAACACAGGCCATGAATAAAAACCAAAATTTCAGCTGGATACTTAAATACTAACTCAAATTGATTGTGTTTGGTATCAAAAGAAAGGTTTCAGGCTCTCGAAATAGAAAACATCCAAAGTTTTGGCGCCACATGTCCCCAGAATGTTTTGGGAACAAATGTGTCGCTTGACCCGGCCTCGTCAAGGGACGGGGCTTTTCGCAGGGAAACAGGCTTGGGTTTTAAAATAGGCATGTACAGGTGCCAAATCTTGTATTAAAAGTTAGCTCTTGTCTAGGTGGTGGTGTACAGCTCAAAAAACATGACTTTGAAACAACAAATAGGGTCTCAGGGGATGGAGTAAGGTTTTTTCATGGAACGAGGCCTTGTCGAGCACCGAAAGCCACATTTTGATCTGTGTGCCTAAATAATCACAGAAGTTGACAGTGTGACACATCAAAAGATTCGTCTGTGCCTAGAGAACATTAATACCACAACAGTTTGGGGCAAAATATGTCCCCAGTGAGGTTTGGGTCCCCTTGGGAGATTTAACACAGGCCTTGAAGAAAAACCAAAATTTCAGCTGGAAGCTTAAATACTAACTCAAATTGATTGTGTTTGGTATCAAAAGAAAGGTTTTAATGTCTAGAAATAGAAAACGTCAAAAGGTTTGGCGCCACATGTCCCCAGAATGTTTTGGGAGCAAATGTGTCATTTTACATGGCCTCGTCGAAGGACCGGTTTTTTCGCATGGAAACTGGCTTGGGTTTTAAAATAGGCATGTACATCTGCCAAATCTTGTATTAAAAGTTAGCTCTTGTCTGGGTGGTGGTTTACAGCTTAAAAAACAAGACTTTGAAACAACAAATAGGGTCTCAGGGGTTGGAGTGTGGTTTTTACATGGAACGAGGCCTTGTCGAGCACCGAAAGCCACATTTTGATCTGTGTGCCTAAATAATCACAGAAGTTGACAGTGTGACACATCAAAAGATTCGTCTGTGCCTAGAGAACATTAATACCACAACAGTTTGGGGCAAAATATGTCCCCAGTGAGTTTTGGGTCCCCTTGGGAGATTTAACACAGGCCTTGAAGAAAAACCAAAATTTCAGCTGGAAGCTTAAATACTAACTCAAATTGATTGTGTTTGGTATCAAAAGAAAGGTTTTAATGTCTAGAAATAGAAAACGTCAAAAGGTTTGGCGCCACATGTCCCCAGAATGTTTTGGGAGCAAATGTGTCATTTTACATGGCCTCGTCGAAGGACCGGTTTTTTCGCATGGAAACTGGCTTGGGTTTTAAAATAGGCATGTACATCTGCCAAATCTTGTATTAAAAGTTAGCTCTTGTCTGGGTGGTGGTGTACAGCTTAAAAAACAAGACTTTGAAACAACAAATAGGGTCTCAGGGGTTGGAGTGTGGTTTTTACATGGAACGAGGCCTTGTCGAGCACCGAAAGCCACATTTTGATCTGTGTGCCTAAATACTCACAGAAGTTGACAGTGTGACACATCAAAAGATTCGTCTGTGCCTAGAGAACATTAATACCACAACAGTTTGGGCAAAATATGTCCCCAGTGAGGTTTGGGTACCCTTGTGAGATTTAACACAGGCCATGAATAAAAACAAAAATTTCAGCTGGATGCTTAAATACTAACTCAAATTGATTGTGTTTGGTATCAAAAGAAAGGTTTCAGGCTCTAGAAATAGAAAACATCCAAAGTTTTAGCGCCACATGTCCCCAGAATGTGTCATTTGATCCGGCCTCGTCAAAGGATCAGCTTTTCGCAGGGAAACAGGCTTGGGTTTTAAAATAGGCATGTACATGTGCCACATCTTGTAATAAAAGTTAGCTCTTGTCTAGGTGGTGGTGTACAGCTTAAAAAACATGACTTTGAAACACAAATAGGGTCTCAGGGGTTGGATTGTGGTTTTTTCATGGACCGTCTGTCACCTTCGAAAAGATTTTGTGTATTTCTTGTAGTCGACAACAAAGTTTGCAACCACTATAAGCTTTTAAAAGTGAGCAATGCTTTGTCATAAATGGTATTAAATCAAAGCTAGTTTTGTAATATGTTAAGATCGTACTGTTTATCTGAAATTGATATTTTTATTATTACCTATACCTTTTTCACTGGTGATTCCAAATGAAATCATTGGGAATAACAAGGTTAATAGATTGAATATTACTTGTCACTTGCTTAATAAACAAAAAGGAGTGGCAAGTGGTTTCTACAAGGTACAAATATATGTCTCCAAAAGTTAAATCGGGCCTCTCGTATCATCCGAAAAAACACTGTCCCTCACACCAATTTCTAAAGGATCAGGTAGATCAATGGATCCGATTTTTAGCTTTTCGGTATACCTTATCGATGTCAAAAAGTCCAACTTTTTAAAATAGTCGCTAGACATTTTCGAAAAATGAATACAAAAACTAAAAAAGACCGAAAGAAAAGTATGTAAATAAACAAACTCCTCTCGTGCATTCGCTACAGCAGAAACGGAAGTATGAAACCGGAAGTGACTGGGACCGCGAATTTTCGGGCCAATCATAAACGGGCAGGTTTGTTTCCAAACATCAAACCATGAATAGGTCTTATGTGCTTCAGATTGTTGAAAACCCTTTTTATAATTCAAGTAAATTCTTTCCTTTGAAAAATTAAGTATTTTAAGCTATTAATATGCAACCCTGATTTGTGAAATCTAGAAGAATAGAAAATTGTAAGAAATTTTGATATGGTGTGATAAAGAATTTTTTTTTGTAGTTAATTATTTAGATTTATGGAAGCCTATAAAATTTTAACCATATTGATATAATATAGAAAGTAATTACTGCATGCTCATCTAAAAAGATATTTTTTATAATAAATATCTAAGCAGAACATCCTTTTTACGTTTAGGCCTAGTTGAATAAACACAGGGGGAAATATTTGAGTTGTTTTTTTCAAATTTAAGACAGAAAGATAGCCAAATGTTTTTCTATGGCATGAAATAACAGTTTAATTTTATGCTGCATTTTAACGGATACACCCGAGAAAGATTGCATTGCAGCTGAAAAAGCCAAAAGGGCACTAAAAAAACGAAGGCAACAAAACCCCTTATTGAGCCAATTGACCTAACATAACCAATTACTACAATCTTGGCTAGAAATAAGAGTAGGTTGTAAAATGTATTTTTGAATTTTATGTGGCTAATAAATATTGGTTTTCGGACTGTAAATCAAGTCTCTCTACCTGTTAATAGTTGGTCCAAGGTACACTACCGGTTGGACCAAGGTACACCGCCGGTGGTGTACCTTGGTCCTAATTACAATTTTCTGTATTTATTTTTGTAATAGTTGAAATAATTTAAATAACATGTTAAAATAAATATATGTTGTACATAACAACATAAAGTATTTAGTAAAAATATTTTTATTCACTTTTTGCAAGTAATTAAGAAACTAAAAATTGAAAAGTCAAAATAGGTCCGAGGTAACCCACCTTCCCCTAATGATAGAAGAAGGAATTAAACAACAGCATTAATGAAGAAGATCAACTGATAAATTGTGAAATGACTTTTTAGGTAGGGAAAGAAAGGACCAAGTTAAAAGAAGATCAAGATGAGCTGAATTGACAATAAAGGTTGTTATTATTGGTCACTTATCACTCCTTTTGGTGTAAATATGCATTATATATATATATCAATAAAAAAAATAGAAATTGATCTTTATAAATATATTTTGACAGTTGAAAGAACCATGCATAAAAAGTCTTTTATAAATATGAAGAAAAATTAAAACATTAAATTTTATCAATGTATGATTTTGAAAACATGCCAAGGCTTGGAGCCGAACATGTCTGAATTTAACAGGATGTTGGGCCACTTTTAGGTTTTCACTTACATATGTCTATACATATGTCACTTACATATGTCTAGAATGATAATGTAGTTAATTTACTAAATACTGATACCTCTTGAAACAGCTAATATGTGTCCATAATATTTTCAAACAGATGCTTCAGCTAAACTGTTTAAGTTTTGTTAACATATTTTATATTGGTTCTCTCCTGTTATCTGATTTCTCATGAATAGTTCTTATTTTTATTTCTCAGCTTTGTTTTTCTAAAAAAGTATCAAGTTTATGTTTAAAATACAAATAATACATTGTACTGATTTGTATTGTAAAAAATTTGTAATCCACATTAACGGATATTGCACTAGCAGTTCAAAAAAAAAAAAAAAAAAAAAAAACGGAATTAAGAATGAAATTTCCTAAAAATGTATTTTTTAGATAAATTTTTTGTTAGACGCATTTCATTCATATTTTACAAAATAAATGTAAAATTTCCTAAAAATGTATTTTTTAGATAAATTTTTTGTTAGACGCATTTCATTCATATTTTACAAAATAAATGTTTTTAAATTGAACTGAGTACAAACATACGTACCCATAAAATTTCTCACTTCTTCAAAGAACTTAAATGTGTTTTAACCCTTTCAGTCCCAATGTCAATTTGGCATCATCATTTTAGAAATTTTTTCTGATCGTCTATAGCCATTTATGATACCAAAAAAAAGCACATCATTCAATTCTTAAAACTTTTTCTATTCGAAAATATTTTTTATTAATCCCAATAGATGTCAGCCCTCTTATTTTTTTTAAAATTGTGATCAGAAACATGATGATGCCAAATGGCAGCACTGTGACTGAAAGGGTTAAGAATGTCTTCTTAAAAGAACACATTAAGACTTAAAATGCTTCAATACCCTCTTTTAATTTGGAACAGCTGTTGAAAAAATATTTAAAAAATTTGTTAATAAAAAACTTTGTAATATTTTCATAACTGGATCACTAAAATTTTCAGAATTCCTCAAACATAAACACCCCTGCATTAGTAATAACTTGAATTAAAGTTAAATAAAAGAGCACTAAATTTAATATTCCCTATAACTTCGAGTAATATTCTTACCAAAACTGCACACAGAATATACCAAACTTCACTCCTCACAATCGTGAAAAACTTCCTCCAATCAAATCTGGCATCTTGATGTAACTTTTCCAAACTATTGATCCCAACTAATCTGGAGTGTGCCGACACCTTGCTATCACAGAAAGCAATGGAAGAATGTAAAGGAAAGAAAACACAGGCTCCGAAAGCACTTCCATAAGTCTTTGAGTTTTTGATTACCCTTTTGTAAATTATAGTTCTGTATTTCCTAAATATAATTTGGGCTTGAGAAAAAATAAATTTGCATCTTTGGGGTTGTGGATATCTTTTTGGGAAGGAGTGTTGGTAGGATCTGAAAATAAAGAATATGAAACATTAATCTAGGGAAAAAAAATGAACACAAATTAAAACAGTGTACAGGGTGTCCGTAAGAAAATGTCCGAGTTCTAATAATGGTACATTACAGGAGTTTATTTTATACTAAATATAACAAATCACACATGAAATTGAAGGAAAATTAACCTAGTTTTTTCTATAAGTGCTTAATGTGTGTTCCTTTAGTGATACAGCACACACATCCAAACGAAAATGCAATTCTTCCCATACTGTCTGCAGCAAGTCCAGAGTAATGGAAGCAACAGCCCG
Source organism: Hylyphantes graminicola (assembly GCA_023701765.1). NCBI lineage: Eukaryota > Metazoa > Arthropoda > Arachnida > Araneae > Linyphiidae > Hylyphantes > Hylyphantes graminicola. The sequence continues at coordinate 16,363,891 of CM043116.1, forward strand.
TGCAATTCTACCTTTGTGTACCTTTGGTACAAGCGCATGCGCTTATCTGAAACTGTTGGAGTTATTCTCTGTTCACAACTTTCAACCACAACTGTCGAACGATTACAGCTCATACCATTACAATTTGAAACTCGGACAATCTTTTACAGACACCCTGTATTCGGATATTTAACAACATTAGTTATAGAAAACCTTTTATAACTGAAATATAAGATTTTTAAATTAACTGCTATACATAAATTAGTGATTCAGTTAGCTTAAGAAACCTTGAACAGAATATGAAGAAGATAATTTTCTTTAAGTTAACTTAACAAGCACCACCCGTTGTTTTATTTAAAGAATAAAGCAAGCTTTGCAACTTAATGATATAATTACTGATCTTAATTTTGCGTTATGTTTCCAAGCAATGGAGATTTGCAAATGTGGTAAACATTCCACTTCATACAAATCTATATTAGAATAGTAAACTTACGTTAAATTTTCAAGCTCGACAAAAAACAGACCAGCCATTATATCATGGCTGTACCCCCCAACACAATACTATATTTATATGAAGAGTACATGGGAAGAACCCCTTTATTTCGTAGAAGGCTTTCCTTAATAGCCTCTTTGGGGATGATAGCAAGAAACTGCCTAAACTGGTGTAAAGAAACCGGTTATTCCCTTTATCTTCTTTTTTTTTTAAGGAAAAACTCTAAAGAAATCAAGCGGTTCTTCCCCTGTGCTCTTCATATAACATTTTACTGACCTATAATTGTACAAAATGTCTTTTACTGATGGATGATGTATACTTCTGGAAAAGATGATATTTCTGACCATAAAAAGCACCATTGCTAAACCTGTAAAAAATTATTTTAACATTACTTTAAAAATGTAAAATAAATGAAAATATTGAGACATTTTATAACCGGGTTTTATTTTATAACCAAGCTAACATTAGGAACTCAAAAGCAAAATTCACAAGGAAAGTTTTATTTACTTACGCTCTAAATTAATTCTAAAAGGAACGGACCCAAAGGAGTCTTTACTCAAAACAATTACGGCATTTTATAGCTTCATTTGGGTTTAATATTGGGTACCTTTTGTCTTTCTGATATTGTGTAGTGTAGTTAACTTTTTTTTCTATTTATTAAGAGAATTAAGACTTGCGATTGTGATTTGGAGGATAAACAGAAAAAGGTGTGTAGAAACTAGACCAGTCAGATTTTCTTATTGGTCAGAATTGGCACGTGACAGCAAAAGAGGATTGCCATATTTAGCTAAAATCACTAATTTGGCAATTGTTAGCAAAAATGATGGTATCAAAAGACTGCTGAATACAACTAAAAATATAAGATAGGTATTATTTTTTCTCTGAAAAAACAAATAAAAAATTATATATACATTCTTTTGTTCTAAAAAAGGAACTAAAACCAAAATTTTCGTTTTTTTTGGCGACTGAAATATCTCGCCAAAAAGTAACCTTTAATGTGACCAATAGAAAAAATTAATTGGTTATGTACTTAGACGTTTTCAAACAAACAATTGTACGTACTAGTTTGGAGCAGATATTTGATTTGGTTTGAATGTTTGCTGGAATGGGGAATATTCATGTGACGCTATGGTTTGTTATCCTACTGCTCTCGAACCACGTGCTAATGTTATCCTATACAGCTCTCGAACCAAGAGCTAATGTTATCCTACTTTTATAACATGTCTTACTGCTTGTTTCCCTACAGCGATTTGGAATTGAAGCTCAGGTGGATATGGCCGTGAATGTCTCCCATTCTTTGGAGGCACGGCACTTTCAAGAAGAGCCGGAGCTGCCATTGGCAGCCATGGCTCAATACAGAGCCCGAATAGAGGGGCAATTGAACCTAATAAGTGCTAGTTAATTTATAATTTGATACTGAGAAAGGAAGCACACATAGGGCAAAGGCGAAAATCAAACCCGCACTCGTTATAGCGCACTGACTGTTAGCGTTATCTCCTGCGATCCAAATCACTCGGCCATCGGGTGCCACATGCCCCCTATTTTGTCCCTGTGTTGGTCCATAGTGCGGTTGGTAGGTTCAGTGTCTACCCTACTATAGAACTCTTTTTTTTTTTTTTTTAACGAGAACGATAAATTAATAAATAAGTGGCTATCGGTAAAGTTTAGTTTGAATTATCGTCGCACTAGAGTTACATGAGGGCTATTATGGGACGGGCTTCGTAATTAGCCACAGACTAGTGACGAGTCGACACCTGAGTAGGCACCCAAGGCAACCGTTAAGATTATTCGTCGGGCATTTTTTGGTTGCACGGGCCGTTTATAGGTCGGCAGTTACTTTGGAGATGCCCTACTGAGATCTAGTCCTCTCTGAATAGTTAGAAGCTCAAAGGATGTTTTAATCTAACAAAATACTTCAACTTAGAATATTTTGAATTATCTCGACTGAATCAAAGTAAGAGTGCTAAATTAATGTATAGTATTTTTAATGGATAATTGAGCATTTAAGACACTTCACTAAAGAATAAACCATGCAGGTGTATAAACATAAGCATTAAATGTTTATTTAAGCTTTATTTAAAGAAAAGATTTAAGGAGTGATAACAGAGTGAAACTTTTCATTTCAACTTTCAAAAAACAAAAAGAGATACACATTTCAAATTCAGTAAACAAGTTCCTAGTTTCTGTCAGACGTCATAATAGGATTTAAGAAAATTGAGAGCTGAAGCAATCGAACTTTTTAGGTTTAAATTTATTTAAATTACTTCATATGTACATAATTATTACTACGTGGGGGAGTATTAGTTGAAAGTCATGCGGTTTTTCACAATTGCGGGTTTTTTTTTTTAAACTCAACTATGGAACTTTTTTTATGTAGAATTGTTTTTTTAAGTATATTTCTCCAAACAATAAATGGCAAAATTGTTTGCACCGTTTAACAATAACTGTTTAGCTAATTTCAGTACAAGAATAAATTTAAAAAAATACATAATGAAAAAATTGTGCATCTTATTTTAAAAGGAACAAACATTTTATTTAAAGCCATATACATAAAAAATAATAATTGTATCTACATGTGTTAAGCATTTTTTCTATAAACAGGCTAAAGACAGCATTAAAAAAACAATCACAAAGCCGAGAGTAGCTTATTTACATAAGTCACATTTTTTTGAAACTACCATGGACAAAATCAAGTTTTTTTTCATTAAAAACTACAAATACATTGTTTTTTCATATAATATTTTTACATTGAAACAGTTTTAGCAATGCTTGCAATAGAATACAATGCACACATTGAAATGTGAGTAAAATTTTGTATATGTACATCTTGTAGCATAATATTCTCCAATATAAAATAAATAGTGCATTTCAAAATGTATTTTAAATAAATTACAGTGTACTATTCAATTTTGGTGTAATTTGGCATTATTCGAAATATAATCAATTAGAAGTTAAATAAGTATAGAATATATAGGGTTTCAGTAATAGTTAGAATACATTATGATTTTAACCATAACTTAGATTGATTCAGGAAACATACTTCAGAGATGCTTCATAGTAGAATAGTTCAATATAGTTACTCAGTTACAGTTTTTAACACAATAATTTCTTAATCCAAGTAAGTAAAATATCATTAGTGATATTAATTACATTTTAATTCTTAAAAAGTCGTGAAATGTGTAATATTTTGAAGAAATCTATGTACAGTACTAAACTTAATTTTTTTTAAAAAACTCAAATAAAAATCAAGTCCCAAAATATTTTATAAAAATGCACATTTTTTTTGTTTAAGAAAATCTTTAAGTATTAATTTCAATTTTTAAATTGTAGTTATAATAAATAATTGCTTAATATTATAACAGGATCTTATACCTGGAAATAGTCTAAACTGAAATTCTTTAAAAAAAAATGGTCCAAAATATTTTAAAGAAGCATACATTTAGGTTTTTTTTCACTATAGTTAAACTCGTAGTTTCCTTGCGCAGAAGCCACAACCATGGGCGGAGCTATAAATAGCGCAGAGCAATCAGATGAAGAGAAAATTTCAGCCATTTTATTTTGTCTTCATCCGATTGTTCCAAGCATTTTATAGCTCCGCTCATGGTCATGGATTCTGTCAAGGAAACTATGAGTGTTATAATAAATGTTTTTTAAGCAATTCATGGCATTTTGTAGAAGAGGGAGATAATTCAAAGTTCACTTTAATTGAAGATATTTTAAAACTAAATTTTATTTAATTAAATTAAATCCAAATCACATTCAAATACTACACTCCTATCAATCGTTACATTTTATGCAAGACATTATATTTTAAAAATGAAAAGTGCAAAATTCCTCTATCAAAATATAAAATAAGTCCAGCACGACTGCATACATTTATTTACATATAAGCAGCCATGTATGCCTTTTTAATTATTTACAATGCACAGTCACAGTACAAGGTAGCTCAAAAACACATAACATACTTCAAAACTTTATATAGATTTAGTTTTTCAGCTTGAAGGAAATATCGGGGTTCCTTTTGCAGCAAGAAAAAATATCGCTTGTTCACGATTTAAGAATGCATTTTGAATGTTGTGGTGAGTACTTTTGAATTGAATTTAAATTTAATTCAAAACAATTATTTTGCATTTCTAGTTGAATTGGCTATTGACTTTTATGTAAAATAAGTTAAACATCAATGAAAATTGTTGTGTGCCTGCCAAGTGTTTGGATAATTCTGATTGCAAATAATAAATTGTATTCATTTTTAAAAATAATTAATTGTATAAGTTTGTTCCACAACTGTGGCATCTGTTTTGACTGTTTTAAGAATTTTGTAATAAATATGGAAGAAGGTTTAAAGTAATCGTTTTAGCTTGTTCTTTTCATTAAAATAATATATAATATTTTGTAAATTTTATCCTTGGCGCGAGATAATATTAGATAAAGTCTATTTTCATTAGCGTGTTTAAAGAGCGACTTAGTATAAGTGTGAGAATAGAATTTACAGGTGTCCATATATGAAGAAAGTAGGAAGCTGGGTTGATTAAGTTTTCGAAATTTAGAAGACTTCATCAAAAATGTTACAACAAATAACACATAACTTCAAATGTGTAAAAAAATATACTACAAAGAATTAAGCAGTTATGGTAAAAAAGCTCAAAAATGAAATCCCCCCACTGTTGCTTAAAAAAAAAAAACTAAACATGAAGCCTCAACTCATAAAAAACAGCACAAATCTATGGTTGGTATTTAAAATTTTGCAGCATGTAAAGCATTTTTGAGCTACCCTTATTTGAATGGCTAAATGTAAAAAAAGGTAATTTCCACAGGGACATTCTCCTACAAGCTTCTTTCCTTTTCTAACATCAAAGAAAAAAAGCTTGAAGGGAAATGTTCCTGTTTACACAACCCCTCTTCAATTTCAGCAATTCATTTACAGGTACAATATACATAAGAATCACTTGGCCCACATTGCACACCATGCTTTCCGAGAGGGCAGTTCACAATCAAGGGAAAGACCAGTCAACACTAGCTCATAACATGGGTTGTTGGTTCATGGATACTGGAGGGGGCATTGCGGTTGGGGCGAATTCTCCGTAGAACATTCCGCCGGTATCTCTTGGAACTGGATAATGACCACTGGTCACCACTGGAACGTTGTTGAGAGGAATACTAGAAGGAAATTTTGGAATTAGAGAGAAGTTGTTAAGGTAGGGCTATTAGTGTGAAACATTGATTGCAAATACTGAAATGCACAACTCTGTAGTTGAATCAAATCTGACAAAATTGAAATTGGGTTCATAACGCTTAATATCACACATTATTTTGCAAAAGAATTAACCCTAACTGTCAGTGTCATAAACTTCAATCTGTCGACAGTATTAAATATTTGGGTTTACATATTAATTAAAATTTGAAATAGAAAACTCATATCAATGACTTGGGGAATAAACTGTGTTTTATATTAGTTAAACTGTATCTCATCAAAGGCAAAGTACATATAATTTTTTTAAAAACTCTATATTATGCATTGTTTTACTTTTTGATAAATTATGGTAACATTATTTGGGGTGTTGAATACAGATCCAATTTACAACCAATTATTTCAATACAAAATAAATGTTTTAAATTCAAAATAAATGTTAATGGTACAGAAATTTATTTCCCCTGGGCATGTCTTATTTTTTGTTAGTTTGTGATTTTTGTTTTTGTAATAATAAAGATTATAATAGGATAATTAGCTTTATACATGCAATTGTGTTGCGTTGCAGGGCCATGTCATAATGGCAGGAGGTATTTATTGGAGATAAGCTTCCTAATTTTAACACTAGTCAAGTGACTACGTTGACAGAAATCCAGCACCTACTAAGAGTTTTCCTACCTTTTTATACAGCACATACTACTTAACTTTAAGAAAATTATTTTTCTTTTACAGGACCATGTTTAAAAAAATGCACATTGAGTAAAATAAAAGCACTTTTAGAGTCTTAAAAATATCATTCAGAAATTAGATAGGAAGGAGGAGTATGCAATTTACATTTATGATATGTTTAGTTAAGGAATAACTAATTACCTGGCATATGAGCTAGGATTTGTTGCATAAGGAACCTGATTTTGAGCTGCATTTTGGATCATATGGGACTGCTGGTTTGTTGGTAAAGATCCTAAGGAGAGGAAGAAATTAAAATAAATCAATTTGGACAATCATGACTGTTTGATAATGAACTTGAAATAAATAAAATCTTAGGTCAAAACATAACTTCATAAAAAGTTTATCAGCATATATTTTTTTAAATACAATTGAAATTGGTGTAAAATGATGTTTTAAGCTGCAGTAATTATCTAAAATTATGTTGCTTCCTTACAAGATAATTCAGGATTTACTTAAATCTTAAACTATTGAGTAATTGATCAAAATGTAGGGAAATATTTTAAACAGCAGGGACAAAACTGAACATTTAATTATCTAAATATTTCATTTAAAAAAAAATATTTCAGATAATTTTTTTTATTGTATCAGGTATTGCAATGCATTTTTAAAAAATAATAATAATAAAAGTATGACATTTTTGTTCACTAACATCTAATTTTTAAAAGTTATACATCTCATGAAAAAAAAATCAAACCTAGTGGGGGAGCTTGAAAATGTTCGTTGGTAACAGGTGCAGTCATAGGCTGATAGTTTTCAGGAGGGTGGTAGTTGTGAATATTGCCTTCAGCATACATCTAGTGGTAGTCACAAAAAAATATATTTTAGTTTTATTATTTAACATTTAAATAAATATTAATATACCATAAGTAAAATACAACTAATATATCACATGCACAAATCTATAATGTTTTAATATTTAGATTTTTCATAAATATTTCTCGGCTAACGTCTTGCAGATCCGTCAAACTAATCCTACTGTCTAAAGGAGTTTAATCTGTTCTGTGAGAAATTGCAAACACACAATACTTTTAACTTTCTGGTACACTTCTCATAACAACTGGAAGTAAATTCACCTCTTGTTTAGACTTCAATATGTGAGGCATGTTGTTGGACAGAGCTTTAGCCTCATTCCTTTAAATACTTCATAAATGATTAAGTTAGGTGGAGGAAATGATGGTAAAATCAAGCATTTTTAAAAAAATATTTATTGAAAACCTACTTTTTAACTAATTTTTACGAAACTTTACTGTGTCTAATATACATTTCAATTGCTTAGATTTCAAATATATTAGATATTTTTTCATTATAATGTTAATTAAAAAACCCAATAAAACCCCCCAAAAAAGCATGTGGGCTTAAAAAAAACCCATGGTTTTTGCAAACCCTGCTTTTGAGAGACCAAAGTGAACCGGAAATTCCACAAATTTTACTCCCAAAAAATATCCACAGATTTTAATGTTTTCAGACTTCTTTCTTATTCTTTAAAGAACTTAGATTTATTTGTAAAGGTCTAATAAAATAAAATCTTACATGCTGTCCTGGTCTAGGGGCCACAGGGTAACCCCCCTGTGGATATCCCCCATAAGGCGGAAGGGACTCTTTCATGAGAGTTTCGTACGTGTTTAAGCTTTCCACTAGGAGGTGATTGGCGCCGGTCAATGCAGTCAAAGAACGATCCACCTTCTCCAGTTCATTGTTAATTAGTGTGGTCATTGCAAAGCAGTTTTCTGGAATGGGAAGAAATTATGAGGTTAAGGTTGTTTGAATTAGTATCACACAAGAGATACTGTGCATGTTGTATTATTCTTCGGTAATGGTATTACAATGTAATGTTACGAAATGAGAAGAAAAGGTATCACTATGGCATGGTTGAAATAAAAGTAACAATAAATTAATAAATAAAGCAACACTAATCAATACTGGTGATGGGTTGCATTATTTTGAGCCACATCCAAGTGATATTTGGAATATGCTGTTCAGTTTTGATCTCCCTTCCTCAGAAAAGATATAGAGTTACTTGAAAAAGTTCAGCATAGGGCTACAAAAATGATTAAAGAGTCCAACTGGTATTGATTATGATAACAGATTAATATCTTTAAACATGTATTCTCTGGAAAATAGAAGAGGGTTATTTAATGCAGTTATTCAAGTTCATAAAACAGGGAGACATGGAGGGCTTAGGTTTTACCTTAAATAGCCGGACTAGAGGACATGATCCGAAATGGAATAAATCGTGCTTTATAAGGGAGGCAAGAAAGCATTATTTTTACAATAGAGTTGTCACTGAATGGCCTGTTGTTGGTCAACAATTTTTGTATTTGTGATGAAGGGACATACAACATCAACAAGATAAATTTACAAGGGATTTTTGTGCTATAACTTAGTCTACTACTTAACTTTTTAACTGTTAGTTTATACAATGACAAAGACCATTTGAAATCAAGGCCTACTAAAAATTCCAATACAGTAGAAGTACTTTATTTTTATGAAGACATAAAAGGTTCTTTAACCATTAAATTTGTAATATAATTTATTTTAACAAGATATTTAAAGTAGAAAATTTAACTAAATTAGTTAACATATAAAAAAAACAACAACATTTACAACTGTTATAATTTCAATCAACCTATCCTGTGCATTCGAAACGACCTAATATTATTTAGACATAGTCATAATTATCATCTTCAATATTTTACAAAAATGTCATATTAGTTCTTGAATCATTAAAAATGACCCTAAAAACAAAGTGAGAGTTTAACAACAAGTAACCAGGCTTTTTAATAACATACCTTCAAGGGAAAGGAGTTCATCAGAATCTGGCCTCTCCCCACTAGGGTCAGCTTCGTGCAGCAAGAACAGCATTTTATCGATGGATTCCTGAAAGTGTAAACAAAGAAATTAAGTCAGTGTTGATTTGGTAAAAACTTGAGGAATGGTCTGTGTAAATATTAAGCTTAGAAGAACAAAGAAATACAACTGAATTACTAACAGATATTAGATATATACATATTAGAAGCATATATACAACTGAAATACTAATGTATTAAATTTTTTTATGTTAAGTTGAAACATTCAATTATCCCAAGTACATAAAAATGTTTAATATTGTTTTAAACTTAATACAGTTAATCTTTACTCCAATAACCTTAACTGGATAACGCTATTAATTTCCAATTCTTCTGAATATTTATACATCCAATTGAAATAGATAATAAAAATTTGCTGTCAAATTGAACTGCAATTTTAAAAATAATTGTTGCAAAAGCAATGTTTTTCGCCCCATTTTGTTTTAAACACAACAAAGTAAATCCTAACTAGAAAATGATGATAATTTCAAACTACTCTGACTATTTATAAGTTCATTACGTTAAAAAATTTTTCTTTATAACCATTAGGCATAAAACAATCCGAGACAGATATTTTATCAACGATATGTAGCCATTAATTATAGAAAATTAGAAATAAAATAGATGTTAGGAAATATCTTCAAAGTTTTCTATTAAACATTATTCATTATGTAACTGTAAATTTAGCATTTCAAACCAATCATGTTAGCATTTTTTATTCATACCTCATCCAAAACGACTTCCCTGACAGGTTGTGTTTCAAGGACTTTCACATCTTCATTAAACTTGACCTTCTTTTCAGAAGATTTCTTCGCTAAAAGAAATTTAAATTATCAGTGACATGATTATATTTCATTTCCAAACTAAACAAATGATAACTCAGTTCATTTTGTTAATGCTTATGAAAGGCATTATTAAGAAAATCAATGTCCAAACATAATAGAGTAGTAACCCAGGGTGGTTACAAAATTTTAGAAAAAAGTTATCTGATATTTCCGATTTCCCGGATACTTTCACAAAAATTTCACTGTTTTACAATTAAATAGAAAACATACAATATACACAATTTAATCCAGATATCAAGCGAATTTAGACTTTCCTGATTATGGGTTAGCCTACCTAACTTTTCTACATTTCCGAAGATCTGAACAAGTTTAGAGGAATCATGTGATCAGAAAATCATTTTATAACATGATTATGATTTTGTGAGAGAGAGAGATCCTTCCTCCAAGATTAGTTCTTCAGGCAAATCGAATCAAGAATTTTTTTTAATCAAGTGCTCGTTAGTAGTGATCACAAGAATCTAAACCTGCTGTTTCAAAAATCCAAAATAGAAAAAATTCCCTGATATTTTGCCAAATTCCATGAGAATTCCCTGATATTTTGCAAAAATTTGAAGAATTCCACGAGAATTCCCTGATGTTTCCAGAATTAAAAAGTTCCCTGATTTCCAGGTTCTGTTACCACCCTGTAATCGTATTGACAAATACTTCTGAGTATTAAAAACTGACACCTCCAAATTGACTAGGAGAATATTAGTTTAGATTCAAAACATTACAACAACCCCATGCAAAACAAATCTATCACTCAGAAGAAAACTGTCATGTGGCTGAATGAAACCACCAATAATTAAGGATTTATGGTCAGTAATCCATTAAAAACCAGTCTAATTCATGCCCCCTATACCCAACAGGTGTTTGTATATTTTAAAATACTGAATGCAAGTTTGACAGGTTAGAGAGTGTGAGCATTGGAAACAAACTCTAAAATATAAGTTGGACATTGTCAGTGTTTCCGACATAACTTCACTACACTCTGTGCCAACATAACTTGGGTAAAAACAAAGAGTAAAAAGGAAGAGGGAAAAGCACAGTTGGTCCCTCAGTTGGAAACTCTTGTAAGGTAATATTTACATACAAAGTGATCCAAATACAATTTAACAAAAATACACTTTTCTTTCTGATAAAATTGCCAAATTTTCTCAAATAACATTCAAATCTGTTACACCTTAAACGAAATTAATGTTTCAAACATGTTTTCTGGATGGATTCACAAATAGTTCATGGAACTCTTTACATGCTCGTAAGGATCTTCTCCATAGCATATTTCTATTTACCCAACTTACAATGGCAAGGAGTGTACCAACAGATGGCCATAAATATAATCATCCTTTACTCAATCTCAACAAAAGTCGAGAATCTGACCTTTGCAGTACACTCATTAAAAAAAATAGGTATTATAGATAAATACAAACAAGGCACCAACTTACCAGCTTCCAGTTCAACAGCCTCCCAATCCGACGTCACAAAATTTGCAGGGAACAGTCCCTCCCCCCTGCTTCCTTCCCCCTTCCACCAGTTGACATCACTCGAGTCAACAACGTAGATGATGTCACCAGCCTTAAACGATAGCTCGTTTTCTTCGGCTGCCTCAAAATCATAAAGAGCCCGCACTTTTCGCATTTCCTTGCTCGCTGTTTTCTGAGGTAGAGTGACTGAGCCGGAGACAGAGGGGTAGAGGGCTTGGCTTTTAGGGGAGGCTGTGTCTTTGAGGGATAGTTCGATTGCTGGAAGTAAAGAGTTGAGTTGATTATCATCAATCATCGTGATAGAGGTACACAAAGGCAATTGGCAAAGGGCTTTGTAATTTAGAACCACAGTTGAGTAACAACCCATTACACTTGAATAGACACCCAACGCAATTTTTGAAAGAAATTAACATCAGGCCTTTGAAGCATATTTAATGTTCACTCCCTCAAAGCATTGTATTATTTGTCAGACATTATCCTGTATTCAGGGATTTGTAATTGTGAGATCGTCTGAAAATATTTATTTATTTCTAGCACGAACAATTAAAATATATTTTGTATCGTTTGGCGAAAACGGTTGCCATGGAGACTATGTGTTTTTTTTCTGAAGAATTGACATTCCATGAAAGAATTTTGTGTGAGAAGCTGCTTTTTATTTACTTTAAAAAATATTTTATGCTTGGTGAACCTGTGGTTCAAGTGTTAAAATTAGTAAAATTAGTTTATAAAGCGACGATGTATAAGTAGGCAGTAATAAAAGTTATTTTTGTTAAGTGAGGACTGAAATTCTATTGAGAACTCTTCACATCTGGCGTCCGTGACAGGACCTGGTAAGCAGAATTCAAAATGTTTCAAGCAGTTAAAGGCTTTAAAAAAGAAGATTTATTGTACTTGTGCCAAGAGATTATCGGGTCCTTACCATCTAAAACTACTATTTCCGCACTGAAAGAAGAAATTTTGAACAGTGATGAATACAAAGCTGATCCGAATTTTATTAGTTCTGTGTTCGAAACAACTGTTGCTGAAAGACAGCAAAGAGTAGAAGAGAAAAGGCGCAAAGACGAAGAAGATAGAAGGCTTCAAGACGAAGAACGTCAAAGGCAAGATGTAGAACGTCAAAGGCAACATGAATTAGAATTGGCCAGAATAAATGCCCGAAGAGCGTTGGATGCTCCCGAGGAAACTGCAGAGTTAACAGGTAACGTCAAAAAGAAATTCAATTTGCCTAAATTAGAATTAAGACAATTTTCTGGAGATTTAAAGGACTGGCTGCCGTTTTGGAGTCAATTCGAGCATGTACATAATGATGTAGATATTGCGCCAGAAAATAAGTTTCAATACTTGATACAGTGTACTGTTAGTAAGTCGCGAGCTCGGGAGGTGGTTGAAAGTTTTCCGCCGACCGGCGCCAATTACGAAAAAGCAATCGAATCTTTAAAATCTCGTTACGGTCAAAATGATTTACTAATTGAATTTTATGTTCGCGAACTGTTAAATCTGGTCATCCAAAATGCTGCGCGAAGTTCTCCCATAAATCTATGCGCACTATACGATAATTTGGAGTCTCAGATTCGTGCACTAGAGACTCTTGGCGTAACAACGGACAAAAGCGCTGCTCTTCTTCACCCGTTAGTTGAGTCATGTTTGCCCGAAGATATACTTAGAGCATGGCAAAGACAAAGAGGTCCAGATTTCAACCACAATGGTGATCCACAAGAAAGGCTTAATGGTTTGCTAAAATTCCTAAAATCTGAAGTGGAATCCGAGGAAAGGATTTGTTTAGCGATGCAAGGTTTTGGCTTGAACCAGAAGAAAGAAAACAATTGCTTCAAAGGTAAAAAATTTGATCAGAGGGTAAAAAAGAATAACGCCAACAGCTTCCGGACTTTTCACGACTTCTCATACTCAGGAAACGAAAAAGATGTGTGTTTTCTGTGATAAAGCTCATTCGAGTGCAGACTGTTTTTCCGCACAAAAGATGAGTTTATCGGAAAAACAAAGAATTCTAAGGGAAAAGAATTGTTGTTTTGCCTGCCTGGCACCTGGTCACCCTGTCCGAAGATGTCGAGCATTTCTGAGGTGTTGTATTTGTGGGAAAAAACATGTACCCTTGATGTGTGAAACAAATGAAGCAAGAAAAATTGAAGAAAAGAAGACAGACGAAAATGAAGTCGTTGACGAAGTTAACATGGCAAACATAAGTACCGGTCCTAGAGTGTTCTTACAAACTCTGAAATGCAAGCTTATTTCAGATAAAAAGGAAGTTGTTGTGCGAATAGTTCTGGACACCGGCTCTCAAAATTCTTATATTGTGAAAAATCTCGCCGAAGACATGGGATACACACCAGTGAAGAAAGAGACTCTGATACACTCTCTCTTTGGCGGAGTTAAAACCGGAGAATTTGCTCATACAGGCTACAGAATCAGGTTGAGAAATATGAAGAACAACTTCACGTGCAACTTTGAAGCATTAGATCAAGCTACAATCTGCAATGATATCTCACCTGTGAATTCGGGTCCATGGATAAAAGAGCTTCAGAATATGGATATATCTTTAAGTGATGTAGGAGAAAAGCCACAACCCGTACAAGTTCTTATAGGGGCTGACATTTTTGGAAAGATTTTGACCGGCCAACGAAGAGTCTTGTCAAGCGGATTGGTAGCCATTGAGACTTTACTTGGTTGGACTCTCTTAGGAAAAGTTCCTGAAAATGAAGCAACCTCAAGCAATGCTATGCTGGTGACATCACTTTTCGTCAAGGAGTTTGACATTTCAGACTATTGGAAACTCGATTCCATTGGGATCCAGGATCCTATTGAAAAGCTTTCTAAGAGAGAGCAAGAAGATTTGACTAAAGAACAATTCCTTCAAACTGTTAGGTACAATGAAGATAATCGTTATGAAGTTCACTTGCCTTGGTTGGATAACAGTGTGCCATTAGCTGACAATCTTGAACAGGCTAAGAGAAGATTAGAAACTACGACCAAAAAGCTGTTTCAAGAAAATTTATATGACAGCTATGAGCAAATATTTTCCGATTGGCTTCAAAATGGGATTATCGAAGAAGTACCAGTTGAAGAAATGTCTTTGTCTGCTAATTATCTACCGCATAGACCTGTCATCAAGGCTAGTAAGACTACTCCTATACGACCGGTTTTTGATGCCTCTGCTCGAGTCAAGGGATATCCTTCACTAAATGACTCTTTACATAGTGGTCCGAACTTGATTGAGCTCATACCTGATATTTTATTACGGTTTAGAAAGAAAAAGATTGGTGTGATTGCAGATATAAAGAAGGCTTTTCTGCAAATCAGTCTTAGTAGAGAAGACAGAGATTACTTGAGATTTCTATGGTGGACTGATAAATCTTGTGAAAATTATAAGTTTTTCCGCCATGCCAGAGTAGTTTTTGGTGTCCGCAGCAGTCCGTTCCTATTAGGAGCTGTATTGAAGTATCACATTGAACAGAATGTCGCCGTTGACCCTTTCGTTACTCAGTGTCTTTTGAAGAGCTTTATGTGGATAATCTTGTAACTAGCGTCCATAATGAAGCAGAGCTGAAGCGATTGATAAATGTTTCTAATGATCTACTGAAGACAGGTGGTTTCATACTAAGAGATTGGGAGTATTCAACTGCAGAAACCGGAGCCTCTAATAAAACGGAATTGTTAGGTCTTCAATGGGATAAAACTGAAGACAGTTTATCGCTGAGCGTCAGCTGGTTGGAAAAAGTAAATGTTGATAACGTCACTAAACGTACTATGTTGTCGGTAGCTCACAAAGTGTTCGACCCATTCGGATTCGCTTCTCCAGTAATGCTCTGCCCCAAGCTCATGCTTCAAAAAGCCTGGAAATTATCCTTAGGATGGGACGACGAAATAACCGGAACCCTTCGAGAAGAATTTATACTTTGGTTTGAAGATCTTAAAGAATTGGAGAAAGTTATCATTCCCCGCTGGATAAACGTTACTTCGGAAGATCTCGGAAGCTTCTCCATTCATACCTTTTGCGACGCAAGCAAGGACGCTTATGCCGCCGTAGTTTATCTTGTACAAGAAGATTGCAAAAAAGTGCATTTTTTAACCTCGAGATCCCGTATATCCCCTTCAAAAGTCGCAACAATACCTAGATTGGAGCTTCTTGCGGCACTGATTGGAGCAAGGTTAACGAAATCTGTGTTAGATGCCTTTGGCTGGACCGACGTTAAATGTTTCTATTGGAGTGATTCTACAACTGTTCTTACCTGGATCACGAAGCAAGAAAATTGGTCAATTTTCGTGAATAATCGGGTTTAGGAGATTCGTAGGATCACTGTAGCTTCTTCATGGCGTCATATATCTGGAGTTGAAAACCCTGCAGACTTGCCCTCCCGAGGATGTAAAGCAAGTGCTTTAGTGAAAAGTAGATGGTGGGAGGGGCCAAGATGGTTAGGCTCTTATGAAGACAAAGAAGCGCACATTGATTTTGAGCTTGATGAAGAGGAAATACTAAAGGAAAAGAAGAAAAGCTCTGTTCCGGCCTTGGTTTCCATTAAGCAGAATTCGTCTACCGGATGGTTTTATGAGCGTTTCTCGAAATACCAATCGATTGTAAAATTAGTGGGTTGGATTTTGAGATTTGTTACAAACTGTCAACGCAATGTTCAGCACAGGAAGAAAGGATCTCTGGACACCGAAGAATATAGAGAAGCTGAGAAAAAAGTGATAAAGTTGATCCAAGCAGAATCTCTTGTTAACGAACATGACGAAAAGCTCAAAACGCTGAGTGCGTATAAGGATGTTGACGGCATAATACGGCTGAAAACGAAAATTGTTCTGATGGAAGATACAGAGGAATTTAGAGAACCAGCTATTCTCCCATCCAATCACGAAGTTGTCAAGAGGTTAATACTTTCCCATCACAACGAAAATAGTCATGCCGGAAATCAAATACTTCTGAATATCTTGAGAGAGCATTTTTGGATATTGAATGGAAGAAAAACAGTGAGATCAGCTCTCTCAGGATGTATTCCGTGCAAAAGATTTTCCTCTAAAGCTTGTGAAGCTGTATCTGCTCCTTTGCACGAGGATCGAGTACGTCAAGCCAATGCGTTCGAGATTTGTGGAACCGATTTAGCGGGCCCTCTATTTCTGAAGGACGGAAAGAAGGCTTGGGTGTGTATCTTAACGTGCGCCGTGTATAGAGCAGTTCACTTAGAGCTTGTGACATCACTTTCAACCGAAAGCTTTATGTTAGCTCTAAGAAGATTTATAGCCCGGAGAGGCAGGTGTGAAACAATATATTGTGATAATGGAACTAATTTTGTCGGGGCTTCCAACTTGCTTAAAAATTTAGATTGGAACCGCATCTGCAGTGATAATGTTCTTCATCCAATCAAATGGAAGTTTAATCCCTCTTCTTCACCCTGGTGGGGAGGATGGTGGGAGCGGCTCATCAGTGTGCTTAAAGGTCTTTTGCGAAGAATACTAGGAAGAACAAGTCTAACACATGAAGAATTAATAACTGTTCTTTGTGATTGCGAATCTGTAATAAACTCTCGCCCCTTAACCTACATAGACGAATGTGACTCAGAACTTATCCCTCTTACACCTGCCATGTTTCTTCAGGATATCAAGCTATCGGGGGTTCCTGACTGTGATACTGCTGATCATAAAAGTCTCAACAAGCGCGTCAAGTACAGAGTAGCTTTGCAGGAAAACCTTCGAAAAAGGTATCGGTCTGAATATCTTGGATCATTGATACGCAGGTGTGGAAAAAGTAAAACCTCGAAGATAAATGTGGGGGACATTGTGCTCATAAAAAGTGACAACACCAATCGCATCGACTGGCCTTTGGGAAAAGTAACAGAAGTTCTACCTGGAAAAGATGGAGTTTGTCGGCTCTTCAAACTCAAAACGTCGCGTGGAGAGATTCTTCGTCCCATTCAGCGCGTCTTCAGTTTGGAAATTTCTTCGAGCGATTCATCATTTCCACTGGATGAAGAAGCGTTACGTACGAAAATAGTCTCTACCAAGAAAGCTGATCTGAAGTGCTCCAGCAAGGACAAGAAAAGTTGGACTGTAAAAATCCCTAAGAGACTAGATCTTTAGTGTGAAGTTGAGTCGTGGAGCTTCCACAACTCAAGGTGGGAGGATGTGAGATCGTCTGAAAATATTTATTTATTTCTAGCACGAACAATTAAAATATATTTTATATCGTTTGGCGAAAACGGTTGCCATGGAGACTATGTGTTTTTTTTTCCGAAGAATTGACATTCCATGAAAGAATTTTGTGTGAGAAGCTGCTTTTTATTTACTTTAAAAAATATTTTATGCTTGGTGAACCTGTGGTTCAAGTGTTAAAATTAGTAAAATTAGTTTATAAAGCGACGATGTATAAGTAGGCAGTAATAAAAGTTATTTTTGTTAAGTGAGGACTGAAATTCTATTGAGAACTCTTCACAGTAATGTTACACACATTTTAAGTTACACTCAAAATATTCTGTTCCAATGTTTGTCGAGACCAGAATCTACTGTATAATTGCTTAATGACAATTACTGTATAATATCTAATTTAAATTTAATTTTAGAATAAACAGAACAAAAAAAAAACATAATCAACTGTCTTAAATTACACATCTTTCGGCAATATCTAAAAAGTACAAAAATCTATGAGTTTTTAACGTTTTAAAAAAGCAACATATTCAAAAAAGTGAATAAAAAATTTAAAAGATCAACAAAAGCATGAATGCTTTTTGGTGAACATTCTGACTTGTGAAAAAACGCTAACATGCTGACTAGCTGGCATATTAACATTTTGTTGTTTTAATCTATCAATTTTTTATTCACTGAAGACGGGACATTGTTTAAGTCCCAAAACCGCTTTTTGCTTTTCATGACTTTCAAATTTTAATTAGCGTCAGTGAATATGTTGCTTTTTTAAACTTGTACTACCTTTAGCCAAATCTTCCTCTTCTTTCTCAATGGTACTAGTATCTTTTCTTTGCATGCTTTTGGTTTTGATTACTTGGGAACTGGCCTATAAAAACACCACAATATTATCATTTTGTTTTAGCAAAAGTTAATGATGAACTTGCAAAATTAAAATGGTATGCACATTTACCTCTGGTGATAGTTCACTTTTCATACTGTTGTAAAGGGATGGTATTAGACTAGAAGAAAAACAAAAGCCACAATTATTTCAATATTCTATATTTTCAAAAGTTGTTTGAAAAAAATATGGATTGTTTAAAGTCTATATGTCTTGTGATATCTAACAAGTAAAGAGACCCATGGACTTTTAAATTAAAAAAAATCATTCTATGGAAAACTACTGTTGAAGAAGCTGTGCTTTTTTTTATGTTAAGATATTTGGGAACCTGTGGTTTAATTTTTTTTTCCAAAGTGCAAAATGAAGTAATATATGTCAGGAAATGAAGGTTGTATTATTTATAATGTGAAAATTGAGCCAATTAAGTAAGAAAATTCTATAGTGTACAAATTTTTTTGTTATCTTAGTTGTTTAAAGTTCCATATCAATAAAATTATCACAGATATTTACCTTCTAGTTAAGGACAAATCATCTAATAGGGTCAATTATAGTTAAAATTTTAATTAATAAGAGAAGATTTTAGTGTTGCCAAACAATGAAGGAAAAATAAATAAATCTTTAAAAAAAACTTTACTCAAGCCAATTTCAAAATAAGGCAGCAGCAATAAATGTTTTTGAATTTGTGTAAGTACAGTTACGAAAACTTAATAATTACTTTAAGTCATACAAGAAAAATCTTACCTTAATTCAGGATCAGACTTAAAATCTTCTTCTGTCCACTTTTTCAATAATCCTTTGAGTTTTTCAACTACCTTGGGATGCCCCTAGAATAAAAAAAAATAAAGGCATTCAAATAACACATCTTTTCATGATTTTATAATGTTCATGGACCATTTTCTGTTGAAAATCTTTTTTAAAAAAATTCATATTTCGTGAATATTTTGTTGTGTTGTAGCAGGTATGGATACATAACACACCAATCCAGAATTACTGATAGGTAGCTTACAGTTTTTCTCAATACCGAACTTTTTTTTTATTTTAATGCTCAATTTTCAAGCTTCTCAAAAATGCTGACACCAAAGAGTGATTGAAAGAAAGGTGCTTATTTTTTAAACAAAATATTAAGTATTTTAATACATTTATTAATATTAAGCCTTTATCATTAAAAGTTTCTTTATTACCTTTTGTAGTAACTTCTTGATTTCACTCTCAAAATCTCTCGAGCAAACTTCTAGATGAAACTTTTTACCACAGTTTTTTACACAGGCATCAAGCAGCTGCAGAAGACAAAATACAAAAAATAAACATATACTTAATTTGTAAGATGGAAAGACTGGGAAACATTATCAGGGAAACTTAACATTGGAAGGGAAACAAGGACAGGGTCCCACTTAAAACTTTCATGCCACAATTTAGGGGTTTTGTAGGATTGTTTATAGGTTCCACGCCAATTTAATGTTTATTACTTAGGTATTAACACTTCCACAGTAGAAATTGAGCCTAATTGCCTTGTTATTTGCTGATTTTTTACGCTATTGTTAAATGCTATGAAAATTCAATAGTCTTCGTCGAGTTTCATCAGAATTTATATGGTGACAGCATTATAGATGAAAGAAAATAGAGACTCTTTGAATCTTTTTTTAACCTACTGCGATCCATTTCCTACCGAAATAACATTCCTTACTTTGAATTCAAATATAGGGTTTTGATTTTAAATAAGGTGTTTTATTTTATGGTTTGTCTAAAAAATTGTAGGTGTGTAGATTGACAGCATTTAAAAACCCTCAAATCTGTAGCTGCAGTGGCATTAATACGCATGTACCAATTTGTTTTATAGGGCCATACATGTATAATAAGATTTTCAGGCAGGATTTACGACTTCCTTTAGTTGCATTTAAGATATTTTTTTAAAGGGATGTAGGAACCCTGAAGCACAGGGAAAGTTCCATTTCCCCTTAACTATCGGATAATTTTCACGAAAATAATAAAATTGCCGATTTTTTTTATCCCTAAAAATTATACTAAAATTTATGTATGAACAATATGTAAATCTATATTTTTTCATTTGTTTTTAACTTGAATATTAAAAAACAATCTAGGAAAAAGCCAACAACTTTACCCTGTCATTTCACAAGAACGATAAGGAAGGGGTGAGAGGAATCAATTAAAAGCACAGTCAATTCTAACTTACAGTCAAAGAATGCATGGCATGGTGCGGGACATTTGAACTTAGCCTCTTCATGATTGAACGAAGGCAGTCTTTTGGACCAGTGGACGAAGCATCGACTTTGTCGCAAATCTCTAGAATCGTGGCCCAGTCTTCCGAAGTGTTCATTTCGCTTGTGGCCTTTTCTGAAGTTAAAATTCAATTAATTAAAAATTAATTCACATTAAGTTAAATTAATTACATAAATTTACACTTAATTTTTTTTATGTTACGAGTTTTTAAATTTGAGAATTTTATTAACTCTGTGAGGGATAAGAAAATTGACTGTAAACTTGTTTTCACATTAGTTTTTAAAAATTACATATTTAACTAAAAATTAATTTCTTTAAATTTTTAAATATTTTTATTTCTGTAGCAGATGATTATAAGTAACTCCTCTATACTGTTAAATTATAAAATTTATGTGTGTAGCTGGAAAACCTTTTTTTGAATGTTTTATATATATTTTTTCTTTAATCTAAGAGTTGAGGCAATTCTTAAATTAATATTTTGGTTTGTATTGGGAAACAAATTTTTAAATACGTTTAGTTTACATCCTAATTGCAATTCATTTATTAACTTGCCCATTCTTTATTAACTGAACCAAACAATGCTAAATAACAGCAAGCCATGCAAATCGGTCACCAATATCAGAAAAACACATATTTTGCTTATTGAAGGTGCAGCGTTGCTGAAGATATTGCACAGAACCTGGGTCAACTAATGTGTACCTAAGTTTAGTTTAGTTTGAATTATCGGCACTAGAGCCACACAGGGGCTATTGGCAAATTGTGTCGCAATTTTAAAATACCTTATGTTATATGCCTTATGTTACATATATATGATACCTTATGTTATATGCCTAGCAAGGCCAGATTTCAAAATAGGCTAAGTAGGCTGCAGCCTTGAGTGGCAAATTTTTTTAGGCGGCAAATTTTACGACCAATTAAAGCGGCATTTGGCATAAAAAATTATGATAAAGATACATTAAAAAAAATTTATGAATGCGAAAACCGTAAACGTATAGTAATATTTCGTAGCAAATAGAGGGCAATTTCACCCCCTCCTCCCGGATTTCGATGTTGGAAAAATAGTGCAACAGTTTATAAAATTCGCCTATTTCTCTTTCAATTTAATGTGTAAAACTGCATAGACCATTCCAATATGTGTATATATTTTAAACAGTACATACACCCTATTTAGCAGCTAACCCTCTACCTTTTCCCGAAAGGGGAGAATATTGTGACAAGGGCGCCAAATCAATCTTAGCCTGCAAGCGGCAAGTCTTTAAATCCGGCCCTGATACCTAGATAAATGTTAGAATCTAGATGACTGGTAGTAATCAATAGAAAATGAGCACCACATAGCATTGGGCACAATTTGAGGTTACATGTGTTTGGTAAACAACCACAAAGCTATTTACTATAATTTGTTTAAACCTGGGGATTCTCTTTCTCATAAGAACTTTTTAGAAAAGTTAAAATAGCCCTCAGGTAGCACAAAGCATTCAATTATAATAAAAGTGGAACAACTCTAATTTAAACTGATATTGAAAATTCCATGACTTGGCAAATTCTTTGAGTCTGTATGAGATAAAGTTAAAAATATGATATGTCTAGGGATAACTCTTACAAGAAATCTAATTTTTCTCATGTTACATACAAGTAAAAAATTTTGCGGAAATGTATTTTGGTTAGCAATAATGCATAACATTTTATGTTGGTTCTTAAATACTACTTAAATTTTCTACAAAAAACCTTTGAGAATAGATTAAAACAGTAATAGAAAAAATATAAGACATATTTAAAATTTCAAGACTATGCACATTCTTTGAGTCTGTATGAGATAAAGTTAAAAATATGATGTGTCTAGGAATGACTCTTACAAGAAATCTTCTAATTTTTCTCACGTTTCATACAAGTTAAAAATTTTGCAGAAATGTATTTTGGTTAGCAATAATGCATAAAATTTTATGTTGGTTCTTAAATACTACTTAAATTTTCTACTAAAAACCTTTAAGAATATGTTAAAATAGTTGTAGAATTATTATTGGCGTGAAAATATTTCAATAGCAAAATGCAATGAAATGTAAACAATTGCAGAAAGTAAACAAGGTAATCTAAATGGAAAGTCACTATTGATCTAAAGTAGCAATCCAGTCATACGTAAAATTTATTTAGTTTTAAACATAAATCACAATAGAAACAGTTCCAGAAATAACTTACCAACATCCTGATCAAACGGAGAATAGCTGAATAAAGGCATTTTTAATATTTCAGATAAAAAATGCCTTTAATTTAATATTTAGATATCAAAAACAGAAAGTCTAAACATCACAGCAGACAACAATTATTAAATCAGAGGATTACATCAACACTGCGCTACTGCGCATGACACATGCAATCTCTCTTGCCATATGACTAAGTTATTTTTTAAAAATATGGAATCCCCAAATTTAAAAGTAAATTGAGCTTAAAATATAGTAAAAAGAAAGAAAATTATTATTTAAAATAATTTATCTAATATGAAAGATAATCAGTACACTATTTCATTAGCGTAACCCAATATTTTGGCCTGTGTTTGGTTTGGATGACAACTCATCTGCCGCTCGTCGCACCAGAAGTTTGATTATGAACTAATATTTTATTAAAGGTTGATTTGTTGATTGATATGTTTGCAATTTTCGATTGCAGCGCTACTGCTTCTTGCAATTGTACTAATTTTTCGCCAATTGTTGATTAATGGTTTAAATTTCGATCTTAGAGCTACTTATTTCTTGAGAACGATCCAATGAAACTCCAATTGAAATATTTATTATGACGTCACGCTCTATATACTGCAATTTCATTGTTTTTTGGTTCTTTCTGTGGCAAAGCATAGATTCTATGTGGCAAAGGGTTGAAACTAGCCCACTATTGATTTGCTCTTTGGTATTTTTGGAATTTTACCTCTCAAAAATGTTTGCATTTATTAATATAAAATTCTATGGCAATTGTAAATTACGGTTACCATAATTACAAAGTTAATAATGGGGCTGTAGGGAGCCTAGTGGTCAAGGATCTCGGAACTCGAGATCGGAGGTTGAGAGTTCGAGACCCGGTCGCCACTGAAGACCTACCGAGTATATGCGGAGTACGTGCTCGTAAAATTTGTTGGGTCCGAAAGTCCTGTGGTCGGTCATTGCGCAGTTTACCATGGGTACAGGTTCCTGGAGAAAATTTCCCTCCCCTTCAGGGACATGTCTAAATTGTGGAGGTGGCGCGTGATAAATGGCAGCATCTGTCGCGTATATGTGTGCATGTGAGTGTGAGTGTGTATGTGTGTTGTGACTGTCTTACTTGACGAAGGTTTATAAGCGGCTCTCTGAGCAAGCACACAAGCCTGAAAATATATGTATATCAACCAACCAACCAACCAAAGTTAATAATTAATTTGACAATATCGTTCAGATTTGTTCGTTCCTATTTCGCTCCTGTATTAATATATATTTTGTTTACTCTTATTTAAATGATTAAACTAGCGGAGTTTTTCAGCAATTAGATTATACAGTAAGTGCAATTCATATAAATAAAAACAAACAATGGCTCTCAGTTCTAGAGAATATACCGAGTCTGCAAAGGATTGAGCGCCAATATTGCAGCCCCATTAGAGAAAATAAATAAATAAAAACACCACGAATTCTTATTCTTGTATTTTTTAAATAATGTCTACTCTACTGCATGATAGCTAAATTTTCTGGTGCATTTATGAAAATGGAATGAAATTTATTCATGCTAAAAGATTATTTAGTATACAGGGTGGTCCAAAAGTAGGTTAACAGTTAATGCTGTACCATTGGTAAGAACTTTGGGTTATAAGGTATTTGATGTTATTTAGAACAGGTATTGACGCCAAATGGACCAGCTGAACTTTAACCTTACATTCCAATTAATAGGCCTTCTTGAGGTAGATCACAGTTCTGTGAGATAATGCGCAATCAAATGACTGAACAGCCAGACTTGCTTTCGAAAAATAACGGTTGCTGTAAAATAACTGTATACCTAACTAACTTGCTGTAAAATAACTGTATACCTAACTAACGGTAAGCCTACTTTTGGGACACCCTGTATTGGTTGGCTTAGATAATAGTAATGTTTTTTTTATTTATAAACCTACGAAAAGACAATGAGCTTAAATTGCAATTTATTTGACATAAAAAGTCACATAAGTTGATTTTAAATAATAATTGTATTATGTAACTGAAATCTATTAAATTTCTATTTTATCATTCATAATAGGTAAAAGGAAATTGTGGAAATTAGTTCCACATGAAGATATGCTTAGTGTTATCCATGCTTCAGACTTAAATTATGTGTTCGAATATTTTTCTCGTAATTTGATTAGTATTTTCGTGATTTTGCTTGTCATTGTTTTGGTGGGCTCGCAAGTAGTAAGGTGTTTAGACTTATTTTGAAAGCGAAGTAACTGATTAAAAACCCATATATTTTGCTGCAAAAAGACACCAGTGAAGAAAACATTTAAGGCGCGTTTGCATGAGCCATCTAATCCATAGAATGCCAAACCCTCCATTAGGGGAAAAAATTTTCGAGCAGGATTTCTAACCCAAATGACAGTCTGTGGCCGAATCCATGGAATGCAACATCAAACCCTCCAATGAACCCTGCAATTCCTGTTCTGCCTGGGCGAAAATCCCCAAGAGGGAAAATTTGTGGAGTTTGCTCTTCACTCCATGGATTCGATGGCACATGTAAACGCGCCTGTAGTGTATATTACATAGCATCATGATTGTGGGCCTAGCTATTTCGATTAATAGAATATTGTAGAAAATGTTTTAGTTTCTTTTCAAATGGTATAAGACTGTAGCATTTCAAACATCAACAATCAATTCTATTTTTGAAAAACGAATACACACACCAACGCCAATTAGGCAGTATACATGTTACGTGGATATGCAGTCCTGTACAAACTGTTTTATCTAGTGCACTCGGACACGATCGTTACCAGAGCCGCAAGGCATCAGACGCGGAAAGCGAAAGGGGCCCCCCTCTCAATCACTGCAATATGATTAAGATAACCTTAAATGTTAGTATTGAGTTGTAGAATCAAAAGGTTATAAGATAACAGAACTCCAGATGAAGCGAGAATAAATCCCCTGGTGAAATCGAACATGCCCCAGCCGCTGAACATCAGAACCTTCTTCGACTTCAGAAACTTCGAAAGAACTTTGCCGCACTCTTTCGTTTCTTTCGCCATTTCTAACCGAAAAGCTACGTTTTTAGCACGGTCTCTGACAGCAAGATCACAGTAATTTACTTCGGAAGCGAAGTAAGCGATCGCGAAAAAGCACAGGCTCTCGAGAGTCGGCACGATAGAGTCCTTAACCAAGGTCACTGGTATGTAGGTGTCTGTCAACCAAAGTTTCGAGAACAGCCGAAACAGCAGCACAAAGTGCGACGAACACAACCAGAATACCTGCGTGGACAGTGCTGCTTCCGAGAGAACGGTCAAATCGTAGAGTTCCTCATAGTTGTGGATGAAGACTATGACAATTCGTCTTCGATGGCAGCTGCTTTGTGGTAGTTCTTTCAACAGTTGATCTCCGAGGTCTTTGAGTTGCTTTCCTAAAATGAAACACCACGAAGCGTAGAAGAGGGTCAGCAGCAACGGACTGAAGTAGATGAAAGGCCAGGTGAAGAAGTGGAACAAGTAAATACAAGCTGCTTTTCCAGTTTGTCCGAAGTCATAATCCACTCCAGAAAATAAGCGAGCGAACACTCTGTCAATTCTTTTGGAGTTTGGCCATAATACGATTCCGATAGATCCTTTAATAACGAGATACAAGTACAACAACAAAGTAATAACGAAGATGATGTTGACAACGAAAATTGTTCTGTTCAGTTTTTTGTTCTTAATGGATTTGTTCGTAAGAGTTTCGATAGCTCGAGTCAGTTCTTCCACTTTCTTTCTTTTAAAAAAGAATGAACACCAGTTGCCCACAAGTGAAAGCCGCCACAGTACTACGGATAGTGATACCTTGGAGCATTTAAAATCTTCACAATTGATCAATATCTGACCGTCTAATACAAAAATGGCTAAATGCCCAAGGTGCATAATTACAATAGAAACAAAGTGAAGAAATATTATTGGCCATTTTTTGGAACGTCTAACTCCAGGAAATCCTAAAATAAAGAGAAGGCTTAAAAGACCATCATATGATTTAAATAGTTTAAGCATTATGGACATATAGCGACGATGCTGTCTATCTCGGGAAAAATCGCACTTGACAACATGACCTTTTAGGTTACTTGCCATTGTAAAATTTGATTATCAAACAGGCCCTATTTATATGGTGATACACACATTACGCAACTTAATTTACGTTACTAATAGTCATCATTTTTATGACCTTGAAAAAGCAAATAAACAACTAGTAATTTGTTTTCCAGACATTGGAAATACAAAACAATAACTCCGTAATCTGATCGGAAAAATCATTTGTATTCCATACGCCGGTTGGAGTAATGGAAATTAAAATTTATAAGACTATGATCGGTATAATTTCCACTTACGAGATTATTATGAGCTGTTACAATTAACATAACGTAATAGAACAATATAATGATGTATCACGAAATCGCATGCCTAACGGACATAAAGGAAACTTTTTAAAACGTTTATCACCAGAATAAATACGTGGAAAGAAAGGGATCTTCAGTCTTTTCAACCAGAAATTTACAGGGTGAGGCAAATAAAAGTGGCCCTAATGTAGAGATAAGAATGCAACAGAAATGTTGCCAAGTCAAAAGCCAATACAGAAACAGGTTTGCTAACTGAAGCTCTTGATCGCTTCAATACTAAGCCCAAACAAACGCTTGGCGACTTATTTGCCGGCAACTGCTCTATGGTTTGAGAAGCTAATTCAAATAAAATATAAACAAGGTTTGTAGAGCTGATCAAAAAAAGTTCCCACTACTGATTATTTCGATCATTATTTATCCTAGAGAATCGGACCTTTTTGTTGTTGTTAATGCAAAATATTCTAAATTGATTGCAAGACACAAAATTTGCATTATGGGATGTCTTCATACCATACGAACTAAGATCTGAACTCGCCACTAGTCTACGAGTAGCTCTAATGTGAAGCTAATCCGATCCAACTAATGCAAAAACAGGTTTCAGGCGGCTTCAAGAATTTTTCTGGCCAAGCATTTCAACGTATTCCTATCTCTAGACCGGGGCCACTTTTATTTGCCTCACCCTATATATGTAGACCTTTATACTATACAAAAGCACTCTACGCTATCAATTACAATGTCTAATTGAGAATTAATCAATACTTCTGCCGTGGTCAATGTGAACTGCGGTAACCGCAATAATGAATTGGACCAATTTTGCTATGAAGCAACCAGTCTTTCAGTATGCTTGCTTACAGGTTAGAGTTAATGCGTTCTTGCAGCAATGGTCCAAGTTATTAGGCTAGATACTGCAGATTATCTGCGCACAGCAGGTTTGTTCTCCCTTTGTGGTGTCATAACTAATGGAATACTTTTTGTGCCTTGAAGAATGGAAAAAAAGTCTTTCCCTAAAAGCTAATAGGTAAAGCGTCATTGGAAATCAATGTTTCATTGTTTATGTATGTTAAGAATTGAGATATGGTCAACAGTTTTGTCAAGTGATATATTTTTAATCTAACTTTTCAAATTACGTAATATTCCATTTGCGTTCACCATTCGGAAAACCATTTAGCAATGACATTAAGTATAATGACCAAATATATTAGTAATATGAGTAAAAAAAAATCCATTGATCAGTCAATAAGAGTATTTTTACTTTTTTTTTTAAATTCATTAACGACGATTCTAAAAAAATGAGCTTTCTGCTAATAATATCAAGGCAAAACAATTTTAAAAGTAAATAGGTTATATAATTATTAATTCAAAGTTTTAAAATATAGTATTTATCTGTCAATAATCTATGGCTACTTTGAAAATTCAGAAAACCATTTAGCAATAACATAAGTATAATGAATAAATGAATTATTAATCGGAGTAAAAAAAAATCCATGATAAGTCCATAGAGTATTTTTACGTTTTTTAATCGATAACGACGATTCTAAAAAAATGAGCTTTCTGATGGGAATGTTAAGGCAAACAAATTTTAAAAGTAAACTGGTTATATAATTATTAATTCAAAGTTTTAAGATAGTGTATTTATCCGCCAATAATCTATAGCTATTTTAAAACTTTGAAAATTAATAATTAAAAACCCATTTATTTTCCTTTCAAATATGTTTGTTTTGTAGTTATTTTTTCATACTTGGTGAAACAGATTTTAAATTGTAATTCAATACTTAGCCAAATATTATTGTCTCGCAAATAATGCATAAGTTCCATAGGATTGACCATCGCTCTTAAAAGAGTCCCATACAAAGCGTAAAAAGGAAAATGAACTTAGAAAATAAATGAACTATTATTTATACAAAAGAATATGTAAAAATTAAGGAGAAAAATTTTCAACAACGGGGATGGTCTTCATTTGAAATGTTTTTCAATTGAATATAATAACAATGACATATTATTAACCCTTGATGTCGTCGAGCCTTAATTGTAAAGCATGGAAACTTTGAGAAATCGTATCAAGCTTATCAAAGGGCACTTTAGATTGTGTACTATGGTATAATTATGCCAGCGGACTATTTAAAACAACTATAACTCGGAAATTCTATGCTTTAAAATTTTATAAACTATTTGCCACTGTTGATGATAATTTTTTTAATAGTGGGACACACACACACCAGTATGCATTTTTCATTTAAGAGGGCAGCACCAAGATTAGTATGTATTTTTCATTAGAGAGGACAGCACGAACATTATCAGCATTTTTCATTAGAGAGGGCAGCACTACCATTAATATGTATTTTTCATTACAGATGGCAGCACCAACATTAGTACACATTTTTTCTTAGAGAGGGCAGCACTGCTATTAGTATGTATCCTGCATTACAGATGGCAGCACCAACATTAGTATAAATTTTTCCTTAGAGAAGGCAGCACTGTCATTAGTATGCATTCTTCATAAGAGATGGCAGCACCAACAGTAAAGAGAGGCAGTAAATCTTTCGGTAGAAAGATAAGATATTGGATTAACACACTTTAAATCCATTCGTGTTCTTTGGGTCTTGTTTTAAATAAAAGACGCAAAAATTTGCCAACATCCTAGAACTGTTTTTTTCTAGAACTCATCAAGCAACCATACAAAAGCGATTTAAAAAAACAGCAACAGTTTTTGTTAAATTCAAGAAACTAAGAGAACATATTTTTGAAAAAACTTGAAACTTTACTCAAAAGGCTAAAAAGTAAAGTGTCATCCATAAAGAAATTGTTTGAAAATCGTAAGACTTGGGTTAAAATCGAATATTTTTGGCTTGATTTCACGTGGAATGAAACAATTTTCGAAAAGCTTCATTTACTTTCGAATTAAATAGTGATTGTAATACTTTGTACGTTTAACAAAAAGGTGCATCTGCACCAGAAAAAAAAACGAGTCACAATAAAAACTATAATATATAACACAGTTTTAAATAAAATAAAATATTAATAATAACTTGCGTGCATCTTTCAATCCACTGCATTTATATTATGAAATACCGGAAAGTTTTCATTTTGAGAAGCATTTTCAAGCACTTAATAGATTGTTCAAAAACTTCACACTATGGTATTACAGATTGCGAAATCATCAATTAGCTGTTGTTAGCGCTTTTTACGCTTTCCATTCTACGATTTAAAACATCTATTAGCTCTTCAGGAAGTCGTATGTAGTGCTTTGTCTCTAACCGGAAGTCTAAATAAGTATTTAGATTAGAACTTTAATCGATTTTAACATATCCGAGTGAGTTTTCATTAAATGCCATCAGTCAATTAACCCTTGATTATGGTGAAGAGTTAACAAGAGATTAGTTGGTCGAATCAAGAACCGTTTCCACACAAGTTGAGCCATCGTCGCACTAGAGCTACACGGTGGGAGTCATAATTTAGAACCATAGTCGAGTGACGAGCCGACACCTGAGTAGGCACCAAATGATACTTTTTAAAGGCGACTTCGTACCCAGCGTCAGGACTTAGACCACATTTAACGTGCACTCCCTCTACACGGGGTATTATTCAGCGGACTTGTTTTTAGATGCAAAGACCGTTTATAGGTCGGCAGTTATTTGGCAATGCCAGGGCCCTAACCTGGGACCTTACGCAGGCAAGGCAGACTGGGCAATAAGCAGAAGGATTTTCAATTGAAAAAGCAAACACTTAAGGGGTCATAGGAGTCTTAAAAATGTGCAAAGAAGGTACTACAAAGTATAGTTTGATCTTTCATGTCATTTTTTAACTACTCAATATATAAGTATAATTTTTTTACATGTGATTCTATAAGATTTATTTAATATAAAACAAATTTTAAAATTTATGAAACTTTAGCCCAAACTAAAATAAATGATATTAAACATAAAGCTATTTGAACACATTGGGATTAGGCTTGCGCGGCAAATTTTGAGGTCAAAATTGAAAAAATGACCAAGAAAATGACTTTATATTGTACAAATATGTACAAACAAAGACTTATACCTAAATTCTCAGCTCAATTTTATTTAGAAATTATTTTAAGAACTTTTTTCTAAAAAAATTAATAAAAATTTTAAAATTTTGATTAAAACATTTTTTTAAAATAATTTCTAATTAAAATTGAGCTGAGAATTTAGGTATAAGTCTTTGTTTGTACATATTTGTACAATATAAAGTCATTTTCTTGGTCATTTTTTCAATTTTGACCTCAAAATTTGCCGCGCAAGCCTAATCCCAATGTGTTCAAATAGCTTTATGTTTAATATCATTTATTTTAGCTTTGACTAAAGTTTCATAAATTTTAAAATTTGTTTTATATTAAGTAAATCTTATAGAATTACATACAAAAAAATGTACTTATATATCGAGTAGTTCAAAAATGACATGAAAGATCAAACTATGCTTTGTAGTACCTTCTTTGTACATTTTTAAGACTCCTATGACCCCTTAAGGAGGAATGGGCACGCTGGACCGCGGCTCTCCAAACTCAAGTGCCTCGATGTTAATCCAATGGAAAGAAAACTATTTTCTCTGGCAGATTTCTCCGGCAGTATTGAATACTTTTACAAACGTTTTTTTAAATAATAAATGATAACTTACAGGTCTCTATAATCGCACTTTTTAAAATTGTTTCGAATGCTTTCTGTAAAATTATTCATTGAAAATTAAAAAAAATATATATATTAGAACCAATTCCAAAAAGTAGGATTGTCGGTATCTGTAGGTAGCTACATTTATCACAAAAAAAAAGTAAAAATATTCCATTCAGCAGGAGAAAAGTGGCAGAGAAAATATTTTTTCTCTCCATTGGATTAACACTGATTCACTTTGCTTTGGAGACCCGCGGTCGACCATTCCCCAATTAAAGGGAAATGGGTCGGTAGATGGGTTTCCGGACCGAAGTCGTCTCTATGTGCTGATCCAATCGGGAAAAAAAAATTTCTAATCGAAATTATTCCGACGGTACTTTTACAAACTTCTTTGATATGGCAAACGTAGCTGGCTTTACAGGGCTGTATAATAACACCTATTGCAATTGAATCGACTACTTTATTGTAAAATTATTTAACGAAAACTTAAAAATATTGGAAAGACCAATCTCAAAATCTGGAAAATACACATCCCTGTAAGCCAGCTACATTTATCCTATAAAGAAAGTTTGTATATTATTCAATACAAATCAGAGCAATTTCACTCAGAAAATTATTTTTTCCCTTATTAATTAACACATAGAGAAGACTTCGGTATTTTTAAAGATATAAAAACCCATTGCATTGTTATGGTTGCACAGTATTAATTTCACTTTTTCAAATTGGTTCAAATATTTTGTTGTGAAACTATTTATAGAAAATTCAGAAAAATATTTGTACCAATTTTTTAAAAAAATCGTAAAAATATTCAACACCGCCGGAGTAATTTAAATTAGAATTTTTTACCCATCGAACTAACATAGATCGAAGACTCCGGTCTTTTTACAGATAACAATGAGAAAAAAAAATCTGCATTGTTATGATTGCAGAGTACTTTCTACCTAGGAAAAAGCCATCACAACTGGTGCATGCTACAATTTTTTTTTATCACCGATTCTCCATACTAAACGCACACTAATGGCACACCATCTCAAGCATGAGGTGTCACCCAACCATGTCTTCATCGGGATATTGCCGGAGGGTAGAGGGTATTTAGTGGGTTGAAATATCATGGGCTCGAATAGTCCAGAAAGCCGCCCCGGTGGAGAAATCGTTAGGATGCTAGCCTTTGGAGCTTCTGGGGTCGGGTTCGAATCCCGGTCAGGCATGGATGTTTGTGACCGTCAATAAATGTTGTTATTTGTC
This sequence comes from Hylyphantes graminicola, assembly GCA_023701765.1. Taxonomy (NCBI): domain Eukaryota; kingdom Metazoa; phylum Arthropoda; class Arachnida; order Araneae; family Linyphiidae; genus Hylyphantes; species Hylyphantes graminicola. The sequence continues at coordinate 16,397,118 of CM043116.1, forward strand.
TATGTGTTTGTGTTGTCCTTTCTTTGTGTGTCTCTTAAGCTTGTAAAAACTCTTTCTGTGTGTGTGTTTGTCCCACTTGACGAAAGCTTATAAGCGGTTCTCTGAACAAACACACAAGCTGGAATATATATGTACCTACCATACCATACCGTGTTTTCATCGGGATATTGCCGGAGGGTAGAGAGAGCATATTTAGTGGGTTGGAAACAATACGGGTTCGAATAGTCCAAAATATATAGATACTACAATAGCTCTACTGACATAGACAGAAGTAGCTTCGCTTGTTATGAAAACTCGTTTACATCTGAAGGGGACAGGGATCAAAATATCGAATTTTCATTTTAACTTTCAATCACTAAGATGAATATAAACGAAAAAACTTCTATGAAGCATATTTGAATGTGGGGCTGGAGTTTGCAAATTTGGTAGTAAATTTCAATATAACTTAGTTGCCATCTTTAATACAGATTTTGTTGTGAAAATTGGTTTTTTGGAATAATGAAATTTAAAGCAGGCAACAAGGTTATATAGAAATTAACTACCAAATTTGAAAACTGCAGCCGTATAATTAAATGTGTATCATAGAATTTTTTTTCGTAAATATTCATTTTAAGTGATTAAAAGGAAAATGAAAATTGAAATAAAATTAAAATTTGATATTTTTACTGGTCGTTTTGTTCCCTATTACCTGTTACCTTAAGAAAACTAGAGGCGTGTTTTCCAATCGTCCATCTCCTTAAATCCATACACTTATTTTAATTTTTTTCTCAACGGGGCTGCTTTTTTGGCTTATATATAATTTATATTCAAAGAACTAATGTGCAACATTCCTCGCTTTTAACATTTCATATAAACATATAATCAAAGAATACCTTTGTGAAATATGTTAAAAGTCATTTCAAACTGATTTATGTTGCGAGAAGAAATAAAGTTTCTGAAAAGATAGTTGTGAGTCGCAATGATGATTCAATTCCACTAAAAATTGCTTCTTTTTTTTTAAATTTTACATTCTTCAAATAATTGAAATACTCCGAAATTGTATTTTTTTCTGAAAATTTCCATGTCTTCAACTTTCGATACGCTGTACCTTGCCTGTACGCACTTGCCTGTAACATTTCTAATTTGGGCTATGAAAGTGGATGACAGACAGAAAGATGAACAAAACGATTATAATACCTTCCACTTTTTAAGTTATAATCGTAGTGTGGAAGCTGAAAAGGACCAATATATTTGATGCATTTTATAAGAAAATAGATTCGCTAGGACTTGAACAATAAAAATCTTACAAAGAGAAAGAGTAAGCTTCATTTTCCCTTTAAAAGGAAGTGTCATATTCTCATTAAGAAAGTCCTAAATTACCCAAACATTTTTTCCCCCAGACTTCCATGTAAAAAAAAAGTTAAGACAAAAATAGGACTATTTTTTTTTTGTCGAAGAATTTCTATCTAAAAATGCGATTAATGAAGATGAGAAAGGGTAAAAACTCTTTAATGAATGATACAAAGCAACTGAAAGAATCTTTGCTTTTGAATGCTCTGCTTATTATCATGAAGTAATTATTCTTCGCCAAACTCATCGTGTTGAAAAAATATAATAAATTAGAGAGGAAAGTTTTATTGTTAGTTATTTATATATTAAAATATACTTCTGTTTTTAGTGGGCTTTCACTAGAATATGTCAGGTACAGCTGGAGGGAAAAACGACCCATCCCTCGTTACTCGGCTGCCATTGGTTAAGGAATTTTGTAAAAGGTGTCGAATTGAAATTGAGAACTGGCAACAAAAATTGTATAAGGGGTTGTCTACATATTAAAATGAGTACCAACTTTGAAAATTCCAATGGCAACACCCAATTTTTTTTTGTATAAAAATGATTATCTGTTATGTTAAAAAAATGGGCTTTGCCATTGGAATTTTCAAAGTTGGTACTCATTTTACTATGTACGACTCTTTATACATATTTTCTTACCAGTTCTCAATTCCTTGCGTTATTTCCTGAAAATTGACACCTTCCACAAAATTCCCTGATCAATAGCAGCCGAGTAACGAGAGGTGGATCGTTTTTTCCTCCAGCTGTACTGAGTTTAGAGAATGCTGGAAATTATCGGCAGCGAAATTTCCAAATTAGTGTAGAAAGGCGCATAATTTCATTGTATTCGAATGGAGTAGAAATACACGCATTTAACAAGAAGTTCTGAAAGAACTAGAATAGTCTACTTCTTATTACTTCAGTACTCAGGGGTGAAAGTGGCCAAAATCAAAAAAGAGGAAATCACGCGAGTAACAATATAGGGTTTCTGCCAAAACGGACAGTCCCAAATTCATGACTTTCCGTGTCTAAGTTAACAGTTTTTTATGACTATATAAATAGCATCTCAATTAAAAAAAAATAAAACATTCAAATTGAAACAACTCGAAAGTTGACAACACAAACATAGTAAACGATTTATAGTGTTTGTGTAGACAATTTTCATGTTTAATGGGCAAGTGCACAAATTTATTTTAGAAATAAATTATTGCACCATAAAATGATTTCAAAATGTAATTAGATTAATAAAGTGAAAAAAAAATCTTTTTTCTTTTAATGTGAACTTATTGGAGAAGTAATGCTTTATATGTATTAAATTTTTCTTTGATTAAGTATTTCAGGAATTTTTTTGTTCTCTTATAAGTGTGTCCTATAATAGTGCAATTGATTCCTCCTTCTAATAAAGGTTGCGCTTGCATTAAAAAAACACTTTATAAATCACCAGTTAAATCAAAATTACAAAAAAGCCAACTGGCATAATTTCATTTTTTTAATAATAGTTTAAATTTAGGATACATCTCTTACTCTCTATACCACCGGAATTTTCATCGAATTTAAAATCAATGACTTTTTTCTGATATTAATAATTGCAGCGATCTGAAAATCTCGCAAACTTTGCCTATCAGAACATCTAAAAACTCCGGCCATCTGAAAATTGAAAAAAAAAAAAAAAAACTCCGAAAGTAGCAAAACTCCAGCGATCCGAAAGTAACAGAAATCCGGCGATCTGAAATTCACGAAACTCCGGATTTTCCAAAAGACACTAAGCTTTGGCGTTCCGAAAATTGAGAAAGTCGTGGAATTCCAGTGATCCGAAATTTACGAAATTCCGGGGATCCGAAAAACAATAAACTTCGCCGTTCCGTATGTCGCGGAACTCCGGCGATCCGAAATTTACGAAACTCCGGCGATCCGAAAATCAATAAAATTCGCCGTTCCGTATGTCGCGGAACTCCGGCGATCCGAAATTCTCGAAACTCAAGCAATCCGAAATTCGCAGAACTCCAGTGATCCGAAATTCACGAAACTCCGGCGTTCCGAAAGACACTAAACTCCGGCGTTCTGAAAGTCGCGGAACTCTAGCGATCCGTAAGTCGCCGAAGTCCAGCGTTCCGAAAGTCCGACGATCCGAAACTCACGAAACTCCAGTGATCCGAAATTCACGAAACTCCGGCGTTCTGAAAGACACTAAACTCCGGCGTTCTGAAAGTCGCGGAACTCTAGCGTTCCGGAAGTCCGGCGGTCCGGAAGACACGTAACATGAAAGTATCGGAACTCTAGCGATCCGTAAGTCGCGGAAGTCCAGCGTTCTGAAAGTCCGACGATCCGAAACTCCAGTGATCCTAAAGACAAGAAACCTTAGCGATCCGAAAGTCGCGGAACACGAGCGATCCGTAAGTCGCGGAACTCCAGCGTTCCAAAGGTCGCTAAAGCCCGGCGGATCCGGAAATCACGAAACTCCAGCTTTGCAAAAGACATGAAACTCCGGCGATCCGAAAGACAGGAAACTAAAGCGATCCGAAAGTCATGAAACTCCAGTGATCCGATGCGAAGGTCCAGCGATCCGAAAGTCGCGAAGGTCCGGCGATCCGAAAGATGCGAATAAATATATATCGATTTTTATTACTTTCGGACGTTTCTTTGCTGAAATACATGACTTTTGGTCGTTTTTTTGCTCAAATTCAATACTTATGACAAAATTAACCCAATGTCCAAACTCTTGACTTTTCATATGCGCGGAAACCCTGTTAATACGATTATTATTATTTTTTTTTTTGAAAACTTAGAAAATCTAAAAGTTTTTTTGTAATTTTTTGAAAATCTTGATTCAGCGGATTTTTCTGAAAAATTCGGAAAAAGCGGAATTTTTTTGAAAAATCGGAAAAATAGAGGAATTCCGCCGTTCGGCGGAAGTCTGGCACCCCTGAGTACTCATTGAAGTTCATATAGTACGGATTAACAGACTCAAAAAAACACATAAAATATGAAATGTTATGTCCTACCTTTCTAACTAAAAAAGAATTTTAAAAGTCAGACGTTTATGGCATAATTTGGAAGATGATACGGATATACACCCAGTAAACAGTGAACTGCTAGCCCAGCAATTGATTAACTTCTGGAATTGATGATTTAGTGCTTGTGTGCAGGCATATTTCTGCTGGAAAGTGCACCTTTACGTTGCTGGCATAAGTGTAGTGTTATCTGCTAGGCTGCTGCCGGTCTATAGTATGCTGGATTATTGCTGTCGTATTTCTGCTGAGCCAGTGGTGGCAAACATCAGTTTGAGAGTAGTTGTGATTGTGAGCATGCGCAGAAAAGTATTAATGTTTTGGTAAAAGATTTTCGAAAGATCTCCTTAGTTTCGGAGTGGAAATCGTCCTGATGTCAATACCATTAAAAAATATTTCGAATTAAAAATAAAGAAAGTAGGTTAAAAATATGAGTACAAATTTCATTAAAAAATAACATATAATGGGATATTGCATAAAACGTGAGCTTGTACAGAAATTGATTTGGTGATTAATCCACTGCTAATTGAAATTTCGCCAAGGACCTCCCAAACTCATTTCAACTCATATTTCGGTGCCACTTGGAAGCATTTGTGATCGATTACCGCGTCTTCAAACTTGTAAGTAAGTCGAACTTCTCGCCCAACGGGCAAAACCAAACAACCAATCAAATCGCAGTTTGGAGTGGGTGACATTATAAAAAACCAATGAGCTTGTTTCAACACTTCGTCAAAGAAAACGAAACAACCAATGGAATCAATCGCAGCATGGAGAGTGTGACATCATAAGATATATTCCCATTGAAATTTCGCCCCAAGTATCTCCCAAACTCATTTTAACTACACTCTTAAAACAAAATAGTGAATTCCACTCCAGTAGGAGAAGTGCATTTTCGACACTGGAAAGGAGTGAATATTATCTCAGACTGAGTTAAAACCACTCGTTCGGAGTGATCCTGTCGGAGGTTTAACACACAAAGGATTCACTCCAAAAGGAGAAGTGCATTTTCCAGACTGGAGGAGTGAAAATCGATCAGACTGAGTTAAAATCGCTCGTTCGTTTTAAGAGTGTAATATTTTGTTGTTTAATGTTTTTGCCACTTGGATGCATTTGTGATCGATTATCGCGTCTTCAAACTTGTAAATATAAGTCGAATTTCTCCCCCGACGGGCGTACCAACGTCGCACTAGCAGGAAACTCAGCGAAGTTTTTGTTTCCAACTTCCGCTGACTTCCTGCTGACAACAAATGGGTACGTCGTCATTGTCTCTTTAATCCATTAACGCAAATGAATCCCGATCAATAGGTTTTTCAAAAGATTTATATTCTCAGATCATTGAGTACGAGTTTCGCTTCTGTCCTTTAGTGTTGGGCTGATTTCATAGCCAACATTCTCTTCCGCAATGGCCTCTCCCTGCATTTCTGGAAAGACAGTGTCAGGAGGTTTTATTGCAGGGGGAACTTGCAGTTATGTCTTCAGGTGTACTCCCGGGAACTTCAGAGGATTTTAATATCTTGGGGTTCCAGTAATTGTACTATCCTGACCACTGCCCTTTGTGGTGTAACGCCATGCACAACAAAACTCTTTTATGCCAGACATGGTCACTGTGGCGCCAGGTAGAAATTCATGCGTCTGTGGAAAAGTCTTCAACAATGAAAGTTTGCCCCCCCCCCCCCTTTCAACACACCAGGATCGAGACCCAATTAAAGGATCCAGGAAAGCAGCGAACGGCCATTGCAGAAAAGAATGTTGGCTATGAAATCAGCCCAACATTTAGACCTGTTCATTAGTTCTCCGAAAGGTCAATCCTCTCCACCAGTGCTAGAAATCAAATTGGATAAAAAAAAAGTTACAATATAGAATAGATATGCATACAATAATGGTGAAACCGATGTAAGTTCGCACTACCTTTCAATTGAGAATCTGATGATGATGATGTCGTGTCCATGGATGAAGATTATATGGGACCAACGGTCTCATAGACTGCTTCAGCGACCTGCAGACAGTGGTCCTCATAAAGGTCTTCGTAGGGCGAGTTGGTGATTCGCTGCAATTTTGCCAGGATGGCTGGACAAGAGAAACTATGTTTTGGGATCGAGTTCAGAGTCAGGACAGTTTCTGCAACTGGAGTATTCCTAGTTCCATCTCTTTGGATTTCCATCCCTTTGAAGTGACCTGTCCTTAATCTAGCTAGGGTGGTTGCAGTTAATCTAGTGGTGTTTAATTAGCAGATTTGGTGTTTAATTTTAACACTTCTGTTGTTAAATTTTGCTTTGGTCATCACTGAGTTGATGTCATTAAGAGGGATTTGGGGTAGAACTATTTGCTCAATAGTTCTCCGAAATGTCAGTCCTCTCCAGGAGTGTTAGAATTTAAAGTGGATAAAAAATAGTTACAATATAGCTATGCATGCAATAATAGTGAAACCGATATAAGTTCGCAATATCCTTCAATTTAGAATATGTTTCTAAGCCTTAAAGAAATATGCGCCCATACAAGCAATGAATCGCCAATTATAGTAACTCTTGCCTTGCCAAAACCAAAATATTTCTTATACTTTTTTATAGTGAGCTCTTCCTCAATCAAAATAGCGAGAATAATATTTCTCCAGAATCTCAAATATTATTTGAGATTCTGGAGAAGAGGATTAAGTGGAATAAAATAAAAATCAACGTAAAATACAAACAACCGCTTTTAAAGGTACATCCGTGCAACGCCGGGTGCTTAAAGATTGTTAATTTATAAATTTAAACACTTGATTTGATTTTTAGGTTGTATAGTAAGACACTTTCGTAACGTTCATTGAAAAAAAAGTTAACATTTTTATGAATCACGCAACTAATGTCATTAACCCTAAATGTTTTGATAAAATTATAAACAAATTAAGTCAAAAGTTGTTTTTTTTATTCAATTTTATGTTAATCGATGTTTTGTTTTGATTCAATATCAACCACTCACTCAATTGCAGTGAACTGTGTAACGTTGCATTTACGTGAGTGTTAAACTGATGAAAGCTGACCCGATTTTCAGTAAATGGGATTTCATTTACTAGATAAATATCCATTAAAACTTATTTGTTAAAAAAATATAAATGTTACTACATTATCTTTTGGACACTTTCAAAATTAAATTTTATATTTAAATTACAATATTGAGCCAATCTGTATTAAAAAATGCTTTTGATATTTTCAATAAATGTATGGATTGAATTTTGATTTTAAGACTTCATATGTTAGAACTTTTTAATATTTGTTACAACTAAAAAGCTAATTAAAAACAGTAAACCGTAATATGATTAAAAATAGAAAGAGAAAATAAATGTAACCCAAATTTATCATTTTTAATCCTCTTGACAACAGAAACCAGGAAAACTTTCGCCAATACCTTATAAGGATTCGAATATCAAATTTATTTAGATAAGAGTTGACAAATGTAGGACAAAAATTACAAAGACGATTATAATCAATATTCAAGGAATTAATTTAAATGGCGACAAAGACTTGTATATTCTGAATGCTTTATACTACCAGTGTTAGAGTGTTAGTACATTTTCAAATCAAATGTGGCTGCTGGCATCGGTTACGGTTAAAATTTGTTTTGATGGGGCTGTAGGGAGCCTAGTGGTTAAGATCTCGGTCTCGGGGTCGGATGGTCCCGCGATCGAGTCTTGGTATCACTGAAGAACCACCGAGTATATGCGGAGTACGCGCTCGTTAAATCTGTGGGTTCGTAAGTCCTGTTAGTGGTCGAAAGCGCAGTTTCCCACGGGTACAGGTCCCTGTGGAGACTATTTACCTCTCCTTCAGGGACATGTCTAAATTGCGGAGGTGGGGATAGATGGCAGCATCTGTCACGTAGGTGTGTGTTGTGTCTTTCTTACTTGGCGAAATTTATAAGCGGGTCTCTGACCAAGCACACAAGCCTGAGGACATGGAGACCTATAGTTATAAGCTTTTAGTAGTATAGGTTTAGGTCAATTAATCTCGCGTATAGTACAAAACAACCAAATATGTTTGTCCTAAAATTCAAAATTCGGCTGTAAAAATTCTTTTCAAATGTTGTAATTTTGAATAAATGAATTTTATGATATTTTATTGCCAGAATATGGCGTTTTAAGGCATAATAAACAACATGTCGTTAGATAAAAAGGCCATATTTTAGATTAAATTAAATATTCATTAATTAGTAAATTTTTATGTCGGCCAATAAAAAACGTGATTATGACGTCTTTTTAGGAGTCGATATTCTATTTTTTGGTGAGACATTTTGAAGACATTTAATTTCTTTTTGGTGGCAACTAACCCGATATATTCTTGTTGATTGGACCACATTCGTTTTTTCGTAAGCAACTTCAAACATAACGATTTCCAGTTTACTAGTTTTGCATACATGATTAGAATTCTCGTACGCCCCCAGACTTAAGGGGTCACAGTAGTCTTAAAAATGTGCAAAGAAGATACTACAGTTTGATCTCTCTTGTAATTTTTTAACTACTCAATAAATGAGTATAATTTTTTTATATGTAATTCTACAAGATTTATTTATTATAAAACAAGTTTTAAAATTTATGAAACTTTAGCCAAAACTAAAATAAATGATATTAAACATGAAGGTACTTGAACACACTGTGATTAGGCTTGCGCGGCAAATTGTGAGGTCAAAATTGAAAAAATGACCAAGAAAATGACTTTATATTGTACAAATATGTACAGACTAGGACTTATACCTAAATTCTCAGCTCAATTTTAATTAGAAATTATTTTAAGAACTTTTTTCTAAAAAAATTATTAAAAAATTAAAAATTTTGATTTTAAATTTTTAAAAAAATAATTTCTAATTGAAATTGAGCTGAGAATTTAGGTATCAGTCCTAGTCTGTGCATATTTGTACAATATAAAGTCCTTTTCTTATAAATTTTTTCAATTTTGACCTCACAATTTGCCGCGCAAGCCTAATCACAGTGTGTTCAAGTACCTTCATGTTTAATATCATTTATTTTAGTTTTGGCTAAAGTTTCATAAATTTTAAAACTTGTTTTATAATAAATAAATCTTGTAGAATTACATATAAAAAATTATACTTATATATTCAGTAGTTCAAAAATGACGTGAAAGATCAAACTTTGCTTTGTAGTATCTTCTTTGCACATTTTTAAGACTCCTTAGACCCCTTAAAAGCGTAAGTACAGGAATAGTTAACTCGTTTTGATAGATAATTACGATGGTAATGGAAATAGCTTAAATAGTTTATAATACGCTATTAACGATATCATTTGATTGTCATTATATCGCTTTTAACTTTCAGTCATTATTGAGGTGATAATGGTTATTTTAGAGCTTACTAAACTGATGTTAATGACTTTAAAGAATAGCACTTATGTTATTGGATATGTACTATTCCTAGTTATGTAATGGTAATGAAATAGTTTCCGGCTGCCTATTTCTAGCCTCCTTTCGGAGCTATAACACAGCCAATAACGCCTCGTAATTTAGAACCCTGGTCAAGTGACGAGGTCAACACCTGAGCGGGAACCCAACGGAACTCCGAGCGACATCGTACGCTGACACCGTCGAGACTTTGGACTCCACCGATTTAACCTGCACGTCTGTCCCAGTGTACTCGGGACCATCCGTCACGAGTTGGATTTTTCTACTCTTTCCAGTACAGAGATCCGATTTATTGGATGACTGTCAGTAGGTGGGATTCAAACCTGAGAAGGTTGAATCCTATTCGAACCTGAGAAGGTTTAATCCTGAGGCTGATGCCTTAACCACTCGGCCACGGCCCTATTTCTAGTAATCCATACTCTCTTTACTATCCATACTACCTCTTTACTCCAGCGGTACACATACGTACTTTGTAGAATAGGGTATTTGACTAAAAAATTTTAATTGGCTTAAAATATTCTTATGCCAAAAATATTAGACCCTCTTTTTCCATTTTTTTTAAATACCACAAAAAGGGAAAAATTAATTTTAAAATAAGGACGAAAAATTGCTTCCGAAAACACTTTGTGGCTGTCATGTGGTATCCATGGCGTCACTAGTAACTATAAACAAAGCTTTGAAACACCATTTTACCACGATGCACTATTTAGGTTAGGTTTGAATTAACGTCGCACTAGAGCTACACGAGGGCCATTGGCGACGGGTGTCGTATTTTAGAACCGCAGTCGTGTGACGAGCCAACACCTGAATAGGCACCCAACGCAACCGTTAAGGGCGATATCGTACGCAGCGTTAGGACTTTCAAGAATATTTAACGTGCACTCCCTTACACGCAGTGCACTCCCTATAAATACCAGTAACGTCAGCCAAATCAACATGTTTCTGATTACGTGAAGTACCGGATGAAAAAAAAACAATTTTAAATTATTTCTATTAATTGTTTAAAGATTTATTTTGCAAAAAATTACGAAATTATTTTTGAGTTCACACTATAATTAATTTAATATTAGAAGATATTTTATATTTTCAGTCAAGTACTCTATTCACGTCCTAACAAGTCAATTTTCTAAATACGACACTCTTAAAACAAACGAGTGAATTTAACTCAGTCTGAGTTATTTTTCACTCTTTTCAGTGTTGAAAATGCACTTCGCATGGATGAGTGGATTTCACTCCTTTGTTTAGTTAAAACTCCAACAGGATCACTCCAAACGAGTGATTTTAACTCAGTCTGAGTTAATTTTCACTCCTTTCCAGTGCCGAAAAAAAAATCACTTCTCCTGGATGAGTGGATTTCGCTCTTTTGTTTTAAGAGTCTTACCTTTCTATAGAATACTGATATTTTCAAACTTTCCAAAAGTACTGATACCGAAGCAGAAATTTTATTACTTCTAAAAAAATGGACGTTGAAAGCAAGAAGGTTAAGCAGATTTCGCCGGTTTTGCAAAATAACAACAACAGCTGTACATTTAAAAGCCATTTTGCTTTAAACAAATGTTAAAGGACTATTAATTACAAAAACTAAAAGAGCTAATTCTAAGTTGTAATCAGTATTGGACAAACTTTAATTGCAAGAAGAATTAGATCAACAGTTAATTAGTTGGTAAATGTAACAACAACAACAAACAATTTATCAATTGTAATTGAGGAAAATTACAGTTAACAATTAATTAATTGGCAAATGTAACAACAACAACGACTAGTGAGTTACAATTGACATACGTTAAACAAATTAATTTAATTGCAAGGTGCAATTAATTAAAAGTTCAATTGCGATTAATTTTATCGTAATTAATTTAATTGCAATTACTTTTTTTAGTCAATTAACAAAGACAATTGACAAATCAATTGATTAATGCCCAACAATGGTTGTAATCGACAAAAACGTTACATTTAAATAGCAATTTGGGTCCTTTCAATTTAGCTTAATTATTACAAATTTAGATATACCAATGGGCCTATCCATATCTACACTTTAACTATTGGAATGCATAAAAGAATTTGAGTTAATTAGAAACCGTTCTCATACGATGTTGGTTGGTTGGTAGAAATATATTTTCAGGCTTGTGTGCTTGGTCGCAAGGACCCGCTTATAAACCATCGTCAAGTAGGACAACACAAGACACACACAAACACATATGACGGATGTTGCCATCTGTCGCCACCTCCGCAATTTAGACATGTCCCTGAAGGGGAGGGAAATTTTCTCCAGGGACCTGTACCGGGAAACTGCGCAATGACCGCCCACAGGACTTTCGGACCCAACAGATTTTACGAGCACGTACTCCGCATATTCTCGACAAACACAAACGTCCATGCCTGAACGGGATTCGAACCCGGACCCAGCAGCTCCAGAGGCCAATGCCTTAACCACTACGCCGCCGGATAAACTCATACGATGTTATCACATGTTTACCGATACACACAAAGACCTAATTGCAATAAACTGTTACCCCGAAACTATAGTTTTCGGTCTTAGACTGTAATAAGAAAATGTAGTCATGCAAAACCCGGAAGCAAACCGAGCATGCTATATAACAGCACGCGATGGTATGGTATGGTAGGTACACATATATTCCAGCTTGTGTGCTTGTTCAGAGAACCGCTTATAAGCTTTCGTCAAGTGGGATAGACACAGAAAGAATTTTTACAATCACAAAGAAAGGAATAACAGGGTAGACTGGCCAGTGAGTGAACAGGCCCCAGTGAATGAACATTTAGTAAATATAATTAAAAACTAAGGATTGAAAATCATTCCTCTATATGGATTGGCAACACTGACTTCCTCCCATGTAGTAGGAAGCTATCTGACAAAGGTTGGTTGTCCTGGTCATTATATCCTGGTGTTCATTCAGTGGCGAACGTGACGTCTTAAGCGTTCTTTCACTGGTTAGTCTACCCCACATAGACAAATAACAATATTTATTGACGGTCACAAACGTCCATGCCTGACCGGGATTGGAGCCCGATCTCAGCAGCTCCAAAGGCTAGCGTCCTAACGATTGCGCCACCGGGGCGGCAGCACGCGATGGTAAAATGTGGTCATGAAAAATGAAGTCACACGCTTTGCAATGAAGATGCATTAGAAAAACAGTCGAATTCTGTTACAGCATAAATAGCTTAAAGCGTTATAAAAAGTGCGTTCCCATGAATCAATTATTATGGGAATTAGTATTATAATCCCTCGCTTTTATTAAGTCATTTTCGACTTAGCATCCTGTTAAAAGCTATAAAATGTTTTCTGGATTAAGGTAGGCGAGTACCCAAAATTCTAAAATTTTTAATATTATTTTAATCTTTTCCAAATTTTGCATAGTGATTTCAAATATAATGTACAATGTTTTTTGGGCAATTTTTTTTTATTTAAATATAATTGATTTATTTTAAACGGTGTTTTTCTACTAAAAAAGGGGGTTTACATTAACACTTCTAGCATAAAAAGTTTTACATTAATTTACCTGAAATTTTTTACAGATGCTATTTCAATATATATCTGTGCCATGAACCTCTAACATCTGGTGTAAATATACAAGTTTTTTTTTTAAATGTCCAAGTGTAGGTTAATCGAAAAAAAAAATCTTTTTGTTGTTGTTAATTTATAACATTTTCCTTAATAACTTCTTTTCTTTTAATTTGTATGTAACTCTAGAGGGTCATTGCATGCATCAGTTCAAAACGAAGAATTTAACACATAATTAATGTTTATAGGAGGAAAATTTTATGTGGTAGACTTGTTAGCGTAAACCTCTTTTTTTTTTAGTAGAAAAACACCGTTTAAAATAAATAAATTATATTTAAATTTTTAAAAAATGCCTAAATAATATTATTCATTATATTTGAAATCACTATGCCAAATTTGGAAACGATTAAAGTAATAGTAAAAATTTTAGAATTTTGGGTATTCGCCCACCTTAAGCCATTTTTTAAAGAACAAGAAGTTCTAAAAGAACTAAAATAGCCTACTTTCCTGTTACTTAAATACTTACTAAAATTCTTATCTTGAAAAAACAAGGTTCGTTACAGTAAGTGAAATCCACAACCGTTTCTACATTAAATTTATATACATTAGAATAAATTTCACTAAACACAGCATCCAGCTATAATTTCAACTTCTCAATCAATTATTTTCATTAACTTTTTATCGCCAATAAAATAAATATTACTTATCGTCCGCATGATTATTTGCAGTTATAAATAAATATTAATTTTTCGCAAAACAAAAACCAAAAAACTACTTCAAAATTTACTTAAAATAGGAAATGTAAATTAACAAGTAGGTTTGTAACATAATCTGTCACTTAACCCGCTTCCACAGGTAAAAAGGCGCCAAACCCAGCATTAATTCTATATTAAACATTTACCTGCTATAAATTCGGCTAATTTCATTTATTTTATTTCGAAAATAAATAATTATTACTTAAATCGTTTGCAAAAATTTATATTTCAAAGAATAAATGTGTAACAGTTCTCGCTTTTAAATAGAATGAAAACATTTCGTACCAACATACGGAATCTCGAAGTGAAATATATATTTGACGTCATTTCAAACTGATCGATGTCGCAAAAATAAATTTATTTTAATTCATTGTCTAAAAGAATTAAAGTTTCTCAAGCGATTGTTGCCATGGCAATGGTAATTTATTTCTAATAAAATGGCTTCCTATGCTTTTTAAATGAGCATTAAATGTTGAAGTTTTTTAAATAATTGAAGTACTTAGAATTCGAATTCTTTTCTGAAATTTTCGATATATTCTCATTTGGATACGCTGAATTTTTTGGCGTATATCACTTGTCCGTAGCATTTATAGTTAAATTCAGCGATTTAAATGACTCGAAATTGAATTTCAATGCTAATTCAATGGGAAATTCGTCGACAAATAGTAGATTTATGTCCGTCCTATCGTACAGACAGACGGACAAAAAGTATGAAAGTTGGGTGTCTGAGGTTATACCTTTCTAATAAAAAAGAATTTTTAAGATCGGATTGCTAGAACTGATTTTGGAAGGGGGGTACGGACGGACGGACAGACGGACGGACGGACATCGACCGCATGTCAATACCTACTTTTTCATTTTTAGCCTACTTTTCTTTTTTTTTTAATTCGAAGAATTAAAAAAAAATGAAAAAGTAGGTATTGACATGCGGTCGATGTCCGTCCGTCCGTCTGTCCGTCCGTCCGTACCCTCCTTCCAAAACCAGTTCTAACAATCCGATCTTAAAAATTCTTTTTTTATTAGAAAGGTGTTACCCCAGACACCCAACTTTCATACTTTTTGTCCGTCTGTCTGTACGATAGGACGGACATAAATCCACTATTTGACGACGAATTTCCCATTGAATTAGCATTGAAATTCAATTTCGAGTCATTTAAATCGCTGAATTTAATTACAAATGCTACGAACAAGTGAGATACGTCAAAAAATTCAGCGCATCGAAATTAGAATACATTGAAAATTTCAGAATAGAATTCAAATTCGAAGTACTTCAATTATTTAAAAAACATCAAAATTTAATGCTCATTTAAAAAGCATAGGAAGCCATTTTTCATTAGAATTAAATCACCATTGCCATCGCAACAATTGCTTGAGAAACTTTAATTCTTTTCGACAATAAATTAAAATAAATTTATTTTTGGAACGTCGATCAATTTAAGATGACGTCAAATATATATTTCACTACGAGATCTTTGTATGTTGATATAAATTCCTTGAAATACAAATTTTTGCAAACAATTTAAGTTATAATTATTTAATTTTCGAAATAAAATAAATGAAACTAGCCGAATTTAGCAAGTAAATGTTTATTGAGGAGTAGTTTTTTGGTTTTTGTTCTACGAAAAATTAAATATTTATTTATAACTTCAAATAAAGATGCGTTTAGTGAAAGATGCTGTGTTTAGTTAGATGCTGCGTTTAGTGAAATTAATTTTAAATTTAATGTGGATAAACGGTTGTTGATGTCACTTACTGATACTAACCTAGTTTTTTTCAAGATAAGAATTTTAGTAGGTATTTAAGTAACAGGAAAGTAGGCTATTTTAGTTCTTTAAGAACTTCTTGTTTTTAATTCTTCGAATTAAAAAAAAAGAAAAGTAGGCTAAAAATATTGTGATGCGGTCTTGATGGTACGCATTGTTTTTTATTTGTCTTTGGAATATTAAAATTGTGTAGACTCTTGACACATAATTTGTATTTTCAATTAGTTTTAAGGTTTATTTCATAGAGAATGAGGTGTTTCACGTCGTGGATGCCAACAGCCCCAACGGTTTGTTTTCATTTGTTGTCCGGAATAACTGCTAGCTGTGCTGTTGGTTTTTCAAAATGTCTGAAGAATACAAGGGAAAAACCACTTGATTTCGTAGAAGGCTTTCCTCAATAGGCCTCTTTGGAAATGATGGCGAAAAATCGCCTAAACTGGTATAAAGTAACCGGTTACTCGCTTTGTTTTTCTTTCGCGGCAACCCTGATTCATTCCAGAGATCAGTAGACACGAGTGACACGTTTGTACCGCAAATGAAGAACTGTAAGAAAAACCGGTTTCCTGTCGCCAATGGCCGCCAAACAGACACATAAGGTAAGACTCCTAAAAAATCAAGTGGTTCGTCCCGTGTACTCTTCAATTGTTAAGGAAATCTTGAATGGAAGGAGAAGCTTCTTTTCATCGATATTGCTCAATTTGAGAGTGAAATCGCAGTTCGTCGAAAAATGAAAACAAGAGCGTTACGTCAACTAACAAACGAAGACCACAGTCCTGAACAACTTATATAGGACAAATTCACGAAAAACAAACCCTTGAAGTTAACGTTTTTATAACGGTATTGAAGGTGTTAATAGTATGCACAAAATCTTCGCCAATGGGCGGACTATATAACCAAGTTCAATATTTGGATTTTACTAACAAGATTTAGATAATTCTTTTATTGTGAGATTATTCCCCCTATTAAATTACCATTCATCAATCAGTTTCTTACACACGACAAGATTACATGCTAAAGGAATCGACCATTTTCCCAATCGATTCCCAAGTAGGGCAACTGAGTTGTAAAAGAAGTTTTAAAAAGTTGTTTACTTTGAATTAAAATGTTGTTTTAAATGCCTATAAGGAATAATAAAGATCGCTTTTCCTGATTGTTTATTAAGTTTTTTAGTTTCAATAAAAGTCATTGCTTTATATTTATGACTTGACTTAACAAATCCATTTGTTATCTTACCTTTCTAATAAACAGAAAAAGTATTATAACGGTGTCATGTGTTTCACGATATTTTATTTTATTGAATATATTTTATACACGCAACTTTTGTTTTTCTCTACATCGAAGTCGAATGGACTTTCCGTCGATAAATGTCAACTTGATCTATGCTACATTTCATTGTTTAAAAAAAAAACATAATTTAGATTGCTGACAAACAACTTCGTCTGCATTCTCTTTATAGGGAAAAACTAATAAACATAATAATAACAATATTAATAAAGTAATAATAGTAATAATAACAAAAAGGCCCCAAATGTATTAGGTCATAACGATATATTGAGCCTAACTATATACTGCTAAAAACAATTAGGGGAATGCACGGTTTAAACCATTTCGCCCCCAATGATTCCGTTTGGTATCAGCTTCAGATTTTTTTCTCATTTAGTCGAAATCGTACTTATTTATCGTCATATCGAAGAATCATGTCTTTTGAACAATTAAATAATGTTTGTTTTAATTGAATGAAAATATGAAAAACATGGTAAAATAAAATTCAATCCCAAAAACTTTTATGAAATAAGTTGACAATAAATTCTTCACGCTTGCATTCTTAGAAGTCTAAAATTTGATTTTATCTTTTTTACCATAGAAATTAAAAAAAAAAAATTGTTATTATTTACTCAAAAGTTATGATTCCAATTTTTTGCCCCTCAAATTTTAGTTAAAAATTTAAGTTTGGTTTCCCTGTTATTTACTATTTCAATCTGGATGCATAAGGAATCTATTTCACAAATTTTAGATTTTTAAAAGAAAAAAAAATAAGAAGTTGGAACTGGACGCGTAAACAAAAGTACGCACAGTGCTCCCCTAATTGTTTTGAGCAGTGAATATAAAGTATAGTTTAAATCACGTCAATTGGATGTCGGATGGCCATCCTTTAACTATGTAAGATTTACTAATTCGTCAAACGACCCTTATACTTTCTTTGTTGTTGTAAGTATGTGATAAAGTAAGTAAATTTACATGTTTCCTCAATCACTTAATCGTTTGTTAGTTTAAATAAACAAAATTAACAAGTCATGTATTTTGCTTGGTTGTTTCTTTTTAATTACCGTCACACTAGAGCTGCATGAGAGTCAAAATTTAGAGCCACAGTCAAGCTAGGAGCCTGGTAATGGTAATGTAATCGTTTCCGGCTGCCTAATTCTAGCCTTTATTAGGAGCTTTAACACAGTCAATAACGCCTCGTAATTTAGAACCCTGGTCAAGTGACGAGGTCGACATCTGAGCGGGCACCCAACGGAACTTCTATCGACATCGTACGCTGACACCGTCGGGACTTTGGACCCCACAGATTTAACGAGCACGTCTGTCCCAGTGTACTCGGGCAGATCCGTCACGAGTTAGATTTTCTACTTTTTCCAGTACAAATATCCGATTTACTGGATGACTTACAGGTGGGATTCGAACCTGAGGAGGTTAATCCTGAGGCTGATGCCTTAAGCCTCGGTTTATTCGGAGTCCGTCAACAGATTTAAGCGGTGGGACAAGTGCGGTGAGTGACGTCATACAAACTACTGACGTTGATTACGCAAGAGTGGTTTCCTCGGGAGCGTAGGCGGACAACTCAACACGACCGCCAGATTGAGTTGATGTTGAATGCGTTGGGGAAATCCTGATGACAACGTTTTTTGCTGTTGTCTGTTGTGTGGTGTGCTTGCCAAAAATTCAAAATTTGAGGAAATGACGGAAGGCGAGAGTTGTTTTACGCTTGCCGAGGAAGAAATGCTAATCGATTTTGTGAGAAATCACAAAGAACCCAAATTTTCCGTTTTTGACATGCAAAGACGAAAACCAAAACAACAATAGTTAGTTGAGTGAGTTGGCTAGGTTTCCAGTTTCGTGTCAACGTAACGTTCCGATGAAGCGTTTGTCGCTAGGGTGACGTCATCCACGTATAACAGCGGTCGCATTTTTCTGGCGACAGACTCCGAGGAAACCAAGGCTTAAACCACTCGGCCACGGACGGGCCTACGAGCCTGAGTAGACCCCCAATGTAATTTTTAGGAGTGGCATTGTACGCTGCATCGAGAGTTTGTATAATATTTAAAGTGCACTTCCTCTACACGGGGAATTATTCGTTAGACTTTTTGGCTGCAGAGACCGTTTATATTTTGGCGGATATTCTTATATGTTGGCGGATATCCCCGGGCCCGAACCTGGGATATTTCGTTTGCAGGGCAAGCACCTTACCGACCTGGCTCCTCAGCATCCTATCCTAAATGAAACACTATTTAACATGGAATAGAATTTTGTAAAACACAATAAGCCGACAATTTAAAATTACAAAAAACCAAACAAAACAAATCTATCAGCTAATCAAAACCAAAGTCAACGAAAAACTGATTGATGCCAGAGATTAAACAAACCCACGCAACCTTTTTTTATTTTAATTCTTTCAATTAAAAATTAATCGATGTTTTTACATTCTTAACCAACATCATTATTTTGCTTGTTACACACTTCCGTACCTTTCTCTTCCACTTTCTCTGACCGATCATAATAATAAAATAAAGAATGTTATTATATTCAAATTTGTGTTCCTGAAAACAAGTTTAATAATCCTTTGTATTTTTGTCAGTTCCTGTCACTACGCTCTACATAGGTGATCGTAATCTTAATAACATCGCGATTTTGACACATGTTTAATGCGGAAAACCTTTTTATTAAGAAAATGTGGCATTAAAATGCTTGAACTTTTAACAAATTCCAAGTAATTCTCATTGAATTTTTTTCATATAAAATAGTAATAAATACTAAAATGAAATTTTGCACAACCATTGCCATTTATATACATTGTCAGGAACCAATATGCATGTTATTATTATTGTATAAGGATTCCTCTAAAATGCAAAAGGGATTAATTTAACGGTACAAAAATATTTTATTAAAAATATACCGACTAATAAAATGTATTTAATAGTACGAAAACGATTAATAAAATGAGTTGTAATATTTTAGCGGCTTAAAAAAGAGCAACATTCCTATTTTTTTTGGACTCTATTAAACTTATCCACACTTTTCAGTCTAAAAAAAGTTAAATTGCATTTTCATGCCATAAAAATTAAAATAAGGTTCATGTATCATTTATGGCTAGGCCCAGTGGACTAGTGGTAGTGCTTCGCATTGCCACGCCACAGGTCCGGGGGTCTAGCCCTGGACTGGGCGAGGTTGACTCAGCCTTTCACCCCTGAAGTGGGTCGATAAAATGAGGACCAAGCATGCTTGGGAACTAAACACTGGGGGTCCCACGTAAGGCTGACCACCTTACCGGGACATATGCCTAGAGCTATTGGTCAGGTAAGCTGGAATGGGCACTGCAGGCCTAAGCCCTCTAACGGACTGTTGCGCGGAGGAGATTTTTTTTTAAAGTTTAGTACCCTATATGGACACCTTACGGAAAATAATTTTTTTCCAACCCTTTGTACTGGTCTCGGAACTGTTGACTATCATTATTAAAGCTAATGACCTTGTAATAAACTACTCTAATTTAGATTAAATAATAATAAAAATAAAACAGATTTACAAGTGTCCATGTAATTAACTACCTGTAATGGACATGCAAGCCCATATTAGGGATAGGTGGCTCCTTATGGAACTACTCCTGGATGGAAGAGCCACTTTCTCAAGGGACATTAGAAGAGAGAAAATACATTTTTTTTAAATCTTAATCCTCTACTAATACATATTGTTGACATATGGCAACAAGTATCATAATCCACTTTATTCTATTAAAGTAGAGCTCCCTCTCGACAAATCTGTTTTTTTTTCATCTATTACTTTCCATTTTGAAGTTTTAGTTTCTTATAACCCTCACAGATGACAGTAGTAAAAGTGTATTAAAAATTAAAGAGTGAAGTTATTAACTGTTACGAAATTACGTCTTTGGCAGTATTCAAAGTATACTAATATTATTAGTACTAAATATAAATGAATTGTTTTGAAAAAATAATTGTAGTTCAAGAGGGTTATTTAAAAATATATTTAGTAGTTTTTTAGTCATTCTTATCAAAATTGGAATTTTGTAGTTGGTTTTTGCCACATGGCAAAAATTTTAAAAATTAAAATTATTTAAATTTCAACGCAGTTAATTTTGTTCAGTATTTTTCCCATAATGTATAAGTATTAAAGATAATTTTTTTTTTCGGGATGAAAAAAAATCATGCATTACAGCGTTAAATTATTGTGGGGGAGTAAAAATCTTTAAAGCGTGCACTTTTACAATAGGGAGGTCATTTTCGGTTGTGGATCATCGACGATCTTGTCATCAGCTTTCTAAAACATTCCACTTTTCTGTATTCAAAATAATTTTATAATACAGTAGAGTCCCTCTTATCCGAAAGGTACGGGACCAAAATTGAGCAGCAAAACTAAAAAAATACTGCGTATTTTGAGAAATAAATCCAACTGTGCAAGTACGTATTTATCTTTTGCGTATTTATTTATGCGCATACATTTTTATTTTAACCGACAGGCTCGGGAATTTTTTTTGATAAACCGATTTCCGGATAACCGGGATTCGGATAAACGGGACTCTACTGTATATATGTGTTATCAAGGGAGCAAAAAATACTTGAGGGGGATTAGGGGCCGATGAGTATTCAAAGGGGGAAATTAAAATAATGTTGTACATTTTTGTTTCACAGTAAAACCATTCTCCAACTATAACCAAACCAGCCAATTTTTACTTTCAACTCTCTTAAATTTTCTAAAAAAAAAGTAAAACTATCTAGTACTTAATTATTTCACATTCGTTCTTTAAAAAAATTTGTTTTAGGTTTTTTTCTATTTTATTTAAAAGTGACCGGATAAAGCTTCTTTGGTTGTTTCTACAAACGCATTAAGTGTTATAAAACTGCTTTATATGTAGTTACGCATTAACTCAAATTATGATTAGACATAACATGAAAATTAAAAGAGGGCGATGGATGTTAATCGCCAGAAAAGGTTGATCTAATAATCCAGAAAAGGTTGGGAACCACTGCACTAATCGCCCTAAGAAATTTAAAAGACACCTCTTTTCATACTTGCCAAGTAAAATTCAATCAAACCCAATATTCAACAAAGATTTTATAACTTGATCTTCAATTTGTGTGACGTCACGGTCCGCACCTATAAAAGTAGTGGACCTGAACGAGTTTCTTTTTAAAGACTTGGTTTTTTGCAGCAAGTTCCTTTTCGAGTGCTTTTCTAGCAGATTGTGTTGCGGTGCGGTTCCAATGCGACATTCCGTGTGACATATAATATAAAACCGATCAAAACATGGCGAAAATATCGGTTATCTTCGTAATGTGCTTGACACTTCGGTGGTAAGTGAGAAATTAATTATTATTTTAAAAGTTAAAATTGAATTTATAGCTATTTACACAATAAATTATATTTATATACATTTTAATACTCTTAACCAAAACTGTATGTTTAAAAAATAAGATGTCATGGTAAATCGAAGCATTATAAATTAAAAAAAAATATTTTGTATAAAAAATATTGAGAATGGTAAACTTTGCACGACTTTATTTATTATGTATGACTTAGCAATTAACTTTACTCTAAAAAAATTGTTAATTGATTGGCCGTTCAAAATTTTTATTTTAACACCTGAATATATTATTTAAAATTAGAAGTATTAATAATAAATTATATTTAATGTCTATTATTAAAACAATGACAAATATATTTATTAGAAAATAAAACCTTATTGTTAATGGCAAAGAATTAACAGTTACTAAATTTAAAATTATTATTAATATAAATTTATTTATAAAAAATATTGTAATTATTAACGAATAATATTCGTATTAATACTATAGAATTGTTATAACAAGTAATAACTTCTAATTTTATAAATGTTATTAATGAAATAAATGTACAATTATTGACAGTTAATAATTTATGAATGAAATTTAATCAATGATTAACAGGATTTAACAAACATTTAATGAAATATCATCATAAAAAATATTAAATTACCACCAGCAACTAATTCAGCTTTTCTTCAACAATTATTTATTAATAACTATTTCTACTAGTATAATCTTGATATGAGGGATGAGAAATCTGGGTAAATTATGCCCGCGATGGCCGAAATCGGGACCCTGTGTGAGCAGTTCCGGATTTCGGCCCAGGCCTATAACGCCAGGACTTAGGGGCCCAGTCAGGAAGGGGGCCCTTAACCCTTTCAGTCCCAAAAATTTACTGCACTACAGAAACATCTGATATTCACAAAATAAGCTTATTTTAGGTCAAATATGCGAATTCCATAAGAAAAAAAATAATTTTAATTTTTTATATGGTTTTTGAAACAACGCCAAAATCCTTTAACTGTGGAAAGCAACAAAATAAAAAAATATATATTACCTAAAAACACTTCGAGTTACATATTTTAAGGTATCTGACCATATTATAAAAAAAAAATAGTAATTATTTTAACCGAACTAGTTTAAATTGTGTTTTAAATATGTGGAACTGAAGTGAACTCATCAAAAAGCAAGAGAATGGTAAATTTGACTATTTTCTAAATAAAAAAAAATAGTAGTTCTGACTTCTATTGAGATTAATGTAAAATATTGTCGAATAGAACAAAGTGTGAAGAATCGAATGATGTGTGTCTGGATGTCATATGGGACATAAACATTTGGGAAAAAAAAGAAGAAAGTTCGATGTGTCGCCGCGTGATTTTATAAATTTTATAGAGAGAGAATGACTATAGTAACATACTGCATTATTGTGATGTTTATTAAAAGCGATTAAAAATTATATGTTCTGCACTAGCGTATTTAATTTGATTAATTTCCAAAATAGCTTCGAGATGGCGGGAAATCCCAAATGTTTAGTGCCTAGGGTTACCTGGGTCTTTAAATCCGGCACTTAGTGTAAGCCTGTTACGAAACCATATTATTATATCAGTTGAATTTTCCACCATCAATTTCTTATGTTCTTACTCTATTTTTTTTATTTGCTGAACCAAACTGAAGGTATCGACTCCTATTCTTGTGATATGTATTTGTGAATTATTTGCATTGGATTATCGGCTATAGTCAGTGCTGAAAGTGTGGGTAGACACGGGGTGACGCGTCACCCTACTTTTCAAGAAAATGGCTATCCATCCCCCCACTTCTTATATCTCTCGAATCCATAATCCATAGGGGGGGGGGGGGGGGGGATGGGGCATGGCATTCTAATTGAAGGCATCCCCCCACTTATTTTTTTCCCCACTTTCACCACTGGCTATAGTTATACTGTAACGTCTTCCAAAGAAAAACAGCTCTCTTTGTATATAAAGAAAACATTATTAACAGAGGGTTGAAGAAAATTTAAATGGGAACGTTGGTTTCTTTGAAATAATGTAGCATCACACATCCCTGGGGCCTGGGGGAGTTAGTTAAACGTTGATAAGTATTTTGGGGTTCTTTCAATGAAGTATAGAAACTTCTAGGTAGTGTAATAAAATGAATGTGTGCTCGTTTGTGTTAAATTGCAATGGAAAATTATTCCACTAATGGGTATTAATGTACTACTAGGACTGGGATAAGTCATTTTAGAGTGAGTCAATTATTATGTCCATCGTAATGCCAGCTCTAGGCTCTATTCGAAGGTAGCTATATTTTCACTCTTTAAATCTTTCAGAAGAAGAAATAAGTAATAATTCATTTATTGCCATAAAATAGTCAAATTATGTTTTAGTTACAGTTGATCCTACACTTCATAAGTGAATAGGGTGGGTAATGCGCACAGGGACGGCGTGTACAGCGTCTTCTGGCATATTCTATATACAACATCCATACAATTTAAAAGCAATTTATCATTCATTTACAGTGCCTGGTCCTACTACGCCTACAGTAGTCCACAGTCCTACCAACCAAGAGTCATCTACCGACACCACATCGCTCCCTACCAACCTCAAGCGACATATGCCCATCCTATGCACCTCCCACCCATGGCCCATCCCCCGATGATGTCATACGGGGCCCCGCCCATGTCGTTCTTCGCCCCGCCCCCTTTCCCACCCATGAACTACGCCCCTGCTGCCAGCTACCAGAGCAGTCACTTTAGCCGACCTCCGCCCCCTCCACCTAGAAGCCCTAGGTTCCCCATCAAAGAGATGTTTACAAATCCCTTGCAGGTATTGTGAAAAGATTTCAGTGAAATACATATAATGCAAATGTTCTACATTAATTCACTCGATTTACTATTGAGTCCTTAAAATTCAGAGAATATTATATAAAATGACTTCAAATATTCTGGATAATACCAGGTGGTAATAGTAGAGAATATCGATAACATAAAAGTATTTAATCGATTTAATTCAACCTATCCAGTATCGAAATTGTATCGACTAGAAAATGAGCCAATTATAGGACCGAATTTTTTTTCAATATTGGCGATGAATCTCTGAACATGCCTCCTGATAAATTGTAATCACCGACGGACGACAATTTATGCAACAGTTTTCGTATCCTTATCCGATAGTTCCCATTCTGTGTTGAGAACGACGTTATATTATTTTCAATACGATTTGACTTCTTACCATTTTGAACAACCCCATAAACTGCTGCTTTTCAATTACGTTATATATTCTATACACACCCAAATGAACACATTCCAGACCGCCTTCAGCCAGTACCCTTCCAAGCCGAACATCTTCAACAAGATCAAGCCCTACCTCTTCGGTGGATCATCCCATCCAGGCCCCACCGGTTTCGCTCCAGAACCTACCGGCTTTGCTTCAGGCCCTGCCGGCTATCTTACAGGACCCACCGGCTTTCCTCCAGGCCCCCAAGGCCCAAGATCTTTACCCCACCACCCATTCTACCCGGATTACTTCCCGCCACACCAGTTCACACCGAACAGACCATTCCACAACAGACCTAGCCATCATGGCTACATGGATGGACCGCAAAAATCTTGTTCGTGTTCTCTGCACGTAGGAGACCTGACGGTGTACAAGCACACCGATGTCAGGTCTTCGTATGCGTGCGATGACCTGAAGGATTGCAACTCCTTCTGCACCGATCTGGTAAGTTAGATTTTGTTGCTTTTATGACTTAAAACATAAAAAATACTAGTAAATTTAAGGTCAAAAATATAATTAGTTATTAGTTGCCGGGGACGGGTTACTGAACGATTTTCAGATAAACGTTAAATTTTGGCAAACCAGTAGGCATTTCTCAAGCAAACTTTATAGTTCTTGAGCAAACTGTACATTTCTCAAGCAAACTTTACAGTTCTAGAGCAAACTGCATATTTATATCTTATCGGTCTGGTATAACTATACACATTCAAACAGACCGACCAATTAGTACTTAACAGTTACTTTCTAGAGAGTAACTTTATAAAAACCTGACATAGGTGTGTTTGTAGACCGTCATGTCTCCAACATACAAGGAACACGAATACGACTTTTCTGCACCACAGAAGTCGTGTTCAGCTGCATGTTGGCGACCTGACGGTGTACAAGCACGTGAAAGCGGATTTCTAAATAGGCTAGCTAGGCTAAAGCCTACGGCGGCAAATTTTCATAGGCGGCAAATTTTCAACGGCGGAATTTTGCATGTTGAGGCAATTCTTTTAAAACACAACTGAAGTTTAAGTAATCTAATACATTGGATTATTTGTTAATATTTCACCTCAAGCCCTATTTTATGTAGCATTGAAGTAAGAGATCAGAAAAATTACATCTAAATGATGAAAAACATACTTGCAGCATTTTTTAATCTTAATTAGTAATTTAGGGGCACGAACTTTCATTGAACAACGGGAGGTTATAATGAGATAAATCAACCATTGGTGATCAGCTTTTAAATCGTTTTTTACCCCCACCTACCCTATAGGCGGCAAATTTTGGTTCAACCTATAGGCGGCGCATTTGGAAATCCGCTACTGGATGTGATGTAAAATCTTCGTATTCGTGTGATGATTTGAAGAATTGTAACTCCTTCTACCAAGCTTATAAGTTAGATTCTTGCACTAATACTGTCCAAGTGTAATGCATCGTTTTGCAGGGAAAGAATTTGTGGTGTTTTCACGACTTAAAAATTTATTACAAATACAAAAATTGTCGACCAACAACAGGGCAGAAGCCCCGAAAGATGAATGCAAAAGATTAAATTTTTTTTTACCTGTCTTCAATAACTAGGGCGAACTAGGGACATTTGACAGATAAGGATACATGACCCAATGCCTTTTCCTCAGTAATGGAAAAGTTTTGTGAGTTGAAAGTGGCATCACTTTTTCCTTTCCGACAGCTGATCACATGGTAAAAAAATTGAGCTGAATCGAATCATTGCGTATGTGTTTAGTTATACGAAGAAATACGTTTTCATGCACCGAAAGTAAATTGCTGAGGCCGTAAGGTTTTTCGGTCTAGATTTTTTGGTTTACATGAAAGATTTTTTAAATTAGTTATTTGTTTAGTTCATGCTATTAGCTACAGTTACGTGCATAATAGTGCTAATGTAATTAATTATTTGCAAATGACTTTGTTTTGGGGTTAAACAAAAAAGTGCAACTAGGGATAATTGACCCAAGCCAATTGGGGACATGTGACCAAAGTAAACAACACAGAAGTAAACAGAAGTTGAACAAGAACATTTTTTCAAAAATCGCGGAAGTCCCAAAAGTAAATGACTGAGTTCTCCAGTAATAAGGTTTGTTGGGAAGGTACAAGGGAATTTTTTTTAATGAGCTTACAATTGAAGAGTACACGGGAAAAACCGATTGATTTTTCAGAGAAGTTTCCTTAGCAGGCCACTTTGGCGATGATAGCGAGTGATCGCCTAAACTTGTGCAAGGAAAGCAGTTCCTACCATAGATATCATAGTTGAAGTAATGTTGTGGCAGATCACGTGACCTCCAATGCTATCGACGGGACGCGCAAGCAATAAAGTCAGTGTTGTAGGTCATGTGATATGCCAGTGAAGTACTATCTCTGTGGTTCCTAGCTACCAAGTTCAGGCGATTGGCGATCCCGACGCTTGGACCAAGCGAAGAAGGAGAGAAACCGGTTTTATGCCGCCAAGCAGACAGTTGCGGCCGTCCGCCTAATAAATCAATCGCTTCTTCCCGTGTACTCTTCAATTCAATATGCATAAATATTCGGTGGAAAATGTTTTAAATGGCCTGAAATGGATACTACATATCAAGTTGATATTGATTAAATAGTAGCGATTCTTCAAGCACCTATGTTTTCTCTGCAAAGTAAAAGTAGCCCCAGTTTTGTATTTAGACCAGAATTCACTTTAAAATTTGATTATTTCGTTAGTATAAGCATAATTAATGTGATAAAAATAAAAAGTAATAATTGTGTCTGAAAATACTATAAAATCTATATAAACTTTATATTATGATATTAGTTTTATTATTGGGTAATTTTTTTTAATGATTTTCAGTCTTATTACCAAATTTTTGGGTTGGGTCACGTATCCCTAATGGGTGGGTCAACCCAAAACTAAAGTTTTAAATAATTTATATGTTACTACTATTGCAGAATACTACAGAAAAATACTAATATATATTGTGAACTACTTTATAAAGAAAAAATTATCTGCATTTACACAGTCATAAATAGTTTTTTTTTAAAAGTTACAAGCAAAAAAACTTCGAGTTGGGTTATATTTCCGTGGTTCCCCCTATAGATTCTTCTGGAATTATTTTACTCTCTTCGAATATCAAACATAATCCACTGAAGCATTCCACTCATTGATAACTTCATCGCATTAAAAATGTTGTCTTACCTCCATTTTAAAGCAGGATTTTTTTAAACTTCTGGCTATGTCCTCTGGTTCGAATATTTAAGTTAAAAATGAGCTTTCCATGTTTTCCTACTTGATGAACTTGAAAGCTGAACTAAATCGCTTCTTGTTCTTCTATTTTCCATTGAATGCATGTTTAAAGATATTAATCTGTAAAACCCAATAGTACAAATTTAAGCAGTTATGTATAAGTTGCCTGTAACTTTACAAACAATTTCCAGACAAAAGTTAAATGTTGGCTAACTGTATATTTCCCGAGCTTTCTTCGGCTTGGCATAGCTGCATATTCAAACAGAGCGACACACCGGTACTTCAACGGGTTGTTTCCGAAGATGCTATCTCACAAGACCTAGCAATTTGAAAGACACCTCACTCAATATAAAATAGAAATATATGACAAACACTTTTAGGACTTTAATTAACCCTTTATAAGGCTTTTTTTTTCTAGTAATGTTACGTTAAAGTATTTCTGGGATTGAGATTGATTTATAAAAAGAAATTCCTTTAGCTCATTACCTAAAACTAATTTTGATTATTAAGACCATTTTATTTCGGTTAGAAGTATGTTTCCCATCGCCCGCTGGGAGCCATTCAAACGTATCGTATAAGAATCCTGCATTAGTAATTTTGTTTGTGTTTTCTGAAGTTATCAGGAGATGGGGGCAGCACTAATCAAAATTGATGAAGTTGCTGGGAAGTATACTTCCCACAGCTTTATAAAGGGTTAAAGTTTATAGGTTAGGTTAGGTTTTGAAATATCGTCGCACTAGAGCTACACGAGGGCTATTGGCGACGGGCGTCGTATTTTAGAAGAACAGTCAAGTGACGAGCCGACATCTGAACGTACGCAGCGTTAGGACTTTGAAGGATATTTAACGTGCACTCCCTTACACGGGAACATTTCGTCGGACATTTTTGGCTGCACGGAGTTAAAAGTTTATAAAAACGAAATAAATTTCTCTATAAAAAGGAGCTTAAAATAATATTTAAAAAAAGTTATGAAAAAAAATATATGAAATATTCTGTGACGACAATTAAGGTTAAACCTATTTACTTCTCCATTGAACATGATGCATCCCTAATAATGTCTTAATATAGCACACAACGCACATTTAACAGAAGAATTAATACTCAGTAGCATACAAAAAAAAAATTAGATTGCAATCTGAGACTAATACACTCTTCCTTTTCGAAAATAGAAGTCCGAATGCATGCCAGTTGTTCGAAAGAGGCTGACCAGCGTCGCGCTTTGATGACCGTAATGTTAATGGTTGTTTAATTAAGAGAAAATGCTTTTATATTAATCTAACTTTCCTTATCAGGAGTTTCATTTCGTGACAAGTAACCAGTGGCACTTCGCTGTGGGAAGTGGTGGACCCGCTGAGTGTGGCCAAACTGTTGATTTTATTAACCCTTTCAAATAACCCATTATATATTGTGTGCTACTTTATGAAGTATAAATTATCTGCATTTACACAGTCATAAATAGTTTTTTTTAAAGTTACAAGCAAAAAAATTCGAGTTGGGTCATATGTCCCTGGTTCCCCCTAACCAAGCATAAAATTAACCAATGATTCATCCGACCTAAAACAACATGCATTAAATATACACATAGAAAAATAAACGAGTCATGAAGCTAACCAAAATAAATTAGTTGACTGCACACCGTTTGACTGTGGTTCGGGCTGTGAGGCGCCCTGTGGTCAGTGTCGTGATCTACGGATCGGAAGGTCCCACGATCGAGTCCTGGTCGCTGAAAACTCACCGAGTATATGCGAAGTTCGGAGTACGTGCTCGTTAAATCTGTTAGGTCCGAAAGTCCTGTGGGCGGTCATTGCTCAGTTTCCCCCGGGTACAGGTTCCTGGAGACTATTTCCCTCCCCTTCAGGGACATGTCTAAATTGTGGAGGTGGCGCGTGATAGATGACAGCATCTGTCACGTATATGTGTGCATGTGAGTGTGTGTGTTGTGACTGTCTTACTTGACGAAGGTTTATAAGCGGCTCTCTGAGCAAGCACACAAGCCTGAAAATATATGTATCAAGACTGTGGTTCTAAATTATGACGCCCGTCGCCAATAGCCCTCGTGAACATCTAGTGCATGGATAATTCAAACTAAACTAACTACTCTTTACTTGAGTCAATTTTCACGAGATAAAAAAAAATCAGTACAATTCCTTCTCACAAAACTACTTAAATTAAAATTGAACAAAATATCTTGACTAGGGTAGACTGACCAGTGAGTGAACAGGCCCCAGTGAATGAACAGTTGGTAAATACATTTAAAAAATAAGGATTAAAATCATTCCACTGGATGGATTGGTAACATTGACTTCCTCCCAAGAAGCTACCTGACATCTGATTGGTTGTAATTCGTTATTAATTAAAATCCAACATGTTTATTGACTGGACATTTTTGTGTTCATTCACTGGTAAATGAACTGTCCATTCACTTGGCTTTTCTACCACTTTTTATTTAGACTCCAAAAAAGACCCAAAGCAATATAATATAAAGTCACCTCCTTTTATTGTAGAATTTACATGCAATGTCAGATGTGTTCACATTGTCATAAACCAGAAGCTATATTTTCTTAAAATGTATGAATTTTCTTTAAACAAATTGTGCTTAAGCGATTATTCACTGATTAGTCTACCCTAATTCCAATGAAATTAAAACTCTACCAGAGGCTTATTTCCATGTTAAATGAGCCCGAAAACTTAATTATATAATGGAATAAAATTAAAAAGATAGCTATAATTATTAAATGATATATAAATCACCAAACACACACAGACCTTTTGATAAAACATAGTTTAGAAATTCTAGTTACATATACATTTAGTCTCCGTTATGAAGTTGTAAAATTACTATGTTAATACTCACTAAATTGTTGTAAAATGTGGAGCAGTTACTTTTACTCATAGTAAAATACTTCCTGATATTATTCAATTGCATGTTGTGTAAAGTTACGCTTGAAAGATAATGGAATGATATTAACCTATTTTTAAGTCAAACAACATTTTGATTTTAATTAAAGTTCCGACCAAAAATGGCGGTATATAACGAGGGCTACTGGTCCGAAAGAAAAATCACCAAGAGAAAAAGTGGAATAATAGTTATAATACACTGCTCAAAAGAATTAGGGGAATGCATGGTTTAAACCCTTTCATCCCCAATGATTCCATTTGGAATCATCAGCTTGAGATTTTTTCTGTAACTAAGTTGAGCTCGCACCTATTTATCGTTAGATGAAATAATCATGTCATTTGAAGAATTAAATAATATTTGTTTTAATTAAATGAAAATGCGAAAAACAGGGTAAAATAAAATTCTATCCAAAAAAAAAAAAAAAAAAAAAAAAAAAATTGAGAAATAAATTGACCCTAAATTCTTCCCGCTTTTTTTAGATGTTTAAAAATTGATTTTAACTTTCTTTAACAAATAAAGTTTTGAAAAAATTGTTGTTATAATTTATTCAAAAGTTATGATCCCAATTTCCCCCCTTAAATTTCAGTTTAAAAAAATTATTTTTTTCTCTGTTTTTTACCATTTTATTATAGATGCACAATGAATCTATATCACAAATTTATGATTTTTAGAATAAAACTAAAACGCTGTAACTGAAAGGGTTGACAAAAGTACGCAAAGTGCTCCCCTGATTGTTTTGAGCAGTGTATAATGTTGATTAATGAATACGGAGCTATGGAATTATATATAGATCAAGAATAATGGAATAGGCCAAAAATAATACAAGAATATTGACTAAATAGAATATTACGGATTTCCATTGACAAGATAGGAATACCGGATTTTCGATTAATTGGATATTATTGATATTATATTCGATAATAAAATTCTATTTTTTCTCACGAGTGTCAGATTCCGACCAAATTAAACTTTCAGAAATCTTGAAGAGGAACAGTAATTAGAATGTGTCATATTCGAACAGAAATGTTCAGTTGTTTACATTGTTATTTAAACTAAAAGTACTATAGACTTTTAATTTGATACAAGATTTTCTAGACAATCGTCCATGCGACAAGAGTAGCTGCCATAAAATTCTTAAGGTTTTAAACGCAGAGCCTGTTCTAGGAAATCTCAGACTATAGGTACAACCTTTTTTGGGGGACCCTTTGCGGAAAATGTTATCATGATTTCCAGTAATGATGGTGCTATGTATCACATTTTTGCTATTTTATTATTTCCTTATAAACATCGATCAAAACAATCACGTTAGGTCAATTTCTCAGTCAAAATTGAGCAAATATCAAAGTGGAGTATCAGATTTTTTAAAAAGTTTATTGATATTTTGGGGATGTACAGCATTTAGCATAATAGAAACTGAAATTTAGGAACCCCTAAAATATAGGGCCCTAGGCCCGGGCCTAATGGACGAACAGGCCCTGTTAAAAAGCATTGCAGATAAGCGAAAACTTTGTTCAAATATTTTAGCAAATTCCAGCATATTTTGATAGGTAAATGAAAGTCATGTAGAGTTTCACATCCCTAGTTTATTTAGAAAAAAAAAGAAGCGTTTCATTTTAATGGATATAATAAAGCGAAAAATACTTATGAGTGTATGTAAATAAACAAACTACCAAGGATAACAAAATATTAAAAAAAAAACATTTTATCAGATAACCTCACGCAATTTAAATTGATCGCACCGGCTTCCCATAAGTCATTGTCAAGTTCAGTTTTTCGCCAAAAAACCTCCATCTCTCACGCAAAATCTAAATTTTAACCGCTTGAGGCCTAATGGCGGAAAAGATTACACGATGATGAGCAGTTCTCGACCAAACCAATAATAACTTTTACCGGTTCATTTTTTTCCACGCCATTTGTTCGTTCCAGAAATTTTTTTGTCAGATTCCATTCATGGATCCTCTTTCGTAGTAAAAAACATAACAAAATTCACGGTACTCTGAACATTCAGAAAAAGGGTTGAGACAAATTGCTCATTTAAGGTATGCGGTGATGCGTTGGAATTATAGTCTTTTGGCCTGGTTATCTCCGGTAATGTTGCTTATTTCGTGTGTTTTACATGCTGTGCCGGATATAGAGTGGGCAATTTATGACAAAAGTTTCTGTCACGGACCTGGAAGTTACCGATATTTTCATGCGTAGGTGGTAATTGGGAAAAAGTACGCCAATATAGGCTAAGTATTTATTTGTATTTTTGGTTTTAGGTGAGTATTACGGTTAGGTTGAATGATCGTCGCACTTGTACTACATTAGGGCTATTTGCGACGAGCGTAGTAATTTAGAACCATAGTCAAGTGACAAGGCGACACCTGACTATACTCATTCAATGCAACTTTTTTAAGGGAAACACCGAACGCAGAGCCTGATCTAGAAAACTCAGACTATAGGCACAACAAATTATGGGGGCCTCTGTACGGAAAATGTTGTAAATATGATTGTGCCAGTTAACCGAAAAAAAAAATCGTCGAAATCGCATCATGTAATTTATCGACAACCCCTAAGAAGTTTAATTTCAAGTAATTAGACTATAATTCGTGATTTAGCGGCCTTTGCTTATTAGATGCAGCATCGGCCATTCGACCACGTAATGAAGACCGTTCGGAGGTTTAAAAAAACCCCATAGAATATATGGAACACAACGAAAATAGTTGGTCGCCAGGAGGTGATACAAAAAGAAGAAAAAAATTTCATTCATCAAAATGACCTAAAATTATTTAATTCCCACATTTCTTTTAAAGTAATTCTGACTAAGAGTTTTTAAAAGAGGATTTATTTGAGCTATTTTTGGGCTTTGTGAAGAGTTTTCTTGTACGAATCGATAACTCATCACGTAATAGGATTTCGCGCTTTGGTGAGAATCTGTTGGACATTTTTAAACCCGATTTACTCTACTTGTTATGGGAAAAGTCACATGTAAAAGTTATAAATGATGAAAAGAAAAGTGACAGGTTCACTTTGAAGCGTAAATAAGCACTTTTACCCGATTTGGGTTAACACACATTGATAAGAAGTAAGATGAGTTACATAACTAAAATCGCATTTTTAGAGGTCAATGTTAGAATAATAATTAAATAATTGAAGAGTTTAGTAGAAGAACGCGCTAAGTAGAAAAAAAGGTAAAAATAGTGTTAAAGTTTTTAGTTTAAGCTTAGATCCGTTAAAAGCGGTATGCTTGAAAATTCCAACCTTTTACTGCTGCTGTGTTTTTTAACTTGTTTCTATACAAAAATTTACTAAATAAACAATGTTCACACATCTGGAAGCTGATTTATATTTACTGGCTTCGACACTTGTTATTTTTAAAGGAGGGGGACAACGTATTCTTTGACACTAAATTGATTTTTTTTAAATATGCAGAGCGTTCTTGAGATATTGTTTTTTTTAAAAATGTTATGTCAATATTTCCCGCCATTTACGTGCTGCCATCAATCGCCACCTCCGCAATACGGACATAGATCTGAAGGGGAATAATTGCTTTAAGTATTCTATTTGGTAACCCTTCTATAACCAGACTTCTTATTCTAACCATTTTATAACCAGACCACCCTTGGAACGAAAAACTCAAAATAGACTCGTCGACTATTAGTATTATTTGTCTGTAGTAGTTGAAATCTTCTGACACAACTCAAAATTTTAACTTCCACCTCCAATGATGACACATACTCGGCCAGTGGTCGTAAAAGGACTCAAATACTTAAATCGATAAATAATTTTACACTCTCAGAAATAATACGCTCACTTTTGACGATTCATTAATCCTTAAGCCGCATTTCGCTAATTTTGAGGATTATTTCGTCAAACTATCACGTGACTTTTGACTAAACGCGAATCCATCACTTTAACGATCTTTATTTGACGAGTCTGTATCATGATTTTGAGGAAACTGAATCTCATTGCTGTACTCAAATGCTCAAAAATGACGAAATATTTCTTTAGACGAAATTCGAATCCTCATAAAAAAGACGAATCAAGTTTCCTCACTTTGAGGGAAGAAAAACTCGGAGCACTTGCCAATAAACAGCATCGTCAAAATTAAGGAAAATTTCGTCGTTTTTGAGTATTCATTTCTGAGAGTGTAGTGTTCATTTATTTTTCGAAAACTATTTAACCAGTTATTTTCCTCCATCTCTTTCAGTTCAGCAGCGAGGAACTGCGTGCCCAGACCCGTTCGGACGCGTGTCTGATCTTGGGCAAAGACGGGTCCGTGCCGTGGTTCAGGAGAGACGCCGTCTGCGAGCCGCACGGGATCAAGAACGACACGAAGCTCTCGGTGGACCTGTGCTGCAAGGACCTGCAGCCATGTTGAGGGCGAAATACCCGAAGCCAGACTTAGGGTGTGTGCAGAATGCTTTTTCGTGCAGTAGTTAGGAACTGATGTTAAAAGCGAAATTGAACTGAAACGCGATGCGAACGATTCGTCTGCGAATGGGTGGAGTTACGAGCGAAATTGAACTGAAACGCGATGCGAACGATTCGTTCTGCGAATGGGTGGAGTTACGAGCGAAATTGAACTGAAACGCGATGCGAACGATTCGTTCTGCGAATGGGTGAAGGAAGTTACGAGCGAAATTGAGCTGAAACGCTGTGCGAACGATTCGTTCTGCGAATGGGTGAAGGAAGTTACGAGCGAATTTGAACTGAAACGCGATGCGAACGATTCGTCTTGGGTGGAGTTACGAGCGAATTTGAACTGAAACGCGATGCGAACGATTCGTCTTGGGTGGAGTTACGAGCAAAATTGAACTGAAAATCGATGCGAACGATTCGTCTGCGAATGGGTGAAGGAAGTTACGAGCGAAATTGAACTGAAACGCGATGCGAACGGGTGGAGTTACGAAGATTTTGCGCGTTTCCTAATTGAACTCTAGTTCGAGGGTATTCGAGCAATCCCGCGCGAACTGTTTATTTACTTTTTTGACATTCAATATCTTCGAAAAATATCAGGCATCATATTTTTTCTACAAGAAGAAAGGAAACCAGAACCAGTAATTTATTTTAGGTGTTTAGGGAAATTCATTAGATTTGTCTGATAAGCAGTTTATCAGCAAATATCTGTTGGATTAAGAATCGTTTATAATCGTTTGGCGCAAAAAAAAAAAAACGAATCAAAAGATTCGTTCTTTGTAAGGATAACACGCCTCTTTGAGCATGAATTCGCATTGTTTGGAAAGTTAAATTTGTGCCTTCAAGAGCTTTAAGGGTGGAACTTAAACAGATCACATTCGCAAAGCCAACGTGAGCAAATGTGAAGCGTTTCAGTTCCATTTTGCCTTAAGTATCATGGAGCAAGCAATATAAAGGTGAATGTGAGACATATCTCAGGGTCACTATTAGTATGTACGATTACAATGCAAGCTTGGCTTCCAACACCACCTCGAGTGCTTTTTCTAGAAATGACGCAATCGTCACTGTTCTAAACCTATCTTGTTTGAGGATCTGCTGTGAGGTCAATAGCAACTGATCTCTAAATCCAAGTAGGGTAGGGTAAATACGAAAAGAGTTCCCCTCGTACAGTTTCCTAGAAAACCAAACGTGGGATCAGGGGAAGCAGGCTTGCCTTGTAATCTTACAGACTAGGTATTGGCTGTACCATGACCTACTCAACATTAAAGGTTACAGAAGTTGTAAGCCAATAGTGGGTTATGAGTTTTTTCGCTCCCAGTAATTTTTCACGGCATCCACCGATAACGTCTCGCAATAATTGTTAGTTCACGGCGTTATCGGCGGATGGCCAGATTTCATTACAGCTCTGGTTGGGCCTGGTCGGCCAACCACCAATCCTGTGAGTTTTTCTAAAGAAGCTGATGTCCGGGACTTAGTTGACCGGGTATATTGGGTATATAACGCATGTTGCGTTTGTTTATGTTCCTATTAATATTCCTATTCCTTGTTTTTACTCTGCTTATGTTTCAATAAACGTTAGTTGTTTTTAAAAACTAGTTATGTTTCATTAGCTTTTTGCGTCTGCCCTCAAGGTTATGGGCCGTGTGACGCCCACCGCGTTTCGTTTTAAGGACTCTGTTAGTAGTTTACATGGCAGATAGGATAAGCAAAAGCTTTGAAACTTGTTCTAAAATGTTTTTCGGGAACCGCCTCTCATTTTGAATCTGGTGTTGCTGAGACGGGGGCCACGTAAGATGGATGCAGAACTTTCTCGTGGAGTCGCCATGCTCAACGGTGAAAACTACCACACGTGGCGGCAAGACATCAAAGTCTTGTTGATGGACAGGGGCTGCTATTCCTTCATTGACGGAACAGAGCCGGCGTTTCAGGCCGATAGCATGAGTCGTCGTGAGATTCAAGACTACAATCTCCGACGAGCGAGGTGTTTCTCCACTATCTACTATAGCTTGGAGCCACCATTCCGCCTTCTCATCAACGATGTCACTGACGGTCCTGCTGCCTGGAAAGTCCTGAAAGATACCTTTGAGCAGGTGTCGCGTGCCCGAGTGATACAACTCATGGATGAGTTTTTCAGCGTCCGCCCCATGGAAGGGGAGTCGATCAGCATCTTCTGTGCAAGGCTAAAGTCCGCCGTCGCCCAATTGGCCGATGCCGGCCACCCTTTGGAGAATATCTATCAAGGTTTTCAAGCCATTCGATACCTCTCCAGTGATTTTCAAGGGATTGTGCAAACCATTTACAGGTGGGAAGATTCTAAATTTACCTTTGCTAATATTGAAAAGGAACTTGTGATGGAAGAAACACGAATTGCCCAACTGAAAAGGGACACTGGGGACATTACGGAAGTTCGTGGTGCTTATAGTTTAAACCATAAAAATAATAAAAATGTAAATATTTCTAATGATCGTTTTTCTAAAAGTGTATCTATAAGCAAATCTAAAAAGTCTAAACCGGAAAACCGGGGTAAGAAAGTTTCTAATAGCTCGAAAGAAATCGGCCCCTGTTTCCATTGTTTGGAATACGGCCATTTAGTGTCTAAATGCCCTAATAAGAGTTCAGAAGTTGTAAATAAAAGTAAAGCAGAGGGGAATTTAGTAACTTTTCATTTTAAAAGTAATACAACCGAACCAATGTCTAAGCAAAATGCTTCTGTAGTAGAAAGACTAGCTTGCCAAGTAGAATCGCAAGATAAATTTAACTGGGTTATTGATACTGCAGCTACTGGTCATTTTTGTAATAACCGTGATTTATTCCTAGACTATAAACCTGTTAAAAATGCTAGTATGTCTTTGGCTGTTAATAATGCCCACAGTAGAATTGAAGGAATTGGCACAGTTAAGTTTAATGTTTTTATTAAAGGTCAAAAACATGAAATTTTCCTTCATGATTGTATGTATTCTCCTAGTTTAAGACGCAATCTCCTTTCTGGATCTGTAATAGAAGAAAATGGGTGCTATTTCATAGGTACTCAAGGAAAATTGCTGGTGTATACTCCTGAGGGAAAACAATTGTTTTATGGTAAACGTCAAGATGGTCTTTATTTTGTTAGACCAAAGTATGAAAAAGTTGGTAAAGTAACTGTAAGTGTAAATAAGAGAGGTAATACTAAAAGTAAACCCCATGGTAATATTGTAAATTCTAAAGGTAATATTAAAAACAATTCTGTGACTGTTCAAAGTGATATTGACTTGTGGCACAGCCGCTACTGTCACATTAATAATGATTATATTGTAAATACGTTAAAAAATGATGCCGTTCGGGGATTGCCTGATCTTAATGTAAATAAATCTCAATGTCAAAGTTGTAAAATTGCTAAGACCAAGCAAGTGTCGTATAAATCTATTGGTGGTATTAGGTCAACCAAACCTCTAGAACTTTTACATTTAGATGTATGTGGACCTCTCCCGACAACAAGCCATTCCGGGTGCAGATATTACTTATCTATAATTGATGATTTTTCACGGAAAACTACAGTTTTTCCGATGAAGCAAAAATCGGAAGTTTTTGATTGTTTCACTAAGTTTCAAGTTCGAGCAGAACGTTTTTTAAATTCTAAGATAGTTAATGTTCGCACCGACAACGGAATGGAATTTTGTCATAACAAATTCAATGATTTTCTTTCTGATCAAGGTATAAAGCATGAGAAAACAAATGTCTATACTCCACAGCAAAATGGACTTGCTGAAGTATTTAATTTGTTAGCCCTTGATGCGGTGAAAGCTATGCTAAATTCTAGTGGATTAAGTAATAAATTTTGGGTTGAAGCACTATTTTGTTTTGTATACGTTAGAAATCGTATTTGTTTAAAAAGGGATAGAACACCGTTTGAACTGTACTGTGGCAACAAGCCTTCTGTAAGGCACTTGAAGGTGTTTGGCTGTGTTGCGTACGTGGGTGTACCAAAACAAAAACGAAATAAGTTCGACATGCGTGCTAAACCTGGTATCATGGTGGGATACGCACAACAAACCCGCGGTTATAGAATTTGGCTAACTGATGAAAGAAAAATAATAGAAACTTCAAATGTAAATTTTAACGAAAACTTAAAAGGAGTGGAAGCTGTCCTGGGCCACAAAACGCATAATACTGCATATTTTAAGGTAGATGATTATTTGTCTGATTCCGAGGAGGAAGTTCCGATAAACTCTAAAAGTACTGACGTCGGGGTGTTACCCGAGTTTGTTAGCGATTCTGCTTCAGACTCTGAGGAAGATGAAGACAAATTGCTACCATGCGATAGTGTTCAGTGGCTTAGGAAAGCGGTCCCTCGAACTAACAGCTCTAAAGTAGATATTTATTATAATGTTGAAGGAAATAAAATGCGATTACGCTCGTATCATGATGTAGAGAAATATTGCGATAAACATAAAATCAAATTTGAAAGGAGTATGTTCGACTTTAGTGGTAAAAATAATTTCTCTGGACCAATTCGTAAATCTAAACCTACACTGCCTGAAGTGTATAATGTTGAACTGCACATTCCCCGCAACTTTCAACAAGCCATAAAATCTCAAAATTCTGAACAGTGGTCCAATGCAATGGACGAGGAAATGAAAGTCATGGTTGAAAGAGACGTGTGGGAGCTAGTACAACCTCCAAAAGATAGTAAAATTTTGGGTAACAGATGGGTTTACAATCTAAAAAAGGATGAAAATGGTCAAATTGCCCGATATAAAGCACGGTTGGTTGCAAAAGGGTTCAACCAGGTTAAAGGAGACTCGTACGATGAAGTGTACAGCCCAGTTGTAAGTTTTGCCCTTATCAGATTTTTCTTTGCATTTTGTGTGTGTTATTTAAATTGGGTCTATTGTCAGTTAGACGTTAAATGTGCATACTTGCATGCAAAATTGAAGGAGACTGTTTTCATGAGACAACCCGAGGGTTTTGTTGATAGTACAAGGCCTAATTTTGTTTGTAAATTAAAACGTGCTCTCTATGGACTTCACCAATCGGGCCGAGAGTGGTTTTTAGAGTTTGATTCTGTTTTAAAAGTGCTTAAATTTGTAAAAGTAAAATGGTGTAATTGTGTATATTTATTAGGATCAAGTGTTATATTATTAATTTATGTTGATGATATAGTGGTCTTTGCTAAATCTCAAAGTGACATGGATCAAGTATTGCTCATGTTGAATGAAAAATTTGATATCAAAGTTTTAGGTAAAACTAAAAAATTACTTGGAATTGAGTTTGAGAACCAAGATAATAAGATTTTTATTCACCAGGAGCAATATATAAAGGAAATTTATATGAAATATTGTAATTATAATATACCAAATAGCTCTCTTCCAATTCCAAGAGGTATTATTTTGACCAAGTTAGATTGTCCATCATCAGAGCAGGAGATTAATCAGATGTCCAAATTGCCTTACCGGAATATTTTAGGTTGTGCAAGTTTCATTGCCAACCGGACGAGACCCGATATCTCTTACGCGGTTAATATACTTTCTCAATTTCAATCAAATCCAGGTATGGTTCACTGGAACTACCTCTTAAAATTATTGGGATATATCAATGATACAAGGCACTACCGCTTGGATTTATCGAGGATAGATGATTTAAAATTAAAGTGTTACTCTGACTCTGATTTTGCGGCTAATCGGGACGATCGCGTGTCGATCGGCGGCATGTTATTATGCTTGGCTTCAGTTCCCATTTCTTGGAGAACCTTCAAGCAAAAATGCATCTCTCTATCAACTATGGAGGCAGAGTACGTCTCCTTAACGGAAGCGGCTAAAGAGCTCATTTGGATTGTAAATATTATTAAAGAATGCCGTATTTTAAATGTTTCCATTAATCAATATACTTTATTTTGTGATAACCAGGCAGCGATAGATTTTTCTCACTCACCGGTGGAAAACCATCGTACAAAGCACATTGATGTAAAATATCATTTTCTTAGAAATTTAGTTGAGGAAGAAATTTTTGATCTTGCTTTTATTTCAACCAAACTCAACAAAGCTGATGGTTTCACGAAAAGTTTCACAAAATATGATTTGAA
Organism: Hylyphantes graminicola; assembly: GCA_023701765.1. Taxonomy (NCBI): domain Eukaryota; kingdom Metazoa; phylum Arthropoda; class Arachnida; order Araneae; family Linyphiidae; genus Hylyphantes; species Hylyphantes graminicola. The sequence goes on from CM043116.1 coordinate 16,439,272, forward strand.
CAATTTTTGTGCTTATTTATTTGGTTATGATGGTATCCAGCGAAAAAAATCATAAGGGGGCCACTTGTAAGCCAATAGTGGGTTATGAGTTTTTTCGCTCCCAGTAATTTTTCACGGCATCCACCGATAACGTCTCGCAATAATTGTTAGTTCACGGCGTTATCGGCGGATGGCCAGATTTCATTACAGCTCTGGTTGGGCCTGGTCGGCCAACCACCAATCCTGTGAGTTTTTCTAAAGAAGCTGATGTCCGGGACTTAGTTGACCGGGTATATTGGGTATATAACGCATGTTGCGTTTGTTTATGTTCCTATTAATATTCCTATTCCTTGTTTTTACTCTGCTTATGTTTCAATAAACGTTAGTTGTTTTTAAAAACTAGTTATGTTTCATTAGCTTTTTGCGTCTGCCCTCAGAAGTTCTCAATGACGTCACACTATCCATCTACGGATTTTCTGAAGAAAAGTACAAAACCTATTTACACACGGCCTATTATATACTTTCCAGGTTCCAAACAGGTTATGTTCCTACTTTTAAAATAAACCGACAACCAAACTATACGGATAGTGTGGAGTCAGCTATGGCTTTACTAACGTAGATAGAGTTAGTAACGTAGATAGGGTTGTGATGATCTTGGCGATGTTGCAATCCTGTGTACACCAACTTAATCCATTGTTATATCTTGTCTCCATACATATTAGTACAAGCTTATATTTAGTCACACAAAAAAATAGACATCAGCGGAAAGTTAATACGTTTTGCACACACCCTTAGTTCGGTTTATATCAAGGAATCATTTCATTCAGAAAAAAGTTCGGTGATAGAAGCTGAAGGATAGGACTTGCTCGAGTGCCAATGAAGCTAAAATGCAACCCATGCCCACAGATGAACTATAAGTTTGTAAAAAATGCCACAAACTGTACATTGACCAACGAAATTGAGTGTTTTTCCCCCGATAGAATTTACGTTTTTCCGTATACGGAAAAAATGGATACTAAAAAAATTATTTTTTTTTAGTATAAAGGCTCTTATAAGCAGCATCAGTACCTGTCTGAGTGGGCACAGTCAGATTTTACTGTGACTGATTGGTTGGTTGGGTAGTATTAACTAAGGCCAAACTAAACTGAGCATCAGCGGCTTCAATAACAAGCAACTACATGATAACAGTGTATCGATGGGACTACACCTTTGGAAACGCTGCTTGAATGAAGCAGTGAAAATTAACTGCTTCCTCTGTTTCACTCGAGTAGCGTTCAGTAGATGAAGCAAATTACATACAACTAGTTTGAATACAATGCTAATTTTAGGTACGTTCATGCTCTAATTAGCTTGGCCTTGGATAAACTTAACAACCAATCTTTCTTTTTTGGTGCACATACAAAAATAACAAAAAAAAAATATATTTAATTGCAATATTTATAAAAAAGCAACTTGTGCACTGAAAATTTAGAATCTTTAAATATATTTATTTGGTAAAATGTTTTTTTAGTAAATGTAAAATAAAAACTTACTTTTATGTACTTACTTGTATGTCTTCCTAAAAATAAATAATAGAAAATAACTTTAAATCTTCAGTTATACTGCAGTTTGGTCCTCACATGATAATTACACAAAGCTGTAAAACTAAAATGTCACAAAAATGTAATTTATGCTTCTTCGATAGTTGTATGGTAATGATCCAATATCGGATGCCTATTTCTGTTTGATTATATACAACTAATATTTGCTAATACAGGCAGCTGTAAATTTTAAATTATGTTTGATCATTTGAGGAATGCAGATATACAAGTACATAGGAGGTAGTAAAAATTACTTTTTCCTTTTCCCATTTATCATTAAGGGGATTAAGACGTGAAAAATTCAAATATAATAGAATATTCAGAGATTCAAAATATAACCTTTAATATAAAAATTTCAAATGACATAACATACCAAATTCTTTCATATATACTTTGTATATCAAAACAATGTTTTAATTCATTACAAAGAACTTATAGTTTTCTTCAAATCATTTATGATTTTTTCTGCTTGTTCCAAAGTAGAGTCTTCCTACAATGCATAAAATATTAATTTAGTCAACTAAAATAATTATCAATCATATGATCAAAAAAATATTTTAATATACAAAAATGTTAGAGAAGTGTCCAATTTCAAATTATTTATTTATGTTGCTAGTCATGTGAATTTATATATTATACACTCAAAAACTTTTCGGTTCAGTTTTATTCACATCAATGGTTACTTTAGAATCAATTTATAATATCCAACTGTACATTTTTACATGCACCCCAGAATATACCTTAAAAATTAGTTTTGATTACTAAGTTTTGTCATTAAGAATGAAAAGATTTTCACTCAAAAAAATTACAAAAGAAGTTCATTTGGTAAAAAAACATTTAAAATGGGAATTCTCCAATGGAATCGCATAAAGGATCTGTTCCATTTGAAGAGTACACGGGAAGAAGAGATATTGATTTATTAGGCGGACGCCCGCAATTGTCTGCTTGGCGGCATAAAACCGGTTTCTATCTTTCTTCTTCGCTTGGTCCAGGAGTCGGAATCGCCAATCGCCTGAACTTGGTAGCTAGGAACGACAGAGGCAGTAGTTAAAGCACTACACTGGCATATCATGTGACCTACAACACTGACTTCATTGGGGCTCTTCTGGGAGCTCCTTGCATGTCCCGTCGTTAGCATTGGAGGTCACATGATCTGCCACTCTATTACTTTAACTATGACATCTATGGTAGGAACTGGTTTCCTTACACAAGTTTAGGCGATCACTCGCTATCATCGCCAAAGTGGCCTGCCAAGGAAACTTCTCTGAAAAATCAATCGGTTCTTCCCGTGTACTCTCCATTTTAGAATTTTTTGCTATGCTTTCCTACATTTTATTAAAAGAGAAGCCTGCACAGAAACTCTGTAGCTCAACACCATATTATTTTCAATTACCTATTATAAAATATAAAGTAACCAAAGTATAGCAATGGGGGTTGAAAATCCAAAATGGAGATATTGTGTTTTTACAAATTTTGGACAGCAGTCAATTAAAGTGTTTTTCGAGCATAGGGCATGTCTGTAACCTGAAACCCCTTTACAGCTCAAACGAAAAAAGCTACAGACTTAAAATTTGGTACACAAGTTCTTGCAACCAGTCCGACTTCATAAACTTTTCAAGAGAATAGCACATGCACAAGTGGTAGCTGCAACCAAACTGTTTAGGTTTGAAAATTATTAACCCTTTCAGTCCCAATGACAATTAGGCATCATCCTTTTTCATTTTTTTTGTTTGTCTATAGCCATTTATAATATCGAAAAGTACATCATTCGATTCTTCAAACTTTTTTCGATTAGAAAATATTTTTTATTAATTCCAATAGATGACAAACCTACTATTGTATTTAAATTAAATAATCATAATTTAATAAATTATGATCAGAAACATGATGATGCCAAATGGCATTACTGGGATTGAAAGGGTTAAAGTTACTTTATATGGTTATAATTGTTTTCTTTAAATGAATAGATTTATTGAGTAGTAATTGAAAGTCGTGTCGTGTTATACCATAGAGATCATAGTTAAAGTATTAGAGTGGCGGATCATGTAACATCCAATGTTAATGTCGGGACGCGCATGGAGAGCAAAATTGGTAGGGGAAAGTGATGCCAACACTTTAAGAAAAAAGTGCTACGAAAAAGTAAAATTTAATTCTAAAATTACAAAAAATACCATATCAATACCAGCTGCATTTTTGAATATTTTTAGCAACTTTAAAAAAACTTGAAACGCTTTTCTAGTATTTTTATAATATATTTTTTTAATTTTAGAATTAAATTTTATTTTTTTGTAGTATTCTTTTTCTTAATGTGGATGGCAACACTGGCAACTTGTCGCCACGTTAAGAAGAAGAATATTTCGAAAAAATAAAATTAAATTCTAAAATTAAAAAATATTCCAAAATGCAGCTAGTATTGATATGGTATTTCTTGTAATTTTAAAATTAAATTTTTATTTTTTCTTAGCACTTTTCTTCTTAAAGTGTTGGCCTCATACCCTACCAATTTTGCACTACATGCACGTCCCGTTGTTAGCATTGTATGTCACGTGATCCGCCACTCTAATACTTTAACTATTATCTCTATGTGTTATACCCTTTTAGTTACATCTGAGGATTGATCTGAAAAACAACTTATCTAATTTAAGTGAAATATCTAACACATTATTTAATTAACACAACACTACTTTGCATTTGAATAGTATAAAAGAAAAAAAGAGGATTTGTATTAGTCATCAAATATTAATGATATACAAGCCTCCGAGTTTAACATAAGTTCAACTTACTTTGATAAAGCAGAATCTAATTAGATTTTCTGCTAAATGCTTGTCAGCATCAGAGTAAAATGCACTAGGAGGAATTCCTTGAAGTTTCTGAAATAAATATTAATATATAAAAACTTATTGAGCTTTAACTAATAATAAACATTTTCAACAAAACATTGTTAGTAAACATTTAAAAAAATAAAATCTTTTACAGTATGGTAGATAACATTTTCAGACACAAAAGATTTTGTGCCAATTTATAAAAAAAGAATAAAAGTGTTTGAGTTCACACAAAGCCATCAATTAATTTTTTTTAATTTGATAATTAAATTAACAAGCTACATTTTAAGGCTTAACATAAAACAAAAGATAACCTTAAAAAAATCTCACAAAAATATAAACAATTATTTCAAAAATATTTAAATTAAATCAATTGAACAATGATTATTAAACTAAAGCTAGAAAAAGTAAAACCGAACTGAGGAATTACATAAAAAAAGTATGACAGCTTTATACATAAACATAAATAATGGAATTATCTTACTTTAAAAACATAAAGTTATTTAAATTTTTGGTAAAAGTAAATGGGAAATAAAAGCATAATTTAATGAATTTACCTTGCTTTTGGATAGCCATTTGACAAACTTGTAGTCTTTAGTACCGGTCTCTTCATCAAAATTAACTTTGGCACCTAAAAGGAAAGACAAATATTTAGTTATATAATCCAGAAAATTATTATTGATAATCCAAAGTTAAAACTAATTTACATCTTTAAAGTGGGTAGAAAAAATTGAGATTAAAGAGAATTTTTTTTTTTAATATAGTAAACACTCTCTCAACTGGTCATTAAATGGGTAAGCAAACCAGTTAAGAGGGACTGTCAGTTCCATAGAGTTAATGCATTAGTTTTAAAACCATACCTTTTGCCAAATAATTGCTTTGCTATGTTATCTTATTTTCACCAGGTATAGGAATTATCATAACATCAATTAAAAGCACAATTGATAAGAAAACATCCGGTTATTTAATTTTTAATTGATAAAATTTTAAAATAGTGTCGCCATTTGCTTATATTTTTGACATTTTAAAACTTAATGTATAAATAAATAACTAGATAACATTTTCATTTCAAATTTGTTTCATTTCGATGTTATGTTGACTCCCATACCTAAGGAAAAAGGGCTAACATGGCAAAGCAATACTTCTGTGGAAGTTGTGATTCCAAAACTAATGCAATAATAAGCTCTATTGGACTGACAAATCTCCCTTAATTAGTTAAGAGAAAATCTGGTTAAACCGGAGAAGTCAAATAAATTGAGGTGTAGGTGTACAGTTGATTGCACATTACTACATCATTTTATTCAATGTAGCCTTGTAAGTTACATACCATAAAAAAGTTTTTTTTAAGCCCAAAAGTTCGGCTACTTGCTGCACATGCCTGCCACTTGTTTTTTTACATGGGAATTTAAAGAAGTTATTTCATTTGTAATTTTTGAACTTTAAGGATAAACAAATTTGGCTGGTTAAAGCGGAGATTCGATAAAATAGAGTACAGTTAAGTAGAAGCCTAATAGCACATAATATTTTTTTCTACCTCAATTTTTTTTTATAAATAAAAACTAGAGTGTGTTATATGTAAACTATCAATAATAAGTTATCCTATGCAGGTTGGTGACTAAGACAATTGAAACCTTATAATTTAGTCTAAAATTACTTTTTATCAGATCCAAAAATTGTGTCAAAGATTTAAATATTATAGAAACTTTGAAAAAGTATTAAGTAATAGCCAAATAGTCACTTTATACCTAAAGCAGAAAAATCAGCAATCATAAAGTATCCCCCATCCGGAACTACAGGAGCCATCCCAACGTCTGATAAGAACTTGGACATTTTGTTTCGTTTCTTTTCCAGCATCTCTGCGAGTTCCTTCCAGTAGCTATCTGGTTGGCCAAGGCGGGCGATTTCTGTTTCAAAACCTACTGCTACAGCTTCCTATATAAAAAAAGATGTAAGGTTAAAAAACAACAACATGCAAGTTATGAAGTAAGATGTCTTATTTTTGATTAATCTGTTTATAAAGAATATTAATATTAGAAATTAATAACAATATCTGCATACACATTTTTTAAATAGTTAAAAGAAAGTAAAATTTGAGTAAAATAGTATTTTCATTCAAAAATAAGTTATTGAGAATTTTTTCTAGAAATAGAATAATACGAAACAAGTTAATATTTCATTAATTTGAAAATTTCTATTATCTATTCAAAATCCAACACTTTACAATTTGCAATACAAAAAGGTTATAGGGATTCAAAGATTTTGCTGAGATATAGGAACTTATTAAAGAAAAATAATGACCAATGTAATCTCAGAACATGCACTAGCAAACATTATATCGATTGAACTAATTCGTTTGTAGACACACATCACGCTAAAAAATGGTTAAGATATATAAACTTTGATAGACAAGGTAGTTTTGCAATAGTTACAATAACTAGTACCACAAAGAATATATTCCACAGAGTCAGAAGATCAGTAAAGATTTTTTTGAAAGTTTAAAAAATTTCTGAAGGTACAAATACTTTTAACTTGAAAAAATATTTTCTTTATACTTTCACCTATCGGCAGGATGATGAAGTACAAAAAGAATTTCTGAAAAGGTTTGAACTTGTTTCTTTAAAAAATTTTCAGAATCTCTTTTGTATTTCATAACTTTAAAGACATAGGAAAGCATTAAAAATATATTCTGAACACTAAAAAAATTAACTATTAAAAATTATAATTCTTTTTTTCTATTTTTAGTTTTAGAATTTTTTTTTTTAACAATCAACAATTATTAGCGAATCTCATAAAGCATTCAACTATGGAATTGCCCTTTAACTGATAATGGCGCCAAATTAACTTACCTGAATGGGAGTTGGGCAGGTGTAGATGCAATTCTGGTGCAAAAGTTGCAGCGGTCGAATGAGATGCTGAGGTCCGTAGGCCCAACCTGTCTGAAAGCGGATCACTAGTTAGAATTTTTTTTAAAATCATGATATATTTACCTGTATGGGGGTAACACAGGCCCTTTGGAAAACAGAGAAAAGGAGCTGAAGGCAGCTTATTAGTGATTCAGGTCCATAAGCCCAACCAAGCTACAGAGAACAATATTGAAGTTTTAGACTTAGAAAGGGAGAAATCTTAAAATGAAATGTAACTGCAGAGAAAGAGGCTGCCACAAATAATTTCTCCACATGAAATTTCATTTATTTTACGAGTTTTAATATTAACCTAAAATATTTTGTCAAATTTATATCAATAATGGGCAATTTTGGGCTTTCTAAAATCCTGTTATGTGAGGTTAAAATAGGATTAGCTCAACTTAACAGTCTAATAATTTAAGCAAATTTTCTAGATTTTTCATTTTTAGAAATCTATTTTACATTACATTGCAAAATAATTTGTATTATTGGTATCCTTAACATTGGTATAAGTGTAATTGACAACTTAAAATCCAGTAAGGATTTTGATAAACTATACTATCATATATCTCAAAGGATTCTACACAGAATTTTATTGGTTTAAAACAACCTGATGGTCAAAGCTTAGAAGTCCTTGGTACTCAATTTGAATCCCATGTTGGGATAGAATTTTTAAAACCATCCAGAACTGACTTTTAGAAGAATTTCCCAGTCTTCATGAGAATAATGTATACAAAAGTGCTTAAAAAGTAAAAACAATCACTTTAGCACAAGCAATACAAATCATAATATAAATGTGAAGATCATAATGTAAATGTGATCTTCATAATATAAATGTGAAGCAGTTCGAAGAAAGCTCCGAAAAATTACACACAAAAGTGTAGATAATAAGTGCAAAGTTAACAAGGATATTTAATTAAACAAGTAGGTTTGTAACTGAATCTGTCAATTAGCCTGCTTAGATGTAACATTTGTGCTCAACAGAGAGAAAAGAAGCATAAAAAACTATATTCAGTTCTACACAATTAACATGCACTAAACATTGTAATTATGCAACATTTACATGCTACAACTTACTAGTTTTATTTAGTTTCTTCCAAAGATCCATTATTAATTTCAATTATATTTAATAAATTTTCTTGTATAATGATTGAGTGGCAATAGTGATTCTAAAAAATTGGAAAATGACCTTCTTATGCTTTTTAAACGAGAATTAAATCATGCAGTTTTCAATAATTAAAAAAAAATTCTGCTGAGATTTTCAATGACTTCTAGTCTCACAAAATTTCAACACATATGTACAAGAAATAACAATATTAAAGGTAACCAATCAAGAAACTTACTTTCCACCCTGTTACACTGAATGTTTTCCCTGCACTTCCAACAGTAACTGTTCGGTCCCACATACCAGGTAAAGTAGCTAAAAGAAAAAACTCTTGTTACTAGTTCAAATGATGACTAACAAAGAATAAAAAATAACATAAAATTGCAGGCCGTAAAAGAGGGACAATACTTATATAGTATCCCGTAACTTTATCAACATTGTTTAACATTTGAATATTTAATTAAAAAATATTGAACCAATCACAATGGAAATTTGTTGACAATATTGTTTAAATTTAAAATAGTATCTATTAAGTTTAAAAGTGTCTTTAGTTCTTTATTTCTATTAGAATCCCAGGAACTTAGGTATACCTTAATATATATCAAAGTCGTTCAATATTCAAATAGTCAAGGCATAATATTGAAATATTCAAGTTAGATATATTTTCACATTATTGTTCTATAAATTTATTAGACAGGAATTCACCAATTTCAACAGAGAGAGAGAGAGAGAGAGAGAGAGAGAGAGAGAGAGAGAGAGTAGAAAAGAGGATATTGGTTTAAATTAAACAAATTATACTTAATGCGATAGGTAAGATATCATTTTAGAAATACAGTCGAACCCCGCTATAGTGAACCCTCTACGGAACCAACAATTGGTTCACTATATCCGAGGGTTCACTATATCCAATTTTTCTGGAATAAAGTATTATACGATATATTAATATATATCGCTATATTTTTATTCGCTTTTATAAGAATAATAATGATTTTGCATACCTTGAATTAATGGAATAAATAATTTAATTAGTTAATAAATTTTCAAAAAAATATTAATTAAATAATTTTCGAAATTATCTCAAAATAATTATTGGAACAAAAGTAGTGTAAATACATATAATTAAATAATAATGAATTTAATTTTTTACCTCTATATGCCTACATTCTGTGAAAGAAGTTGGTAATTTTGGATTGTTTACGATTAGAGTTCATAAGGAAATAAGAGTAAACAGAGAAGATGCATGTGGATTGGACAATTGGACAGTTCCTCCACTTGCCCCCAGTTTTCAAGGAGTAGTTGAAAATAATGTGTAGCTGGGAAGACGAATGGCTTCATTTAACTTCGGAGGGGGAGAAGTTGCAACACCAGTGCGGATTGTCGTACAAGCCGTGACAAATCGTCAAGGAAAGGGTATTGTCGCATTATGGAGACAAGCCTTCGTCTTAAAAGAAAGTGTGTATGAGTGGGATGTGGAATATGAATAATGGTTCGAAAAGAAAGGGCGGTTCCTGGAACTTAGAGGGGTGAGGGAAGAAAAGGAATGTTTACTTTTAAACAGGTCCAGTTTGAGTACAATAAGATGGGAAGGACAGGTTGAAATATGACACATTGTTAAAGATTGCTATCTCGCTGCCACTCGCCATTTATAGTGTATCTTAAAATATGCAGAACTGAATAGAAAAAATAGTAAGGAAAGGAAATTTAAGTTCACTATAAGCGAACTCCCATTTTCTAAGTAGTTCACTATATCCATATAAAATAACATTAGGTAAATAGGAGTTCGGAAGGGACCACTAAAAAGGTTCATTATAAGCGAGGGTTCACTATATCCCGGGTTCACTATAGCGGGGTTCGACTGTATCAATTTTATCAACGTCTGTAGTTTGCTCAAAAAGAGGTAGGGGAATTTAATAATAACAATAAAAAAAAAACAGGATTCTCATTGGGGACTGGTAAATAAAAATAAAATGGACCTGTGCATATTTTACTTTTCATTTACCAGTTTATTTTTCAACCAAGGCCTGATGTTGGTCAACAATTCTTATATTTGATAAAAACAATAAATCCAGTACAATCAACCCATTTATGTGAATAGTTTGCATTACAAAAACCATGATAAAAGTTATAGATAAAAAAAGTTTAGTTTAAAAAAATATATATAAAGAAATAAACTCAAGCTTGTTTATTAACCCAACGTTGAAACTAAAGTTAATACTTTCGGTATATGCACCGATTAAATATTTACAATTACAATCCTAAAATATGAAGTATTCTTACCCATTCGGATATGTTCGTTTCCTTTGTATACAATCCATTCATAGACTTCATCCATGACTGCAATTACATCATGCTTTTTACACAAGTCGCCTATCATGATCAGTTCTTCTTTCTTAAATACCTATGAATAAAATATAAAATATTGGGTACAATAATCCTCTTGTAATTTAAGACATCATAAGTTTTATTAAAGTTCATTTATAAAATTGACTGTCACACATAAAAACTGAATACAGATGTTATTAATTAAATAAAGCTTTACTTACATTAATAATATTTATATCAACAACAGTTTCTATGGGGAACTTTTTTTCATATATTTTTTATTTTTCTTATGACGTCGAAAAAACATTGAACCCTAAACATATTTATTGAAGTTTGTGGATTCAAATTACATTTCTGATATGAATAAGTTTATAGATGCTCGGAATCAGCTTTAACATTGGAAATGATAGTCTGGTAAGTATTCAAATAGAATTCATCAAAAACATACTACCTCTCAAACCAAACCTTAAATTGGTAATTTTAATGTTAAAAATTTAATTTTTGCTAAAAAAAATTAAATTCTACCCAAAACAACTGAAAAAATACATTTTAGAATATAATCATTAAACTTTGTTTAAACTTGTCTTTTCTATGTAGGTTATTTGGTCTATGTTGGTTAACTTATGATTTTAACAGCTTTTGCTATCGGAAAGTAATCAACATTTTTACGAAAAAAGTTCCAGTAATTCCCACAATACTTCAAAAAACCCAATAAAGCTTCTCAATAAAAAAAAAACTCAGCAAAAATTACAACAGCAATTAAAAACAATTAGAAAGTAATGAGGTACATAATTTGGAAGTTAAAATTATCAAATTCATCCCTTAATTAAATGTACTATTTTATGTCTACATAATCAAGTAGCTAATATTACAAAAAATATAGTTTAACAATACCATAATATAAAAAAACAAGCAAACTTACTTTTCCTAATGGATTATGAGGAGTATTCACAATAATCAGTTTAGTTTTTGAGTTGAATTTCGAAGCAAGTTCTTCTGGATCAAGACCATAATCATTGCTAGTCAAATTACTTCCCTTTTTCATCTAAAAATAATAAATAAGTAAAACGTACAGATTACAATGAGGAAGTAAAGATCTTATTAATATTTAAAATGGTTAAATAATTGTTAGTATTTATTGATGAACAGAACAAGCTTAAAATATATTTATTTGAAACCAATGACATTATAGCAATTGTATTTGTTAAAAATGGGAAAAATTCAAAACAGAAGTTTTCATTATTTTTTAACAAAATATAACACTCAAGTTTATCAAATGTTTTCAATATTCTTTTAAAGATGGTAATCATCACTTACACAGTTCATTTTGAAATAAGATATCAAACAATTTCAAGAGAGAACCTTTTTTTTTAATAGTAATGTCATACAAGGTCTATTAGTAATAAATATTTATAATTTAAATGATTCATAATTATATTTAAACACAAATCTTTTCTTAAAAAGTACGACATACAACTTAAAGAAATTATAATTAAATAAAAAGATTTAATTAAGAATAAGCAGCTTACCGGTCTCAGTGGTATGAAAACCGGCACCCCTCCAGCCATTCTAGTCATTGGTTCGTAACAATCGAAGAAGGGTTCGATAATGATGACCTATAGAGAACAAATGAAGTGTGGACAATTCAAAACACCAAATAAAAGTGACTAATACAGAAGCCAATACCCATTTTAAAATGGTGCAGCCTTTTTTTCAAACAAGGTAGGAAAATAAAGAATTCCATGTTCAAACTGAATCAAGCCAACTTAGGGATTAAGATTATAAGTTGTGGTGTAACCCTAATTTCTTACAGTTGGGACTCAATCAATTATCCAGTAATATATTCGTAAAAGTAGCATATAGTATACTGTCTTTAAGAGATAAGATGGTGTACTCTAACTTAAAACAAACCAAAGGGTATACCATCCGTTTTTTACACATACTAGAGGGTATACCCTGCATACTGCAATAAGCCACCCTTTAATACAGCACTGAATATCAAATTTGAAGTTTGTACAGGGTAGTTACAAAATCCTAGAAAAAAAGTTCTCTGATATTTCCATGGTTTTTCTGATACTTTCGCAAAAATTTCCCTGATTTTACAATTACCTAGAAAACATGCAATGCATACAATTTAATCCATATATTGAGGGAATTAAGACCTTCCGGAGTAAGGATTAGCCTACTTAAATTTTTTTTACATTTCCGAAAATCTGAATAAGTGTAGAGGAACCATGTGATCAGAAAATCATTTTATAATATGATTTCGTGAGAGAGATTAATCCTTCCTCCAAGGATTGGTTCTTCAGGCAAATCGGATCAAAAGGTTTTTTTCTTTATCAAGTGCCCGTTATTAGTGATTGCAAGAACCTAAACCTACTGTTTAAGAAATCCAAAATAGAAAAAAATTCCCTGATATTTCCATAATTAAAAAGTTCCCTGAGAATTCTTCCCTGATTTCCAGGTTCTGTTACCACCCTGTTGTAGCTCTAGTTTTTTAGTACTGTAGTGTTTTTTTAGACAGTCTGACTGACAAACAAATGTTCAAAAAAAACCTTTTTTAATATCAGCATCTTTCAGGACATGTATAAAGCACATATCTATTTGGATTTTTGAATCCATTCCAATACTTTTATTACCTTACATTTTATATTAAGTAATTGAAAGTAAAATTTAGTAGTTGATAAACTTAAAACCAAGCATTAAAAATGTGATGAAAATAATGTTAACTTATCATGTGAAGTGAAAGAACAATACCAAGCATCTGATTTTCTTTACATAAAAAGTATCGAGTAAATACAATTTACACTTGCCTCATCTCCGGGATTTACAAGGCCAAGCATCGTGCAATACAAGGCTTCGTAGGCACCACAAGTCACAAGAATTTCTTTTTGGGGGTTGATAGCTCGCCCAACAAGCTGGGAGTACAGCTTAGATAGAGCATTTACCAATCTAGGATGACCCTGTGTTAAAGGAAATTATTAACCATAAGCATGATATAAATATACAGTTGCTGAAACTTTATAAACATATATGAAGAGTACATGGGAAGAACCACTTGATTTCGTAGAAGGTTTTCCTCAACAGGCCTCTTTGGCAATGATAGCGAGAAATCGCCTAAACTGGTATAAAGAAACCGGTTACTTGCTTCTTTTTCTTTTGCAGCAACCCTGATTAACGCCAGAGATCAGTAGACACAAGTAACATGTTTGTACTGCAAATAAAGAACCGAAAGAAAAACCGGTTTCCTGTCGCCAATGTCAGCCAAGCACTTAAGGTAATGTCCGCCGCCGACACTTAAGGTAAAACTCTTAAAAATCAAGTGGTTTTTCCTGTGTACTCTTCATATATTAAAAAGAAAATAATACAAATTTACTTTAAAAATATTAATAATGCTACGTAGCATACTGGATTTGCGGACTTTTCAGCAGCAAACACATTTTATAAAATATCAAAAATACATAAATTAAAAACTTATATTTTATCTATTAACACTACAGGATTTACACTATTTTTAATGGTAAAATTCAGGAGTTTTAAGGAGTTATTTTAGGAGTACAAGTACCACAAATTCAGGAGATAACAACTTACTGTACACCCTTAGATGAAATATTTAAATGTAATCAAAATACAATGCCCTTAAATAAAACCATTTTTAAAAAATCTTAATATCAATATATGTGGTATGATAAAACTTGAAACACCAACTGATTGAAATAATAGGTATATCATTAAATTAAAAGTAAAACACAAAAATCCATGATCATGAAATTTGGGTTCACAATACTGGAGAGATCAGAAAACCTTAACATTAAATAATGTGCTAATAGCAACAATTTAAACATTATGAAACTTTAAAACAAGCAAATTTTTAAAACGTTCAGGAAATGAATTTTTTACTAAGAGTTCAAATCCAGCAAATATATCTTCAAAGATTTGTAAATAATACTCAATTATAAAATTACCGACAAAAAAATAAATAAATTATGCTATGCATTTTTCCTCAAAAATTTGATATCGAGGCAACTGAGCCTATTATTATTGCTTTTACTATGAAAAGCAGATGAATTAGTTTTGCATAGCAATGTACGCAATTTAAATTAATTTCTCAATTTTATAAGTAAAACAAGTACTTACAAAACCTCTGGTGTATTGGTTAAGTAGAACATTGGGGCCAGTGGCAGCATCTGCAAGAGCTTTAGAAACGTGGGGCGGGGCAGCAAAATCGGGGAAACCTTGCCCAAGATTGACAGGCTTGTATTCGAGAGCTAATTGGATGAATTCAACCCTGGAGAGCAAACAAAATTTTTGATTGATTGTCTAAAGTCTAAAGACACCTAAAGCAAGGTAAAGTAAAATTTAACAAAACTAATTTGGAAAACCCATTAAAAGCTGTTCAGTTTTAGGTATATGAACTAATTATAATTTTTAGGATAAGTTAAAGACTTTTATAGCTAATGCATAGCATATTAAAGTATATATGCATAAAAAGAAATATTATTTTACTTTAGAATATTTTCTACATGCAGTCAAAATATACCTTTGAATTAATGCATTGAGTTAATTTCCGATATTTTGTTAAACATAAAGATAAATTAATTGCCTGTACTAGGAACATGATTGCAATAACAATAAAGTGAAAAAAGAAGCAATCACATAGAATCATAACTTGGGAAAATACTTAACATATCACAAGCCAAAGTTAACTAAAAATATTTTACAAGACAAAATATTTTGACAACTTTGTACAATATATTTTCATCAAATCAATACATTTATCATTAAAACTAACATTTCATCAAAGCAATAATCTTGAAGACCAAGAGTGACTAAGAAGTTTTTTCAAAGATAATTTACCAAACGCTCTCTTGCATTCCATGAAGCCGTTTTGCAGGACCGTCAAATGCCATGGTTCTCTGAAAGCAAAATAAATACTTTAGATTTAGCGATAACCTTAAATATACTTTAATGTTTTCAAATATACATAATACTTAAGAGCATTTACAATAATACAATAGATAGTTTAATGTAAATTATCGAATAGAGTAATATTCAAAGCCCATTCACTCAAAATGTCATTGCTGTTAAATATTGCAAAAAAGAATTTGGTTCATTTGTTGAACAGGCTTTGGATTGAACCAATGTTGTACTAGAGCTGCTGGCCCAATAGCTTTGAACTGCAATATTTTTGTGAATGTATAGTGGAATGCCATTGACCCATTAATTATGACTTTGCTAATACCATTGACACCTTCATTTCCCCACAAAAACTTTAAGGTTTTAAAGAAAAACCTTAAAGTTTTTGTGGGGAAATGAAATTATCAATGGCATTAGCAAAGTCATAATTAATTGACCAATGGCATTCCACTATGCATTCACAAGAATATTGCAGTTCAAAGCTATTGGGCCAGCAGCTCTAGTACAACACTGGTTCAATCCAAAGTTTTCCATGTAACTTATTTTTTCCTAAATAAATTGTTCAGGACCATAGTATTTATTTGTCATATAGTTAGCTTATTTGAATAACTTTGAGCAAAAAAATCTCATATTTGTAAGGGAAATGTTCTCCATTCAATGTTAATGGGTAAAAGTATTGATCAAGATATCTCTAAATTGCCTCTTGAGGTGAAAACTTGGCCAAAACTACTACTAGTTGGTAAGAGCTGGACTGTATTAGTATACCAGTTGTTTTAGTGACTCCTGCTCTAACACTGAACAAGTGAGGCCAGCTCTAAATTTTCAAGAGGGAATAAATATAAAGCAAGTCGCTTCCTTAATGACAAAAGGAATTATTTGCACTTCATTGAAGATAATTATCCACATTTCTAAAGGTTAAGGTAGAAATACAAATGTCCTTGTAGCAAGAAAAGGGCTGAATTAGGTAGTACCAAATAATTTGATAAATGCATATTGAATAATATAAGATAAAGATAAAATTATGAAACAAAACAAAAATTGCTAGACAAAAAAATAGAACAAATTTGCTTAAATTTGGTCCATAGAGATTTGACTTCAGGAAAATGACATTTTCAAGAATATTTAAATTACGGTCTTATACATTAGGTAAATTTCAACACTACTATATCACATTTGGTTAAAATCCCTTTTTCTTTACCTACACAATTATTATTTTCATTTAAAATACATAATCATGTTAAGTCATACACCCTTAAGCTTAATTATTATTTAAAACCACTCAAATCGAATGAAATAACCATATAAGTCATCAAACAGATTAACCGCACTAATTGAAAAAAAAAAAATGAATTTGAAAGAAATTTTTAACTTATTAGCAATTTTTGATGACCAGAGAGCTACAATATTAATATAATTGATTTCATTTCAAACAATTAGAAATTACATTTAAGGCTTAGTAATTAAAAACTCAATAAATAAGTGATATTTATTTTTGATTAAACTAACTTTACAAGCTTACTTTTTGCTGTAAGTTGGGATAGCTATTAGTATTGGCTTGTCCTACTGCAAAAGAGTGAGATACAACGTTCTTAGATAACTTTGACAATCGATTTTCTAAAGTCCATAATCTGTTCATGTGCCTTATCATCTCAAGTAATCTACAAATAGTATTTATCACTCAAATGGGAATGAATTTATAGAAAATGCTATAAAAGTTTTGCAGCATGCAGTAATTCAAGCAACTAACAAAACATATTTTTACAAGACAGTGTTTAAACTGAAATTTTTTACCCTTTAGCAAAAAAGGGAAAATTTGTGTTAGCAAAATGGCAAAAGCTTTAGAATAAATTAGGAATTAATTTGGATAGAAGAAATGCTCCCTTTAAATCTTTATTTATAAATTATTGTAACATATGTTTGTATAAATTATTATGTATTTGCATTCAATATACAGGTCACGAATTTTGCGAAAAATGCGACCGTAGTTTTAAAGCATCCCAGCTACAAATGCTACCATGACAATGTCTGGACGATTTTTAGTACATGAGGCTAATAACAAAAAAATTGCTGCTTCAGCATACAAAACTTATCGAACAAAAATATAGAAAATAACTTACTAGTACTTAAATATGTTTCTATACAATATGTGACAAGTTCAAATAAAATCCTAGACTCTGAAATGAAGTAACTGCCATAAACAGAGTAAAGTAAAAAATAGTTTATAATTTTAAGGACGCGACTTTCGAAAATAAACAGGTTGACTGAAAAGTTTGCGAAATGCAAAACGGATTAATTCTAGTAGCAGGTGGTTTAGGTAGACGTTGTTCAATCATCAATCAAGCACGACAGGTACAACAAAAAATGTCCTTGTCATCAAAAAAAAAAAAAAAAAAAAAGTTAACAAGCAAAGTAGCCAAAATGTGTAACATTTTGAAAGAAAATAAAAAAAATATTTTAATCCAAATAATTATGACTAGACAAATTGCATACGAAAATGACAAATTATAATGAAAAATAAAAACAAAACTAGTTTAAGCGAATTAAGATTAGTACGGTAAAAATCAAAAGAAATGTGATAAACAAAAATGGTGATGAGATATATATTTACGGTATTAACTTTAACTTACATTTGATTTCTTTTTTTAAATTTAAACTTAACTTACAGTTTAATTTCAGAATAAATTAAGATTTTGTTCTGTAAGCGAAATGTAAACAAATCAATCAACGGTGACCAAAGTAACGGTTGCAGTTAAGGTTATTTTTATAAAAATCCAGCTTGGTTAAAGTGTTTTGGATGACGTTAACAAAGAGTTATTAACAACGATTCATGGTCCATATTACCTCAAATTTTAAACTTTCTAACTGCGGTTTGAACTTTTGAAGGTCATTGAGTTTTCTCATCATTAAACAAATTACTTCAATGTAGTGTTAGTTCGTTGCCGAGGCAAGGCCCGATTTAGAATTTAGCAAAAGCGAAGTTTGTCTGCATTTGATTCGGGAAATAGAGTGGCAAAAGTGCTAGTTAATTTATAATTTTGATACTGAGAAAGGAAGTACAACCAGAGAAAAAATAGGAATCGAACCCTCACCCGTTTCAGCTAGCGAACTTCTAGCATTATGACCTGTGATACAAACCCCTCGGCCATCGGGTCCCACATGCCACCCTATATTGTCTCCTTGTTGTTCCATGGTGCGGTTGGTGGGTTCAGTCACTTACCCTACTATAGAACTCTTTGTTTAATAATAATTCAACCTAACATTCGCTAATAATTTGTAATTTCCTAACTAATTTGGAAGCACGGCTTTGGTATGGAAAAACAGAAATATTATCCAAAGGTGCCGATCCGGCGGCGTAGTGGTTAAGGCATTGGCCTCTGGAGCTGCTGGGTCGGGGTTCGAATCTCGTTCAGGAATGGATGTTTGTGTTTGTCGAGTATATGCGGAGTACGTGCTCGTTAAATCTCTTGGGTCCGAAAGACCTGTGAGCGGTCATTGCGCAGTTTCCCATGGGTACAGGTCCCTGGAGCAGAGGTGCCGATCCCCCCCAGAGACAATGACGCAACCCCCCCCCTAGAATTTCTTGAATCCCCCCCCCCCCAAAAAAAAAAACGCTGTCGATTTTACAGAGGAGTACCTACCTAAGTAATTTACACCATACTGTGAAAAATAGGAATCGTTACGATGGATACATGAAACTTATAGTAACTTGGTCCTAGAAATAAAACTCAGGTACTGACTTTGTTCTTGAATATTTTTCTACTGATAGGTCAACGTCAACGCAGAGTTGCCCATATTGAAATATGGAATCACATTTTTAATAGCTTTTATAATATGGAATTACAACTTATTTTTAATTTTCCTTTGAATAAATTTTCTTTACATCAAAAGCTATCGGGAATCTAAGTAATCGGTAAAAGTTCCGCTCAAAATTTATGTAATTATATATATTTTTAATCCATAAAAATACCCGTACACGTGATCCAATCAAAAACAGCTTCCAATTCCTTCCTCCCTTCAATTCTTAATGCAAAAAAAATGCACTCTTCGCTTTTTATCTATTGCAACACAATTGGCATCATTAAACAAATTAGAATTATTTTATAATTTTTACAGATATAGTTTCACTTTAAAAAGTTATTATTTTTTAATTACTGTAATTAAAATTAAAAATTAAAAAAATTCTTACCGTAAAACTTAAACTGAACTACTTAACTAAATTCATATCCGAAGGTCATTCATTCAAAGAAATGCTATACAAAATTCGGAATATTTGATTCCCTCTGAATGATGTCAGCTATAACAGCGATTGTTAAAGAAATGTTTATGAGAAATAATTGTCAGCACATTGCTTTCTTCAACGCCGGGACCTCTTCAAATAGAATTATCATTTTGCATATTGTTAAAGATTTTTGTTGCGATTCCTTTAGTTAGAGTTTTAAGTGCTTAATTTATCAAATTAAGGGTTTCATTCAATGAAATTACTAAAAATGCAAGTTTAATTAGCCCGTTACTTCCTTGCGGTTTAGGAGGCTACGTCTAAAGACAGCTTCAACCTCAAGATGTAATTTTATAGTATTCTCCAAATAAATATTTAGAAATCGATAATAAAAATTATTAATATATCTAGTGCTTAATGAAGGGAAGGAGGAGTGGGGTAACATTTTAAAAATCTAATTTCTTGAAAGCTGATATCGAAATTCAAATTCTTGCTGGTGAGAGGGAAATCTGGTAAAAAAAACCCCGCCACTCTACCGTATTCCAACCAAGGTGTGTAATTTTATATATTTAACTAACTGTATGGTCCCGCCTTGCTGGTAATATCAAATATCATTAACTTCTCAGTATTTGTATCCTTTAAAATTCTTTAATATCCTTTCTTTATTTGCCTAACCTTCTGAAGGAAACCGACATATAAACAATAAACTCGTCAAGAAGGTTTATAAGAGTGAGCATGGGGGAGTCCACAAAGGCTTATAACCACCTACTACATAAATATAATTTTTTTAATTGAGAAATTAAATTTACAGTTAAAATTTTAATTTAAATCACAAGCAGTGAAAACAAGTTTACATTTCTGGCAATTTGCTTTTTCAGAGGGTTAACAATAAGATTAAAATATTCAAATTATATAATTACGAAAATCTTACCAGAATCACTTCCATAGCACTTCAAAATAAGCTCTTGGAGTATTTATAGTACAGTGCATTTTATATCAAATAGATGCATTTAATAAAGGTATCTTTGATGCTTCCCCTCCATTTCGAAATCAACTATCTACCGAAAAACTTATAACTTAAAACAGCACTTCTAAGCGGGAAAATTGCACGAATGTCATTGGTTGAAAATAAATATGCAGGAGTCATCATTTAATCGAATTCTATATGTTGTATATGTGTTTTAGACTACAGACAGTAAGGCAGCTGCTTAATACATACCACCCTTATTTGAAATATTTTAGGGATGGACCTCCGTTGTAAAACACCGGTTTTTCTGAAAAACCGCCATCCCTACCGTTTCTTATTTGGTTGGCGGCGAGTATAGTGCTTTGTTTTTGCTTTAGAAGTGATGGGTTGTTTATGGGTAATAAATGTCAGAAAGATTCGTCGCGATATTCTTTTTTCTATGATCTTCTTTCTGTAGTGTTCTGGATTTTGGTTACCATTTTTGATTTGTGAAGGTGGGGTGGGGGGTAGGTTATGCCTCCCCCCTTGAAGTCTGGGGGGGGGGGGATGATTATAAAGAACAAGTATTTGTCAGAGTGGTATCTTAGACAAAATTCACCATTTACATTGAAAATTTTCTAATTTTTTCGA
The DNA here is from genome assembly GCA_023701765.1 of Hylyphantes graminicola. Classification (NCBI taxonomy): domain Eukaryota; kingdom Metazoa; phylum Arthropoda; class Arachnida; order Araneae; family Linyphiidae; genus Hylyphantes; species Hylyphantes graminicola. The sequence goes on from CM043116.1 coordinate 16,460,713, forward strand.
CCCCCCCCCCTAAAATTTCAATGACGCAGTCTGCGTCGCTGCCCCCCCCTGTAGGCACCCCTGCCCTGGAGAAAATTTCCCTCCCCTTCAGGGACATGTCTAAATTGCGGAGGTGGCGACAGATGGCAACGTCTGTCATATGTGTTTGTGTGTGTCCTGTGTTGTCCTACTTGACGATGGTTTATAAGCGGGTCCTTGCGACCAAGCACACAAGCCTGAAAATATAGTTCTACCAACCAACCAACTTATCCAAAGGTCCTTAATTCATAGAAACATTTTTCAAAATTCGAATTGTTTATGCTGCTAGCTACAAATGCTATGACAGCTGTTAAGGATTGTTTATGAGGAATAATTTGGTTTTGTCGACGAATTCTAATTTTTAATTTTGTTAAAAGTATTCGTTTCTTTACCCACTTTATTCTTATAAAAAACTAACAGTATGGTCCCGCCTTACTGGGAACCCGTTAACTTCGCATTGCTTCCTTTTAGAGGCATACTCTAACCTTGTGAAAATACACTCAAAATTAAAACAAAATTAAATTCGTGTTGGCACATGCGCACCTAAAAGAGCAAACACTAATAGAGGATGAAGCAGCCCTAGGGCGACCGCATATCTCAATCAAACTAATAGAGGATGGCTTCAAAAGCCCCCGTTTCGGCCCGGACCATGTATTTTCAAGCCCTGTTATGGTTCCGCAATCCCACGTGGATGACGTTTTTTTTAAAACTAATTATATTAATTAAAAATTTCAATCAAATATGAAAAATCTAAGCCCCAGGTGCACACGTAGTTATTAAAAGGAATCTATATTAAAATTTTCGAATTTTTTAGAGCAGTCTAAGTAGGTCTTTTGCGATCCACAGACATACAGACACACAGACAGACTCTTTCTTTTATTATTATAGATTTTTTAAAAATGACGAGTTTTTGAAAAAGTTTTTTTTTTAAAGTTGTAATACTTTGAGTTAAAATATTAAAAGAAATACCATCTTCTAATCTAATGCTTTGAAACAAAATAAATAATTTGTAAAATAGTATGGTTAAAACATAATATCAAAGGCGAGTAGGAGACAGGCTGATAAAAATCTCCACCCATGTCAATAACAAACTTTTCACTATTTTTAATTTTTCTTAATTATAAAAAAGTTGGTTAAATATCTGCCAAAGTGCTGCAACACAGATAATTAAAAAAATAAGAGTTTTTTTTTAAAAACCAAAATAGACCGTTTGGTTAATAAATTTCCCTCAAACTTTTTTACCCCCACCCTCCAGAAATTTCAATGATTCAGTTTCCATTGTTGACCCTGGTTTGAAATGTATAGATCGAAAAATAAGCTGAACATAAGTTTCCCATATTCATAATCAACAGAAAAATAATAATGATCTTTTTTTTTTAAATTTAAAAAATATTTATTGCGCTATAAATATTTCAAGAATAAGATCCTTTATTGATAACAACACATTTAGAAGAAATAACTAATCAATTTCAGGATTGATTTGGTCATTCGAAATATACTATATAAAAAGGAATACACAAAATTAACAAATCCAAAGAAACCTAAGCCTGACCATTTGGCCTTACTAAATACTGACTCCCATCAATTAAAAGGTTAATTATAGATGCCTACACCAGTAATCCAAAACCTAAAAGCTATGATGATGTCATTGTTTGACCAGCGTATACTAATCCCCCAGCGGTTCAGCGACATTACCAGTTACAGAGAAAGACAAAAGCTGGAATCATCCTCAACAACAAGTAAACACACCTGCTGATAGCTTCATATTCATCCAGCTGTTAGACCGCCAAAGCGTAACGGATCCTGCTTAAACGCGGTAATCGGTTATCCGTGTCCGGTTAAGGAAGAGGTTCGCTTAACCGTTAAGGGTCAGAAGTCACGTTCGATTGTTCTGAGTCGAACTGGTGGCGAAAGTGCACACACGGGTTTAGATGAGCTGTCAATATTGTTGTTATTGTTTTAGTGGTGAGGAGTCATCGTTCGTTTCGTTCTTTTAGTTTTTGTGGATTTACCAGTTGGTTCGTTGGTAGTAAGAGAGAAGCTGGTGTCCTCTTTGGATTTATGTTGATCTTCAGTATAAACCTCCAGTACAATGTGTAAGTATTTTTTTAAAGATTATTTAGCATATTAATACCAGTAGCAGCCCCCGAAATGACGACTCTGTTGCTAATGGATATGTTTCATGTCATGAGTGGCAACAGTTCCCCAGTGGTATTAAATTCATTTTTGTACCTCCTGGAACTACATTTGTTTGCCGATGCGGCGGCGTAGTGGTTAAGGCATTGGCGTCTGGAGCTGCTGGGTCCGGGTTCGAATCCCGTTCAGGCATGGATGTTTGTGTTTGTCGAGTATATGCGGAGTACGTGCTCGTAAAATCTGTTGGATCCGAAAGTCCTGTGGGCGGTCATTGCGCAGTTTCCCTTGGGTACAGGTCCCTGGAGAAAATTTCCCTCCCCTTCAGGGACATGTCTAAATTGCGGAGGTGGGGACAGATGGCAACATCTGTCATGTGTGTTTGTGTGTGTCTTGTGTTGTCCTACTTGACGATGGTTTATAAGCGGGTCCTTGTGACCAAGCACACAAGCCTGAAAATATATGTCTACCAACCAAACAACCAACTACATTTGTTTTGGTGATACAGTAGAGTCCCGTTTATCCGAATCGCGGTTATCCGAATCCCGTTTATCCGAAATTCGGTCGAACCGAATGACTCGGGAATCTTTTTTGCTAAAAAATGAAATGTATACGCATAAATAAATACACCAAAAAATAAATACGTCCTTTCAAAGTTGGATTTATTTTTCAAAATATGCAGTAATTTTTCTATTTTTGCTGCTCAATTTTATTTTCATACCTTTCGGATGCGGGACTCTACTGTAATTTAATCTAGTTATTTAAAGTTATAATTACAAATATATTAATAATTTTAAATAATTTTTAAATAATCATTAAATACATTAGTTGAAAATATTGGAATTGATTAATAATTTTGGACAGTGTTAAATAAACAAAACAGTACAATAAATTACACAGCGTAAAATATTTTTTGTATAGTTAGCTCTTAAAACTTAAAATGTGAAAACTTATAATTATTTTCGTTTGACACACTTTACACTTATTTCATAAAATAAGTAAAACAAATTTATAAATATAATGATTAAATTTTGGTGTGCTGAATATTCTTTACATAGGAATAACTTAAATCTAAAAAAATCCATTTAGTAACAACACAAAATTGTGAAAAAGGATTGTTTTTCATCCGCCTCCTTCATATTCGTATTCTTGGCAGAAACTGAATAAAATGACGTACTTGGGAGCCCAGTTGATAAGGCTCCAGCCTTCCTTACGAAAGGACCCAGGTTCGGGTCCGGGCATTGCCAAAATAAATGCCAACCTATAAACAGGCTGTGCAGCCAAAAAGACCAACAAACTATACACAGCGTTGACGTGTTGTGAAGGGTTGCAAGTTAATTATGCTCGAGTCCAGGCGCCGCATCCTTAAAAAGTTGTGTTGCGTGCTTACTCAAGAGTCAGCTCGTCACTTGACTGTGGTTCTAATGTACACTCTTAAAACAAAAGAGTGAAATCCACTCCAGTTGGAGAAGTGCATTTTCGACACTGGAAAGGATTGAATATTAGCTCAGGCTGAGTTGAAATCACTCGTTTGGAGTGATCCTGTCGTTGGTTTAACACACAAAGAATCCACTCCTTCCGGGTAAGTGCATTTTCCAGTCTGGAGGAGTGAAATTAACTCAGACTGAGTTCAAATCCACTCTCTTGTTTTAAGAGTGTACGAATCCCATAACCAATAGCCCCCGCGTAGCTCTAGTGCGACCATAATTTTATCCTATAATTTAACTTAAACTCTCACTTGACTTCTAACGTTGCTTGACGGTTGTACGAAATTATGGGTCCTGTAAGCATATACTCTCGAGTAGCAGTAGTGCAACCTTAATCTATCCCACCAAACCATGAGCAATTTACAGATTTCTAGGAGCAAACACTCTCATTTTCTGATAACGTGCTGATAGACTAATTAGCAACCCTGACGTCATTTCGTGGATCGCCCCTCCACTAAACATTTGTAAGCAGGACCGCCCGAAATTATCATGCGTCTCACAGGGCCTTGTTCTTTGGAAAGGGGACCACTCGCTGACAGAATAAAAGAAAACAAAGGATCCTAATTTACTTTGTTTTGTTTATAAGTAATCCTTGAATACTTTAACCTTTTAATTCTGCATTACTCTTTATTCACTTATATAAAGGTCCATAGGTAAAGTTTATTTTTTCCTGAAAGACCGTTCTCGGTTTCTATTTTAGGACTATGGCCCTTCATGGTTTGTATGAAATTCATGTCACTATATGATTTTAAGATATGTTTTACTATTTGTGAAAGAGTCTAGCTTTCAGATTTTTAAAAAAAGTTATCGCATCTGATAAAGCGGCGGCCCGATTTGTATATATAATATTTCTACATCAAATTTCGCTGAATATATTTTTTTAACAATCGAATTTAATTGTAATCATCAAATGGTGACACTAATCAATAGATAATATTTTCAATAGCCATTTATTTCTCTATTATTGATTATCCCTCTGAGGCGTTGCATATTGATTGAAACTTGTTTTCATTGCATAAGTTTAAATTAAGAATTTTTAACTTAAAATTCATTTTTTTTAATTTTAAAATTTTTTACTTTCATACCAGAGGATAATAAATGACTCAAGGGGCTCCATCCCGACTTAGAATAAAGAACAACAAAGAATCAGAATTTACTTTGTTTTGTTTTTACGTAATAGCCAAATACCTCAACCCTTCACTCGATATCGAATGTATTCTCTTAAAAGTTCAAATGCTAAGTCATTTTTTCTTCTTCTAAAAGACTTCTCTTGACTTTTATGGTTTGTATCAATGTCATTTCATTAGTATTTGTGATACATTCTAGAGCTTAAGTCCAAATTGCATGGCATCTGGTAATTCAGTGGTCATATTTGTGTATTAAACAGCAATTGTTTATGAAACTATGTTTTTTTTTATGATCAAAGTTAATGCTATATAGTTGATTGTAATCATATATTAAATGACTGACATCAATCATTAGATTATTGAATCGGTTGTTTGAATAATTGATAGCACCGAAAATTTCGGAATTCTTTTTATCTGCCTTTAAATTATCTTTACTTGTTGACCTTTTAACTACTAACTGTGATAAAATAATCCTTTTTCGTTGGAATTAACTATTACTAAATTTTATAACTACAAAATATCGCTACTTTGAATAAAGTAATAAATCCGCGACTTTCAACTATGAATTAATTATTTTTTATTTTTATCAAAGTCACTATAACTAATCTAAAATAACTAAGTAGTGAATTATCGTAGAAAGAGTGCCATTAAAATTTTTTTGAAACATTCAGAAATAACAAATATAGAAAGGCTTTTTAATCGAAAATCTTAATTTTGGAGTTATTTTGCTTATTCAAACAACTGATTAAGTTTTTAATAACTGTCAAATTCGTTATGAAGATTATTAACACATGTTTACCAATGTATTTTTGTTAAATTTTTAAACATGTCGTTAATAATCATTTATTATTTTTTAAAATGAAGATTTTACTTTTCTTTCTATAGGCTGTTAAAATCTACAGTACATGTCTATAACCATCAGTACCTGTTTATATGTTTATAACCATTGACAACTGTCTACATTTTCTGTTCCACAATCCCGTACTGCTTCAAGGAATGCTCAAGCACTGAGGATATGCAATCATGGTAAGCATTAAAAAAAAATCATGGTACTTTCAAAATAAAATTATAATTTAATCGGAAGTTTATAAAATACTTCTTTTATAAAAGTAGTTGTTAATGGCACAGTTTACTATTTTTTGTTGCATGTTAAATAGCATTTTATTAAAAATAAAGTTAGTGATTTTCATAAAGTTATAAATCAATAATTTAATAGCATGTATGGATTATAAGAAGCACCATTTTAAATACAATGAAGTACTTTTAAATTTTTATATTGTATCTTATGATATATCATTAAGATTTTGATTCTAAAATTAGGTAATGAAAATGAAAAAGAAGAAAAAACTCAATCTGTTATTTAACAATTTCCCCTTAAAATGTGGTGCTGCCACCTATTGGTGTAAGTGATAAATTATATTATCCCCAAAACAGTTTTATAGATAAAAAGTCAGAAAAATGTAGTCATAAATTCAGTTATTTTAATTTTTTTTTTCTTTTTAATAATACCTGAAGAGTACTGTGTTAAAAGGTACTATTAAACTTAATGAAACTCCTATAAAATTATTTGTTATTGTAAAATGTTGTTATACTTAGTTATGTCATTTTAAATTTTAAGTTGATGTAAAATTCATTGTATATTCAATTGCTGAAATTTTTATTAATTATTTGTGCAATATTACAAATAATCTTTGGATATTTATGAATAGTCACTTTTTTTAAAAAGAAACTTCAAAGATAAAAAGTCAAAATGTTTACTGCAAGTTTCATAATACTTGCTATGCTTTAATCCTTATGGTGGCTTTTAATATCTTGTATCCTCAGACTAACGACTGGTCCCTAATTAAATCAATGACAAACTGCTACAAATCCAGTAAAATGTAAGTCATGATACCATTGTTCTTTATTAACACATTGAAGCCGGGTATGAATATCAATTATTCCTTTTCGATTGCTATTTTGATAAGAAAGAAGAGCAAAATGTTCCTATAAACCGGCTTTTGGAAGTGAAAAAATAACTTTTAGTTTTCAGTCTTTTGTTCTTTACCTCGACCTTGGGTAAAGTCTTGCATCGAATTTCAAAAAGTGGGAAGGTTAGGACCTGTAAGTCAGCTACATTTATCATATAAAAATACGCTTGTAAAAATATTCAAAACAGCAAGAGAAATGATATTCTCCCTAAAGTTGTCGACAAGTGACACAAAAATAGTCTTCACCAGTTTCACATATGTTGCTTCCAGAGTTTTAGTTCAGTTCGTTGGTGTAAATGTAGAGTGAAATTGGCTATAATCTTGCAACCTGTATGTTATGGCCGGTTCTCAGGTTGTCTTAAATGGACTATAAATTGTTTAGGGGTGAAAGAAAGCTTTCAACAATTACCCAAAACTACTATACCAAAGCCGACTTTAAGTTTGCAGCAGAGAAATGTACTAGGCGGAGGATACTGCGTAAACAACGCTGCTGGCGCCGAAATTTTGAATGCTCCGATTGGTTGCTCATTTGACCCTGATATTCGTGCGCCCTGTTACGTCAAAATCGAAGGAAAAAATAATTAAACTAACACTCTAACTGAAGCTAAACTAATAAAAATAATAAATTTATGTCTTGAAATAACAAATAAAATTGTTTATTGAATGTGAAACACCTTTTTTAATTCGATTCTCGCACTCGAAAATGGGAACTATTTACCCTTTTTCTCGTAGAATATTTGTATACTGCAAACTTAATGTCGGTTTAGGTTTAGTTACATCTCGACTTCTTCATATAGATTTGGAGGCCCTGGTTAGTGGAAAAGAAGACAATACATGACGCAACTGGTGTTATTGTAGGCGTGACCACTCCAGTTTAGATAAATTAGCTGCCATGTGGCCTGTTTGTGGGATTTGAGACAACGGTTGGCATAACTGTGGCGTCATTGTAGGCATCGCCCATCCAGTTGTCCATTGAGTGACAGCAGTCGTCCTTATTTTGATACAAAATTTTTATTCTACACTCTTAAAACGAACGAGCGATGTTAACTCAGTCTGATTGATTTTCACTCCTCCAGTCTGGAAAATGCACTTCTCCGTTTGGAGTGGATCCTTTGTGTGTTAAACCTCCGACAGGATCACTCCAAACGAGTGATTTAAACTCAGTCTGAGATAATATTTACTCCTTTCCAGTGTCGAAAATGCACTTCTCCAACTGGAATGGAATTCACTCTTTTGTTTTAAGAGTGTATGTTCAGTAATTCTATCCATTATTTTTCCAGGGTCTCGATCCGAAGCCATGGGCCAACACAACTTGCTGAAGTCCTACGGCATCATATGCATCCTCTTCGGCCTATCCTTGATCTGCGGTTCCCCGCTCGTGTCCTACACCATCGGTGAGGCGAGCCTGCTCACCGAGCTCGCCATCGGGCTCGTGCTCGTCTGGTTCGGAGCTCGCCTCATCGTCATATCCCGGAAACAGGACGAGAAGTGTCCCGAGGAAGAACTGGAGGAATCGGAAGAAGGATCTTCACCTTTTTACTACGGGACTGCTCCTTTTTATTATGAGCTGGAGCCGGTTCTTCAGCAAAGAGAACTGCCTCCGATTCCAAAAGACATAGGAAGGGAATATGATCCTGTTATAGTGGATAAAGTGTGAAGTGTTTTCAGTGATATAGGCAAAAGAAAGTCAAAGCTAAACTGAATAGAGTATCAGGCCTTGACATCCAAAAATATAGCATTGTATAGTTAAAAATGTACGAAATGTATAGTCGTATATGTACTAGTCGAAAAGAAAATTTACTGCATTAATTTTGTAGCTTCACAGCTGAACTTGATTGGACGGTCCTCACCTTACCGAACGCTACTCCAGTGAAACGGGGAAAGTTGTTAGTGCTAATTTAAACAAAGCTTTGTTCATTAAATACCCGTTTCCACCTCTGTACTCGAGTGGCTCTTCCATAGTAGTCCATATACTGTCATCACGTAATATGTTGCCAAGGCCTCATGCTATATTTAGTTTGGCCTTTACCAATCCCTTTTAAAAAAGGTATCTAAACTCACGTATTGAGGTCGATATAATGAGGCCATATATTAAGCCTTAGGCATTGTAAATGCTATCCCAAAGTGTAACTTAGTAAGAACGTACACTGATATAGTATGTATAATTAAAAAATATTTTATTTATATTTAAAAATGACTAAATGTAAAAAAAAAAGATTATTTAGCAAGTGTAATGTATTTTTCTTAATATGAGGTGCCGCAGAATTATCCATACCAATTTAACAATCTGTAGAATTAAATTAGCATAATCTGCATCCTCTTCGGCTTATCCTTTCTCTACGGATTCCCGCTCTTGTCCTACACCGTCGGCGAGCCTCCTCACCGAGCTCGCCATCGGGCTCGTGCTCGTCTGGTTCGGAGCTCGCCTCATCGTGATATCCCGGAAACAGGACGAGAAGTGTCCCGAGGAAGAACTGGAGGAATCGGAAGAAGGATCTTCCCCTTTTTACTATGAGACTGCTCCTTTTTATTATGAGCTGGAGCCCGTTCTTCAGCAGAGAGAGTTGCCGCCTATTCCGAAAGACATAGGGAGGGAATACGATCCTGTAATAGTGGATAAAGTGTGAAGTGTTTTTAGTGATATAGGCAAAAGAAAGTCAAGGCTAAACTGAATAGAGTATCAGGCCTAGACATCCAAAAATATCGCATTGCATAGTCAATAATGTACGAAATGTATAGTCGTATATGTACTAGTCGAAAAGAAAATTTACTACATCAATTTTGTAGCATCGCAGCTGAACTTGATTGGACGGGTCCTCACCTTACCGAACGCTACTCGCGTAAAGCAGGAAAAGTTGTTAGTGCAAATTTAAACAAAGCTTAGTTCATTGGATAACCATTTCAACCGCTTTACTCGAGTGGATCTTCCATAGTAGTCCATATACTGTCATCGCGTAATATGTTGTCAAGGCCTCATGCTATATTTAGTTTGGCCTTGACCTATCCCTTTTTTAAAAACGGTCTCTAAACTCACATAATGAGGTCGATATAATGAGCCCAAGGCATTGGAAATGCTCTCTCCCAAAGTGTAACATAGTAAGAACGTACACTGATGTAGTCTGTACAATATAAAAATATTTTATTTATATTTAAAAATTACTAAATATTAAAAAAAAGATTATTCAGCAAGTGTAATGTATTTTTCTAAAAATGAGATGTCGCAGAATTATCCGTACCAATTTAACAATCTGCAGAATAAAATTAGCATCATCTGTATCCTCTTCGGCCTGTCCTTGATCTGCGGTTCCCCGCTCGTGTCCTACACCCTCGGTGAGGTGAGCCTGCTCACCGAGCTCGCCATCGGGCTCGTGCTCGTCTGGTTCGGAGCTCGCCTCATCGTGATATCCCGGAAACAGGACGAGAAATGTCCTGAAGAAGAACTGGAGGAATCGGAAGAAGGATCTTCTCCTTTTTATTATGAGACGGCTCCTTTTTATTATGAGCTGGAGCCGGTTCTTCAGCAAAGAGAGCTGCCGCCTATTCCGAAAGACATAGGGAGGGAATACGATCCTGTTATAGTGGATAAAGTGTGAAGTGATTTTAGTGATGTAGGCAAAAGCTAGCCAAAGCTGAACTAAGTAGAGTATCAGGCCTAGACATCCAAAAATATAGCATTTGTATAGTCGAAAATGTACGAAATGTATAGTCGCATATATGTACTAGTCGAAAAGAAAATTTACTACTCCAATTTTGTAGCATCACAGCTGAACTTGATTGGACGGATCACGACCTTACCGAATGCTACTCCAGTGAAACGGGGAAAGTTGTTAGTGCTAATTTAAACAAAGCTTTGTTCATTAAATACCCGTTTCCACCTCTGTACTCGAGTGGCTCTTCCATAGTAGTCCATATACTGTCATCACGTAATATGTTGCCAAGGCCTTATGCTATATTTACCAATTTGCCTTTACCAATCAATTTAAAAAAAGGTATCTAAACTCACTTATTGAGGTCGATATAATAAGGCCATATAATGACCTAAGGCATTGGAAATGCTCTCCCAAAGTGTAACTTAGTAAGAACGTACACTGATATAGTCTGTATAATACAAAAATATTTTATTTATATTTAAAAATTACTAAATATTAAAAAAAAAGATTATTTAGCAAGTGTCATGTATTTTTCTTAATATGAGACGTCACAGAATTATTTATATAAATTTAACAATCTGTAGAATAAAATTAGCATCATCTGCATCCTCTTCGGCCTATCCTTGATCTGCGGATCCCCGCTCGTGTCCTACACCATCGGTAAGGCGAGCCTGCTCACCGAGCTCGCCATCGGGCTCGTGCTCGTCTGGTTCGGAGCTCGCCTCATCGTCATATCCAGGAAACAGGACGAGAAGTGTCCCGAGGAAGAACTGGAGGAATCAGAAGAAGGATCTTCTCCTTTTTATTATGAGACGGCTCCTTTTTATTATGAGCTGGAGCCCGTTCTTCAGCAAAGAGAGCTTCCACCGATTCCCAAAGACATAGGGAGGGAATACGATCCAGTTAGGGTAGACTATCCAGTGAATGAACGTTTAAGGTGCTGCGTTCGCCAGTGAATAAACACCAGGACATAATGACCAGGACAACCAACCATATGTCAGATAGCTTCCTACTAGATGGGAGGAAGTCAGTGTTGCCAATTCATCTAGTGGAATGATTTTCAATCCTTATGTTTTAATTATATTTACCAAATGTTCATTCACTTGGGCCTGTTCACTCACTTGTCAGTCTATACTATAGTGGATAAAGTGTGATGGTTTATTAACTAAATACCTTGATATATTTTAATGATATAGGTTACGTGGGAATGAGATGGAATGACCGCTGGTCTTCAAATCAAAGTGCCTTCGTGTCAAAGTCACCCTCAATGAAAAAAATGCGATTTTCTAAGAAACATTACTCCGGCTGTATTGGATATTTTTAACATACGTTTTTTTATGTCTCTGACTAACAGAGCTTTGTAATAACACTTTTTCAAATTCATTCGATTATTTTGTTGTAAAATTATTGATTAAAAATTTAAAAATTATTTCAACCAATTTCAAAAGTATAGTGCCTTGTCAGCTACATTTGTCATTAAAAACCGTTTGGTAAAAGTATTCAATACAGCCGGGGTAAGGTGGCTTAGAAAATCATTTTTGAAATCATTGTATCAACGCATAGGTACTTAGGTTTCGAGCCCCATAGTCAATCGGTCTGATTCACCTTTAAAATAAGACCGATTTAATAAGGCTTATAACCTCTTGCGACCTGGCGTCCCCGTTTGGGATTTTTTTTACAAATTCCACACAAACAATTAACGAATTCCGAAATTGACCGAGTCCGATAGAAGAAGACCCAAATATCATATTTTGGCCTTTGATAACAGGTATCAGTGATTTATTTCTGAAACAAAATGAAGCTGTACGCGAGGATCAATACGATATTACAGTTCTTAAAACAATTATTTTAATTTTTCTTAAACTTTTCAAAAAGTTATTTTAGTAGTTGATTTTAAAGGCGTTTTTCATTAAAAGCAATGTTGAAATAAATTGTAATTTAAAAACAAGTGATACAATATTTTGTTTTGCATTTATAGCACACAAATGTGTATTTTTAGCGCTTAGGCCGTGTCTCTCTTTAACTATTAAAATTACTTTAAAAAAAATTGCAAAGCCCACTTTTTAGCATATATTTGTATGAAAATTATGTTTAGATTAATGATATACGTGTAGGAATTTGCTCGGGTCTTAAGAGGTTTAAATACGATTGACCTATAATAAGGCTTATATAAAGCCAGAAGGCTAATACGACCAAAGAAGCCCTATTTGATGTCACACTATCCGTCTGATTTTATAATAAATGATACCTATTTGGAATCTAAAATGTGCAGTCGGCAGCTCGACAATAGGTCTCGTTCTTTTCCTGCTGAAAAGCCGATAATACGAACAGGACGGATAGCGTCACGAAGAGCTTTGTGGTCTTTTAAAGTTGAGTAGGTCATTGGTACACTCTTAAAACAAAAGAGTGAAATCCACTCCAGTAGGAGAAGTGCATTTTCAACACTGGAAAGGAGTGAATATTAACTCAGACTGCGTTAAAATCAATCGTTTGGAGTGATGCTGTCGGACTTTTAACACACAAATTATCCACTCCTCCAAGAGAAGTGCATTTTCCAGTCTGGAGGAGTGAAATCCACTCAGACCGAGTTAAATTAGGAGTGTTTGTTTTAAGAGTGTACACTAGTCTTTTTTAAGAGAATGTCTACACTCTTAAAAGAAAATAGTGAAATACACTCCTATAGAAGTGCATTTTCGTCACTGGAAATTAGTGAAAATTAACTCCTAAATCACTCGTCGCCCTAAATCGCTCCAAATCGCTCGTTTGTTGTTAAGATTGTTGGAGGTGTAAGAAAACAAAAGTGTGAAATTCACTTCTATAGGGGACGTGCATTTTCGACCCAAAGGAGTGAAAATTAACTCAGACTGAGTTAAAATCGCTCGTTTGTTTTAAGAGTGTAAACTCACGTGGTTACATTGAGGGAAGCCTAAGGCTTTTGGAAATGCGCTTGCCATGTATAGCTTGGTAAGAGAATATTTTATTAGTTCATTACTCTGTATTATATCAATATTATTTTATTTATATAAAATTTACTAAATATTTTAATAAAGAATATTTGGATTGTGTAATGTCTTTTTCTTAAGATGAGATGTTACAGATGCACACTATTCAAAAGGTCTCAGGTTCGGTTCTGGACGTAGCCAAACTAACTGCTGACTTATAAACGGCACTTGCCGCCGAAAAAGGAGGAAACATTAAAGATGCTCTAATGCCCTGACAACCGCTTACGATGTTAACTTAGTTTAGTTTAGTTTTGTTTGAATTATCGTCGCACTAGAGCTACACGAGGGCTATTGGCGACGGGCGTCGTATTTTAGAACCACAGTCAAGTGACATGCCAGCACCTGAATAGGCACCCAACGCAACCGTTAAGGGCGACATCGTACGCAGCGTTAGGACTTTGAAGGATATTTAACGTGCACTCCCTTACACGGGGTATTATTCGTCGGACATTTTTGGCTGCACGGGCCGTTTTATAGGTCGGCAGATATTTTGGCGATGCCCGTACCCGAACCTGGGACCTTCCTCATGCTAAGCGAGTGCTTAACCGACTGGGCTCCCCAGCCCCCGATGTTAACTTAGAACAAGTTCCGTTGGGTGCATACTCAGGTATAATCCTCGTCACTTGTGCAGGGTTTTAAAATATGAGGTTTGAATTGGTTGTTTGGTGCAACACATCTCAATAAATACTTAAACATTCTGAGGTATAAGTTGGGTCCGGAGAAGAAGTAAACCAGTAAAACAACAAACAACCCAATTTGTATATTGTCCCTGGAGGCTATTTCCCTCGGGGACATGTCTAAATTGTCGAGGTGGCGATAGATGGCAGCATCTGTCACGTATGTGTGTGTGTTGTAACTGTCTTACTTGACGAAGGTTTGACATCGGTTTTCTAACCCAGCACACAAGCCTGGAAATATATGTCTGCCAACCAACCATTTTGTGTATTTTCAAGTTTATCTCTAGCAGAAAGACATGCAATAAATAGGTAAAACTGTTTTCTATTTATCAATGGCGAAATCGTTTATAATTATTAATTATATCATATCTAATAAGCCTGAAATAATTAATCTACTTTTCAAATCGTCTGTTATATAGCTGTCTAATAATGTAATATAATACCATCTATAACATTAGATATTTTGCAGTCTCAAAACAGGTTTGAATATAAAATGTCTCTTAAAAATTTATACTTATTAAACTTTTTTGTGCACTGTATTTAATCATGAGACTTTTTGTTAATTAAAAAATTAAGTCTGTGGAAGGTTGCATCGAGTAATAACATTTTTGTTCAAGGTTCTTCAAAAATTGGATTTTAGTCAGCTTACTATAAAATTGGTGTAGCGTTACACCCACATATTGTAGTAGCTTTTTAAGTTTTTATAGTACATGTATGCAAAAGCATTAAACGATATTTAGCTATTTATGGTTGTTTGAATATAGAGCCACAATTAGCAGGTCTGTTTTAAAAGTACAGGGTGGTTATAAAATAACGCTCGCTATGCGGAGTGGTCTGTAGCTTCAATGAATAATCCAAATGCATCAAAAATTGAGACACTTACTAATCAAGAAGGGGGACAAATAATGGAATCATAAAAAAGAATGATAAAAAAGAATAATAATAAAAAAAAAAACTCGTATTTTGAGCAGGTTTCTAAATTACGAGGCGCAGCCAATTATGGCCAATTACGACCAAGACAGATAATTACGCCTCGTAATTTAGAACCCTGGTCAAGAGACGAGTTTGTTTTTTATGATTCCATTCTTTTCCTCCCCTTCTTGAATAGTAAGTGTCTCAAAGTTTGTTGCATTTGGATTATTCATTCAAGCTACAGACCACTCCGAATAGCGAGCGTTATTTTATAACCACTCTTTATGGTAGCAGCTTTTTTAAGCTTTTATACAGTATATGTATGTACTAGCTTTAAACGGTATTTAGCTATTTATGGTTGATTGAATTAATATAGCACTATAGCCACAGTTGACAGGTCTATTGTAAAAGTAGATATGGAGTGTCTCTACAGCTTTAGAAGGAAAGACGGACAGTCTTGAAACATGCCTTAAAATATGCGTAGGGAGCTTTTCAGGTGTCATCTCTTCACTTGACTGGGGTTCAAAATTACGACGTCATTAAGCTAACCTAAAGAAACTAACCTAAGCTTATAGCATGTAGTCAGCAATCTATACGCCGTCCTAGTTGACTCTTCCAATACCTTTGACATTCGTGCTAAATTTGTGGAGTCCAAAGTCCCAACGGCGTTAGAGTATGATGTATTTCGAAAATCTGTTTGGTGCCCGCTGAGGTGTCGACATCGTAACTTTATTAGGTTTCTAAATTAGGAGGAGTAATTGGTTGCGTTAAATCTCATAAAGGAGGCTAAAAGTAGCCGGAAACGATTAATTTACCTAAATTAACACAACATTTGTTGTCATCCACGATAATACAAGAGTAGATTCACAAGACCGCTAACGCAAAATACACAAAGCTAAATATAGTACCTGACCTTTCAAAGAGAAAAGTACACATTTTCAGTACTGAAACTTGTATGTTGCTAGACTAATTGTATTCGTCAATTAACTCAATTATTTCGGGTATATAAAAAAAGCACACACATGAAAGTCAGTCGGGGTATATCACGGCATTCCATTGATCAATATTCACAGTTCCTTTTGGCCTTTCGAACTTAGTTTCTTGATACAAATTAATTAATCGATTCACCTCTTTTAGCCACCTGCAAGTTCCTATGAAAACACGAGACTTCATTAATAACTTCTGAGAAAAATTTTGTTTGTTTCAAAACTAGGGAAGGAAATGTCTGGAACAAGGAGTTGGAACACACACATATCGAACCATGATAAGTGAAGTATCTCTGGATTGGGTTAAAATGGCAGGGAAACTGCGATTGGATGCTATAATTGCAAACGTAACATGGTTGGTTGGCAGACAAATATAGTTTCAGGATTGTGTGCTTGGTCAGAGAGTCGATTATAAACCTTCGTCAAGTAAGACAGACACAACAACCACGCACACAAGTGACAGATGCTGCCATCTATCGCCCCCTCGACAATTTAGACATTTTTCCCACGAAGGAGAGGGAAATAGTCTCCAGAGACCTGTACCCGTGAGAAACTGCGCAATGACCGCCCACAGGACTTTCGGACCCAACAGATTTAACGAGCACAAATTCCACATAAACTCGATAAACTCAAACATCCATATCGGGATTCGAACCCGACCCAGAAGATCCAAAGGCTCTAACTAAAGCTCCCTAACCGTTGCGCAGCCGGGTCGGCCCTCCAGGGATGTATAGAAAGATTTATCTTTCAATTTTCTGAACCGAGCCTGAACAAGTGTTCTCGCTCTCATAATTAATTCAAAAGAACAGAATAAGTTTGCAATGAATCAGAAACTTCCGGGTGTTTGGGTTGTTTTTGAGAATTGTTCGTAACGTGTTAATATAGATATTTAATGTTAATATCAATAACATATTTTTAATATTATACTAAATGTATAAAAACATCGTTACTTTTATAAAAAACAATAACAACGTAAACCAATTCCATCAAGTTATTATTTTAAGTTAATTCTATTAAAATTCAGGGGGAGGTGAATTCATTTCCCTCTTCATTATTAAAACCTCTCCACCTTAAGATTAAATGAATTTTAATAATTTAAAAAAATATATATAACGTAATATTTATATACATACTGTAAAGTGTAAAATATAGATCATATTTACGTTACTGAAATGTAATAGTTACACCCGTGCATAAAAAAAGGAGAAAAAATAAGCTAGAAAAATATTTGACTTCTTTTGTAACATATTCCCCTCTCGAAACTTTTTATGACGTAGTTGAACTACTAATCCATCAAATAAAACGAAAAAAAATACACTGATGCCACCGCAGTTTTAAAAATAAGTGGGTGTTCGAAAGAATCGATTAAGGTAACAGCTGGACGCCATTAGCGCTCCTTTTCGAACATTTTTTATTACTTCATAATGGCTGAAAGTTGGTTACTTAAACTTAATGTATTATTATACGAAAGTAACTAAAGAATTATGTACTTAAATTGATTAAGTTGTTGTGTTGTTACCTAATATTGACTAATAGAAATTTTGTTTACCTGATGCAAGAATGTATTTTTCTTTTTTCGTTGTGGGGGAAGCAATTAATCAAAATTTAGTTGTTCGCTATTTTTTGGGGAAATTATTATTTTTATTACTTTGGCTCTTAATTACGAGGGATGTGTACGAGATTGGCTGTGTTAAAGAAGTGTAAAGTTGTAAGTAACAGGTAGTTATAAGGTCTTATTAATATAATATTAAAGTTTATAATACGAATGTGAATGTTCTTAAATTCTATTAACAAACGTAGAAATAGGGAAAAGTAAGGAATTTAATCAAAAACATAAAACAAATGTTTACTTAAATTATATTATTATGTAACTATATTATTATATTATTGTATAACTATATTATTATATTATTGTATAACTATATTATTATATTATATATTATTTAAATATATAGCATTTAATATACGTGGAAATGTAATGGGAATATTTCTCATGATGTCACGCTCTCCATACTGCGATTTCATTGGTTGCTTTGCTTTCTTTCGGTACTACTTGAAACAAGCTTATTGGTTTTTTATAACGTCAAGCGCTCCGTACTGCGATTTCATTGGTTGTTTCTTTTTCTTTCCGCACTACGTGAAACAAGCCCATTGAAATAATATAAAAGTATGAAATTACTAAAATAATAAATCGAATATATGATATTAATATAAAACTTTATCGAAATATCTAACAATTATTAAATTTCATGAAGTTTTTATTAAATCATTTCTGATCAAATAAAGAGTTGTTTAAACGAAATGTTTCGCGAAATGTTAAATCTGAAAGCTTCAGATTCATAAACAAATACAGAATAATAAAATCTATTGATAAAATATTATGTATGTAACTAAAAAATAGACCAATTGATATGACAGAATTGAATATTAAAATACTAATAAAAACCTAACAAAGACTAACACGAGGAACTATAAAAAGGGTGGAATATTTCTGATATTCGGATAATTAGAGTTCTACTGTAACTTGAAAATTCTTCCTTTCTCCGTGACTGTAAAAATTCTTTCTTTGTCTGTCTTAATTGACGAAGGCTTATATAAGCTAGTCTCTGATCAAGCACACAAGCCGGGATGTACATGACATATCCTGTGACCTAAACCTCTAAAAAACTTTAATTTTAACCCCACTTTAAACGTAATAATTTTAAATTTCCCTTTTCATATATCCTTAATATCAATTAGTACTTTAGCATCCCAAATACACCCGACAAACAGTCCCCTAAATCGTTCGTTCCCACAGAACTTTGATGGATCTTCCGCCCACACGTTGACCTTTTAAAACCTTTCTTATAAGAAAATCTTAACTTGGTCAGTGAAGAAGCGTTTGGCATTCCTAGCGATATTTGTAAAGCACTTTACCACAAATTATCCTCGAGTCTAGACACGAAAATCTATCCTCTCCTGATGCATAGTTAATACAATAAAAGATTTAATTCTATCTTAACTTTCACTGTTGAGTTATTTTACACATATGTACCTGTCCCAATTTGAAAAATAATAAAAAAACACAAATTCGAATACTATAAATACTACTTTACCTCTCAGTAAAATAAAAAGTTCAAAATAATGCAGAAGGTTTTAATAACGTTCTTCAATTTCCCTTTCACCAGGGATACTCTATTAAACGAAAGTACTTTAGTTAGAAAACAATTATCTGGGACTAAGGTTTCACAGCTACTATTCCGAAATTGAATACTATGTACGGATTTCCTATTACGAACACTTATTCAAAGGGGTAATTGGAAACAAACTTAACCGGCGTAAGTTGAAAATGAGCTTTGAAGTTTATTCTATTTGATCATCTCAAGTGCTGGAAACTAAAATGCAGCGTTTAAATTGCATGGCAATGAATGGAATATAACATAAAATATTCTATTTTGAGGATTTTACCTTTGAAATATATGCTTCTAAAGTATTTAGATTTAAGTAAATTGCGGAAATTACTTATATTTTATTTAGTACATGGTACACAATTAAAACTTTTGTTTGTTCAGCAAACTAAAATGTTTATTATGTAGAACAGTATAATTATTGTAGGAAAGTAGTATGGAGAATGGAGACCAGAAGTTGGATTTCATAACCGAACTCTGTATTAATCCAATGGTGAAAAAATGATTAAAAAGCTAAATTAATACAGCTGGTATTTTTTTTATTTAAAAGCTATTGTTCAATTCCATACTTGGCGGAATGACATTTTGAATTGCAGAATTGAAATAAAACTATTACCACGAAGCTTTTAAAAAGGAAAATAGATTTTTCAGTTTATACATTACTGTTTAAAATGGAAACTTCTGTGAAATAACAATACACTGAGTTTTAAACTAATGCAGAGCTTAAATATGATATACTAGCAAATAAATACCCGTTCTCCGCACGGACTAAAAAAATTATATTTATTGTTTCCGCTCGAGTGTCGATCCCGTTACTTATATGACCTTGAAATTCAAAATGAAGTGAATGTGAAGAACTTCACCACATACTGTCCTCGAGTCTAGACAAGAAATCTATCCTCCCCGGATGCATAGTTGATACAAAAAAAAGTTTTAAATTCTACCTTACGTTTTCCTGTCAACTTATTTTACATATATGTACCTACCACAAGTTTGAAAATAATAAATAACGCAAATTCGAATACTTTAAATGCTACTTCACCTCTCAGTAAAATAAAAAGTTTAAAATAATGCAGAGGGGTTTCAATAACGTTCTTCAATTTCCCTTTCACTAGGGACACTCTATTAAACGAAAGTATTTTAGTTAGAAAACAATTATCTGGGACTAAGGTTTCACAGCTACTATTCCGAAATTGAATACTATGTACGGATTTCCTATTACGAACACTTATTCAAAAGGGTAATTGGAAACAAACTTAACCAGCGTAAGTTGAAAATGAGCTTTGAAGTGTATTCTATTTAATCATCTCAAGTGCTGGGAACTAAATGCAATGTTTAAATTGCATGGCAATGAATGGAATTTAACATAAAATATTCTGCTTTGAAGATTTTAATTTGAGATATATGCTTCAAAAGCATTTAGATTTAAGTAAATTGTGGAAATTACTTATATTTTATTTAGCTTGTGTCGTAAACAATTAAAACTTTTGTTTGCCTCAGCAAACTAAAACGTTTATTATGTAGAACAGTGTAATTATTGCAGGAAAGTTGCATGGGGAATGAGACCAGAAGTTTAATTTCATAACCGAAGGCTTCTCTTTGTGTTTATCCCATGGTGAAAAATAATTACAAAGTTTAATTAATCCAACTGTTATCTTCTATTATCTAGGTATTATTATTAACCTCTTAAGACCCGAGCAAAATTCTACACGTGTATTCTTAATTTAAACATACTTTTCATACAAATATACGCGATAAAAAGTATGTTTTGAGAAGAAATGAAAAAAATTGTGTGTAATTGTTACTTAGGGACACTCCTTAAACTAAAAAAATACACATTTTTTGTGCTAAAAATGCAAAAAAGGTCGTATATCTTGCTTTAATGTTAACAGATTATTTTAGCATTGTTTTTTGTGCAAAATGCCTTTAATGTAAACTATACCAAAGAAACTTTTTGAAAAGTTCGAAATTTTTAAAAAAAATATTTTTAAGAGCTCTAATAACATATTGACCCTCGTTCAACTTAATTTTTTATAGAAATAAATGACTATTACCTGTTATCAAAGGCTGAAAACTGGTATATGGTTCTTCTTCTATCGTACCAGGTCTATTTCGGTACTAATTAGCGTGTTAATTGTTTGTGGGGAGGTTTTAAGAACTGTTTTTAAGTGGGGACGCCAGGTCGCAAGAGGTTAAACCAATGAGAGAAACTCCCCTTATCCACGCGGAGAGCGAAATATTTTTGGCACAATAAGTTTGTTTTCGCCATCAAAGGCAATGAATTCGAACATGCTTTTAAATATAACTTATTAGAGTTACTCCAAGAATAAAGACGGGTTTCAATATATTCGTTTCAAACTCTCCATAACCCTCTAATGCATACTGTTGCCATATGACAACAAGTAACACAATCCAATTTCTATTAAAGTAGATCTCCCTCTCGACAAATCTGTGTTTTTTTCATCTGTTACATTCCACTTTGAAGTTTTAGTTACTAATATCCCTCATAGATGACAGTAGTAAAAGTGTATTCAAAATTAAAGAGTGAAGTTATTAACTGTTGTGAAATTACGTCTTTGACAGTTTTCACAGTGTAATAATATTAGTACTAAATACAACTAAATTGTTTTGAAAAAATAATTATAGTTCTAGAAGTAAGGTCATTAAGTAGTTTTCTATCTTATTGAAATTGGAATTTTGTAGTTGAATTTTGCTACATGGCAAAATTTTTGGAAATTTAAATTATTTAAATTCCAATGCAGTTAAATTTTTTTCAGTATTTCTCCCATAATGTATAAGTATTAAAAGATACAAATATAATTTTTCGTGATGAAAAAAAAATCATGCATTACAGGGTTAAACCCGGAAAGATTATATTTCAAAGAAAGTAAACGTAGGTTCTATATTAAGGACCTGAACACCAAACATTATTAGAGTTACTATCCAATATTCCCCATAAAAACAGAAGATATTTCAAAACAGAAGTAATTTAATCAATTCTCTGTATATATTGGTACATTTTTATTGCAGAACGGCCTATTATCTGAAATGAACATAATAATAACTTTTGGCAGGAAAACAAATCAATATTCAATTTAATTTAATCGAAATAAAATGAAGTAATGCAATATGTGGTATGAAATTGTGTTTTCTCAATAAACAGTCATTTAAAAGTAGCTTTTCTAATAAAACAATATTGGATACATATGAATTTTATTTTTTTATTTATATGATCTCCAGATCAGTTTGAATTTTTTACTTTACATTTAATTCAAGTAAATTTGTTTCATTTCGTATCTGTTTATAATAAGTAGTTATTACTTTTATTAAAAAAAATGTTGATGTTTATGTTTTGTGAACTGCTAAATTTTGAAAATTTGTTAGAAAATCTTTTAAGAAATGATGAACCAATAATTCAGTTTTTGAGTTACACAAGAAACATATGCTGAAATGGTATGGCAACTAAATTAAAAGTTGTGGTAATAAAGAATTTAGAGGCTTATGTTATGACAAATAGTTAAGAAATAGGATTTAACTATTTGCTCTATGAGGGGGGCGGGGGGGTTAGGGGTAGATACATATATATTCCAGCTTGTGTGCTTGATCAGAGACCCACTTTATAAGCCTTCGTAAAATTAGACAGACATAGGATTTTTTTACTGCCACAAGAAAGGCGGGAGTACAGCCCGCTCCCGTTACAGTGTGCAGTCTGCTAGCTTAATGGTCCAAACCACTCGACTATCCGGACTCCTTTGTTTAAATACTCCTGACATAGTAACAATAATTAGCTGACACTGTTAATGAAAATGATCTGAATTTCGTTTGAAGGATGATATAAGGAATTAAAAAAATACAGAATAAATAATCTATATCATTTTTAAGTAAAAACCATTTAGAAAAGTTTTTCCCGTATTATAAATAGCATTTTCGAATGAAAATGGAAATTAAATTTTATCCTATCACAATTTAAACATAATGAATTTAAGGGGATACTGTACCCAAAAATTGGTCAAAATATTGATTTTTCAGACTTCTTTTTATTCGCAATGTTTTTCTGGACATTTACTGAAAGTTTCATAATGATATCTTTTGTAGAGATAAAGTTATTAAATATATTCTGGAGTCATTCCTATAAGTTTGAATACGTATTTCGTCTTTTCGCAACTTTTTTTTCTGTCTCGCTTTTTTCAATCCTTGTGTTTAATAAATTCCTAAGGCTTTTTTGCTAATTGAGCTAGAATTTTGAAATTTTTAACCTGTGTTGTTATATATATGGTGCACAAAATTGTGCATGGAATAGGGTCTACTATATATAGTTGTTTTTTAAAAAATGTTGTATTCAATAATTTGTAATTTTTTTTGTGATATTCAGTATAAATGCATGTTACTTTTTAACTAATACTCACATTTTAAAATCCATGCACAATTCTTGGAAATTTGGAGTTGCTCTTAAAATTGAAATATTAGTAGCGTTTTACATAAGTTCAAAACTTTGGCCTTTTTTTTTAAATAAATGAAAAAGTACTAGTAAATATTGTTTTTTTTCTAGAAAATGTTTATTTCTAGTGAATATTGTTATTTCTAGAAATAATGTTTTGGGTACCGTATCCCCTTAAAAACTTCATTAACATTCAAATAACAACTTAACAAAAACATTCAAATAATTGCAGAATAACTAACATTAAAATAAATGTAAGATCACTTACAAATTCTCATTATACCGCAAATATTTAATTCTAGAAAAGGATCTAGCTCTATTTTCTCATACAAGTTCATACAAGCTAATCTAAGCCTCTCTATTGGATATTTCGTATTAAACATGAATTTCTGCAATGAAACTCAAACCTAATGAGGAAACATCTCTAGAATAACTTCTAGGACATTTGTTTGTTCAGAATCTCAAATCCAGTGACATGAACATAGCTAATAATATTCCGAAGGGCGATATGAATATCGATTAGTCCGGCTGATATTATTAGGAATATTGTTTTGTAGTGGTGAGGAGAAATGCAGGAAACTTCTGTAGAAAATGAAAACATAAAGAAATGATTTTAATGTAAAGAAAATTTTGAAGCCTAAAAAATGTGATCTGTATTTTTTGCAATTCCATATTTGAAAATGGTTTTGAACTTACGAAGTGAAACGTTTTAGTGGAATTTGATAGCTTTAAACGGTGTAGAGGGGCCAGCAAAAGTGAGTTGTTCTGGAATTTTATATGAAATAACGTGCTTTTTCAGACAATAATTATAAGTTTTGTAGAGTTCTAAATTTTGAAATGAAGTGGAACTAAATAAAGTGTTTTTTTGTGTGGAATTCTGTATTATAAAACAGGAAACCCCCATGAAATTCTGCACTCAAAATAAAACCTAATGAGAAAACATTTCTGGAATAACTTCTAAGACATCTGTTTGTTCAGAATCTCAAATCCAGTGACAAGTACATGCCTAATAATATTCCGAAGGGCGATATGAATATTGATTAGTCAGCATGATGTTATTAGGAATATTGTTTTGTAGCGATGAGGAAACTAAGAAATTTGAGAAACTTTTGTGTAAAGTAAAAACTCTTTACGTCAAAAAGGATTGAAGCTTATAAAATTTGACTTTTTTTGTAATTCCATATTTGAAAATGGTTTGAGTGTAACAAACATGAAACATTATTGTGGAATTTGATATTTTGAAATGGTGTCAATGTGCCTGCAACCAGATTTTTGTGAAGTTCACAGTTTGGAAAGGGATGGGAAAACTATAACTAGAAGTTTTTATACACTTTGAAATGATGTAGAACTAAATAAAATGTTAATTTTTATGAAATTCTATATTATAACACAGGAAACATGAAATCTTGCAATGAAAATCTCATAAGGTTATCTCAAGTCAAGTGACATGTACTTGCCTAATAGTATTCCCGAGGGCAATATGAATATTGATTAAACTAGCTGATATTATTAGGAATATTGTTTTGTAGCGATGAGGAGACTTAGAAATGTAGAAAACTTTTGTAAAATGTAAACATTCTTTACGTTAAAAAGTTTTGAAAACCAAACAATTTGATAATTTTGTTTCTAATTCTATATTTGACATCGTTTGAGGCTAGATACCATGTAACCTTTTTGTGGAACTTGATATTTTTAAATGATGTGAAGAGTGGAATTTCTTTTGCTTTAGAATACTATTTATTTGAAATAGTGTGGAGCTTAACAAAATAGGAACATTGTCTTGAAATTTATATTTTGACCCAGTGTAGAAATTCCAGGAAAAGTGGCAAATTTTGTATTATTGTGTATTTTTAACATATAAATATATGATATAACAATAAGCACACCACTTTACAATTCATTTAATTATATTAGCAATTCACTGATACTGTATTCGTCAAAATATTTGATAGACATTTAAGATTTTACCTTTAAGAGGTTTCAAGTAAAATACAACTTATAATTCGTTATAAAAAAGTTTGTTTTAAATAAAATAAGTGTTGTTCATAAAAGAAATCATAAAAAATATCAACTGTACGAAAGAAAAATCCTTTATTACAATGAATTTAGAACAATATGCCAAAATATTAAGAATCAGTTTAAAGTCAAATCTGATATAAAAAGCGTCACAGTAGAGTGTCATTGTCCAATTTCTTGTAAATTCATTAAGAGCATCTTGTTGGAAAATTACTCTTCTAAATGTATTGGGAAGTCTTATAATATCAGGAGCTGGAGAACGATGGATCACAGCTCCTCGGAACGGTTTACATAATAGTCGTCTTATCCAGAGGTTTAGAAAGATGGTGGGTGGCTTCTCGAATCGGTTTACATAATAGCCGAAGTATCGAGATCTTCAGAAAGATGGTGGTGGCTTCTCGAATCGGTTTACATAATAGTCGAAGTATCGAGAGCTTCAGAAAGATGGTGGGTGGCTTCTCTAATCGGTTTACATAATAGCCGAAGTATCGAGATCTTCAGAAAGATGGTGGTGGCTTCTCGAATCGGTTTACATAATAGTCGAAGTATCGAGAGCTTCAGAAAGATGGTGGGTGGCTTCTCTAATCGGTTTACATAATAGCCGAAGTATCGAGATCTTCAGATAAATGGTGGGTGGCTTCTCGAATCGGTTTACATAATAGCCGAAGTATCAAGTGCTTCAGAAAGATGGTGGGTGGCTTCTCGAATCGGTTTACATAATAGCCGAAGTATCGAGAGCTTCAGAAAGATGGTGGGTGGCTTCTCGAATCGGTTTACATAATAGTCGAAGTATCGAGAGCTTCAGAAAGATGGTGGGTGGCTTCACTAATCGGTTTACATAATAGCCGAAGTATCGAGATCTTCAGAAAGATGGTGGTGGCTTCTCGAATCGGTTTACATAATAGTCGAAGTATCGAGAGCTTCAGAAAGATGGTGGGTGGCTTCTCTAATCGGTTTACATAATAGCCGAAGTATCGAGATCTTCAGAAAAATGGTGGGTGGCTTCTCGAATCGGTTTACATAATAGCCGAGGTATCAAGTGCTTCAGAAAGATGGTGGGTGGCTTCTCGAATCGGTTTACATAATAGCCGAAGTATCGAGAGCTTCAGAAAGATGGTGGTGGCTTCTCGAATCGGTTTGTATAATAGCCGAAGTATCAAGAGCTTCAGAAAGATGTTGGGTGGCTTCTCGAATCGGTTAAAACAGTAGTCATAGTATTGAGAACTTCAGATAGATTTAGGCAGGCCTTTCGAAACAGTTTATACTTAAGTCATAATATCGAGAGCTGTATAAAGGTGGACGGCAGCTCCTCGAAATAGTTTACTAGTGTCGTAGAGTAGGGAGATTGCAGGTATATTGAAATTTAGCTCATCGATAAAGTTACTGTAATGAGTAGTCCCAAAGATTTTAATATGACGGCAATATGATCAGCCGTTGTTTGAAGAATATGTCCAACGAAACATCAGTGACGGTTCAATATCAGGACTGTCCAAACAATGCAATCACTCCCTATTTAAGGAGAAAGTACCCCGATGCCAGAAACAGCCCTGATACCGATCCGCACTCAAAGATGTGAGATGACAACAACAAGTTAAAGAATTCTTTGCTTGGGATTTCAACTCGTCCGTCGTAAATGAAACATGAAATGGCTTCAAAAACAACGCTAGTTGTATACTCCAAGTTAATCTGAAAAACAAGCAAATAAATGAGGAAAAATTGCAAAACAGTAAAAATTTCTTACATATTGTTGTCTAAAGATTAAATGTATTATAGCAAATTGAGCTGAGTAACCTATTTTGTTTCAGAACGTATATAACAAAAACCATGTTATAAAATAACAAACTTTTTACTAGTATGTAACTAGTACAGACATAGGTGGTGTGCAGTTAAATAGTATTTTTTTACTAGTACATATATACTAAAAACGAGAAATTTCACGATTAAAAAACTTACATGGAGGACTAGCTGCTTGTTTTATGGGCCAGCAATTGCCTCTTGGAAGTAGGCGGAAGCTGTAATTAGGAGGGTTCTGCTTACATCAAATTCTTTTCCATTGACTAATCGCCACTAAATCAGGACCTTGCATTTCAGATTGCACTATCTTGCACGCTTCCCTTCACGCAATCCTTGATCTGAATTTCGGATTTGTCCTGCCCCGTTCTCCCCAGTTCTTTTACTGACTCTCCGTGTTCTGACTCTTCAGTTGTAGGAACGAGTGTAATGTAGTCTGAACTCTTAAAGGAATCGTTGTTGTTGTTAGATTCTCCCTCAGAACGGTCAGTGCTTTTATCTGATGTGCCTGATTCAAGTCCTTTTCCATGCTGATCCATCATGAATTCAGATGTGAGCCCCGTTCTTCCCAGTTCTTTTACTGACTCTCCGTGTCCTGACTCTTCAGACTACATTCCACTCGTTCCTGCAAATGAACTCTTAAAAAAAGAATCGTTGTTGTTGTCAGATTCTCCATCAGACTGTCAGTGTTTTAATCTGATGTGTCTGATTCCTCTCCTTTTCCATGCTGATGCACTACGTCTTCAGGTGTGGCATTGGAACATGGGTTAACATCACTCTGTTGTCTCTGAGTTATCTGTTCCTGGTCTAAGTAATTGATGGAAGTCTCTTCTGAAAGCGGGTTCTAAAAATAATAATTAAATGTTTAACCACTGAAGTAAAAGCAAACTATAGAGATATCTATATTTTCCTGCTGGGGGGGGGGGGGGAGAGGGAGGAGTTAATATAATAATGATGCTGAAATTACTTAACCTTGTATATTATAAGTTACTTAAAAAATATCACTATTTCAAATTAAAAATTTATACTGCTGTTAAACTGTTTTATGTTAACGTAGTTGTCAGTTAAACGTAGCCTTACTTATAAATCTCACCTTAGACTAATCAGTCTAGAGGTCGACCTTATCTTCACAACTTTATTTTACACTTTCCCGTAATACTTACTTTTAATATAAACGATAATATTTGAATTCGAAAGTCTTAGTGTTCTAAAATACCGATATATAAGCAGTATTAGTCGTTTTATTGTAAAAAAAAAAAGCCTTAGCATGAGGATCAAGCACGATTTCGGAGTGTTTGCAAAAAAGAGTTTGCACATTTTTTTCAGTGGTATCAGACATTTTGCATTAAAAATGTATGAAAATACAATTGATAAAAAATACTGACAGATATTGTTAGTGAATTCACTATACTGAAAACAGGCTTTTATAAGCACAAATTTAAATGCCCTTCAGCAAATATTTAAGGATGAGTTATTTCAAAATTCCTAAAACTTACTTTTAAATATACTTATTTGTTTTTAAATGCTAGTGCATCTAAATATAACGTATACATTAGCACAATTTTGTGTGTCTTTTAGTTATCAGAAATTACTTAGAATGTTTTGTAGGTAATAATAAATGAATCTTTATAACATTATTAGCAAGAAAAAAGTTCTGGTGTACTACAACATATGAGAATAATGCATTTTTAGGGTAATTCTTGTTTCAAACACACAACCTTCGCACCTTCTTTAAAAGTTCAGAAATAATATATATATTTTTTACAATAGTTACTAAAGGAGGAAAAAAAGACAATCTTGACGAAAATTGAGATTATAATTTGAAACACTTCTTAAGTCTACTCATTTCATTATTTTCATCTGACCTCTTTCTGCCTTCTGAAGATTCTGCCAATTCGATTTCTGCAAGAAAAAGTAATAAATATAACCATTATAATCTTCAGAAAGATGGTGGTGGCTTCTCGAATCGGTTTACATAATAGTCGAAGTATCGAGAGCTTCAGAAAGATGGTGGGTGGCTTCTCTAATCGGTTTACATAATAGCCGAAGTATCGAGATCTTCAAAAGATGGTGGGTGGCTTCTCGAATCGGTTTACATAATAGTCGAAGTATCGAGAGCTTCAGAAAGATGGTGGGTGGCTTCTCGAATCGGTTTACATAATAGTCGAAGTATCGAGATCTTCAAAAGATGGTGGGTGGCTTCTCGAATCGGTTTACATAATAGTCGAAGTATCGAGAGCTTCAGAAAGATGGTGGGTGGCTTCTCTAATCGGTTTACATAATAGCCGAAGTATCGAGATCTTCAGAAAAATGGTGGGTGGCTTCTCGAATCGGTTTACATAATAGCCGAAGTATCAAGTGCTTCAGAAAGATGGTGGGTGGCTTCTCGAATCGGTTTACATAATAGCCGAAGTATCGAGAGCTTCAGAAAGATGGTGGTGGCTTCTCGAATCGGTTTACATAAAAGCCGAAGTATCAAGTGCTTCAGAAAGATGGTGGGTGGCTTCTCGAATCGGTTTACATAATAGCCGAAGTATCGAGAGCTTCAGAAAGATGTTGGGTGGCTTCTCGAATCGGTTAAAACAGTAGTCATAGTATTGAGAACTTCAGATAGATTTAGGCAGGCCTTTCGAAACAGTTTATACTTAAGTCATAATATCGAGAGCTGTATAAAGGTGGACGGCAGCTCCTCGAAATAGTTTACTAGTGTCGTAGAGTAGGGAGATTGCAGGTATATTGAAATTTAGCTCATCGATAAAGTTACTGTAATGAGTAGTCCCAAAGATTTTAATATGACGGCAATATGATCAGCCGTTGTTTGAAGAATATGTCCAACGAAACATCAGTGACGGTTCAATATCAGGACTGTCCAAACAATGCAATCACTCCCTATTTAAGGAGAAAGTACCCCGATGCCAGAAACAGCCCTGATACCGATCCGCACTCAAAGATGTGAGATGACAACAACAAGTTAAAGAATTCTTTGCTTGGGATTTCAACTCGTCCGTCGTAAATGAAACATGAAATGGCTTCAAAAACAACGCTAGTTGTATACTCCAAGTTAATCTGAAAAACAAGCAAATAAATGAGGAAAAATTGCAAAACAGTAAAAATTTCTTACATATTGTTGTCTAAAGATTAAATGTATTATAGCAAATTGAGCTGAGTAACCTATTTTGTTTCAGAACGTATATAACAAAAACCATGTTATAAAATAACAAACTTTTTACTAGTATGTAACTAGTACAGACATAGGTGGTGTGCAGTTAAATAGTATTTTTTTACTAGTACATATATACTAAAAAACGAGAAATTTCACGATTAAAAAACTTACATGGAGGACTAGCTGCTTGTTTTATGGGCCAGCAATTGCCTCTTGGAAGTAGGCGGAAGCTGTAATTAGGAGGGTTCTGCTTACATCAAATTCTTTTCCATTGACTAATCGCCACTAAATCAGGACCTTGCATTTCAGATTGCACTATCTTGCACGCTTCCCTTCACGCAATCCTTGATCTGAATTTCGGATTTGTCCTGCCCCGTTCTCCCCAGTTCTTTTACTGACTCTCCGTGTTCTGACTCTTCAGTTGTAGGAACGAGTGTAATGTAGTCTGAACTCTTAAAGGAATCGTTGTTGTTGTTAGATTCTCCCTCAGAACGGTCAGTGCTTTTATCTGATGTGCCTGATTCAAGTCCTTTTCCATGCTGATCCATCATGAATTCAGATGTGAGCCCCGTTCTTCCCAGTTCTTTTACTGACTCTCCGTGTCCTGACTCTTCAGACTACATTCCACTCGTTCCTGCAAATGAACTCTTAAAAAAAGAATCGTTGTTGTTGTCAGATTCTCCATCAGACTGTCAGTGTTTTAATCTGATGTGTCTGATTCCTCTCCTTTGCCATGCTGATCCACCACGTCTTCAGGTGTAGCATTGGAACATGGGTTAACACCACTCTGTTGTCCCTGAATTAACTGTTCCTGGTCTAAGTTGTTGTTAGAAGTCTCTTCTGATTCTGAATGCGGATTCTAAAAATAATATTTAAATGGTTAATCACTGAAGTATAAATGAATGTAGAAATGTTAATATCTTCCTGCTGGGGGAGTGGGGGGGGGGAAGGGTGGAGTTCATATAATATATGATGCTAAAATTACTTAATCTTTGAAATTATGCGTTATTGAAAAATATCACTATTTTAAATTTAAGATTTATACTGTTGTTAAAGTGTTCGTTTTATGTTAACGTAGTTGTCTGTTAAACGTAGCCTAACTTATAAATCTCACCTTAGCCTAATCAGTCTCTCTAGACCATTGTAAATTTATCTTCCCAACTTTATTTTACAGTTTCTCGCAATACTTACTTTTCCTAAAAACGATAATATTTGGATTTCAAATGCCTTAGTTCTCTAAAATACCGATATCTAAGCATTATTTGTCGTTTTATTGTAAAAAAATGCCTTACCATGAGGATCAAGCAAGATTTTGGAGGGTTTGCAAAGAAGAGCTTGCACATTTTTTCAGAGGTACATTGATCAGACCTTTTTTCATTAAAAATTCTAGAATGTACTAATTAATAAAAAATACTGACATACATTGTTTGTGAATACATTACACTGAAAAAGGCATTCATAAGCACAAATTTAAGTGCCCCTCAGCAAATATTTAAAGATAAGTTATTTAAAAATTCCTACGAAAATGTACTTTTAAAAATGCATATTTGTTTTAAAATGCTACGCACCTAAATACAACGGATAAATTCGCACTCTTGCGTGTGTCTTTTAGTTACCAACAATTACTTCGACTATTTTGTAGGTAATAATTAAGGAATCTTAATAGCATTATTAGCAAGAAAGAAAGTTCTGGTGTATTACAATATATGGGAATAATGCATTTTTAGGGTGATTCTTGTTTCAAACACACAACCTTCGCACCTTCTTTAAAAGTTCAGAAATAATATTTTTTTACATTTGTTACTAAGGGGAAAAAAGACAAACTTGAAGAAAATTGATATTATAGTTTGTAACATTCCTTAAGTATACTCACATTTTCATCTGATCGCTTTCTGCGTCTGCATAATCTGCCAATTCGACTTCTGCAAGAAAAATAAATAAATATAACTATGGCATATTAAGCTAAAGGATAAAGTATTTTATATAAAAAATAACACAAAAAGTTAATATGTTCAAAGATTAATATTTATAGACATATTTAAACAGCTTAGTTGCACCAAAAAACACCTGTTACTATGAAAAAGCTATTTATATTGAATAGAGATAAGAAAAATTTCGCAAAATCTGATGAAATTCGTCCATAACGTCTTATGAATTGTGTCATTGTTGCTTGAGCTACGTAAAATTAAGTGAACGTAAACCAAATAGTCTTTTAAGCTAAATTTACGCACATAAATGTACGAAAGCGTTCTCTTGTTCCAGACACCTCGATTTCGTACTGCTAGCGTATTCGGACCGGTCTCGATTTGGCGGCCTAACTTTTGCAGCCAAGTAGCGAAAACATGATTAATTCACGAACGCCAAAAGTCGCCAAAATAGCATTACGGCCCGAATACGCTAGGTGTTCCCCCAAATGCTAGAAATGACTTTTAAACGGTATAATTAAATTTTATGATTTTTATCGAAATTGCAAAATTTAATTAAATACATGCACGACCGATTGGTTTGAAGTTAAAATTTTGAATGAAGTTTTTGTGTGTTGCTTAGATTGAAACTGTGTTGTCAAAATCATTGTTTCGAAACTTTCATTATTAGCATAATAATCTTTTATGGATAACGTTTCAAATATTCTAAATAATATAATTTTAATGTATTATATTTCCTAATATCAAAAATATCATTGTTGTCAGATATGGTAACATATCGAATTATTTAAGAGGGTGTCTTATACTGAAATGTCTTAAAATTGTGGAATTCTAGTATCTCCATTTTATAAAATAGCATTTATTCTTCTTATTCTAATCACTCTTGAAAAAACGTTTTGCAGATATTCCTTACAAAAACATTTTTAACTGTATATTTAAAATTGTGTTTTGCAAGTAATTAAAAAAAATAATATTTAAACATTTGATGAGAGTGCACACCTAATTAATGCCCAAACACCGAAAATTCTGACCCATTTAACTTATCTTTTAAATCTTCATTTAAATTATTTATAATGCAACTTTCTTAATGATATATTTTTATTAAAAGCATATAGTTTGATAGATTTTATTGAAAAGTTAAAAAAAATACTTTACTACCTTCTATTATTAAAGGGGTATGATTAATTTACAGGGGTATATAATTTTACTTGAGTTTTATTTGAAACGTTATCTGAGTTACCGTTAACGATAATTAAACCCTCAAAGCCAGAATTTAAAAAAATGCTCAATTATGGATTAAAATTATAATCTGTAGGACTGTATACACATCTGAAGTAATGGAAATTTTAAAAATTAGTCAAACTATGGGTTAAAATTGTAAATATTGGAAGATAGATCTTAAAACTATTTGAAAAGTTTACAAATATCTGTTAATAATCCAACAGCATATTAATCAAACTTCGTATCGATACGTCAGTTTATGATTTATTTGTCATGCAATCTCATTAATTTGAATTAGATTGATCATATTCCAATTTAAAATATAGTTCTCTGTCCCGTGAGAGATACTAACTACAAAGTTTAATTAATATTTGAATATATTACGTTTTGAATACTAGTGAGGCTTCTACTAAAATTCGGAATTATTAAGAAACTTTTAAAATTGTGGTAGCGTAAGAATTAATTTAAAATTAGCAAAACTTTGTATTGACAGTTCATAAACTAGTTTGTTTGAATAAAACTTATTACAAAGTCTCTTACACTTTGAGTAATAAAATTAGTTTCGATATTTTTCTGCTTTCTTCAACAAATATTGCTTAAAACTTTCATTTTTTTTCTTCTGAAAAACATTCATTTGATATTTCGATCAGAGTTTGGAAAGAAACTTTCACTTTATCTATAATAATAAAAGAAAGAGTCTGTCTGTGTGTCTGTCTGTCTGTGTGTATGTCTGTGGATCGCAAAAGACCTACTTAGACTGCTCTAAAAAATTCGAAATTTTTAATATAGATTCGTTTTAATACCTACGTGTGCACCTGAGGCTTAGATTTTTCATATTTGATTGAAATTTTTAATTAATATAATTAGTTTAAAAAAAAACGTCATCCACGTGGGATTGCGGGACCATAACAGGGCTTGAAAATACATGGTCCGGGCCGAAACGGGGGCTTGACGCCATCCTCTATTAGTTTGATTGAGATATGCGCTCGCTCTAGGGCTGCTTCATCCTCTATTAGTTTGATTGAGATATGCGCTCGCCCTAGGGCTGCTTCATCCTCTATTAGTTTGATTGAGATATGCGCTCGCCCTAGGGCTGCTTCATCCTCTATTAGTGTTTGCTCTTTTAGGTGCGCATGCGCCAACACGAATTTAATTTTGTTTTAATTTTGAGTGTATTTTCACAAGGTAAGTATGCCTCTAAAAGGAAGCAATGCGAAGTTAACGGGTTCCCAGTAAGGCGGGACCATACTGCTAGTAAAAATATAAAAATCTATTACAAAAAACTCTTTTAATAATGAATGGGTTCAGCATTCTCAAATTGTCGTTTTCGCTCTTAAAAATGAGCGTAATGAGGAATATTTTTAAAAACACACAATTATTTCAATATAATATATATATTTGAGTGTCTCACAAAATATATTGAGTAATAAAGTATAATTTTTATTTGACTAGTACATTATTGACCATTCATTCTTTAGTAAGAAAACTAAACCCACAACTTAAAAAAAATCTTACAAAATATATTCAAACCAGACGTTTTCCCTAAAGAAACATTGAGAGTTTTCTGTAAAATCGAACCATAAATAAAAGAGTAAAACGTTTTACTACTTGGTATAAAGTAAACTTCTTGTATTTATGTCTACTACACCAGCAGAAAAAGGACGATTGTCCTATGCTATAACATTAAAAAACGACCTTTGACTACTAAAGCCCATAGTTTGTTTAAGAAAAACAAATTCAAGTTTTATGTACATAATAGAGGTCCAATAAGATGAAGATGCTTCAGTGGCAGCCCACCGATGACGTCAGTATTACTAATAGCCTATCACAGGGAGCGGAAAATTACTTTAAAAAGTAACTTTGTTATATTTATACTTGACTTATGACTTTCTTGGTGGGGGGCAAGTTCGCCGAACACTGCGAGCTTAGATCTATTGTATTCAACCCCAGAAATGACACAATCACAAGAGTCACACAAAGAAAGAGACGACACAAACACTTAGACAAATAACAACATTTATTGACGGACACAAACATCCATGCCATGACCGGGACTCAAACCCGAGCTCACCAGCTCCAAGGGCTAACACGTTAACCATTGCGCCAGCAATGGTTAATTTATCGTTACATTATTTTATTTATTGTTACATTATTTGTTACATTATTTATTGTTAATTTATTGTGCAATTTATTGTTACTTCATTTAAAAGTAACTGCTACAATTACAGTTACTTAATTAAAAAGTTACTCTGTAACAGTTAACTAGTTAAAGAGTTACTTTGTCACAGTTTCAGTTACTTAATAAGAAAAGTAACTAGGTGCAGTTACTTAGTAGGAAAAGTAACGAATCACAGTTAATTTTAGAAAGTTCAAGTTATAAGAAAAAATGAAATTGAGCTATTTTACCGTTTTTCAAAGTGAACTAAGACTAAGGAAATAGAGAAGAGCTTGGGAGCCCAGTTGGTTAGGCGTTCGCCTAGCAGGCGGAAGGTCCCAGGTTCGGGTCCAGGCATCGCCAAAGTAACTGCCGACCTATAAACGGCCCGTGCAGCCCAAAAATGTCCGACGAATAATACCCCGTGTAAGGGAGTGCACGTTAAATATCCTTCAAAGTCCCAATGCTGCCTACGATGTCTCTTAACGGTTGCATTGGGTGCCTACTCAGGTGTCGGCTCGTCACTTGAAAGTGGTTCAAAAATACGACGCCCGTCGCCAATAACCCTCATGTACTTCTAGTGCCACGATATTTCAAACCTAACTTAACCTCGTCAAGTAAGACAGACACACTCAGAATTTTTGCTGATACCCAGAGAAAAAGTACACCCAGGGCGGAGGAGGAAATCGAACCCGCATCCGGTACAGTGCTCATACTGTTAGCGTAACGGTCTGCAATGAAACCCACTAGGCCACCCGGCATCTCCATCTTCTTCAACCTCCAGGTTTTCAGTGAATCCTTTCCATAAAATGTTTTATTTGTTCTGCGAAAGATTTATTCTGGTTTCGAAACGTTTGTCTCTACTTTGTTATTTATAAACTTTTTAGTGTTATTTGTTTACGGTTTCATTTATTCATCCCTTGTTTGCTTATAAATAGCTTTATTTAGTAAAATTATGCGGGTGTGCTCACTTGCAACAATTTCAGAATTTTAGAATGGAATAGGTTCGAGGTATTTGATAACACTGTTTTTTTTATATGAGAAATATAGTTTGATGTTGCATGGAACCTTATAAGTATGTTTCATATTAGTAATTTTTCAATTTTCACTGATGCATTGTTGTAACTTTTTTACTAAGTGTTCCTACTTTTTACTTAAAAACTTCAAATCAACAAGTAAAATTTTAATATATTTGGCGGCGTAACAATAAAATAATTCCAATTAAAATATTTTGTATAACATACAATTACAAAAAAAGATATCTATGTTCCATTAACTAATCAATTTTATCACTTATGAAGCCAATAAAAAGTCTATTTATCTATTATTTGTTTTATTTTATCAGAATATTATCTTCATTGTTAGATTCGTTATTCCTATTTTCAAATACGTCCAGAAGCTGCTTTATTTTTTTGTGACAATTTTTTAAAATTTTAAAACCACTTATTTTTTTTTAACCTAGTGCAACATAAAAAAGTACGACAATAAAAATATTTTATTATTTTCTTGTTATAACAAATTATGAATAAATCTTTTCAGTGGGCTATAAAAGCCTCATTTAAAAATATTATTATAAACACAAACTTGCGTGCTGACAGAATTTTTTTGTATTGTCCATTTACAATGCCACAATGAAAGAAAAAAATCTTTTAAATCAACATTGCATCTTTAAAAGTGATTTCATATCTTTTTTTGAAAATTTTAAAACTGTTTAAGATATTCATGATAACTAAATATTTATAGTAAAAATTAATTAGTTGTTGTGTAAAACAAAGCCATTTTTTACTCAAATATATGGATATTTTTGGAAACATTAAAAATACAAATGATATAGTTAATATAATTTAATCTCACGTGTCAAAGAAGGAAAAATTACAAAATTATTAACTTCTACTTAACATTTAAGACGTAATATGTGGACTTGTTTGGTTTTAATTTTTTCCATTATGTTTGTCTCCTAAATCTCCACTTTAAATTGCTTACGCAGACGCTATATATATGTGTTATACGTTATTAGTGCAAAGTAAGCATTATTCCAAAAGGCATCTAAGCAATCAGAATAGGGATTTTAATATAAAATAAAACTAACCAAAACTTAGCAAAAATTGGAATGATATTGAAAAAAAAACATTTTGTAATTCAATTACGTTATTTAGATTTTCCAAAGTATAAAAAAAAGTTGCGTTGTAATTTTTTAAAATATTTATTTTCCTTGTAAATAGCTACTTAAAAACCAATGAAAAATTCACCGATAAAAAGTTAATTAATAGCTTTTCATTCAAAATATTGCTTTTTATGTTTATATTTCAATTTCTTGAGCATCAAAGGCTTATTGAGGAAAACAAATCCCTTTTACCTTTTTCAAATTTTTTTTTATTGATATTTCGTATACATTTTTTGGGATGTATTGAAATATGCATACAGGTATTTATTAGTAAACAAAGTATTTTTTTAAAAATATTTTTTACTTTTATTTTCCATTGTTATTTTAACGAATTTTCGAAAGGTAAAAAAATTTTAATCTGAGCTTTTAAGTTTTTAAGAGCTAAGTTTTTTTTTGTTTATAACTAGAAAAAATGTAAATGTCTAATTAAGTTTCCTATGCGTAAGAAATCTAAGTTTGTTCTTTAAATAACCCAAAAATTATCCATCTTTTAAAAGTTTGTTTTATATTTTTTATTTACAAAATGTGTTTAGTATTTCTAAATTTGTGAAACTGATTAAAACAAATTTTTTAATAATATTTTAAAGAAACTCTTTTCTTTATTCAAATTCTTAACAAGCGTAAAAAAATTGTTTTTAAAAAATAAATTTTAATGAATATTACACCAACACAACATTTTAAGAAAATTCTTTTATTTCGTCGGCGATAATATTTGTATGAATGCGTTAAAATAATAACTTTTTGCTTGATGGTTAAATAATTAGGTTTTAAAAAGTGGAATAGAAATTTTTTAATTTCTTTTCTTCTAATACCAAGCATATTTTAGATACAAAAACTGTTTTTTATTTTGAAGAGTTTTTCAATGACCAATGAGATTAAATTGTTATTGGAAAAATATCAAAAAAATTCTAAAACCTTTTGAATTTTACGTTTATAATTATCATAAAAAAGTAACAAGACTAAAATATTCTGTAATTTTTACCAAAATTGTAAATGTTTTTTTTAGGTGAAATTCTATTTTTTCTAATGATTGATAAATTTTTAAAATCTTGTAAATTTATCTATTTTTTATTACTAGTTTAAATTTTATTTTGGAAGTTTCGATGTTGTGTAATAGGAATTAATTAAAAAAAATATTACAAAAAATCAATTTAAAAAAATATTATAAAAAATCAATTAAAAAAAATTAC
Organism: Hylyphantes graminicola; assembly: GCA_023701765.1. Taxonomy (NCBI): domain Eukaryota; kingdom Metazoa; phylum Arthropoda; class Arachnida; order Araneae; family Linyphiidae; genus Hylyphantes; species Hylyphantes graminicola. The sequence goes on from CM043116.1 coordinate 16,499,905, forward strand.
TTATTTAGATTGATGAGAAGGGTTACTTAACAATTTTTAATTTTTAATTTTAAACATGTATCTGTTAAATATTACAAGATATAAAGTATTAATTGAAGATAACTAATTTCAATTCTTAAAAAAAAAAAAAAAATCAGAAATGTCCGTAATAACATTTAATTACTTGTTTAATGGAAGGAATAGAATAATTCAAAGGGAATTATTAATTTTTTTTATTATGATACACAATTAAAAGTTCTTTAAAAATTTTAATGATGAAGATTGGTTTTAAAAGTACTCATTATAATTCGATATTTTTTTTGGTTATCTGTAGTTTTTATGTGTTGGGATTAGTTTCAAGTTTCATAATTATCGCAATTTAATCCGAGTATGTGCATAGGGAATTTGATACTTACTTAATTTTTTCTAAAAGCGAATGTAATATGTTTCATGAACAATTAGAAATAAAAATATCTTTTAATTTATACTGTAATTACTGCTTCAAATTAAATATTTTTTTAAATGAGTTGAAAAATGTAATAATAGATATAGATAGATGGATAACTCTTGTTATTATGTTCTAGGGACTATGCTACATCTATAATAATAAAAGAAAGAGTCTGTCTGTCTGTGGATCGCAAAAGACCTACTTAGACTGCTCTAAAAAATTCGAAATTTTTAATATAGATTCCTTTTAATACCTACGTGTGCACCTGAGGCTTAGTTTTTTCATATTTGATTGTGATTTTTAATTAATATAATTAGTTTAAAAAAAACGTCATCCACGTGGGATTGCGGGACCATAACAGGGCTTGAAAATACATTTACCTGGCCGAAGCGGGGGCTTGACGCCATCCTCTATTAGTTTGATTGATTGAGTTTGGTTGAGATATGCGCTCGCCCGAAGGCTGCTTCATCCTCTATTAGTGTTTGCTTTTTTAAGTGCGCATGCGCCAACACGAATTTAATTTGTTTTGATTTGAGTGTATTTCAAAAGTAAACCTGCCTCTAATATGGTAGCAATGCGAAGTTTACCGGTTCCCACGTAAGGCGGCCACCATACTGCTAGTGTTAAATATTAGGGTAAAGGAGCGGTACCAGAGAGAATACCTATGTATATCTGGTCATATCCTGTCATCTGTCATTCGCTTCGCTGTTAGATATTTTGTAAAAGGATCATGCTAGACAAAAAATCAACATCGAATATTAACAAAAATTCTCTATATTATATGTGGAACTAGTCCTGGTCCTGTTGCGGAATGAACATTCCTGCTTGACTACAGGGTGGTTATAAAATAACGCTCCCTATTCGGAGCCTTTCCGAGCTCTTCGGAGCCTTCGGTCCTTTTCACCAGATATCGCTTTGTATTAAGTGCTAACAATTCAAATTTTGTTTTTTTTGTGTTGGATATTCAGAGCACAATAAATGAATTTCACACATAATTTTTTTCAAAAATTGATATGAAATAAAAATATATATAATTTTAGTTTTTAAGCATGTCAAATGATGGAAATTGATTTATGAACTCAAATTTATTTTGAACCCAGGTACCAAATATTTTAACTAGTTCTTCATTTGAACTTCAGAATAGCTTACTATCAGTGTTTATAAATAAGATTAAGGCCAAATTTGTTGAAATTTATCTGTTTTATTCCCATTTTACTAAATAGGAAAGCTTGCGGACTGTCTGAAACAAAAAGGTAAAAAACGACCCTTATATAATATTGTAACAAATCTGTAAGAGAAATTAGCATATTAATTAAAAGATCAATAAATATAATTCATAAATATTTGAAGAATCATTCTGACTTCGGCAAAAACCATCATTAAAAAAGGTGCAACCCTCGTGGGACGAGGACAAAAGCAGGATTATTGGACTGGTATCCCAAAAAGTTACCATTTGTGTAAGCATTTATGCATTACAGGGCGAATTTGTTATGAACTATCACTTCCTGTAACTCAGAAGAGTAGGACAAATATTGATATCGTCGTCGAACTTGAATGTTCCGAAATGATGGCTTGTCCCAAAGCTTACTCTTCACCATAAGAACAGGCTATTAAAATGTAGTCGTAACTACATGAAAATGGATTGGGTGGGGGTGGAGGGAGAGAAATAGGAAAAAAAGTGAACTTTGCTGATGAAAAAATGTTCCATTTGGATGGACGTTGATGGTTTAAAATGTTATTGAAAGGATCTTCGAATAACCAAGATCTGTCTTCAGCAGAAATGTTAGTGGTCGAAGTTTGATGAGTTTGGGCCCCGATATCTTATGATTGAAGAAACAAGGTTATGTTTCTGAATTGCTGACAAACATAACTTTATTGCAGATTAGTTCTAGAAAATTCTTTAATTCCTTTTTGCGTTGCAAAACTATGCTTTTGATTAGATTTTTATGCATGATAATGCAAGTATCCACATTTCAAACGAAATTAAAGACTGTTTAAATGAACTAAGTGTTGTTCATTTAGATCACCCTGCCAATAGCCATGACTTAAACCCCAAGAATAATGTCTGAGATCAATTGGTTTGAATAATTTACTCAAATGGAGTGTGGTTTCGTGTTAATGAAGTGTTATTTGGGGGGGCATCAGTTATGGAATAGAAGGACTTTCTCATTAAAAACTGCAAATTGCTTGACCAAGAACTTGACCCAAAGTTGTGTGTTGTCTATGAAAAACAAAATCAAGGAAGCATTAGCGACAAAAAATAGTTTTAGCAATTATTAATTGAGATTGAATGCAAAAGTTCATAAATCAATTTCCCTATGCTAAAAGTAAATGTCAAAAAATAAATTGTTTACGAATTTATATAAAATTTTATTTACGTGTATAGTTTATAATGCCAAAGCCTGTATAGTATATAAAATTTAAATCGATAAAAATGCATTTAATAAAGAAATACTGTTAAAAAACTGTCAGTTCATAAATCAATTTCACCACTGTATATAAAGTATATATATATATCAGATTATATATATATATATATATTTATAATATATATAATATATATATATATTATATATATATTAGTATATATATATATATATATATATAGTCTATATATATATAATTATATATATATATATATATATATTATATATATAATATATATTTATATATATATATATAAAATATATATATATTTATAAATTTTTTAATTGCTTGAATTCGTTATTTTTAAAGTCTTACAAATAGTTAAATCCTTTCCATTGATTAATTCTCCTTTTTTAATTAAAAAGAAATGTAGGTTAAAAATAATAAAACACATTATTTGTACGATGTCGCATTTAACGGTTGCGTTGGGCCACGGCTTACTCAACTACTAAGGCCGAAGAAGTTTTCCGAAACACGCTCAGGACGGACATTTTAACGTCATAGTTAAGAGTGCTTTTCAGGTGTCGGCTCGTCATTTGACTGTGGTTCTGAAATATGACGCCCGTCGCCAATAGCCCTCGTGTAGCTCTAGTGCGACGATAATTCAAACCTTACCTAACCTAAAACCCTCGAGTAGCTCTAGTGTGCTGTTATGCATTTAAAAATCGTAGGGGATCTGCCAAACCATACCTATGCCAAAATAAATTGAGAAATTAAGTCACTAAAAGTGTTCTGTACAACCCGTTTTGCTACTGATTGAGTTATAAAGCAGAGAAACAAACGTTAAGTGTCAGAAACAAAATTGTACTTTAAAACGATACGATGACGTTTTATTTTTGTTTGAATTCAAAATTTTTAAAGGTTTTTTAAACGAATGTAATTCTAAAGATTAATTCTCTTTTTTTAATTAAAAATAACAAAACAACTTATCTATTGACTACCAATGAAATTGTACAGATTGATTATCAGCATAAATATTAATTCTCTTTGAAGAATTAAACATTATTAATATACCTTTGACAGCTACTTAAATTTAATTACTCATATTTTATAAATACACTTTAGTTTAACATTTTCTTTTGTTGATTTTTCAATCGCACTTCCTTTTGTTGATTATTTGATTTCCCTTATATGAAAATATTATAAGTTCAAGGGGCCCGGATGGCCGAGTGGTTTGGACCAATACGCCAGCAGTCTGTATTCTCACTGTAAAGGGGGCTGGTTTGATTCCCGCCTTCGCCCTGGCTGTACTTTCCTTCCCCTGTGACAGTAAAAAATTCTTTCTGTGTCTGTTTTCATTGACGAAGGCTTATATAAGCGAGTCTCTGATCACACACACAAGCTGGAAAATAGATGTACCTACCTTTATAAGTCCAATATTTGTGTATACGATTACTGTCCTTTAATTGCCGTCATTGCTATTCTGACTTCACAATGTTTGTCTTGGGTCCAACTGGCTATTACGAATCTCGGCTTTTTTAAATTATCGAATTTGTGTTGTAGCTAAGGAATTTTTGTTTATCTTAACTAAAACTCGTAAACTATGTTAAATAAATTACAATTTTCTGTCTATCTTAGGGAATTCGAAACCTCTTAAGCTACTGTCTTAATGTTTAAATGTTGAACTCTTTAATTTTAATTATCCCTATAAAATGGGGATTTATTTATATTTATTACTTCGCAGAAAATAAAGAAAACTTAAAAAAATATTCTGATTACTAATTCAGAAACATTCAACGAATCATTTCATTGATAGAGTTAGAAGGTAATTATAAACGGTCCAATCAAAAGCCGGTGGCTACGTATCCGTTAAGGTAGACGGTCTTTTCCGGACTCAGGAAGGGACTTTCCACAGAAGCTGCGAAGTTTGGGATATTAAAGAAAAGTTGGACTGGTCTTCTGATTTGTTGTTGAAACTCTGCATAAATCTACTGGTTCATGATAGGGGGCTCATATTTTTAACCTTTAATGACCTAATTATGAAAGGTAAAGTAATGAAAGAATTGCGATGGCCTTGAAAAAAATGCATTTTCGAAAATGCATTTTGAGAAAATCGCGCATGCTTATATGATGGCTGTACACTCTTGAAACGAACGAGCGATTTTAACTCAGCCTGAGTTAATTTTCACTCCCCCAGTCTAGAAAATGCACTGCTTCTATAGGAGTGGATCCTTTGTGTGTTAAACCTCCGACAGGATCACTCCAAACGAGTGATTTTAACTCAGTCTGAGTTAATATTCACTCCTTGCCAGTGTCGAAATGCGCTTTTCCTACTGGAGTGGGTTTCACTCTTTTGTTTTAAGAGTGTATATAACCATTTTTTATAGTTATTTAAAGAACCTAATAGGGCATATAATTACTTTTAAATGTGTGTATTGATTTATTGAGCGATAATATAAGGCCGTTTTATCGTACTTATGAACAGCTACTCGACAATAAATTAATATCAGGACATTTAAAGTTGAAAGGGTACGGATAGATGAATACTCGGACAAAACGACGGACGTACAGACAGGAAAAAGTATAAAAAAAATGGTTATCAAATGTCATTCGTTTCAAACAATAAAATAAATTAAAAAAAGGACAACTTCATGAAAGTTTAAAAGAAACAAATAGGTCGACGGATAGTAAGACAAACTGACAAAAATATGAAATATAGGTATTTGATATAATTACATTTCAAACAAAGAATAATTTCTAAAAGGGGACGACTAGAACAGAATTTGAAAAGAAGATTCAGGAGACGAACGAATATTTTTCACTAAGTCACACCCACGCGCGCACGCGCACGCACAGACACAGACACACACAACAAATTTTTAAATTTAAAATAAGAATGTTGGTTAAAAATAGGGAAGGCAACAAAATAGCTATTGGCCAATTAAAAAGGCATAGTACTATTTTTATTAACTTTCAACATTTTCTTAAAATAATGAAATCTAAATTAACTTATCACGAACCTAAAACATTAATGTTTTTAGAAGAATCAAATATTGTCAACAAATCTATGAAAAATAATTCATTTTTTCTATTTTATAATAAGAACTAGTGATTCCAACCACTTTTATTGAATAAAATACAACAAAACCACAACAGCCGTATCTTAAAAAGAACGAAAGTGCAGTCTTTCCCCCACTTACCAGGATAATCGAAATCTGTTGGCTTCGTTAATTACGAACACCACGGGACGAAAGTAGAGAATCCCTCTTTTGCCGAGTCATAATGGATTTGGTACTTGATGAAATTCGAGGGCACATGTACGGAATTGTGCTCTATGGAAATAGTTTTCATCGGAATTGTAATCTTGTAGGCTAGAAATAAAATAAGGTTTTTAATTATAGCAATTGAATCGGTGAGTGCAGAAACAACGTCAGTCACAAATTTCAAATTTTTCAAGAGGGAGAAAAAACGTAATAATTTCTCCTCTATTTCTGCACTAAACACTCGAAACAAACTTCCTGTATTTACGGAACTACTCAACAGACTAACTTAGTTTTTGCACCTAACACGCATCTTGCCTTTCTACGCTTATTTTAATTGAAAATGAGTTTTCGGATTTTTTGGACTGAAGTGGTTTCTGCACTCACCTATTCAATTGTCTCTTAGAATCGTTTCAACTCAAAGTTCAAATGTCAAAGACTTTGACAGGCCAAAATGGTTGATTTAGCGCTTTTGATGTGCTAGATACTAATATTCTTTTTTCTTCTTTGGATAATTTAAATTTTTTCTAATGCCCTCAAAATTGAAATATTTTTAATTATATATGATAAAGAGTTATATAATTATTTTCTTAAATTTTCAATATTAATTAAATTTGTTGTTTAACTCAAAACAACATTTTTTTTTATTTTTTCGCAAAATACATTTTCTCCGAAACTATAGCCACAAAATGTTTAACATTACTTAGAAAATACACGAAGGTTAAGAACTTAAAAAAAAAAAGAAATTATAAACTGTTTTTTTTTTCATGATAAATGTAACTGACTAACAAGGCGCTATAATACGTATTTTACAATTTTTCCCATTCAATAAACGCAGAGAGAAAACTTTATTTAAGAGACCAGGCCTATGCTCCTATTCCTCCTTAAGGGGTCATAGGAGTCTTAAAAATGTGCAAAGGAGGTACTACAAAGTATAGTTTGATCTTTCATTTAATTTTTTAACTGCTCAATATATAATTATAATTTTTCATATGTAATTCTACAAGATTAGATTCAATTAAATATAAAAAAATTATACTTATATATTGAGTAGTTTAAAAATAACATGAAAGATCAAACCATGCTTTGTAGTACTTTCTTTGCACATTTTTAAGACTCCTATGACCCCTTAAGATGAAGTGTTTTACATAATTAAAGGAAAAAAAGTCACTGGATATCAAAATTAGCAAGAAGTAGTTTAAATATTCATAAATATTTTAAAATTAATGATCCCTTAGTATGTCGAAATTTTTCTATCTATATAAAACCAATTAGTCAAATTTTTGTTAAAAATTTATTTCAATCGTATAAAAGTTACTAGTTGAAAAGGACTTGAAAAATATTGCATTTAAATTTTCAGAATTCTTCTTTGAAAGCTTGTCTAATTAAAAATGTTCCGATTCATTTTTTCTTGTGTATTAGTACCAGTATTAAATTCCAAAAAAAATGTGTATTAATAATTAACTATTTCCTTCTTGTATTCTTCAAATAATTATTTAACTTGGATTATTACAAGAAATTAAAAATTTATTCAACCAAGTTTTGGAAGCTGGTCTTTGAAATAGATTTCGAAGTCGTAATTTGGTTTTATTTTATTTCCTTAGCATTTATCTTTTCATGGAAATAGCTAATGAGTATAAATAATCGGGTATCTAATATTTAGAAGTTCGAGGTAAAAAAACAAACAGAAGGATGTATATAAATGTAAACTAGATTTTAATTAAAAAAGTAATTCAGCCTCTTTTTGAAAAAAATACGTTTTACTCTAAACCATTTTTAAATATTCCGTTGATTAATGATGTATATTCATTTGGTAATGAATTCAAGTTTTAGCATATAAGCAATTCTTTGTGATTCAAAATATTTATGCTAAAACTATTTTTTACTGTTATTTATTGATAATTTTCAATTAAAAATCAACGTCAGCTTGCATTAGGCTTTGAAACTGGAAATCGAAGAATTTTTTTTTAATATTTCAAACACATTTTTAGCTATTTGCAGTTTTAAGTCTTCACTCTTAAAACAAAAGAGTGAAATCCACTCATATAAGAGAAGTGCATTTTCGACACAGAAAAGAGTGAAAATTAACTCAGACTGAGTTAAATTCACTCGTTTGTTTTAAGAGTGTTTGGGAAGTTAATCCATGACCGAGGAGAATTTTGTTTTGTTATTCATTTTAATTTAAGGTAATAAATATCTCTACTAGGAAAATTGCAGCAAATCACCAACTGGCCCTACAAAGACCTTTATGAAAGTCTCTTCCTGTCTGCAAATCGCGTAAGCAGTCTATGAGACCTTTGGTCGAATATAATCTTAATCCATATACACGACATCATCATCAAATATCTTTATCAAACCTATATAAATAGTGCACCCAAGTATAAGGTAATGGACATATTGCGATGGTGTCAAAAATCCGAATAGGAGATCTTGTGTTTTTGGCAAGTTTTGGAGGGTACTGATTTTTGAAAAAAATTGAATTTTGAACTATGATCAGTTTGTAAGTAAGTCTGTTTGTCTGAATTTGCTCTACAGTTTGAACTAAGAGAGATATGGGACTTCGAATCTGATACACGAGTTCCTAGTATCTGTCAAGACTCATGATGAGGTTTCCTGAAAATCACCCATGTGCGAATTGTAGCTGCCATATAAAATTGCTTTAAAACTTTTGTGACATCGCTTTCCCATTCTGGGACATTTTTTAAAACCTCTCCACAAACAACACGTTAATTAGTTCCAAAATTAACCTGGTCCGATAGAAGAAGATCCAAATATCAGTTTCATCCTTTGATTAAGGTATCAGTCATTTATTTCTAAAAAAATGAAGTTGAACTAGAGTCAATACAAAAAAAGAGTTTTTAAAAACAATATAATTTTTTTTCAAACCTTTAAAAAAGTATTCTTAGTAGTTAATTTTAAAGGCATTTTGCATTAAAAACAATGTTAAAAATAAATTGTTAACTACAAATGAATGATACGCTCTTTTGTTTTGCTTTTATAGTACAAAAATGTGTACTTTTAGCTCTTATGGCGCGTCCTTCAGTAACTATTAAACATATTTTTTTTTAATTTTTTTTATTGCAAAACATACTTTTAGCATATATTTGTATGAAAAGTATGTTTAGATTACGATATACGGGTAGGATTTTGCTCGAGTCCTTAAGAGGTTAAAGATCTATTTCAACCATGTCTATTGATTCTAATCACTTGTAACTATCCACACAAAAAATTCAGCCTAAAGAAGGTCAAAAAGAGTCAATCAATTAGAGATCCTCTGTCACCCCTTTTGATTCGGGCCTAATGAACGAGTGGTCGACTTTGGCGGAGTTACGAATCGATGGTCGCCATGGATAGGTTTTCACAGGGCAACGCGTGCGACACGAAAGGCTAAATGGGTTGGACGGGTAAATTAAATGGACTTGGAATGGTAAGTTGATTTAGCTTGGCAACAGAACTGTTCTAACTTTTGTTGGAATTAGCCGTTAACTATCCCCTCTGAGATTTATGTTAAGAGGTATCCTGGACCCATTAAAACTTATAAATTGGTTAAAAATACCTCAATGTTGTGGTAATAATAAAATAAAAAAAAAGAAGAAACTTATTTTCAAAAACAGAATATATTGATTGCCAAGGGGCCCCCGGGCTCTTCCAGACAACGCATAAAACTATACAATCAAAATCATTAATTAAAATTAAAAATTACATTTCAAATTAACCCAAACAAAAGGGGAACACTTTTATGAATCTACTTTTAAGTGTTTTTTTATAATTCATGTATTAGTGCAACAGATGGTAAATATAGTATTTTTTAAATTGAATAATAAAGATTTTCTGCACTAAAAAATGAAGTCATGTTTTGAAATTTATGACAGTCACTTGCGATTTTTCCATCATATAATGTGGTTATGCTATGCACTTTTTCCCTTCCGTATTCAAATTTCTATCTTGCCTATGCTTTTTCTACCTAGAGCCTAAAAATAGTGTATGGGAACGTAGGAAGGGCAATGAAGTAACATTATACACTGCTCACAACAATTAAGGGAACACACGGTTTAAACTCTTTCACCCCCAATGATTCCATTTCGTATCATCAGCTTCCGATTTTTTTCTCACTAAGTTGGGTTCGCAATTTATTTATGATTAGATGGAAGAATAATGTCTTTTGAATAATTAAATAGTGTTTGTTTTAATTAAATGAAAATATGAAAGGCATGGTAAAATAAAATTCTCTCCCAAAAAAATTTAGGAAATGAATTGACCCTAAATTCTTCACTCTTGTATTCTAAGATGCTTAAAAATCGATTTTATCTCCTTTTTTTACAAATAAAGTTTTTGGAAAATTATTTTTATAATTTATTCAAAATTTATTATTCCAATATTTCCCCCCTTAAATGTAAGTTAAAAAATTTATATTTTTTCCCTGTTTTTTACCATTTCATTCTGGATGCATAACGAATCTATTTCACAAATCTTTGATTTTTACAATAAAAAATAAGTTGTGACATGAAAGGGTTAAAAAAAGGTACTAAAAGTGCTCCCCTAATTGTTTTGAGAAGTGTATATAATATGCAAAAAAAAAACATAAGCGGCTTAGAAACGTAAGTAAGAAGTAAAAAATATTTCAATTTAATTTGGAAAATGACAATAAATGCGCCCTGTAGAAGGGAGGATCATAAGCTTTATACACTCTTAAAACAAAAGGGTGAAATCCACTCATATGAGAGAAGTGCATTTTTAACACTGGAGAGAAGTGAAAATTAACTCAGACTGAGTTAAAATCACTCGTTTGGAGTGATCCTGTCGGAGTTTTAACTAAACAAAAGAGTGAAATCCACTCATATGAGATAAGTGCATTTTTAACACCGGAAAGGAGTGAAAGTTAACTCAGACTGAGTTAAAATCACTCGTTTGTTGAAGAGTGTAGTCCGTTACCCTACTCTCCAGAAGTGACACAGTGACAGGACACACACATAGAAAGGACGACACAAACACATAGACAAATAACAACATTTATTGACAAACACAAACATCCATGCCTTACCGGGATTCGAACCCTAACCCAGAAGCTGCAAAGGCTAGCTCCCTAATCGTTGTGCTGCCGGGACGGCATTCAATTTAATTTAATTTAGTTTAATTCTTCAAATAATTTTATACATTCATCGAAAATAGTCATAATAAAATTTACATTACATATTAATACAATGTAGAATGATATATTGCTATTAATTACATTCACAACGAATGTAATTAATAACAATATTAAATATATTGTTATTAATTACTTTCACAGTGAATGTAATTAATAACAATATTACATCAGATTCCACTATATCAAAACATTTAACCAACCGAACGAGATACATCCACCATACCATTATTCGTACCACTTAATCTAAATAACGCAGCACACACTGTCTCTCTACAATTCAGCGGATCCTCCGAAAATCCGCTTATGCAAACTAACCAGACTTTATGAGCCCGCGGAATGGTTCTTAAATGGATTAGCAACAAAGGAGACTGCATTTTGAATGCGACTTCTAATTCTTTTCACTTTCTTGGAGAGAATATTGTGTTCTTTCAACGACATGAATCAAGTGCAGTGAGGGTTTAACCCTTTCAGTCCCAAAAATTTACTACACTACAGAAACAACTGATATTCACAAAATAAGCTTATTTTAGGTCAAAAAGAAAAGTCCCCTAAGAAAAAAAATTCATTAAAGTTTTTTATATGGTTTTTGAAATAATGCCAAAATTTTTTAACTGTGGGAAAAAAACAAAATAAAAAAATATATATCACCTAAAAACACTTCGAGTTATACATTTTAAGGTATCTGGACATATTATTAAAAAGATTAGTAATTATTTTAACCGAAAATAGTTTAAATTGTGTTTTAAATAAGTGGATCTGAAGTGAACTTTTAAAAAATCAGGTGAAACGCTTGTTATGTATTTTCTAAATAAAAAAAAAAGTAGTTCTGACTTCTATTGAGATTGATGTAAAATATTGTCTAATAGAACAAAGTGTGAAGAATCGAATGATGTGTGTTTGGATGTCCTAACGGGACATAAACATTTTGAAAAAAATATTGAAAGTGATGATGCCAAATGGCATCACTGGGACTGAAAGGGTAAATTGTAAAATGGCCGGTTGGATAAGAGTACGAGTAGAGTCACTGAATATAGACTTTGAATGATAAGTCGCGACAACTGGAAATTGTGGCGATTGCTTCATTTATCGACTAGGAGAATTTTAAGGGGACGCGCGGTACCCAAAACATTATTTCCAGAAATAATAACATGAACTTGTAACTCATAGTGGTTTTATTTAATGTTCACTCGAAACAAAAATTTTCTAGCAATAAAAACAAATATTTACAAGTAGTTTTTTTATTTAATTTAAACAAAGTCAAAATTTTGAACTTTTCTAAAATGCTACTCTTCTTTCAATTTTGATACAGCAGTTACACATCGTCAACTCCGTTGTCAACTCTGTTTTCAACTCCGGCTTGTACAATTTGCCCTTCAACCATTCGACCTTTGTTGGCGCGAAGTTGGCGAGTGATTGTATAACGCGGCGGTTTTATTCAGTGTTTGTGAATATCAGCTGAGATATGGATAAAGAAATTTTGATTGCTGCTTGTTACAGCATTACATTTGTGTGTACGAAAGTATATCTTGTTTTTTTTTCATGTAATGCATAGACAATTTTGCGAGAAATAATTATTTGTCAAGAAGATCCGTGTAGAGTTGGACGAAGGTACTCCAGTACCAGTATTTGTGCAGTTTTTAACTATTTGTACCATCTTTAAGGGGCATGACTGTTTAAAAAAAATTTAAAAAAAGAAAACGGGACATGACTGTTTTTTAACGGGGCATGACTGGAATCTCTGCTGCCGGTCCCTGCCCATTATTAATATTTTACCGGGAATTTTTTTTTTGTTTTAAAGTGTATAGGAAAGTGCATTTTTTCTTCTGGATTTTTTTTTATGACTGTTCTTTTTCGTTCTTATCTTTTAATGCCGGAGTATTACTGATTGAAATCAGGTCAAATAAAAAAGCGTTTTCGGTATTGTCCGCCAAAAATTTCGAAATTATTTGTATTAAAATAACTGATTAAGCTAATAACTCCAACCAGGTTTCAGTATTTTAATACAAAATCTTGTTTAAAAATTAATTGTTTTGATCACGGGTAAGATATAAATAAGAGTTTGAATACTTTAATTAACATAGAAACATTCTATCATCAACATATTTTACAGTGTCAAATTTTTAATTTTATTCATATATGTGATTGAATTTTATTTTCAAAATAATGAATGCGTCCTACTTTAAATAAAAAAAAATTAAGAAAAACTCATACAATTCAATTTGATGTTTTACTTACTTTTTCGAAGGATCACTTAAAAAAGAGATAACACGCCAAGATGTTTGCTATTTTCCTTATGGCAACCTTTCCTTTGAAGTCGAGAAGAAAAACCGAAAAAAGATGGGTTCGTTACCTTGAACACCAGCTTCAACTGAGTGTAGAAGATCTACATGTAATACTTTTACCTTGAACCAGTTCAAGGTCAAGTTGAAATGGGAGTTGAAGCCGAAGTTGACGACGTGTAACCGCGCTATGAAACTAACTCCACCAAACTTTCATAGTTTGTTTTTAGTACTATTTGTTCAAGAACTGTGCATGGATTTTAATATGTGAGCCACAGTTAACAAGTAACATGCATTTATATTGAAAATCACAAAAAATATAAATTATTAAATTCAACATTTAAAAAAATAAACATAATAGACGTTATTCCATACACAATTTTATGCATTATACATATAAAAGAAAACGATGCTCCTCCCGTTTCCTAGAAAACCAAGCGACGGAAAGGGTGAAGAAAGTCTTTTTGAGGCTCGCATTCTAGATAGACAAGGTATAATAGATGCCCCGGATAATGCTCTGTTACCAATTGACATTTATTGACCAATCAAAGAAATAATTCATTTTCAGGTATGTTTGAATTATCGTTGCACTAGAGCTGCACGAGGGCTATTGGCTACGGACGTCGTATTTTTGAACCACAGTCAAGCGACGAGCCGACACCTGAGTAGGCACCCAACTCAACCGTTAAGGTCGTCATCGTGCGTAGCGTTAGGACTTTGAAGGATATTTAACGTGCACTTCCTCTACACGGGGTATTATTCGTCTGCACTTTTTGGCTGCACGGGCCATTTATAAGCCGTCAGTTAATTTGTCAATGCCCGGACTTGAACCTGGGACTTTTCGCCTGCTAGGTGAATGCCTAACCGATTGGGTCCCTCACCCCTAATTCATTTTCCGAATTTTTGTTGTAACACACGACCTCAAACACGTCTAATGCAAAAAATTTCAAATGATTTCTTCAAACATTGAAGTTATGTTTAACCGAATATACTATAAACTATAATACTATAAACCTCTCCACTAGACATCGCTTACAAAGTGTTTTAAATAAAAAATATTTCTATAAAAATATTTAAAGGTTTACGGTATACGATCACCTTTTTTCAGCAAAAATCGACTACTTATAAAACATTTTTTTTTTGCCTTTTAATATAAAATAAACGTTCAGCTTTTTAAATCTGTTTCATTTAAGTTTCTAGTTTTTTTTTAATAGAATCGAAGTTATAGCACTTTAAAGCTTTTTTTGCTTGTTTTTGCATTTTTTTCAAAACGCATTACGCAGTACGCAAAACATAAACAAGTTGGTTTGTTACAGAACCTGTCACTAAAACCGCTTCCACACCATATTTATGCTCACAGGAAACACACTTATTATACACATCAGAAAGAAATTCGCCTAACAGAGACTTCTAATTTAGAATTGTAAACGCCAAAATTAACTATTTTCATTAATATACTTTGTCAAATTAAAAATTACTCATTATCGTTTGCTAAATTTGTTTGGAATTCGTGGAATAATGATGCAAATTTTTAATAAATATAATTCTTTTAGTCGCCGGAATTTAATTTACAGTTTGAAAAATATATAATTAGTAAAAATGATACTTTAAAAATAAAAGAGAAACTTTGCATATATAATTTATGCAAAATTATAATTCTTTATATATCTTTCTTCATACATATATAATGAACCATCAAAAGAAGTCTATTGTGATATTTCAACAATCCAAACCGAATTATATCACAAAAATCAATTTTCTTTCAAAGGTTTTATTTTAAATAAAGTTTCTCGTACGTTTGACGAAATGGCAACAGTGAAAATATTGAGTGAAAATGGAATTTGCATGTTATTTCAATGTAGATTAAATTTTTAGTTATTTAAATTTTAAATATACTTCTAATTTAAATTTTTTGATGAAATTTGGGATGTAACCTAGCCCGATTTTTTGCTTTAAAATGACGTATTCCAATTGTTTGTGCGACTTTTGGTTCGCTCATTGAATGAAAATGGAATTTGCATGTTATTTCAATGCAGATTAAAATTTTAGTTATTTAAATTTTAAATATACTTCTAATTTAAATTTTTTAATGAAATTTGGGATGTAACCTAGTCCGATTTTTTGCTTTAAAATGACGTATCCCAATTGTTTGTGCGACTTTTGGTTCGCTCTGTGAAAGTGGGTGACGGACAGACGGACAGACGGACAGACTGAACGATTATAAAACCTTCCACTTTTTACGTTATAAACGTAATGTGGAAGCTAAAACTGAAGTCCTTTATTGTGAATTGCTTCCAAATTTTTACAGTATATTTGTAACTGTATGAAGAAGGTTTTGAACTAGAATCGTGTAAAACTATTTAGAATTGGATATTTTAAAACTTTTTATGTGTGTTACTCTCTTGTTTCTATGTGTTTGCGATATAATGCTACAAACTTTTGCCGATAAAAAAAAATTGGGGACTGATATCTTAATGATTTTAGTTCATGACCTATATTAATGTTGGTTAAGCATATTTAAATTCAAACGATGGAAAAAATTGTAAAGATATCATGTTTTGCGTAAGCGTGATTTTTGAAGCATATTTTACTGTAATTTTTAACAAATACTGATTTTTTAAGGATTTTTTTAAAAACTATTTTCATATTCATAACTAATAATAAAATCCCTCAACTTCATGGTTGGAATAGATGTTTCAGAAAATTGCCGTCAAATGTGATCGGCCACCTTAATATTTAAGGATTTTTAATCATTTATCAAGTTATAACTTATACTTGATATCAAGTAATTGCTTACACTAAAATAACTTATTCTTAGAAAACTCAATTTCGAATATCAAGAAAAGTAATTAGGAAAAATGAAAACAAGACCGCAGAGCTGTTGCCTGATCCAACATGAAACAAGCCTATTCGAATTATGGCACGCCAAATAGTAATACGGAGCCGCCCTGGTGGCTGAATGGTTAGTGTACTAGCCTTTGGAGCTGCTGGGGTCGGGTTCGAATCCCGGTCAGGCATGGATGTTTGTGACTGTCAATAAATGTTGTTATTTGTCTATGTGTTATTCATTTCTTTGTGACAGTAAAAATTCTTTCTGTGCCTGTCCCACTTGACGAAAGCTTATAAGCGGTTCTCTGAACAAGCACACAAGCTGGAATATATATGTATCATACCATCCAGTAATACGGAGAAAAATACTATACATCAGGGTAAAATAGGTTTTCATAATAAAATTTATTGAAGTTTAAGTTACAATTATTTTCAAATAATTCGAACTTGAGGAAATTAAACTGTATTAATAATGTTAATATTTAAATTGAGATATGTCGATGTAAGTCAAACTTTATTATCAATACCTAATTCGATTTCCCTTCGAATTTATTTCCCTTCTAATTTGTTCACCTCCTAATTTATTTCTCTTACCTAAAATACCTAAATAAAAACTGTTTACAAAAATAATTTTTTTATAAATCTTTTTTATTCTGTACTCAATACTTCCACAGATTGTGTTAAAAAAAATTACCCCTAATTCTGAAGGGATAAAAATAAGCGGAGCATTATTATAATCTAAAATATCAAGTCAACGACTCAAAAGTGGAATATGTTAATTTTTTTCGCATTTAAATTTTTTAAAACGTCAAAATCCAGAAGAAACATCTTTCGAAACCGCGTTTGCGCATGTGCGCCAACGGACCAATCACATCCGTTTGCGAAAGTGCGTGGAGCGACAAGTAGCAGCCGCTAACAGTTGCCCACAAAGGCTCAAAGCGCGTAGAATAGGGTTTTCTAAAACTCTTTTTTTAACGCTCTGCTGCCGCGTTTGCTTTTCTTCATACTCAAATAACATTTCAAATAAGTTTATACTACTTCATTTAATTTGTGTTTGAACTTTTAAGCGGTTGTGAGAGTTTAGTTCAAGTGTGGTATTGAGTTCGTGAAAAAGTGTTTACGTTTGTGAAAGAAGATTTTTACTGAATTGGATAAAGTTTTGTGATATGTTTTGTTCGAATGAGAAGATTTGCATTGGATAAATTATTTTATTATTTGAATTATCAGTGAAATTCTACGATAGAAATATATTTACTGAGGAGTGCAAGTGTGGTTTTGAGTTTATTTAAAGGTAATTATTTTTTGTGAAGAAAGCTAATTAGTTGAATTGATGAAATTTGATAATATTTGCTCGAATAAGAAGATTTGATTATATTACTTACATTACATTTTTACTAAAATTATCTTTCAAGTTCCACTAAGAAAAATTTAACCATATAATTATTTAAGACAAAACATTCAAGAATGAAATATATTATGAGAGTATTTTATTTCGCACAACTGTGACTGAAAATAATGAAACTGCCACGAAGTGTCACTCAAAGAACTAACTTTAAATAAACTTTAGAACATTTTTTTGTTAGTTAATGAGCTAACGAGCTTATGTCCGAATTAGGGTTAGTTGAATCTCCAAATACGTGTGATATTTAACTAATATTCTAACTATTACTTCAAGAATTGTGTCGTGCCATGGATTACGCAGTGAAGCAGCGGAACCATGTGTGTAGGAACTGACTGACATTTTGTGGTGGACAGTACATTCTCTGAAGACGGGAGTTACGGCAAAGGTAGGATATTTAAATTTATATTTACTTTACATGTATCTAGTAAGTACTTGTATTTATTATTGTGATATAAACGCAGGCGGAAATTAGTTGCGAGTGCATGCAATTAAAACTGAACTTTTTAGTTTTTAAACTTTTTCATCCGATACTAATTTGGGCGTCTGATATCTAACGCGTTTGATTAATTGTGTATAGTCTGACCAGGTTATTTTCAGTGATTAAATTTTCGACTCTTAAATTATTAGATTTTCATAAATCATATTTTATTTACGTTATTGTCTGAAAAAAAAATACAAAAAAATAATTTTGTGACTATATAAACAATTTTCATAGCTAGCTAGTACCAGTTTATAATGTAAAAATCGTATCCAAAAGCATAGTTGCTACATTAGAAGTAATATTTTATACAAGATTAGGGTGACCAGACGTATTGCATTTCGCAGTACCAGTTTAGTTTGTAATTCAACTGCGAAACATTCAAATAATTAGAATTCAACATTAAAATAATTATATTTTCATCAATCGTATTTTATTTGAGTTATTGTTTGAAAAAACTATAGCATAATTTTGTGATGATATGAACAATTTCCATAGCTGGATAGGTGAATTGCAAACTAAACTAGTACTTCGAAATGCAAGACGTCAGGTCACCCTAATCTTGTATGAAATATTTCTTCTGGTGTACAAAATATGCTTTTTTATACGTTTACAGTTTTTTCAATATTATATTCCACGAGGATAAAAAAACTGAAGTAAAAATTAAATATGCAAATTCATACTAGCAACTTATTAATTATGTATCAGTGAAACTTAATACTATCTGTATATTTATAAAACTACGGTAAATATTTAATTTTATATTTACTTTACATTGATTCACAAAATATTTGTACTTTTAGATATTATTGTGATTTAAAACTTATAGGGAAACTAGTCATGAGTGCTTACAATGAAAATATAACTTTTTAGTTCTTTACGTCTGACACTAATTTAGTTTTTTATGTCGGATGTGTATAATTAATTTTTGTATATCTTGACCATATTCGTTGCAGTGTCCAAGGATTATTTCATAGTCGAAAAGTTAAATTTTCATCTATTTTTATTTTATTTATTTTTTGTTTGAAAAAACTATAAAAAATTAAATGGAGACTATTTGTACAATTTTTATAGCTAGATTGTTGAATAACAAACCAAACTATCACGTCTGGTTTTTCTAATCTTGTGTAAAATCTCGTCTGCCATAAAAAAAATACACTTTTAAATACGTTTATCTACAATCTTTTAAATTATATTCCATGGCGATGGAAGTTAATTAAAGTAAAAAATTAAATATTTAAATTCAAACTAACAATTTATTATGTATCAATAAAACTTAACACAGCCGATACAATTTCGAGAAAGTTTTGCTATTTGATATTTTTGATAGTTGCGATTGCTGTTATTAATATCGCAATATTAGTTAATAATTGAAATATGTATCAAAAACAATTATCAATTGAAAACTTCTTGTTGAGTGCTGGTTTATTGTTTGCCCAAAATTAATTGTTCGCGAAAATTTCATTGAAACGATAATAACAAGGTAGTTGTTTAACGACAGTTGTTTCAGCAAGAAAAGTTTTCGAAGTTTTTAGAACTAGTTCAAATTAGCAACCTGTAAGTATTTTTCGAAAAATGGAATCGAACTAAATGTCAAGGTGCAAATTCTTGGGAAAGTAGGTGTGAAACATATGTTATACTATTAGATATATTGTGTTCATAGAACAACCGTTTTACACTATATTTGATTTATACATATTTTGCTAAGAGAGTGAAAAGAATAAAAAAAAGGCTTTTAATTCACCTTCTTGAGGTTACAAATATAAACACGTTTGTAAAGTTAAGATATAACTATAAACTGTTTTAATGCACAAGTTAAATTTTCGGTAGGGAACAATTATTTTATAAAGAGTAAATGTAATAGTTCTTGGGACTTCTTTTTTCAGTAATATAAAACTTCGTCATGTTTTAATACAACATTAAGTTGTACGTATAGGCTTTAACTTTTTCCTAATATTTTACTTAAAAATACATTTTTTATATTTGATATAATTCATAATTCGTGTGTGAGAGTAAGTGTAAAAGTATTAAAAAATAAATAAAATGTTAATTACTTAGCATTTTATGCATTAACATGTTTTTAAACACTTGTAACTCAAGAACTTATTAACTTAAGCCTATAAAATTAGCATGCAAATTAATCACGGCGGGAACCTCAAACCAAGTTTGTGGCTCTTTTAGGGTTTTATTCATAATTTTTAAGAATAGACATTAAAAAAATCCATTTTTTAAGAAAAAATATAACTGACATGCAAGAAGAATTAAATCTTTTTATGTGGTTCACGCCCTCCCCCAACTTATTCAAGTAAATAAACAATTCGTTTGACCAAATGTTAATTTTAACTGTAGTTATCATTATTTAGGCAAAGTAACAGTAAAAAGGAAGTTTTGAGAAAATTAAGTTTAAAGGTTATAAAAGTTCTTTCATAGGGAAAGATCAACTTTTATGATTTGGAAGATTAGAAAAACCTCTAACTCTTTAGTAGAGTGGAATACCAGTACAAACTTCACATCATTTTAAAGAAGATTTTGTGATTTTAATAGATTTAAAAACAAAAAATGCCTAATTTGGTTATTTGTTTATATCATTTTCTAGTGTGTATGTAGGCTTAAGTTTTTGGATAATTTTCCGTTTAAACTATTAACGACCTTGAATATAATTTGTGAAGCCTTCCTTATTGAATAAAAAAAAATTAAACTTTAAGGTTTTAAGTTTCTTCTGTGCAACTTAACCCCCCCTTTATATAAATTGTTCAATACAGGAGTTTTTATTTACCTTTGTTAAATTTTGTTTATTTAGACAAACCTAAAAACAAAAATCTAATTTTTACATTTTAAATATTCTTATTAATCGTCATTAATGAGTTAACTAATAAATAGTTACTCGAAACTGTAAGGAGGAATGGGCGCGCTGGACAGCGTGTCTCCACAGCAAAGTGCATCAGTGTTAATCCAATGGAGAAATAAATATTTTCTCTGCCACAATTCTCCGGCTGTATTGAATATTTTTTCAAAAGGATTTCCATGTATGATAAACGTAGCTGACTTGCAGGTCCTGACAATCCCACTTTTTGATATTGGTTCGAATATTTTTGTTAATTTTTATAAATAATTTTTCAAAAAGTATTCGATGCAATTTTTAAAGTGGGATTATAGAGACCCGTAAGTTATATACATTTATTATTTCACAAAAATCGTTTGTAAAAATATTCAATAGAGCCGGAGAAAAGTTGCAAAGAAAATGGTTTTTTCCCTTTGGATTAACACTAAGAAACTTGAGTTAGGAGATGTGTGGTCCAGCTGGCCCATTCCCCCCTTAATAAGATTTACTGTAGCATTTAATATCCTAATTGTTTTTAGCCTACTTTTCTTTTTTTTTTTTAATTCGAAGAATTAAAAAAAATGAAAAAGTAGGTATTGACATGCGGTCGATGTCCGTCCGTCCGTCCGTCCGTCCGTCCGTCTGTCTGTCTGTCCGTCCGTACCCCCCTTCCAAAATCAGTTCTATCAATCCGATCTTAAAAATTCTTTTTTTATAAGAAAGATATAACCTCAGACACCCAACTTTCATACTTTTTGTCCGTCTGTCTGTACGATAGGACGGACATAAATCTACCATTTGACGACGAATTTCCCATTGAATTAGTATTGAAATTCAATTTCGAGTCATTTAAATCGCTGAATTTAACTACAAATGCTACGGACAAGTGAGATACGTCAAAAAATTCAGCGCATCGAAATTAGAATACATTGAAAATTTCAGAAAAGAATTCGAATTCGAAGTACTTCAATTATTTAAAAAACTTCAAAATATAATGCTCATTTAAAAAGCATAGGAAGCCATTTTTATTAGAATTAAATCACCATTGCCATCGCAAGAATTGCTTGAGAAACTTTAATTCTTTTCGACAATAAATTAAAATAAATTTATTTTTGAGACATCGGTCAAATTAAGATGACGTCAAATATATATTTCACTACGAATTGTTTTCCTTCTATTTAAAAGCGAGGAATATTACATATTTATTCTTTGAAATATAAATTTTTGCAAACGATTTACGTTATAATTATTTAATTTTCGAAATAAAATAAATGACGCTAGCCGAATTTAGCAAGTAAATGTTTATTGTGAGGAGCAGCTTTTTGGTTTTTGTTCTACGAAAAATTAAATATATAACTGCAAATAAAGCTGTGTTTAGTGCTGTGTTTAGTTAGATGCTGCGTTTAGTGAAATTTATTTTAAATTTAATGTGGAAAAACGGTTGTTGATGTCACTTACTGTTACGAGCCTAGTTTTTTCAAGATAAGAATTTTGGTAAGTATTTAAGTAACAGGAAAGTAGGCTATTTTAGTTCTTTAAGAACTTCTTGTTTGTATTGTATTGAAAATAAAACACTAGTTTTTACATGAGAAATAATCCACGCGAAAATAAGTTGAAGGAGTTGTGATAAAAGTCAAACAAACGTGTGATACTACTTAAATATACAAAAATATTTACTAAATAATAAAAAAACCCTCCTTAAAACCCTATAAATGAAAATCAAAACCTGAATGAACCAAAACGCTAAAAAAACTGATTAAAACTAACTTTACAATGTAAATAGAAAATTAACTATAGCCTAACTATTTTTGAAATATTATTTGAGCCAGTTTTATTGAATTTAGTTTTAACATGCTTTTTGTTTAGGTCTGTATTGTTAGGAATTGTTTTATTTTTCAAAATTTGGTATTTTAAAGTGGGATATTGCTTCTATTTTAACTCTTTCAGTCCTAATGACAATTTAGCACAATTTTAGAATTTTTTTCTGATCGTCTATAGTTATTTATGATATCAAAAAGCACTTCATTCACTTTTTCAAACTTTTTTTCGATTAGGAAATATTTTTATTAATCCCAATACATGTCGGCCCTATTATTTTTTAAAAATTATAATCTGAAACAAGATGCCAAAATGGCATCACTGGGACTGAAAGGGTTAAAATAGTTTATTACTTTTCCTTTTTTTTAGAAATTTTTCCCGATATTACCTAATTAACGATAAAACAATTGAAGAGTGTAGTCACAAAATTTGCATACTTCAAAGTGTAACTAAGATACAGGCTCCTGTTTGTTCATTGGCGACTTTTGATAATGCTAAATTCAATTGGACAAAGTCGCCAACGAAATGCCGGACCCTGTATCTTAGTTCTTCTATGAAGAATATGAGTTTTGAAATTGCACCCTTCAATTGTTTGTTGACAGTTATGGCCAATGAATAAATTATTGATTTTTTGAACAGGTGCATAACAACTACAAACAGGTGTTGTCGCATGATCTATTTGCGTTACTAGGGCAAAATGTCGATGAATTTTAAATTACTTTGTTCATACAATCATCGTACAGAGGCCCCTGTATTGGTTAACTAATTGTTGATAAAATATTTATTGCTTAAAAATTATATAAATTATGAAATGGTATTGTGGGGAGCTGAAGCTTTTACCAACATAGCCACGTGGTCAGTTATTTTCGTGTGCCTTATTGATTGTATTGTTAATTTAACCGCTTAAGACCCGAGCAAAATCCTATACGTATATTAATCTAAACATGCTTTTCAACAAATATATGCCAAAAAGTATTTTTGCAAAGTATTTTTTTAAAAAAAATTATGTTTAATAGTTACTGAGACACGACCCAAGTTCTAAAAATACTTTTTTGTGCTATGAATGCAAAGCAAAAGGCCGTATCACTTATTTATAGGTAACAATTCATTTTAACATTGTTTTTAATGCAAAGTGTCTCTGAAATTAACTACTAAAACAACTTTTCGAAAAGCTTGAATTTTAAAAAAAAAATAGGGTGAAAAAAAACACTACAGGTATTTCTATTACTCTTAAAACAAACACTCCTAATTTAACTCAGTCTGAGTGGATTTCACTCCTCCAGACTGGAAAATGCACTTCTTTTGGAGTGGATCCTTTGTGTGTTAAACCTCCGACAGGATCACTCCAAACGAGTGATTTTAACTCAGTCTGAGTAAATATGCATGCCTTTACGTTGTCGAAAATGCACTTCTCCAACTGGAGTGGATTTCACTCTTTTGTTTTAAGAGTGTACCATTTAATTAGGTAATTATATACCCTGTAAAGTAATTTTAATAACTTTAAAACCTAAAAATTTTATGACAGCTGCCTTTTGTGCATGAGCGATTTTCTCTAGAACCTTATTATAACTATGCCTTTGAATTTAAACTGCACTAACCGCAGCAATGAGTTGTACCAGTTTTGATCCGAAATAAAAAAAAGTCCAGTACACTCTCAGAAATAACACTTTCATTTTTGACGATTCATGAATCCTCAAGCCTCATTTCGTTAATTTTGAGGATTGTTTCGTCAAACTATCACGTGACTTAACACGTGAGTAAACGCGAATCCTCACTATTACGATCGTGATTTGACGATTCTGTATCTTGATTTTGAGGAAACTGAATCTCATTGTTGTACTCACATGCTCAAAAATGACGAAATATTTCTTTAGATTAGACGACATTCAAATCCTCATAAAAATAACGATTCAAATTTCCTCACTTTGAGGAAACGAAAACTCGGAGCATTTGCCAGTAACGGAATCGTCAAAATTAAGGAAAATTTCGTCATTTTTGAGCATTCATTTTTTAGAGTATGTTTTCTTAATATTGTTAGACTAATTGAGTGCCTGCAACAATGGTCCAAGTCATTATGGTTATGCCAAGTCATTAAGTTACTGCAGTTTACCTGGCCATGACAGAACTCTCGACAATTACGCTGGCTGGGGAGCCCAGTCGGTTAGGCACTCGCCTAGCATGCGAAAGGTCCCAGGTTCGGGTCCGGGCATCGCCAAAATAGCAGCCGACGGCCCGTGCAGTCAAAAATGTCCGACGAAGCAATACCCCGTGTAAGAGAGTGCACGTTAAATATCCATCAAAGTCCTAACGCTGCGTACGATGTCGTTCTTAACGGTTGCGTTGGGTGCCTATTCAGGGGTCGGCTCGTCACTTGACTGGGGTTCTAAAGTACGACGCCCGTCAACAATAGCCCTCGTGTAGCTCCAGTGCGACGATAATTCAAACATAACATAACCTAATCTAATCTGGACAGGTACAGTGAACACGTGTGCTAAATTCGAAGTTCGTATATTTTTTTCGTTTTACAGCAATACTTTTGAAACCAAGTATGTACGATGGGAGCTATCATTTACGCATGGGCGGTTTTCTAGAAAACCTTAACCGTACAGTGTTACAGGCCCCTAATTTTTTCATTTAATTAGATGATAACCTAAAACGCGTGGGAGGGACAGCTACTTAAATAAATATAAATAAAATTCTTATTCATTTCACGTGACTTCAGAGGATGTAATTAAATTCTGACAAACGCATTATTAAAATTCAACCATCTTGCGAAATCTAAATCTTCCACAATAATAATAAAATTTTCGTTAGTTTATGCGCAGGAAATAAACGAAGGGTTTAAGTAACTTGAATTTCTCATCATTATTCCAATTATTGTGCAAACAAATTTACAGTTTCTTGAGATATAAATCCATGTCAAATATAACATAGTAGTAAAAGGGCCAATTGTCCATGCAAAGGTCCCTCAAGAAGATACCTTTTTGTTCGTGGGCAAACATACAGAAACACTGATTTTATCTTTAAGAGTACTTACTTTGGCTATTCGTATTTTACGAACTAATGAATAACAATTAATAAGTTCGTTCATTTAATTAAGGAGAAATATTTCAAGGGTTATAGGGGCAAAATGAAACTTTGCTATTCAAATCGCATGTCAATTTGAATGGCATTTATTTTTAAATGCTTCAATTATTTGCAAATGTCTTACTTTATTGTTAGGTCAATTTAAAAAGGAAATATTTCTTCCACATTTTTGTTAACAAAATTCTACATAATATATAAAAAAAAATATTGAATTTGAAACATGTTTATAAATTTAAGTATCACATAAAATGATGCGATATTGTTCACACATATTTTTTTTTATATAATCTTTATTAATACAATCGGTCCTTTTATAAACTGTTTTCTTGAACATTATCGAAAGTTAAGGAGTAAACTAAATTGTCCTTTAATATAGGATAATCTAAGTTTTTAACTACACAGTAAATGTTTTTTTGATAATATATTTAGGGTTTAGACAAACTCTTCTGCAGACTCATCTTAAACTGTTGAGGATTTTGCAAAATTGATTTTAAGGGGGACCAGAGCCTCCATTGAAGCCCATGTTAAAATGACCTATTTAATGTACCTTTTTCTCTGAACCTATTTAAATTTTTTAATGAAATTTTTACTAGTTATAAAATGGATTTTTAACTTTACTTTTAATGAAGGCATTTTCAAAAATTTTGTTTATTTTTTTAGTTATAAATTTGTAAGTGAAACTACATCTTTTTGACCTATAATACCATCAATAATATTAAAAAGGAAAAAATAAGATAGTTATACTCGTATCTCCAGCAATTTTAGAAACTAACTTAATTACGAATAACAAATTTCGGGTTCATACTTATAGTAGATTCTGAGAAAAAGGTACCAGCACATTGAAAAAGTAAGTTTTGGGATATAAGAGTTTAAAGCAAACAATAGTGGTTTCTTACTCATGTAACATAAAATTTTACCTTACCAATGTTTTTAAAAAATGCATCAAAAATACTTTTAGAACTGAAACTGTTATTTGAAGATATCGTTGTAAAGCTAAGATTGCATAGTTTACGAAGCATTAAAAATGTTGAAATGACATTTATGAAACATTTTGGGGGTCTGGTCCCCCTTAAAGAATGAAAAATTAATGTGTTGCAGTTTAAATTGTGCTTTAAAGGGTATTTCGCAAAGAATTCTTTTTTTGAATTAGTTCAGGTGGTGTAAAATAGGTAAAAAAAAACACATTTTGCATCTACACTTTAAGAGCAATAAAATATCAATTTAACTGGTGTAAATTTTTTTTAGGATATGCAAATGAGCATTTATTATCATTTAAAATGAAATTTTTTGGAATTGTAGAAAAGTGTTGTGAAATTACTTATTTAATTTTAAAAATAGCTTCAGTTACTCAATTTTTTAAAATTTGTTTAGAAAGCAATCATACAAGGAGTAATTTGGATCTTCTTTCGGACCTGTTCAATTTCGGAACTAACTAACATGTTAATTGTTTATGGGGAGGTTTAAAAAATTTTACCTCATGGGACATTAAGCAAAGAGGTTAACGCCTCACCACATAAATAATCTACTGCTTGCTTAACAAAATCTACTCTGTTACTTGGAGGACTTTAGAACAAGCCTCTATTTATCTATTTGAAAGTTAAAAATTAATCTTTGATCTGAATTTCGGCTTATGTCTTTAAAATCAATGACCAGTATTCCGCGATGTATCGCAAACTCGGCGTTTTCTTTAAACAATTTGTATACAAAACTTTAAATTCTTCTCCTTCATAGGATAGCGTGTGTCTAAACAAAAGTGGATTAAAAAAAAAACGTTTCTATTCCATAGCGACTATTGGATAAGTGTTCTATATTTTCTCGATTTTTTTCTTTTTAATCTGTGTTTGCGTAAACGTAGTTGAAATTTTTTCTATGCTAAAATAATGAAAACACATTTCTACTTTGGATATCATCTGCTCGAAGCTGCATTTGGTTTTGAGTAAACTATAATTCATTCCCGCAACAATGGCTTGGTTTCAGAATTTTTTTAAAAGTAAGCCAAGCGTCTACATAACTTTCTTTTATTTGCTTGGTCGCTTCCAAAGCGGATTGCGTACATATTTCAAATTCTGAAATCATAGGAAAGGGATTATGATGTTTTTTTTTATCCTTTTCTGAACTAATAATTCCAAGATTCATACGTCCCATTCCGATATTTCGTTGTACTACAATAGAGATCTAGTAAGTTTTTTTTTAAATTAAATACATTTCCACCAAAGAAAAACCAATTAAATAAGCTTCCTTAAAAATATCCGGACCTAGTTCTTGTTTAAAAACCTCAAATGAATCGAGTACTAATTTTCTGTTGGTTTTTAAATAGTTTCCAAAGACATTCTTAACATCTGTTGTATATTTGGAACTAAAATCATCAACCGTTTTTTCGCTAATATTATCTTTTTTCCTTTTCAGATATTTCTCCATGAACAGCTATAAAACCAGCATTGTTTAATTTATCAGTTATTTTATTAATATCAATGTCATTGTTACGCGTCTCGCGCCACTCTGCTCGTCCCAACGGAATCATTGACTGACAATGCTTACGTACAGTTTATCAATAAAAAATGTGGTTACTATATTGCCACAAAAAATTGTGTCGTCGCAGCTTGCTAAATTTTTTTGGAATGCGCCCTTTAAATCTGAAGAGTTAAGGAATATACCAAAAGATTTAGAGAGGAAGTGGGAAGTTAGACTGGCCGATCATCGGGAAAAAACCATCACGGCTTCAGACGCTTTTATAGAAGGAAATAAGTACCCCCCACTTTTGAAAATCCTTTTAAAAGAAAGCATTTTTTCACTCTACCAAGCCTATCGCCAGATGCTACTATGGAAAATAACGTACGATCCGAAGGATAATAGGATTGATTTATTAGAAGAAGGCGATCTTTATGCACCCAGTTATTTCACTGTCGATGGAGAATTTAACGACTTTGTTTGGGCAAAGCGGCTTGTAATTGGTTCAAACCATACAATACACACTCGTTTTTATTTGGCTTGTTTCTATTGGTTCGAAAAAGAAACCGCATCACTTTGGACAGAGCTTAAAAGAACAGGTTCAGCTCCTTGGAGGGGTAACTTAGATGATATTCTGCCACGAATGAATCCACTCGTTACACTCAGGATTTTTCAGTTGGAAAATCAACTACAAACACTAGCTCAAGACTGGCGATATGAAGGCAATTTCTGGGAGGTGGGGTTAAGACACTCTGCTGAAAAGGGATATGAATATCCAACTTATTATTTCTGGCAACAAATATGTGGGTCAGAAAAAATAAGTATTACTGAGAATAATGGTTTTTTTTTGAATTAATGAGTGACACCATAGATCACCCCGATGATAAAGTGAGCTATTTCTTATATTCACAACTATCAAAACAACGAAAAGTGAATTTATTGGATTGGACTATTGAGCATAATCAATCAGAGAAATGGCTTCCTCTGTTACTTTCTCCCTATACTCAAGCAGTACGCTCTGAAATAATTGAATTTCTTTATCAACTACCCATTAAACTGTATTCCAATGTACTAAAATCATTAGCGTACAGAATAAAACAGCTTAAACTCCCTTTTGACATGGAAATGTTTCAGGTATTGTGGAGTAATCTTTCTCCAGAAGGAAAACTTGATGCTTTAAAAGAAGGACCAAAAATTATAAAACGTTTGGTTCAGGCAAAATCGTTATACAACCTGGGCTATATCATAAAAGGCTTATCACTTGAACAAAAGGAAAAATGTTTATTTAACGGATGGTACGGAGCGGGCATTAATAGTCTTGATATTCTTTCCAAAGAAGGCGAATTCGACTTGCTACAAAAATATTTGTCCTTTTTCTTGGTCGAGGTAGATCCGCTTACTCAAAAAGAAACCCTGCGAAAGGATGCCATTCCTTTCCTACAAAAATTTATTGAAGCACCTGATTTCAAAGCATGGTGTAAAAAGAGAATCCCTGTAACAGCAGAAAAAGAAGTCGAAGTGCGTATAGATGCTCTTCAGACAAGTTTAGCTTTACTTGATGAACTTTGTGAGAAAGTATGCAAAGAAATCAACCTACTACAATCTCCAACAAGCGCTTCCTTTTTTAATGTTTTCTCTAGAGTAAATGAAGAAAAAGAACTGACTTTCTCTTCTGCATCAAGTCAAAAACGAAAGTTCGAGGATGAAGAAACTAAATCTGCTAAACTTTAATTTCTCCTTGCAATCGTGTCAGGAATATTCGATTAACTGCTTTTACAGCTTGCATACCTGCTGGCTTGGCCCAACAGTTGTCTAGGGCTATTATTTGATACTAGAGAGTTAGCAAATTCCGCATTGTTTAAACACTGTCGTAAGCATATAACTAATTCCTGAACATAAGGTTTTTGAAACGTCAACTCTTGCGCAGCCGGCGCTTTATGTACTTCTACTTGATTAAGAAATTTCCCCCAATAATTATTGACATTTTCTATATTTTTGTTTATTGGCGACTTTTGATAATGATTAACTCCATAATAAGTTAAATTTTGGACAATGTGAGTTCTGTGACTACACCCTCCAACTGTTTTGTGGATAGTTATGTCAAATGAATAAATTATTGATTTTTAACCCTTTCAGTCCCAGTGATGCCATTTGGCATCATCACTTTCAATATTTTTTTCAAAATGTTTATGTCCCGTTCTGACATCCAAACACACATCATTCGATTCTTCACAATGTGTTCTATTCGACAATATTTTACATTAATCTCAATAGAAGTCAGAACTACTATTTTTTTTATTTAGAAAATAGTCAACGAGCGTTTCACCTGATTTTTGATCAGTTCACTTCAGTTCCACATATTTAAAACACAATTTAAGCTATTTCGGTTAAAATAATTACTAAATTTTTTTTAATAAAATGGTTAGATACCTTTAAATATATAACTCGAAGTGTTTCTAGGTAATATATATTTTTTTATCTTGTTGTTTTCCACAATTAAAGAATTTTGGCATGGTTTCAAAAACCATATAAAAATTTAAATGAATTTTTTTTCTTATGGAATTCGTATACTTGACCTAAAATAAGCTTATTTTGTGAATATCAGATGTTTCTGTAGTGTAGTAAATTTTTGGGACTGAAAGGGTTAAACAGGGGCATAGCAACTACAAACAGGTGTTGTCGCATAATTGTTGCGTTACTATGCAAAATGTCAATGAATTTTTAAATTACTTTGTTCATAATAACTATAGTTAATAAAATATTTTTTGTTCAAAAAATAGTAGTGTATAGAATATTTTGTGTGAAAATGAATCTTTTGCCGACGTATGAACGTGGTTAGTTATTTTAGTATGTTAACCCTTTCAGAGTCCCAATGATAATTTGGCATTATCATTTGAATATTTTTTCTGGTCGCCTATAGCCATTTATGATAGCAAAAAGCATATCTTTCAATTCTTCAAACTTTTTCTAGTAGGAAATATCTTTTATTAATCCCAAAAGATGTCAATATATTTTTTTAAATTTATGATCAGAAAAAGGACGATGCCAAATGGCATCACTGATACTGAAAGGGTCAACTATCTTTATGTTAATTTAAACTAAGGTGCGTAAAACTCGATGCGATTTTCGATTATCACTCAATTAATCAGTATATTTAGAGGTAAACTATCCCACAAGGTAGTTTTAATGATTTTAAAATTAAAAAAAAAATCTTTGACATGCCTTTTGAGCATGGGCGTTTTTCTTAAATTCTCACTTTGACGTCCGAAAGGTACTAGGAACTAGTGCACCAACTTTGAAGTCTTCGAGAAAATCTTTCATGCGCAAATGGTGCTGTCGTAAAACATTTTAGGTGTTAACCTCTTGTGACCTGGTGTCCCCATTTGGGGAGATTTTTTAAAACCTCCCCACAAACAACTAACATTTTAATTAGTTCCGAAATTGACCTGGTCCGGTAGAAGAAGATCCAAATATAAGTTTTCAGCCTTCGATTACAGTCATTTTTATTTCTATAAAAAATTAAGTTGAACGAGGATGAATACGATATTATAAAAAAATTAAATTGATTTTTTTTCAAACTTTTCAAAAATTTCTTTTAGTAGTTAATTTTAAAGGCATTTTGCATTGAAAACATTGATAGAATAATATTTTAACTACAAATAAGTGATACACATTTTTTGTGCTATGAATGCAACAAAAAAGGTATTTGTAGAGTTTTAGGCGTGTTCCTAAGTAACTAATAAACATAATGTTTTAAAAAATTACTTGCAAAACATACATTTTAGCATATCTTCGTATGAAAAGTATGTTTAGATCAAGAATATATGTGTTGTGTATATTATAGTAAGTGTTGTACAATTATAGAAAAATACATAAAAATAGGCCACTATGAACCGGTACAATAATCTAAAATTTTGCAGAATTTTCGATAAGTGTTACATTTTCTACAAACTACTTTTCTACAAAATTTAAGCTAAATTACATGCAATCAAACAATTTGAATGATCGATGATTAATTGTATAGTGCAAAGAACTTTTTTCCTCTTTTCTTCCTTCACAGCTCTGATTTATTATACCAGCAACTGCATTTTTAAGGTGTTTATCCTCTTGGGTACATTACAAAACGTGTTGCGTGAACTGTTTTGCTTAAAATAAAAATGCCACGCTTTTGCATTTTTTCTTGAAAATGTGTAACATAATTACATAATTGGGTTTAACGTTTCATACATGGTTCCCTATTTTATATGTATTAAATTTTTACTAAAGATAATGCTTAAAATATGTATTGGGAAATATGTAACAGTAATAAAATATTCAGTATGTAGATATTTCGTTGTTAATCAATTTAAAAATGTTACTTAAAAGGGCCAATGTTCAGAAATTCTTTTTTCAGTAACAGCAAGCTCCGAAACGTACAAGAAAATATTAATTTCGGATTTTCGACCTCACCGTAATACGTTCATTTAACTGAAAGAAAATAGCGGCCACAGTTTTCCATTGAAATGTAGTGTTTTTAACATTTCAGCTCATTTTCCTTGCAATAGCCCTCGTGTAGCTCTAGTGCGACGTTAATTCAAACCTAACCTAACTTAACTTTTTCCTTGCTTTGTTTAGTTGGTTGAGCCGTACAATGCTTTATTATTTACTCTAATTCCAGTAAAGTCTAAATTGTTTTATCCCAAGCTGAATAAAGGGGCTGGGGAGCCCAGTCGGTTAGGCACTCGCCTAGCATGCGAAAGATCCCAGGTTCGGGTCCGGGCATCGCCAAAATAACTGCCGACGTATAAACGGCCTGTCCAAAAATGTCCGACGAATAATACCCCGTGTAAGGGAGTGCACGTTAAATATCCATCAAAGTCCTAACGCTGCGTACGATGTCGCCCTTAACGGTTGCGTTGGGTGCCTATTCAGGTGTCGGCTCGTCACTTAATTGTGGTTCTAAAATACAACGCCCGTCGCCAATAGCCCTCGTGTAGCTCTAGTGCGACGATAATTCAAAGCTAACCTAACTTAAGGGGTCTAAGGAGTCTTAAAAATGTGCAAAGAAGGAACTACAAAGTATAGTTTGATCTGTCATGTAATTTTTTAACTACTCAATATACAAGTATAATTTTTTTATATGTAATTCTACAAGATTTATTTATTATAAAACAAATTTTAAAATTTATGAAACTTTAGCCAAAACTAAAATAAATGATATTAAACATAAAGCTATTTTAACACATTGTGATTAGGCTTGCGCGGCAAATTTTGAGGTCAAATTTGAAAAAATGACCAAGAAAATGACTTTATATTGTACAAATATGTACAAACTAGGACTTATACCTAAATTCTCAGCTCAATTTTAATTAGAAATTATTTTAAAATAAATTTAAAATCAAAATTTAAAATTTTTTATTAATTTTTTTAGAAAAAAGTTCTTAAAATAATTTCTAATTAAAATTAAGCTGAGAATTTAGGTATAAGTCCTAGTTTGTACATATTTGTACAATATAAAGTCATTTTCTTGGTCATTTTTTCAATTTTGAACAAAAAAATTTGCCGCGCAAGCCTAATCACAATGTGTTAAAATAGCTTTATGTTTAATATCATTTATTTTAGTTTTGGCTAAAGTTTCATAAATTTTAAAATTTGTTTTATAATAAATATATCTTGTAGAATTACATATAAAAAAATTATACTTGTATATTGAGTAGTTAAAAAATTACATGACAGATCAAACTATACTTTGTAGTTCCTTCTTTGCACATTTTTAAGACTCCTTAGACCCCTTAACTGAGTTGCTTGACGTAAGTCCAAATATTATCGAAATGCTTCTTTCAAGCGTTCAAAATTAAAAATTGCATGTTAACTCAACTTTAAAAAAAAAGGAAAAAAAGGAATAAAAAAACTCAAATGTGAGTAGTCAATAACAACAATTAAAAATAAAATTGTTGCAGACGTAGACAACCTTCATCACAATCTTACAAAGAATATATATCTTAACCTTTCCACACATTACTTACAGAAAGTAAGCACTCGAATGGTTACGAGATACTTGTTACTAATTGCTCAGCTTCTTCCTTTTAATCTCGCAATATTAGCTGTCACTTGATTGTAAATGAATGTTTGAAAGTAGTAAATTTAGCATCGGTGATTGAAAATGTGAATTTTTATGGTTTAAACAGTATTAAATCATAATATGTCTTTACAACAGCAATTTTCTTTTGCACACTCGAATATTCTTATCCAAAATTTTTGGCTAAAACTAATGAGACGTTAAATAGTTTGATATAATAAAACTGTCAAAGTTTGAAACTGTGATTAGGCTAGTTCAGAAAGAAACAAACCAAAACATTTAAACAATAGATTTATTCTTTCATAAAAATATTAGTAAAATGTTTTCTGCCGCCCACGGGAAGGTGCTTGATTCGTAATAGTTACATGGGATTGAAAACCTCGGTGGTAGAGATTGCAGCTATTTTTTTATTAATGATTAAAAAATTATCTTGGAAACGATATAAAAATACTATAAAATAAAAATACATACAAATTAATATATAATTAAACATATTATATAAATTAAAAAATGACTAAAATTAAAAAAAGAAATAGTTTAAAATTAAAAAAAATATATATTATACAAATAAATATTATACAATTTAAAAAAAATTAGAAAATCCGATAAAAATGTGAAAATCCTATAAAAATTTGAAATGACTAAAATTTGAAAAGACTCTAAAAATTTACTAAAAAAGGTTATACAAATAAAAAAAGACAATATCAATTAAATAAAAAGACTACAATATAAAAAAAACCTAAAATTAAAAACATACAAATAACATATTTTCTTGTTGCTGCAATCCCTATACTTTTGCCACCGAGGCCCAAAAGCACCTTCCCTCCCACCCGCTAAAATTGTTTTTGGCCATCTCGGCAGTCAAGTGGTCAGTATTCCGAAATCTTGACTCGTCCTCTGTATTCTTGTTTCCATTATTCCCAAATATTGACCCGTCCTTGGTAATATAGTGGCCAGTATTACCAAATCTTGACCCGTCCTCGGTAGTCTAGTGGCCAGTATTACCAAATCTTGACCCGTCCTCGGTAGTCTAGTGGCCAGTATTACCAAATCTTGACCCGTCCTCGGTAGTCTAGTGGAAAGTATTCCGGTTCTTCATTCAAACTCATCAGGATAAACTGGAACTCATAGGCTTCGTAAATATTGTCCAGTGTGGCCAACTCATTTGGTTCGCAGATTATTTGGATTCTTATTGAAAACATACACTGACCATATTCAGGTACATGACGCTCACTGTGTAGTTCGAGTATCTTGACAAACTCTACCTATAGAAGAGGATGAAAAAGTTTTTTTTTTGGTTTTAACTTTTACTAAAACTGTTTCGTCTAATTTTTAACTAATTTAGTGTCGTACTACTATACCCCAGACATTTAAATGAATGTTTTTGTATTTGAGTAGCTATTTCAATACTTTTCCCCGATAAGAAATATTAGTTTTGATAATTTTATTCGAAATAGGAAGTAATTGGCTTCCTATCGGGAAGCTAACAGGCTTGAAAGTATTTATTCTTATGCAATTCAACTATTAATAATTAAAAATTGTCGTCGCTATGTCAACAATATCAAAACCAATTTTACCTTTCATGTTGAAAAAAGGCTGCTGACAAATGAATCGGTGAGTTCAGAAACATCGTCAGTCACAAATTTCAAATTTTTCAGGAGGGAGGAAAAAAGTAATGACTCCTCTATTTCTGCACTCAACACTCGAAACAAACGGCCTGTATTTACGGAACTACTCAACAGACTAACGTAGTTTTTGCACCCAACACGCATCTTGCCTTTCTACGCTTATTTTCATTGAAAACGAGTTTTCGGATTTTTTTTTGAATGAAGTGGTTGCTGCACTCACCGATTCAAATGTCAATGAAATAGAACGTCGTTAACGCCAAATCAAAGGAGCGTTTAGAAATCATCTGAAACTACTCAACTTGTACAAATTACAAACATTTTTTATAGAAAGGGAAATGTAATAGTTAGAATTAATATAGTTATTCGCAATATTCCTGTTCGGATTAATACAGTTCGACTGCATTGCAATTTAGTACAATGTATATCGAACAGTCTTCAAAAAAGGTACATAGACTTTTGAATAAAATGTGATATAATTACAGATGTGTAAAATTTTTGAAGCATATTTATCTTAGTTCTTCAACTTCTCCAGCAATATTGCATCCGATATAAATTGAATTCAACATTCTCAATTTGTTGAAGTTGATTGCTAAGCCTTGTTTTAGCCATCTGCGTGTTTTTAGTGGTGACTAAAGATGGTACTTGCATATTAGTCACCTTCTTGAAAACTATATGTATTATTCTTTATGATCGCTAATGCTCCTTAAAAATCTGAAAAATATAATGTATTTTGAATAGGAGTTAACAAAACTTATTATGTTCTTACATTTTTGAGGCTACACTCTAAATGAACGAAAAATATCTCGAACGATGCTACAGTAGAAGTGTATTCATATCGTAAATAATTTTAATTCTAAGACAATTGTGCAACTAGATTAAAATCTAAGTACTTCTTACATTAGGTTAAAGATTTCTTAAAAACCAACTCTCATATCTGCTTCCTACTTTCTAATGTTATTGCACAGATTAGCGATAAAATGAACATTAAAAAATTAAATCTCGCATATTAACATGATGTACATTCAAAGCTTTGAAAGTAACAACGTTGCTAATTTACCCAAATAAATATTTTTGTAAAATAAGTTTTACATGATTTGTACATTTGAAATATCTTTCTAGTTCAGTTTTATCAACATAAATTTTACGAAATGGCTTCTCAAATGACCATTTGTTAACAATCCTCTGATTAAAATATAAAATTCATTCTTTAAAAATGCTTTACTAGGTACTCTTGTAGCTAATGCAATGAAACTCATTGTTTTCAGTTCATATTAAAGTATTGTTGTAGTAATGTATTTATATTTCGTGGTATTGTCTACTATTTGTATAAAATAGTTAATATATTAGTTTCAATTTAGAAAGGCTACTGTGTAGTTAAATCCGTAGTTTTTCACTATTCTTATTACCCTAGTAAGGTATGTAATGAACTTTAATGTGTGTATTGATTTATTGAGCGGAAATTGAAAGACATTTAGTGTTAAACAATATAAGTGCAGAAGTTAAAATATATTGTGGTTCTAAATTCCGATGGCTGTCGTCAATAGCCTTCGTGAAGCTCTATTGCGACGATATTTCAAACTAAAATTAAAGGGTATTTTTTTACTCTTAAAGTCCTCAGAACTGATAAATATGCTATTCTAAGGAATTTATTTTCAGAGAATATCTTAAGTTTTAAAACAATTTCTTTTATAGAAAATAAAAGCAATAGTCGCACTGTAATTCTCGAATGTGTAACATCTAAAAAATGAGTACGTTGCTTTTTTCCATGTCTAAAAAAATACTTTACTGCCAAACCATGAATATAATCGTGTTAGTGAAGTGTTTCGAAATCGACACAGCTAGTCATAAAGAAAATGGGTTGCGAATAACTATGTAATAAACAAATTGGAGATAAATATTAAATAGGTATTTTGTTCGTAATAGAAGTTACGAAATAAATTATAAGTCGCAGTGTCACACGGAAAGCG
Organism: Hylyphantes graminicola; assembly: GCA_023701765.1. NCBI lineage: Eukaryota > Metazoa > Arthropoda > Arachnida > Araneae > Linyphiidae > Hylyphantes > Hylyphantes graminicola. The sequence continues at coordinate 16,537,923 of CM043116.1, forward strand.
TTACAGAAATAGTAATTAAATTTTTGGTATTTACAAACATTAGTGCTAAGGTGTATGTTTTTACTCTAAATTTGTGTTACGTTGCAGAAATAGTAATTAATTTGTTCGGATCAACATACATTATTGTAAGGATGTTTTTATATCGCACTTTTTTTGTATATCAAGATATGTTATTTTTGGCACATAAACGAGTTTAATTAAATTGGCAAAACAATATTTCGAAGTAATGATTAAATATTTTATGAATATATTGTTCATACGCTTTTAGTGCATGTTGGTACTAAAAATAATTTAGCATACTTTTTCCTCGTCTAAAGCTTTTTTACGTATTTTAAATTTATTTGAAACTTTAAATAAAAAATTAGTTAGAAAAATTATTTTATATTTGGTGTAAATATTGTAATTCTAGTTGAAGTATTATATTAATTAATCAAAATTTGCATTTATAAGATGTTCGCTTCATTTTTCGAAGAACCCTCGTATAGCTCTTGTAGAAATTTTATTTATCTAAACCAATATTTTATTAAATAATTAAATACGTTCCTTTAGAAGATTTTTTTGTTGAATTTTAAAAATTCAGCAAAGTACGGCTCTATTCTATAAAATTTATAATGTTTCAGATATCTCTTCCCCCTTATATTTATTGATAATGGGAAAAAGTATTTTGACGTTATATTCACCTTTTCGAGCTCCGGCTACTTTCTAAAGCTTTATTGAACATGAAAAATTACAGAATCGATACTTTATACTCAATTATGTATATTGTAACTGAATAATGTCATGCTATCCTTATAAAAGATAAATGTGAATATAATAGTTTACGCGATAATTTTTCGTAACACATGGTAGCATGTTTTTTAAATCATAAAATATTTAATGTAATATTTTTCAGAATTTAGATTAAATAATGATTGTATTCAGGAGAAAGTTACCAAGAGATGCATTCCGATATAAAAATATTATAGGCAGTTTTCCCAAAAGTAATTGCTATTTAATTACTTAATTTTTATTGAAAAATAATTATTGATTTTTAAATATTTTGTGAATAATTTATAACTATTTTGGGTAGGTTTTAACTTCTAAGTGAACCTTGGTAATTGTGAAATACGGTAATTGTGACTATGGTCTTTTTGTTGTTTGAAAAAAAAGTAGGTCATAGTTTTTTTTTAAAGAAATCAACTTTATGATCTTTTTGAACTTTGATTTGTTTATTATGAACTTTTTAATTTGTTGAATAAGATATTTTATTTGTTAAATCTAAACTAGATTACTGTTAACTTCATTATTAAAATAAAACTACTTTAAAAACATTAGTAAGAAATTAAAAATTTGTATAATTATTAAAAAATTATTAAAAACAACTATGAACCCGTATACTAGATAGTTTTCAAAACGCAATGCCGACACTTTAAAATCCAACATGTACCAGTTGGGTTAAATATTATCTCTGCATAGTTGTAATCAGTGTTTATTTTTTAAATAAGTTTATTGAAAATTTTTCATAACAAATGCTTGGTGTAATTTAATTTCAAAAACATCCATAGTCATTAACTAAATTGAATCGCGTAGAAAAAGTGTCTAACTAAACTTACCGAAAATTTTTCAACAATAATCCTGAAATTTTTTCAAATTACTTCTCTACATTTAACTACACTACCCATAATTAATAATCTAGATGATCTAAGATTGATTGCAGAGTGCAAAGAAATTCATACCAACGTAAGTCTATAGGAAGAGAATATTATCACGTGGTTCTCTTTTCTACCTTGAGAGCTGTGATTTATTACACCAACTGTACTATTAAGGTGGTTACTCTCTTGAGAGTTTATTACGAACCGTTTTGCGTGAGATTTTTTTGTTTTGAATAAAAAAACGACACGCTTTTGAATTTTCGCACGAAAGTGTAACAAAATTGCCTAATCGTGCTTTGAGTTTCATACATTCTGTCTTTATTTTATAATATTAAATTTTCATTGTTGAATGTTAAGTATAAAGTATATAGTAGGAAATGTGTAATAATATAGTAAACTATCTGTAGTATGTAAATGTTTGGATATTAATAAGTTTAAAAATGTTAATTTTGTATTATATGCTCATTAGAGTTAATTTCAACTTTTGAAAATTAATTAAAATAATGTGCAACAATATCTTATATGAAGGCGTGATAGTTCTTTTTTATGATTTATTAATAGATTTTTATTAATATTTTCAGAAGCTTTAAAAAATTTGGAGAATTGAAAATAAGAGTTAGAATCAGCAAAAACTTCTTTTAATAATATAGCTACACCTTTGAGCGGGAGAAATATATAAAAATCTTTTTTTGTTCAATACAAGGCACGTGATGTTTTTGAAAGTCGTAAATATTAAATATTTTTAACCACTTTTGGTGTTCTTTTTTGACTTTCATATAACCTTTCCAAAATGTTTTCATTTATAGTGGAACTGCTATTTCTTTTGAGTATGTTCGAGCGCCGATTATCGTGAATAACTAATTTTTGAATTTTTTTTTAATAAAATGAAAAACAAATATCGTTCTTTTTTATTGTTATCTTGGAAATAGATCAAGGGTTTTTAACCCTTTCAGTCCCAAAAATTTACTACACTACAGAAACATCTGATATTCACAAAATAAGCTTATTTTAGGTCAAATATAAGATTTCCATAAGAAAAAAATTAATTTTAATTTTTTATATGGTTTTCGAAAATAATGGCAATTTTTTTTTTAACTATGGAAAACAACAAAATTAAATTATATATATTACCTAAAAACCCTTAGAGTTATATATTTTAAGGTATCTGACCATATTATTAAAAAAAATTGTAATTATTTTAACCGAAATAGTTTAAATTGTGTTTTAAATATAAGGAACTGAAGTGAACTTTTCAAAAATCAGGTGAAACGCTTGTTAGCTATTTTCTGAATAAAAAAAAATAGTAGTTCTGATTTATATTGAGATTAATGTAAAATATTGTCGAATAGAACAGAGTGTGTAGAAATCGAATGATGTGTGTTTGGATGTCATAACGGGGCATAAACATTTAGAAAAAAAAATATTGAAAGTGATGATGCCAAATGGCATCACTGGGACTGCAAGGGTTAAAGAAGTAATAGGCCAAATCGTGGCCGGATTTGGTGGCTTTTTGAAAATGTCGCCAATTTGAAAACATAATGAATCCCGCCAATTGCCGAGATGGTTGGCATCTCGAAATGACCAAATGTACTACCTAATTTCAAAATGGACGACTTAAAACAGCGGACAATTTTTTTAAATTGCAGACCAGATTTATAAAAAAGTGGAGTTTTAAAATGCCAAAGAATTGATTAAAAAAAGGAAATAATTGTTTAAAATCTTTAAGCATACAATTAATAGAAGATTAGTAGAAGAAAACTCTTAATAAATGTTATGCATTTTAGATTCAAATAGATTAACAGCTCGAAATTGTCAATGAAATTGTTAATTTCACCAAAGGTTGCCCCGATACCAATTCTTCGGGGTTACCAGATTTTTCTTAAAATTTCGGGCACGATTTTTTTTTGTTTAACTGCAAGAAAATAGTTTTAAATCATTTCTTAAAAATTATAGTAACAATTCGGAAGATTGTTTGGCAGTTATTATTTTATGCAAAAAAAGCGACTGTATAGATGATGCAGCAAAGTTCTAAAGTCTGGGGTATTCTAATTTAATTTTTGAGTGCGCGAATTTTTAAGACAATGTTTTAAATCAATAAGTCAATTTTCTACCGACAAAATTCAGGGGAAAGATTGGCATCTCTCCTGAAAATAGAAGTTCCCAGTTTTGTTTATCAAATATTTCTTTTACTTTCGAGTATCTGAAGCCATTTTTGCGACACTAAAATCTTTCACATTCAGAAAATGAACGGTTAAGTATTAAAAGTATCTTTCTCGCTGGTATTCAAAACTCACGGCATTTTTCCAATATACGTTGTAGAAGAGTAAATTTAATAACAAATACTTCTTTCACGTCCGTTTTTGTAAGAATACTTTTATACTTCAATATTTAACTTTTATGTTATTTTTTAATCTGATGATTCCTTTAACTATTAAATATGAAATAATAAATGAAAATTCTTATGATATTGATTTCTTAAAGGGAATAAAGAATTTTTCTGTGCATTCCTAGAACTAAAAGTAATTTTTTACTAATTTTCTTTTTGTAATATTTTGTTAATTGTATATAATTTGACAATATTACAGACATAAATTGTATCGAATCCATTAAAAAAAACTACTCTAGAAGCTTTCTCCTTAATATTTTAGCTATTCTTTGTCCTTTGACGTCATTATGTTCGATACCGATAGTAAAACAAAGATAATTTATAATTGTTAATATTTTTTTAGAGACTGAAAATACACTCACCTATATTGAAATATTCGACTTGTTCCAAAGTAAAAAATTTTGACTCTCTACTTTGGAGTCCGAAAAATAGTTTTTTTGCTGAGGCACTATTGTAATTTGCAAGTTTTAGGTATTAAGTGGCAATATAAATGCTGAATAAAAAAATTCTTTTTGAACATTTGTTTTGGTTCAATGTCATTTGGGAACATAACTACTCGGAGCACTGATAGCCGGAAGTAAACAAATAAACGGTGCAAGGAACTATATCACCTGACAAGCCAATAGCAACTCAATCCATGAATTTTGAAGCTTTTAATGATTGAAACAGTCCAATTTTCGCGATTTTGTTAACATACATTGTTATAAACAACTTGCGTTTTGTTAAGATCATTGTTACTTTGTTACAATCACAATGAATATATAACTGATGCATTCTTCTCTTTTCAAAAATTACGTTTAAAAACAGCATTGTTTAATTATTTTTATTTAAGTTAAAATTGAAACATCGGAACAATATACTTATTTATGCAACAAGTGTGAAAAGTAACAGTTTTTAAAACTAGTGTATTTTATTTCACGAGCGAGGTACGAGCGAGTAAAATGATGACACGTGTTTTAAAAAGTTTACTTTTCGCATGTGTTTCATACACTTTTTTTATAATTGTGTGAAAAAAAATATCATTGGTCCAAAAATATTTCACGCGCATTTATATCTTTAAATAAACGTTTATCAATATATATCTGGATTTTAATAATATTATGAAATGGAAATTTTAAATTGGAATATTGGCGCCTTATGAAAAGAGTGAAATTTTTTTCACTGATTTTGGGTGAAAAAAAGTACTTTTTTTTCACTGTTTCAAAAAGTCTAACTTTTTGCACGCGTCTGATATTGAAATTATTATGTCGAAGTCGAATTTTTTTCCCGCAATTATAAAAAAAAATATTTGAAAACTTTATAAAATTAAGTTGGAAAAGAATAATAAATGATCACTAATAAACTTAACTGCGTAGTGGTAATATTCTTAATAATCATATATTTTTTTTTATTTTTCTTCAAACTTGTGTACAAAAACATACTTATTTTTGAAGAGCGTCTTGAAAAGAAAAATATTTCTGTAGGTAAACACACATTTCGTTTAAAAATGGACGTTTCAAATTTGTATATAAAATATCGCAAGTTTTTTCACTAATCTATCTCTAATTGTATTCAAAGTTTAGTCCTGTGTACAATTAAAAAATTGATTGAGTTATATCCATCTAAAAATTAAATGTTGGAGGAACATTCGATGATGAGTTGAAATAAACTTTATGTAAAAAAACATTTTTAAAAAATTATTTTACAATTTGGTAAAACATCCTTGAGGGTTTAAATAGTATTTTACGACATTTAAAAATATCATATTTCTATCGATTTTAAGGTTCTGAATCCCGTTTTAAACACTCAATCGACTCCCCAAGATTCATTTTTATCAAGTAATCCTCAAAAACTTCGAACCCTCTGCGGAACAATTTAAGCAGACTCTAAAAGAACGTCGCATTTCCAAAAAGTCACGGAAACTCGGGACCTCCCCGTGGCAAACAAGAAACGATTCTTGATTAAAGTCCTCCTTGATGGTTTCTCTCTGAATAATTGAATAGAGAAGTCGGGGCCAAATCGTTTTTCGAGTTCCTTTAATTCTGTGTAGTGTTTGCGCTTCGGATAGTGGAGAATCAATTGGCTAAGGTTTTTGGTGGGTTTAAAAGGTAAACGAGATTCATTGGTGAATGGGGGTTGTTTTAATGGTTTTGTTAACGTTGGGTTGGTGCCACACCATGGAATGTCTAGTACATATATAAAAGTATTTAAATGCATTTCCATATATTCTATAAACTAAGAAAAAATTGCGGAGAAACTTAAATAATAAAAATCAAATTATTTAGATCTGATAAATTAAAGAAGTCTTAAAACTTTGAGTAACCAACTTTCAACCATCATTTGATTATTTTGTAAATAAAAAGCATAACTAATTAAAAAACATGGACTACACTCCTTGCCAACGTAAGTTGGGTAAATAGAAATATGCCACTTAGGAGATCCTTGAGCGCACGTAAAGAGTTCCATAAATTATTTCTGAATCCATCCAGAAAACATGTTTGAAACATTAATTTCTTATAAGGTTTAACAGATTTCAATAGTATTTGAGAAAATTTGACAATTTTATCAGAATGAAAAGTGCATTTTTGTTAAATTGTATTCAGATTATTTTGCATGTAAATATTACCTTACAAGAGTTTCCAACTAACGGACCAACCCCGCATTTCTCTCTGCCTTTTTACTCTTTGTTTTTATCCAAGTTAGGGTGGCACGGAGTGTAGTTCATATTACACTTGTGATGGTACTATTAACTAGTCCATATAGCAAGTGCTGTATTCAAACTCCTACAAATTTGATGTATTTTTTAAGCACATGTGCATGAGCCATAGTTTTGTTTAAATTCCCGATGGGTAGAAAAGAACACTGACCAAGATCCCGCCGTAGAAGCGTGCAGAAGCTGAGAAATTACAGCATGTACCGTGGATTGTGTTTGCAGCAACTGCAATCAAATATAGTAGAAATCCCTATCCTTTATATTTGCATAAATTTTCTTTACTTTGTAGTTTCTATAAATTTTTGATCCGTAGGTTAAAAAAACTTCTTCGCAATCGCTTAAAACTAAATAACACCCCTTTCTCTAAGTATTAGGTCCATAAAAACTCCATTCCTTTACTGCCAAATAACAATGTCATTTTCTTGTAGAGCATAAATGTTTTGTTTGCTTATAGTGCCGCGTTTCAGAAATTCCATTCCCATATATTGGTAAATATGGGCAATTTTTTTTCTTGTATGAATTCTTAAAAAAAAAAAACGTGTTCCGCAAATACCTCGAGTTTTCGGAAGGCCCTACGAGGAAAGCAATTCGTTTTGGAGTTCGGCTGTGATTCGAAAATTCCATCTTCTATAAATGGATGGCCTAAGAACGAGAAGTTCGGATTCGTGAGTTGTTTTTGGATCAGACAGCCTCGTGGATCAGGTGTTATCATAGAGTTGGGGGGGGGTGTAGAGTAATCGTTTCTGCCTGCCTATTTCTAGCCTCCATTAGGAGCTTTAACACGGCCAATAACGCCTCGTAATTTAGAATCCTGGTCAAGTGACGAGGTCGACACCTGAGCGGGCACCCAACGGAACTTCGAGCGACATCGTTCGCTGACGCCGTCGAGACTTTGGACACCACAGATTTAACGAGCACGTCTGTCCCAGTGTACTCGGGCCAATCCGTCACGAGTTGTATTTTCTACTCTTTCCCAGTACAGATATCCGATTTATATGATGACTGGCAGTAGGGGGGGATTAGAACTCCCGCACTCCTGAGAGGGCTGAATCCTGAGGCGGATGCCTTAACCACTCGGCCACGGACGGGCCAACCAAAGAGTTAACGCTTTCAGTCCCAGTGATGCCATTTGGCATCTTCATTTTTCTGATCATAATTTAAAAAAAATAATGGGGCTGATATCTATTGGGATTAATAAAAAATATTTTCGAATCAGGAAATTTTTTTGACGAATCGAATGATGTGCTTTTTAATATCATAAATGGCCATGGACGATCAAGAAAAAATTTCTTAAATAATAATGCGAAATTGTCATTTGGACTGATAGGGTTGAGAAGAGGGAGATTTGTTTTGAGAGGAAATATAGTGAAGCTGTCAGAATGGCCACAAGTAGCTCTAAGCAAACCACTCAGAGTTAGTTCAATGTTCAAAGATAAAGTTCAATGTAAACGGCCTCTAATAAGGATATTATATAATGATTTATGTGATGCCTTTGTGTTGTTAATAGTTAATATAGTACGCTGCGGCACGGCCTACTCAACTACTAAGACCGGAGAAGCTCTCCCAAACCAATACCACCTAGATTAGAAGGCCGGCGAACTAAATGCTTGACGTCAAATTAGTGGACCGATTCTGTGGTTTTGACCAATGATCATTCGTGTCTAGATCTTGTATTTGAATAAATTTTTAAGATAAGATGATTCAAGATTCGACGTCATGCTAAGATACGACGTTAATCGCTGAAGCCGTCTACGAGACCTTTGGTCCCATATAATCTATATCCATGGACAGACCATCATCATCATCAAAGTAATGTCATGTAGAATTAAAAATAAATGCAGTATTACAATATCTGTATTACGAATAAGTTATGCAACTAATAGTATGATCGGTCTTAGATTTGCAAGTCATTGAGCCACCAACTTGTATTGCAATTTCAGCATAAGAGAATCCATTGATTGTGCTTGTTTGTTCAACTAAAATGACCATAAATTTATTTGTAATACACATACTTTAATTCTTTTGGCCACCACTCTAACAATTTTTAGTTATGGTTTCTGGAGATGAATTCTTTACGTACCTAATTATCAAATACATTTTGTAGACAACACCCTGACTTACTCAATGATTTAACTGAAACTAACTTCGATTGCACCTGATCCGCATCAGAATTTAAATTAGTCAATCACGCCACACAAAAAAATACCCAAACCACGAAAAATAAAACTTTCATATAAAAAAATGGGTTATATAAATGCATTAAAATATTAATTTATCTTAAGTCTTCAATTAAAACAGTAAAACATCACTTTTTTCTGATTGAGGAGAAGAAATAGCCATCAAAATTCTCCTTTCCCAAAAAACACGCTTTATAATCGGAAATTTATGCACACACAAAAACTTAAAATGCATCATTTATCAAAATAGCACCAATTTGAATATCATTAAGAAAAGTTAAAGCACTTACAGCTCTTGAAGTGCACACGTGTTTAAAAAAGTTACAAGTAAAAAGAGGTAATTGAGTCTGGAAAAGTTCTTAATAATTTATTCCTAGAAGAATTCCGCAAGTATTTGTTTTTAATAATCAATTATTTTGTGTTTTTGAATATTTTCAACTGTTATTGGGAATTGAAATATTTTGAATGCCTTTTTTTTTTAAATTCAGAGGCAGTGTTGGTTGTCATTTTGTCAAGTCTTTAATTGCCCCTTAAAGGTTCTTCTCTCTCTTAGTTAAACAACTGGAAGTTTTCAAATGGAATAAAAGGGAAATGTCGTAGAGTAGGAATATGCAAGTCTGGAAAACCATTTTTTTCTTTGGCTGTAAGTAATCAATGGCTGTTTTAACCTGATTTGTTTAAAAATGGTCCTCATAATGTGCAAAATAGAGGATTATGAGTCAAAGGTCAAAAAACTATAAAAGCAAAAGTTTGCTACTAGTTTATTAAGTTTTAAAATGTAAGGGTAATTTTAAATAACATAATGACAGTTTTACTAGATCATTTTATAAAACGAAACTGTTTTGCTTGGAAACAGTTTTGTTGAGGACTTAAATAGTTCTGAAGATATTTTTTTTTAAAATGGGTATTAATCATAACAAATTAAAATAACTATAAACTAAAACTTAGCATGTAAAAATAGTTTCATAAACTCGTATCAAAGTATCAAGCAAAAAGAGATAACACATGCAATTTTCTGAATATTTTGCCGATACAAATGTTTAAAAAAAATCTATAAAAGTTATTTGTACGCTGTTACAAAATGGTGTCAGATAGCAGTTCGGACGCTTCCGCTCTTTTGACGTAATTTAAATTTACAAAACTTTGCTGCCGATGTTACTGAATTTTTTCTTCGAAGAGGGTGACAGAAAAGGTTAGAATTCTTTATTTAAATAAAGATTACTGATTTGAAATGACGTTGTTCTGAAAAAGTATGTCAGACTCATCTTCTTTTAAAACATTACTGATATGAAATATCAGTGATAAATACGAGGAGTTTTCAATTTTTAGGTATAACCAATGCATATCAAATGAAACTCGAGTCATTTTGTGTAGAATTTATTAGTAAAGAATGTTTTTTGAAGCTTATTTAAAACATCGTTAAACAGTCTTAGTTCCTTAGTCATATTGACAATGCATATACTTTATGTCACACGGTATACAATGCTTCTACTGATAATTCAAATATTAAAATGTTCTTTTCTGATTAGGCTGGAGATGATATATTGTTGTAACAGTATTCAGTGTGCTACGTTTTGAACACCTAACATTCTAAGTTTGAACTGTCACCCATATACAAATACCAGTTAAATTAAGGGGTCATAGGAGTCTTAAAAATGTGCAAAGAAGATACTACAAAGCATAGTTTGATCTTTCATGTCATTTTTTAACTACTCAATAAATGAGTGTAATTTTTTATATGTAATTCTACAAGATTTATTTATTATAAAACCAGTTTTAAAATTTATGAAACTTTAGCCATAACTAAAATAAATGATATTAAACATGAAGCTATTTGAACACATTGTGATTAGGCTTGCGCGGCAAATTGTGAGGTCAAAATTGAAAAAATGACCAAGAAAATGACTTTATATTGTACAAATATGTACAAACAAAGACTTATACCTAAATTCTCAGCTAAATTTTAATTAGAAATTATTTTTTTAAATAATTTAATATCAAAATTTTTAAATTTTTATTATTTTTTTTAGAAAAAAGTCCTTAAAATAATTTCTAATTAAAATTGAGCTGAGAATTTAGGTATAAGTCTTTGTTTGTACATATTTGTACAATATAAAGTCATTTTCTTGGTCATTTTTTCAATTTTGACCTCACAATTTGCCGCGCAAGCCTAATCACAATGTGTTCAAATAGCTTCATGTTTAATATAATTTATTTTAGTTTTGGCTAAAGTTTCATACATTTTAAAACTTGTTTTATAATAAATAAATCTTGTAGAATTACATATAAAAATTATACTCATTTATTGAGTAGTTCAAAAATGACATGAAGGATCAAACTATGTTTTGTAGTACCTTCTTTGCACATTTTTAAGGGGGAATAGTACCGAGAATCGGCTTCTCAAGCGAAGGCTTCTCTTAATGTTAATCCTATGGGAAAAATAAAAAGTCTGCCACATTTCTCCGGCTGTATTGAATATTTTTACAAACGGTTTTTTTTATATGATACATGCAGTTGATTTGCCGGTCTCTATCTTTTCACTTTTTTGAAATTGGTTAAAATAATTTTTTGATTATTAATAAATCATTTTACAATATGAACTAGGTCGAAATTTGAAAAACTGAAAAGATAGAGACGTAGAACTTTAAATTTCCTTCGCATTGAAAAAAAAAAGTTCGCAATTATTTGCATTTTTAGGGTAGAAAAGTGGCAGCGAAATTATGAAATTTTCAATATCCAGTCTTATCCAGGAAGTAGCGCCCCCTAGGAGTAGAAATTAAGCTCCTCCCCCTAAAGTTAGCTCCTTCCCTTTTAGTTAAAGATGCTGAAACTCAGATAAGATAAGGTACGTGTAGTTCAATTTCAAGAGTCTGCGAATTTTAACTTCTGCTCCGTAAGCTAAAGTTTCAATTCATTGTGTGTTTTTGGACGCCGATTTCGAAAATACAAATGGATTTTTTACTATAGGGTCCAGTTTAAAAGTTTTTAAAAAAAATTAAGTGGCATTGATTCATTCTATTGGATTCTAATTCTTAATTAGTAAAAAAAAATCTTTTTTAATTTCTTCCAAATGATTTATTTGAAAGAGTTTGAAATATGCTTTGGGGACTTGAAGTTCAGAAAAAGGCATTACAAAGTGTGAACAATTGCACAAATTTTGACTTGTATATTTTTGTTGAAATATTAATATAAGTTAAAATCCGAAAAACATGTACTTCTTGAAGTTTTTGTTGTATAATTTACCATTTCTTTCAAAAAGGATTTTTGCATAACGTTTTAAATCTGTTTTGGCATTAGGTAGCAGTATTGGCGTGTTTTATATTAGGTAACTTTTTCAGTTTTTCAATTTTGATCTTCCGCGATTTTAATTAATGATTCGGCTCCACTCTCAATGCGAGGTCTTGTTGTGTTTAAAATATAGTTTAGTTTTAGGTTTGAATTATCGTCGCACTAGAGCTACACGAGTGCTATTGGCGACGGGCGTCGTATTTTAGAACCACAGTCAGGTGACGAGCCAGCACCTGAGTAGGCACCCAACGCAACCGTTAAGGGCGACATCGTACGCAGCGTTAGGACTTTGAAGGATATTTAACGTGCACTCTCTTACACGGGGTATTATTCGTCGGACATTTTTTGCTGCACGGGCCGTTTATCGGTCGGCAGCTACTTTTGGGCGATGCCCGGACCCGAACCTGGGACCTTCCGTATGCTAAGCGTGTGCTCAACCGACTGGGCTCCCCAGCCCCTCTAATATAGTTTAGTAAAGTTAGTTTGAAATATCTTCGCACTAGAGCTATATGATGGCTATTGGCGACGGGCGTCGTAGTTTACAACCGCGGTCAAGTAACGAGTCGACATCAGGGTATGCACCCAATGCAACTGTTCAAGGAGCCATCTTACGCAGTGTTGGGACTAATAAGAATATTTAGCGTGCATTCCCAATGCAAGGGGTATTATTCGTCGGACATTTTTCTTCGCGGACGATTTATAGGTCGGCGGTTGATTTGGCGATGCCCGGACCGAACCTGGGACCTTTCACATTTAAAGCAAAAAAAATGCCTTAACCGACTGATCTGTTCTGTCTTCTTTATGTGCATCATTTTCTTATTCCTGTAATTTATTAAACCTTTATCGCTGCATACTCGGCATACCGAATATCCCGTATAAATCCCAACCAGTAGTTTCCGCGTTCGAATCCCGGTTGGTAAGCGCATGGATGATTGACTTGTCAATACAATGTTAGGTTAGGTAAGGTTTGAATTATCGTCGCACTAGAGCTACACGAGGGCTATTGGAGAACGGGCATCGTATTTTGGAACCACAGTCAGGTGACGAGCCATCACTTGAATAGGCACCCAACGCAACCGCTAAGGGCGACATCGTACTCAGCGTTCAATACAATGTTAATTGTCTACATGTTGGACTTAATTTGTGTAAAAAGATGTCCATCCTCTCCGGACGCTCTGGTAACATTCTTCCATAGGATATCCATGATCACAACAACAGCATTAAACCTTATTAGTTTCAATTAGATTAAATTTTCCCTAACTCCTAGAAGATAGCTAATTATTCGAGGTAGCATCCTTCAGATCCAGATTGCCGAATTATTTTCAAAGAAAATTGCAATTTGGTTGTTTTAGATTATATAAGTTTCCAGTTTTCATTTTTGTCCATCGTGATTTTATTGGTTGTTTCAATTTTACTCTAAATGCTCGATAAAAATCGCAGATATTTAGTAATGGGAATTTATTCTAAAGTGTCTTCCATTTTGAGTTTGAAACGAGCATGAGAGGATTCACTAAAGAAACCACGTTATTGGCGCAAATAGTTTATTTGTTGCTGTACAAATTATACAAGTTTCGGCTCGTCTTCTTCAGAAAAACACTACACAACTATAATAGTGCCTCGTATAAAAAAAAAAGATTTTAATTTTTTTCAAAAACTTCATTTTATTTAAGACAGTTTTTCTTTGCAAAATTGGAAATTTTTTAATCGTTACGTCTCGATCCTCATGTTGGCGCATACCCTTCCCTCCCCCTCTGAGCGTGCCGCTATTCAGGTGTTGGCTCGTCACTTGACTGTGGTTCTAAAATACGACGCCCGTCGCCAATAGCCCTCGTGTAGCTCTAGTGCGACGATAATTCAAACCTAACCTAACCTGAGCGTGCCGTAATTTATGTACGTCCCCTTATCGAAAAATTTAATATTTTGAAGCATATTCAATATATTTACTTTCAATGATCTTTCAATATTACTTTTATGATGTGGTTTTTTAATCTATCAATAACATTTGTTATAATTTTCAAAAAAGGATACGAATGAATTTTAAAAAATACAGTTTTGTCAAACATATAATTTTTTTTTGTTCTGAAAAATAATCGTATGATAATTTATGTAAATATATACATCGTAATAAAATGTAAGTTTTTAAAGAAAATTGTGTGGAATATTTTTGAGAAGAAAAAATAACGCATTAAAGTGTTCTTCGATTCCAAGCACCACAAACAACCATTTCACCGATCAAACTGAACCGATTCCAAACACCACTATACAATTTCGATTAAGGGGGTATGGGACACTTTCAATTTTTTTTTTTAATATTGCAGATATCAATATAATTTTTTTCCATAAATGTATACTAATTATACTTACACTTTTAGATAGTCAAAGGTTTTAAATTATCATTATTATTTTTTTTTTAAATAAAATGTGTCAAAAAGTGATGTCTCTTATTTTTGTTATAAGTCAAAAACTTATTTATTGGCTAACAAATATTTAGCATTTTCATAAACAGAAAAATGTATTTAACAAACTGTCTTTACCGATTTTTCTTAATTGAAATAGGTTTTTTTTTAAAAAATTATTGAAGTTTTTTTTTAATAATTTCACAGGTTCGCTTTTTTTTATAAAAACTAATAAATAAAAAAAAACTATTTAAAACTAATCCCTAAAGACAAATAAAGATTTATGTTTGAAAAATGTGAGTGGAAAATTTTGACACTCTATAAGGGCAGTAGATTTTGAGTTATATCAATTTAAAGTCAAAAAATCATCGAAAACACGATCAAGGAGAAAAACAGCTTTGAAGTTTATGCCTTTCCTTACTGAAGCGCTCCAAACCGACCGAACAACTAAGGATTCGATAACGTTATTCCTATCTAATGTTACGAGGAAGCAAAGATTATAAACGTGGTTGGCCAACACAGGTGTCATTACACAAAAAACTACACATATCACGTTCTACTGCAGATATAAATAAAAATTTTGTTTTAAATTATTCTAAAATATTTGTGTTATTTTTTATGATAATAATAATTTTTTTGATTTTTTTGAAGATTTTGTGTAGCAAAAAAAAGAAGTGCCATGCAAGTGCATATTTCATTAAGGGGTCATAGGAGTCTTAAAAATGTGCAAAGAGGGTACTACAAAGTATAGTTTGATCTTTCATGTAATTTTTTAACTACTCAATATATAAGTATAATTTTTTTATATGTAATTCTATAAGATTTATTTAATATAAAACAAATTTTAAAATTTATGAAACTTAAGTCAAAACTAAAATAAATGATATTAAACATAAAGCTGTTTGAACACATTGTGATTAGGCTTGCGCGGCAAATTGTGAGGTCAAAATTGAAAAAAATTACCAGGAAAATGACTTTATATTGCACAAATATGTGCAAACAAAGACTTATACCTAAATTCTCAGCTCAATTTGAATTAGAAATTATTTTAAGAACTTTTTTCTAAAAAAATTAATAGAAATTTAAAAAATTTTATTTAAAATTTTTTTAAAAATAATTTCTAATTAAAATTGAGCTGAGAATTTAGGTATAAGTCTTTGTTTGCACATATTTGTACAATATAAAGTAATTTTCTTGGTCATTTTTTCAATTTTGACCTCACAATTTGCCGCGCAAGCCTAATCACAATGAGTTCAAATAGCATCATGTTTAATAACAATTATTTTAGTTTTGGCTAAAGTTTCATACATTTTAAAACTTGTTTTATAATAAATAAATCTTGTAGAATTACATATAAAAAAATTATACTTATACATTAAATAGTTCAAAAATGACATGAAAGATCAAACTATGTTTTGTAGTACCTTCTTTGCACATTTTAAGACTCCTGTGACCCCTTAAAGATCAGGCGTAGCTTTCGTGCGACGTTATTCAAATAACCTGCAAAGTGAGTCATCTCGTCTTCTCATAGGGAAAATGGTTGGTTGGTACATGTATTTCCGGGTTGTGTGCTTGATCAGATACCCACCTATAAACCTCGTCAAGTAAGACAGACATAGACAGATTTTTTACTGGCACACAGATAGAGAGGAATTGCACCCAGGGCGATGGCGGGAATTTCTCGAAGGAGGTGTGAGATACGTTGACAAGGGGAGGAGCTTAGGAAAGGTAGTTTAAAACTGACCAATCAGCTATTTATAGAAGGATTGAAAAATAAGATGAAAACGTCAATCAATGAATTAAGCATTTTGATTTGCTAGTTTCTGAATTCTCTGAACCTCCCTCTATAGCAGTTCCGATATCTTCACCAGATGTCGCCCTCGGCCACAATGAGTTGCCTGCTCGGTATGATCCCGCCTTAAGACTCCTATGACCCTTAAAAAATATCGCTGGTTTGAATGACAACAAACCTCGGCGAATGCCAAAACAACAAATGAAGGACCGCAGTATGGAGAACCGCAATATAGAAAAAAAAAAACCCTTTCACATTGCTAATTTCGCCGAAGATTGCCATAATATCAATAAGTCTTGGTTCCCAGATTTGGCATGAAATATCCGGCCCCGATTCTTTATTTTGACCCACAAACCTAACACCTATAGAGTTAAGAAGATGCACTCTCAAAACAAAAGAGTGAAATCCACTCAAGTTAGAGAAGTGCATTTTAGACACTGGAAAGGATTCAATATTAACTCAGACTGAGTTAAAATCACTCGTTTGGAGTGATCCTGTCGGAGGCTTAACACACAAAGAATCCACTCCTTCCGGGTAAGTGCATTTTCCAGACTGGATGAGTGAAATTAACTCAGACTGAGTTAAAATCGCTCGCTCGCTTTAAGAGTATGGAGATGGCGTTGAACAAAAAAACAATACTAAGATCGGTTTCCAAGTGAACAAGTGACACCATCGATTGCTTTGTAATACAAGTTTGAACAAATGCTCTCGGTGAATTATTTGGCATGATTCTAAAGTGGAGTTTGTATAAGCTCATTACATCAAATTCGGGACTTTTTGATAAAATTATAACTACAACGTATTTCTCTTTTCTCTCAAGAAAATTCAGATCTCGAGCTTAAACCTACAACTGCACACAGTTGTTTTATTTCTAATCAATACCGATTAAAGAAAAATATTATCCAAAGTCAGAGTTAGTTCTATCCAAAACAGTATATTCTGCCCAGCTTTCATTTCTCATTTCCTTCGTTCGGTTCTCAGGTCTCCCGTGGCATTGATTGATCAATCGAGGCCCGAGAAAACATTTTATTTTCATTTAACGTTTCTGTTGCCACTCAAAACTGGAAACATGCTCATTGCAATTACTCAAGATGACTTTCTGATTTAATACGAAACGGAAAACTGAACGATCCGTCTTAAAATATATTGCAACTTGATAAGCTTGTATAAACATCCAGTTAACTAAAGACTGAAACACAATACCCCTCTAGAGGAAGGAAATCTTGAACTTGCGTCACGACTGCAAAGTAGGGAGCATATCCGCTTGATAAAGTAAGAAACTCCTAGAATAAATTTCTGACTGGGGCTGCATTAAATCTTTGACGAGAGGATTTAAGAGGGACCACTTTTAGTTTTTTTCGATGTACTTGTGACTGATAAAGGACCCTCAAGTATTGAGGGTCAGTATCCTCCTAGGTCAGTCCTACCTACCTACCTACCTACCAACCATTCTTTTGTTTATTTGAAAGTATTATTTTTTGTGGTTTTGAGATTTTTTGGGGTGTGGTAGTTTGATTTTAAATTTTGGTGTGAGTCGAGTATGTACGAGAGATGTTAGTTTCAATTAAATCATTAAACAAGCTGATGGTTGTAGACAAAATTCATTTGATAATCAAAAAATTCAAATTAAAAAAAAAATCAAAGTTTCAAAATTCATTTCCACAGTCATGTGTCGAGCCGACACCTGTGTAGGCACCCAACGTAACATTTGAGGGTGACATCGTACGCAGCGTTTGGACTTTGAAGCGTATTTATCGTACACTCCCGCCTCACATCATTCGTGAGACACTTTTGGCTGCACGGGCCGTTAATAGGTCTACATTTTGGCGATGCCTGGACACGAACCTGGGACCTTCCGCATGCTAGGCGATTGCCTAACCGACTGGGCTCCTCAATCCACTTCATTTTCTTGCTGATATAGGTATGGAATATCGTGGATGTTTTATGTGCAGTAAGGCATAGTGTAGGCTAATGGGGCAATTTCAACCATTAAGGATAACTGTAATCTTTGCTTGGCCACTTAATAATTACTCCTTAATTACTACATATATTTAGTTTTTAATAGCTTTGCGCAATGAGTAAGATTTGCGTATCTAAAAAGTTCGACCAATGTTATCCCGTGTAAAGCATACCACGTCGTCCTTAAAGTCGTTTTGCTTTGGATGTTTACTCAGATGTCGGCACGTCACTTGGCTGTGGTTCTAAATTACTGCGCTTATCGGTAATAGCCCTAACCAAAAATATTAAAAAATAAATAAATTAGGTAAGTAAAAATAAGACGATTTTCTAAATTAAGAAACTCAAAATTTCTGGCTAGGTTAATAAATTAAAATTATCAAAGTTTTATCATCAAACTTGATGTATACTGTGTTCATCACAGAAAAATTCAATCCTTCTAGTTAAATAAAAAACGAAGAGAAAAGTGTAATTTAAGTCTGAAAGTTGATATTTTGGAATAATGATATTTAAAAGATGGCAACAAAGTTGTACTACCAAATTTGCAAAACCCAGTCCCATATTCAAATGCGTATCAATAGAAGTTTTTTCGTAAATATTAATTTTAGTGATTGAAAGTAAAAATGAAAATTGATATTTTGAGTGGTCTTATTGTTTCCTGTCCCCGCTTAAGCAATTTTCAAGCAACGGACGTTAAAAGTCGAGGAGTTTATTGGTTGTGTGGAATTCGTGACAGAATAATAGAATTAGGCAATCAGAAGCTCCCATGTCCATATTGCAAACATTTGTTCACGAACTTTGTTATCGAAACGCAACAGAATATGGTGAAATCTAGAGAAAACTCTTGTTTTTTTCTTGCTCGACATCGAACAATGCTCTTTTCAGAAAAGAACATTGCCGCGGAAAAAAGACGTTTGTCCTATTGAGTTAACAAGGAAAAAGAGACACTTTTCCCATTTTGCAGTACGAATTCTGTCAACTAGAAAAGGAAAAACATATTGCATTGGTCTCTTCTTTTCCGTTTAGGTTCAATCGTTCCCCTGGTAACACTCAGATTTTTTATTTTCTCCTGCTAAGATGGAAAGTATGTGTAAGAAGGATTATGAGAACAAAGAATTTCCGGTGGAAATATATATTGGATTCGAATGAATTTGTAAAGTGGATGGTAAAGAAATTTCACTTTTTTAAATCTGAAATGTTGGGTATGAGTTTGTTACTTGAGTTGTACTATGACAACATGCGTTTATTAAATTCACCAAGATTAATAGTTTCTGAAATTGTTCGAAGGAAACACGTATAAACATGTCTGGGAACTGAACGTTTTTTCCAACAATGAAAAGTGTTTTAAAATTTTTAAATTTTAAGTTTTTTTTTAAATTTTTAACTATTTATGAAAATTTAAAAGTTATCTAGCTTTTAATTACTGATTTGTGTGCCAAATTTTACTTTTTATCTCATGCATTCAAAACCAGTTTATATATTTCCAAATGAAAAATACATGGAATGTATATAGACATACTAATATATGAAATACCTTTTTGTTTATTCATAACTGAATTTAGTATTTTGAAGCCACACTTTTGCATAAAAGTATACAGTATAAAGAATAATTGAATTGAATTGGTAATATTTTTAGATAAAGCAAATATAAATAAAAATAACAATTTTACAAGCAATTACATTCAAGTTTCTGCAATTTCTATAATTTTATTTAGTAAATGCATATTTTTTCGGTATTTAAAATAATATGTTTGTTCTGTTGAATCAAACGTGCGATTTTGTTTAATATGTATTAGCGCAAAGCGCGTTTGTATCTTTTTTTTCACGTAAATAAGTTTGTTCAGTTCCCAGCAAATACTTTGTATCATTGGTTGTCTTGTTTGATGAGTTGAAGTTTCAAACACACTAAATGTTTTCCAAGTGTTGCTTTTGCGTGTCTTGGTTTGAAAGCAAACAGTAGTTTATTTGTTGTTAGAAAAAGAGTCCAACTTCCAAAATTAGATGCAAATTAACATTTGTAGTATTTTGATAAAATATGACTGCGGTTTTTTTTTTTGACGAATACAATATTTCGAGATAAGTCAAACATTACATAAGTGTCTTTTAATTGTTTCTTTTAACAGTTGAATAAGCATTTAAACTTATGTAACCAATAACATGGATATTTACATTTTTACACAAAACATCAAGGCCTGATTTATGTTTACATTTAAATATTGCTTGTAATACGTGTGCGTAAGATAATGTCTGAGTTTTAATGGTATATATGTATTACCAGTTTATTTTATACTAAATATGACAATTCCTACATGAAATTGAATTGAAACTAACCAGTTTTTCTTGTAAGTGCTCAGTGATGCTGCTTTAGTGATACGGCACACATCCGAACGAAAATGCACTTCTTCCCAAACTGTCTGCAGCAAGTAAGGAGTAATGGAATCAACAGCCTGTGCAATTCTACCTTTCAAGGTTGGTTAATCGTGGGGCGCTTATCTGAAACTGTTGGAGTTATTCTTTATTCGTCACCTTCAACCACAACTGCTGAACGATTAAAGCTGTTACTATTACAACTTGAAACTCGCAAATTCTTTTACGGACACCCTATTTCAAATCTATATAAATTTCAAATCTATATAAATTTTGAATTTTAAAAACTTGAATTTTTTCAATGCATCACACTAATAAAAAACAGGCGTTAAAATAATCAAACGAACTTGTAAACTTCACGAAGAATATATTTTTTAAAACTTCAACAAAGCATCATTACCATACAATAGAAAGTATTATATTCCTCTTATATCTTGATGCATATTAATTTGATGCTCTCGGTACAAAGATTCGACATTCTCTGTCCCTAATTCGCAATTATGAAAACGCTCTAAAGCGTCTCCTAAAATGATGATCAGCAGTATCTTTTACTAGCCTCAGGATGCAAGTAAGAGTTCTAGCGCGACATTATGGTAACTGATATCTTTGTTAAATAATACTCGTATATGCATTTAGGTTTAACCTCTTACGACCCGATCAAAATCCTACACGTATATTTTTATATATAATCTAAACATACTTTTCACACAAATATATGCTAAAATGTATGTTTTGCAAAGCAATTAAAAAATATTTTGTTTAATAGTTACCGAGAGACATGCTTTAAGCTAAAAAAATACACATTATTTTGTCCTATAAATGCAATAAAAATACCCTATTACTTATTTGTAGTTAACATATTATTTTAACATTGCTATCCATACAAAATGCCTTTAAAGTTAACTACTAAAAGAACTTTTTGAAAAATTAAAGAACTCTAATATCGTATTGAAACTCATTCAACTTCATTTTTTATAGAAATAAATGACTGATACCTTTAATCAAAGGCAGAAAACTGATATTTATTTTGTGTGTGTTAAAAACGGAAATTGGCCTGGGGAGCAGTCGGTTAGGCATTCGCCTAGCATGCGGAAGGTCCCAGGTTCTGGTCCGGGCATCGCCAAAATAACTGCCGACCTATAAACGACCCGTGCAGCTGAAAATGTCCGACGAATAATACCTTTAGTTGGAGGGAGTGCACGTTAAATATCTCTCTTTGTCCTGAAGCTGCGTACAATGTCGCCATTAATGGTTATGTTGGTTGCCTACTTAGGTCGTCACTCGACTGTGGTTCTAAAATATGAGGTATATCGCCAATAGCCCTCGTGTAGCTCTAATGCGACGATAGTTCAACCCAAACCAAACCAAAAACGGAAAAAAAGTTCGCTACGAAGAGCAAAACTTTTTTGTAACCAGCTAAGCATTAGTTAAGGGGTCTAAGGAGTCTTAAAAATGTGCAAAGAAGGCACTACAAAACATAGTTTGATCTTTCATGTCATTTTTGAACTACTCAATGTATAAGTATAATTTTTTTATACGTAATTCTACAAGATTTATTTATTATAAAACAAGTTTTAAAATTTATGAAACTTTAGCCAAAACTAAAATAAATGATATTAAACATAAAGCTATTTGAACACATTGTGATTAGGCTTGCGCGGCAAATTGTGAGGTCAAAATTGAAAAAATGACCAAGAAAATGATTTTATATTGTACAAATATGTGCAAACAAAGACTTATACCTAAATTCTCAGCTCAATTTTAATTAGAAATTATTTTAAAAATAATTTAAAATCAAAATTTTAAAAATTTTATTAATTTTTTTAGAAAAAAGTTCTTAAAATAATTTCTAATTAAAATTGAGCTGAGAATTTAGGTATAAGTCTTTGTTTGTACATATTTGTACAATATAAAATCATTTTCGTGGTCATTTTTTTCAATTTTGACCTCACAATTTGCCGCGCAAGCCTAATCACAATGTGTTCAAATAGCTTCATGTTTAATATCATTTATTTTAGTTTTGGCTAAAGTTTCATAAATTTTAAAACTTGTTTTATAATAAATAAATCTTGTAGAATTACATATAAAAAAATTATACTTATATATTGAGTAGTTAAAAAATGACACGAAAGATCAAACAATGCTTTGTGGTATCTTCTTTGCACATTTTTAAGACTCCTTAGACCCCTTAAAGCATTTTTCAGTTTTTCTAGCTATAAACATAAATTAAAAAAAAAATATTAAATGTTGAAATGTTATTGATATTCTATTTCTTTCATTCGGGAATGATTTTGTGTCCACATCTTTAAAAATAAAACCAATTATGATTTTCAACCTAAATATGGGATTTTCAGAAATTTAATTTTGAATTTGATGCAGAGAGCGATGTCTGTCGCCAGTGCTGGGCATAAATCAATTTGTCAATTATCTTGTTAATTGACTAAAAAAGTTTTACAATTAAGTTAAATTGCAATTCATTTAATTGTAATTAACTTTTAATTGCACCTTGCCATTAAATTGGTTTGATTAACGTATGTCAATTGTAACTCGTAATTAAAATAATTGCAATTAACTTTTTTTAGATATTTTATGAAACAATTAAAACTAACAATTAACTTTATGCATTAAAACGAAATGAGTAAAGATTTATGAAAATTGAGTTGTAAGTCTTATACTTCAGCCGAATAAAAAAGTGGTTGTTTTCAATTAAAATAAACAAAACATTTGAAACTTAATTAACTGTTAATTGTTACTACTACGGTTAAATATTAAATGATTTTCAATTGTAATTTTCCACAATTACAATTGCTGAATTTTTAGTTGTTGTGGTTACATTTACCAATTAATTGTTAATCTTTAATTGTTCTTGCAATTAAAATTTGCCCAACATTGTCTGTCGCCCTTAACGATTGCCTTATGTGACTTCTCAGATGTCGACTCGCCACTTGATTGCGGATTTATATTGCGACTCTCATCGCCAATATCCTGGTGTAGCTCTATTTGTTACGATAATTCAATTAAACCTGGAAGCAGTTTTATATGAAATACTACTCTTTCATCCCAAAGCGGAGAAATCTTTTAGTAAAAGACACACCCTTCTGAAAAATCAGAAATGAGAAGAAAATTGATCATTTGCAATTAAAATGATTTGTTGCTGGAGATTTAATTATCTATGCGCCCTCGAGGTATAAAAGCAGGGGAAGCTTTTGCCACATAAATTACTTGATATTTAAAATAGAATGTACTTCTTTGTCCTGGAGAACATGTGTGACAGAAAGCTTGTTTTGTGTACAGTTTAAAAATGAAATTGTTTCGAATTAGGGTAAGGTGGGGTAAGTGGGCCATTGGGGCAAGTGGGCCACCCCCCCCTGGCATTTCCCGAATTATGGACGTAAAAAAAAATCTGTTACAATATTTTTACGTATTTACCCCAATAGATGCAGGAAATATTATGGCATCATTTTCATTTAAGTATGAAACAAGATACAATCCTTTTTGTGAAAATTTTTACAATTGCATCTTTTCGTAATTCAGGCCATCATACTATTTTTTTATTTATTTCCAAACGGTTTATGATACAAAACAAAATGTTATATATTTTGAAAGTGTATAAAACATAGTATCTTTTTGTAGTGTCATGTACTTGTGATGTTGATAAGGTTAAAAGAAAATTGGGGTGGCCCAGTTGCCCCGCGTTTGGGGTAAGTGGGCCACCACAACGGCGGGGTAAGTGGGCCAGGGGTGGCCCACTTACCCCAACTCTTTAATATACTTTTAAAAAAGTCATATTCACTGATTCATAGGGTTAGTCATATTCACTATTCATAGTCCTATTCATTGACACAGGCCAGTTTAAAATCTTTAGCCCTAACACTTTTTTTACGCTACATGCAAAAATGACAAGATGAAAATTAACGTATTTTTTCTTGTAGTAAGCTTGCATGCCAGAAAAAGTTGCTATGGGGGAACTATTCGAGATACGTTCATATTTTTTTTTCTCAAACACTCAAAAAATCATGTAGATTTTTCCACTTGCCCCGCCATATCTCTACCAGTTATGTGTAAAAATATTTTTGGGGGGTGGCCCACTTACCCCACCTTGCAGGGCAAGTGGGCCACTCGGATGACCAAAAAGAAAAACATATTTTTAATTTTTTTTTTGCCAATTTGGGTTAAGGTTGCCATGGGTACAGTAGTAACATATGAGAGAATGGACCACAAAGAAATAAGTTGTTAGGCCGATTATATCCAGTGGTATGAGGGTCTAAAGTCGAATTATGCCAAAAAGGTGGCCCACTTACCCCACCTTACCCTAACTTGAAGGATATAAATTATTTTTACTTGAAGTTATGTGCTGTGTTTGATACTGCGTTGACGGGCTGTGTGCGTGATACTTCTGTATTTGATTTTGTGAAAGTTTTAATGCAAATCCAATTATTGTTTAGAATTATTAAAAATCCCTCTTCTGTATGGTTTGGTTCAAAAATAAATACATAGAAGTTATGTTTTAAATGCAATTATTGCTTTGAAGAACTACAAAGCAGGCATGAGAATGCAAAAAGTTGTCTATCGTTATACAATGACTTAGAACTTATGACTTTTTTGGTGGGGGGCAAGTTCGCCGAACACTGCGACCTTAGGTCTATTGTATTCAACCCCAGAAATGACACAAACACAAGAGACACACAAAGAAAGAGACGACACAAACACTTAGACAAATAACATTTATTGACGGACACAAACATCCATGCCATGACCGGGACTCGAACCCACTAGCTCCAAGGGCTAACACGTTAACCATTATCGTTATTAAGTAACTGAAAGTAATACTACCATTGTATATGAAATTTAAAGTAATTGTATATCTTAAGAACGCCTTATTCTCTGAAACGCATATATTTTAGCAATGAAAAACTCAATATTCGAATTTATTTTGATCGAAATAAAAAGTAATGCAATACCAGGTATTAAATAATGCCTTCTTAATAAGAAACTAGTTTAAAAGACGGTTTTGAAATGAAACAATATTGGATAAATATAAATTCAATTTTCATACCCTCAATTATTCAAAATGAAGTATAAGCTTGAAAATAATGCAATTGTGTTGAAATTTCGACTCTTAGATCTTTTTTTTTTGGAGGGTTGTTGATTCTAAAGTAATTGGTTTTTGACAATTGATCCGTCTGAAACTATTGTATGAAAAAGCTACAGACTTCAATTCGGTACACTGGTTCACAGTACCTGTTGGTAGCAATGGAGTTTTTGAGAAAATTGGGCAAAAAATTACTGCTATAGAACTTCTTTGGTTTTAAAGTTATTGAAATTACCTTATATCCTGTGTACTTAGTATTGCGATTTTTTTGTGAGGTAATTCAAAGTCCTGTACCCGTT
This sequence comes from Hylyphantes graminicola, assembly GCA_023701765.1. Classification (NCBI taxonomy): domain Eukaryota; kingdom Metazoa; phylum Arthropoda; class Arachnida; order Araneae; family Linyphiidae; genus Hylyphantes; species Hylyphantes graminicola. The sequence continues at coordinate 16,563,999 of CM043116.1, forward strand.
CCTAAAAAGCGTTACCCACCCTAGTTATTAGGACTACTCGAATAATCAAGCACGTTATGTTTACTACAAGTCCTAAAAGTAAAACTAAACTAATATTAATAAGAATGATGCCAATAACCATTTCCAATGACAGTCAGAGTTATAAAACAAGTAATTGTATTGCAATTTTTTTTCGCAAAAAGGAATTTCCAAAATAGCTAAAATAACAAGGTTCGGAATAAGATTCTGATAACATATATTACATTAATTCTACCAATTTGCTCAGTATTTCATACTTGTTGCATTACTCTTATGTTCATAAAGTGCAAGTGGTATTTATTGCATACCTGCTATCAAACATATTATTAAACCCTCCATTTCCAAAAAAAATTATATACATACATTCTTTATTTAAGCGTAAGTTTTTAAAAATTTATATAGTTAAAATATGTAAGTAATTTTGAAAAAAAAAAAAAACTTATCATTTACTGAGCGACATTTCAATCTATTGAAATTCAAAGGACTTAGGTGTAAAATAAAATACCACATTTTTGCGTTTTATGAATAAACAAGTTGTGTCAGTTTTTTTTTTGTAATCATTGGTTTACTTTTAAATTTTTACCACTGTAAAAACTTTCGTAAATCTTCCGAAATAATTCTTTACACTTTTACTACTTCCTCCTTTTTTAATACAACTAATAAATGAGATGTTTCGTTATCGGAATTTTCAGAAATCTTAAGCATTCTATTGTGAAATAGAAGAGTATTGTATTAAGAAAAATTGCAAAATTAAGTTTTAAAGTAAGGTGTAGAATATGCCACGTACGTAACCTCTAGACAGAAGATGTTAAGGCGGTTTTGTCTAATGACATTTTAAATATTTTAAAGCTACTCCTCGTCCATCACTTTAGCAAACTCTCCGAGAATACATAATAGCGTAGAACTGGATGATTCCGTAACTTAACTAAGTTATTTAGCATACAACCACTTGAGAACAACCATCACCGTAAACACTGTTCATTAAACCCCTAAAGCCCATTAACCCTTTCAGTCCCAATGACAATTTGGCATCATAGTTTTAGAAAAAAAAATTCTGATCGTATATAGCCATTTATGATGTCAAAAAGCACATCACCCTCCCTTCAAACTTTTTTCTATTAGCCAATATTTTTTATTAATCCCAACGGATGTCAGTCTTTGAATTTTTTTCAATTATGATCAGAAACATGATGATGCCAAATGGCATCACTGAGACTGAAAGGGTTAAACGGTCTTATAAGATACTGTTCAATTTCTCATTAATTGATTCATTACTTAATACCAATATTTGTTTCAACATTTGTTTAATACAAATATCTAATAAATTAACCCCTGAAAAGCTTACTTTCTTGCAAGGCTTCCGTAACTTGCCTGACTCTCTTGCTACGTCGTACTTTTATACAATTAATAATTTGCTTCTGTATCTGTATTTATGAAAAGTTTTTAACACACTAGCTGATAATATAAAAGTTAGTATTACTAATTTTTAACATGAAGTTGTGCATCGAATTCTACAAAAGGTCTCTTACGTCACCTCTAGATCGATAAGGCTAAGAGTTTTGTCTAATGATATTTTGAATATTTCAAAATAGCTACTTGCCCAATGTCTTACTTAAATAAACTTACCCAAAAACACATAAGTTAAATTACGAAATCGTCCCATTCTACCCATAGTTAACTTAAAACCACTTGAAAACAACCATCAACGTGAACATTGTTCATAAAACTTCTAAACCCATTACACGGCCGCATAAGATACGGTTCAATTGCTCATTCCTTCGTTCATTACTCATTACCACCATTATCAATGTGTCAGGAAAGATTTACTGTCGCTTTGGAAAAGGGGCACTGTAACGCATTTATGGGAAATGTGAGCGAAGTGGTCGCTTTATGCATTTTGACGGGGTGCACTGGTTGTAAGATGGATTGTATAAATGCATAACTGTACTGATCGTGGGCAGGTAAGCTGCAGAAATGGCTACTATGAAATGGAGTGTTTTGCTTTGAAATAATCAGTCATTTAGCACAGTTTCTTGTAGGTTAACACGTTGGATGCCACTGACTCCTTAGGGAGTCGCGTGGTTCCGATTCACCGATAACAGCACATTGCGATGAAATTCATAGTACCATTTCGCCAACCGTTCTTATGAGTTCAAGTTCGTTTTTAACTTTCACAACCGATCCTTCTGTGCTTGGAATAATACTTGGTGATTTGAAAGAGGGCCTTCTATTTTAAATTACGAGGAAATTAAATCCTTCTTCTCAAGTGTAGGGCGACCAGACACATGACATACCGCATTTCGTAAAGTGATTCAGTTTGTTATTCAACAATCTAGCTATAAATTGCAAATAGTCTGTTATATATTTTTTTTTGTATTTTTTTAAAACAAAAACTACCTAAAAAATACGAATTAGGAAAATTTAATGATGATTTCTTAGTCGAAAAGTTAATCACTGAGGCAAATCTGGTAATTGGCTTTCAAATCAATAATTAGTGCTACATGATGAGTTATCGGGTTGGAAAAGGCCAGGAACATTTCCTTGTATTTTTACAACTAGGTAGCTATCGTGTAGCTTTAGTTAGTGACGTTAATTCAACCTAACCTTGCTATTTCACGATATCGAACACTCGAACTTAGATTTGTACTTGTTCAAAAATGAACAATTAGTTTATTTCCATTGTAACGAACGAGTTTTAAAAAAACAGGATGTTTTTCTACTTCATCAGCCTCTATCGATGAAGACTCTATCGATGATTTAGTGGCAGCGAATGTGTTAAGGAGATACGGTACCCAAAAATTGGTCAAAGTGTCGATTTTTCAGTTTTCCCTTCTAATTATTCACAATATCTTTATGAAATATTCAGTAAATGTTCACAATGATATTTTATGCAGAAAAAAATTATTAAATATTTTCTGGAGTCATTCCTATAAGTTTGAATACATATTTCGTCTGCTTCCGTCCTTTTTTCTGTTTCGCGTTTTTCAATTCTTGTGTTTAATAAATCCCTAAGGCGTTTTTGCTAATTAAGTTAGAATTTTGAAATTTTTAACCTGTGTTCTTGTATAAATGGTGCGCAGACTTGTGCATGGATTTATGTCTATATGTAATTGTTTTTTTAAATGCTGAATTTAATAATTTGTAATTTTTTTGTGATTTTCAGTATAAATGCATGTTACTTTTTAACTGTAGTTTACATTTTGAAATCCATGCAAAGTTTTTGAACAAATAGTACTAAAAACAAACTATAAAAGTTTGGTGGATTTATTATCAAAATTGAAAGAGGAGTAGCGTTTTGAAGAAGTTCAATTTTTTTTTAATAAATGAAGAACTACTTGTAAATATTAGTTTTGATTGCTAGAAAATGTTTATTTAGAGTGAACATTATATATAATAACACTATAATTTAATTTTTTTTGTTATTATTTCTAGAAATAATGTTTTGGGTACCGTATCGCCTTAAAGTTATTGAGTTCTTGCAACTATGATTTGAAGACATTAGTCTAGATACAGCAATTTACCCGCCACGGCAGTGTAAATGGTTGCTAGTAATCTGGTGTAATGTTATGAAACCAAGAAGTTAAATTTATTATTAATATGAGACAATTGTCCCACTAGTTAAATATAGTAAAATTATACACCTTTGTCAACATCACTTACTAGTAGTCTTGACATATAAGCGCATATAGAAATGTACCCTTGACGTAAAACCTCAACATTGCGTCAGTTGCACTGGCCGATAGTAGCTGAGTCATGATTCGAGAAAGTTCTAGAAGGTATGGACACAACATGGTCAGTTTTAACTAATACAATTCGATGCGTTTTAGTACACACTTCCGAATAAGCCATTAACTTTTAAACACGCGCGAAAGTGGGCTCTTCGCTCTGATAATAAAAGAAAATCTTTCCCTGGCTGGTGACTTGCTGTAATTATTACAAGCATTTTAACTTTAGTTATTTGATTACAAGGTACACAGCTTACTAATTAAGTGCCAAATTGATAAAACAAGATTTTGTATTTTAGTAAAGAAGAAACTCTAAAAAAGTAATATTACTCTCTGCACGAACGTGACGATAGTATATGGAGATTACACGGGAAGCACCACTTGATTTTTAGGATTCTTACCTTATGTGTCTGCTTGGCGGACATTGGCGACAAGAAATCAGTTTTTCTTTCGGTTCTTCATTTGCGGTACAAACGGAACACTGATCTGTGGCGTGAATCAGGGTTGCCGCGAAAGAAAAACAAAGCGAGTAACCGGTTTCGTTATACCAGTTTAGACGATTTATCGCTATCATTGCCAAAGAGGCCTATGAGGAAAGCCCTCTACGAAATCAAGTGGTTCTTCCCGTGTACTCTTCATATTCGAATATCGTAAGTAATGATACATATTTGCTTTTTTTAAATTGAAATCAACTTTAAAATAATATAATTTAGAATTTTGATAAACTGTTTAGAAAAATTGTTATTTCTAACAACTATACAATAAAATCTATTTTTTTAAAAAAATATTACTTTTATGAAATTAAGAGTCTATACAACTTTTTTTTCATCATAACAAATTAAAATTTTATGGTAAAAAGGTGTTTATAAAATCTTAATAGGCTCTTGCGTTTAAATGAAGTACGTATATTACAAATATTATTCAATTATTTAATAACATTTAGTTTTAGAACATTGTAAGCAAGCTACAACAAATTTAGCTAGCAACTTTAGTTCTAGAATACCGACTTCTTTTGAAAGTAAATCAGGTGTGATAAAATTTTTATTTAACTTTGTATATTAACTTTTGCCTCCCATGTGAATCGAAATGGCAGTCATGCATTCTAATTAAATATTTATCTTCATAATTTTGTTCAAGTAATTTAATCATCACCGGAGCAAACTGTTATTTATTACAATACAGTTCTAATTATTTTATCTTGTACCTGAGAATAACTGTCACTGGCACAAAAGTTATTTAATAAAGGCAGGAGACTTTTAGCACATATTTAAGCCAGTATTCAGTAATATTTGTGTAACCATTTATTAGGATATATTGTCTTAAGCTGATTATGAAGAACTTATTAAATATAGTTTGCTTGAAATATCTTTTTATCTTTTTGTTTCTTGACACATTAGAGATTTAACATAATCAATAACTATTGTAAATATGTCCTTGTATCAAATCAGTGTTGGACAAATTTTAATTTCAAGAAGAATGAAAGATTAACAATTAATAAATTGGTAAATGTAACCACAATAAATAACAATCAATTGTAATTTTGAAAAACTACAATTTATAGTGACTTAATTGTTCATTGTGGTAGTAGAAATTAACAATCAATTAATTTTCAATTGTTTTATTAATTTTAATTAACAATTAAGACGAATAAAAAAAGTATTTTTTAAAGTCTAAGACTTACGTCTTAATTTTCCTTACTCATTTCATTTTAATACATAAAGTTAATTGTTAGTTTTAATTGTTTCATAAAATAAGTAAAAAAGTTTTGCAATTATTTTAATTGTGAGTTACAATTGACATACGTTAATCGAATTCACTTATTTGCAAGGTGCCATTAACAGTTCTATTGCGATTAATTTAATTTTAATTAGTTGAAATTACTTTTTTGGTTTATTAAAAAGATATTTGACAAATTAATTGATTAATGTCCAACACTGCATCAAACTTCGTAAATTTAGAACGTGGTTAAGAAACTTGGTATTGCTTGTTTGTAAATTGGTTATTTTGCCCTTTGCATATTAGTTCACAAAGTTTTATGTCGTATTGCAGATCTGTTAAAAATACGTAAAAATACGGATATTACGTACATAAAATAAGTAGGCAAGTCAAAAATATGTAGCCGGTTGCCTTATCAGGAGTTGATAAGAATCACTTGACCATATTTTTAAGGCGGTCGCACATGCTTAAAATGTCATTTTTGAAAAAAAAAAAAAAACTGCCTCAATAATAACAAACGTAGTGATTAATTTAGGGTTAGTTAATTAGTAAAGGTTAATTTGTTTTGGCCTATTAATCACTTTGACACACCGTAAAAAAGTTGAAAATCAGACTTTTCCAACTACTAATAATTTATATATATTTTTTAAAAAAAAATAAAATGTTTAGGTTTTAGAGATATTCCCTTTATATACAAATGCTTACAGTTTAGTTTGGTGGTTCGTTTTTCTTAATATGTCGAATAGTAACATAAAAATTACTTAAATAGCCGAATTAATACACACAAAAATACTAACAAAGTTGTTTCCTAGTTCATATTTTTTAAAAAAGTGGTCCTAACGTGTGCAGATACCTTAAAGAATTTGACGTTTATGAGTGCGTCCAAGCTTGACATTTCGTTGATAGAAATATGTAGCCGGAACGTTACAAATGTTTTCACCAAAAACAAACATTAAAGTAGATGTAAGAATAATGTGGTTGAGGGTGGCTTGGTAAGAATGTTTAAATTAAGAAAAACTACTGAAATGTTTTGAGAACAAAATAAGAGTTTGAAAATTCATGCATGAACAGTTTCTAACACAACTTAGCTACTAATTAAATTAAAAATGGATGACGGGATTTAGAATAACTACATTAAAAATAATTTTGTCTTCATATGGTTCAATGAACAATTTTATTAAATGTGACTCATTAACGAATTAATATTACTACGTACCCCTTTTATTTTTTATTCTATTAATTTATGAAAATTAAGTTATAAAAAAATTTAGTGATTTTACTGTCAACTAATTAAATTTGAGGTTTTCTTAAAACCTGGTTCTTCCACAACTACTTATTTTTACAATAATTTAAATAAAAAAAAATGAATTAACTTTACAATAGAAAATTTTCGCTTCTGGGTACAGAGTCAATGTTTGCGTTACCTAATTAGATTTATCTGGCTAGTTTTAATCTGAGGTTTGGGTGTTTTTAATAACGCTGTGACAAAGAAAATATTAATTTAAAAGTTGAGTGGGGTGTTAAAAAAATAACTTCCTTAAATTATGTTAAAGAATGTCATGATCGAAGTTGAATTGCGGTCGTTACTATCGTTGAAAAACACTCGGATCTCTTTCAATGACATTGAAATTGAGCTATTTTATTCGATGGGTCCTAGGAAAAGTGAGGTTTGCGACGTAAAAAAAATATTTGTGAAAAAACTAGGAGTGTACCATTACAAGAACTTTTATTACAACTCAGATAAATACCCTTAAATGTATTGATTTATTATCTTATAAGGTGATTTCAATAACTTTAAAACCAAAGAGTTCTAGGACAGCTATCATTTGTGCAATGCACTCTTAAAACAAGAGTGATATCCACTCCTAATCGGAAAAGTGCATTTTCGACACTGAAAGGATGGAAAATTAACTCGGTCTGAGTTAAAATAGCTCGTTTGTTTTAATGATATTTATTAGAAGAAAATATATTTATACCACTTATATACACCTAACTGTGTATTTTCAAATAGCTCGAATTTTCATTGTTTAAAAGCCCTGCTGTCATCTGCGCCACTTCTCTGCAGTTTAAATTTCAAAAGGGGACTGCGCTGAAGATTCTGTCGAAAGGTTTAACTAAACAAAAGAGTGAAATCCACTCCTATAGGAGAAGTGCATTTTCGGCACTGGGAAGGAGTAAAAATTACCTCAGACTGAGTTAAAATCGCTCGTTTGTTTTTAAGAGTGTGCACGATTTTTTGAAAACCTTTTATGACGTTCGACAGGTACTGGAAACTCGTGTGCCAACTTTTAAAGGCACTTGGTTAGGCACTCGCCTAGCATGCGAAAGATCCCAGGTTTGGGCACGACTATCGCCAAAATAACTGCCGATCTATAAACGGCCCGTGCAGCCAAAATTGTCCGACGAATAATACCGAAAGATCGTTAAAACGAATACACGTTAAAGATCCCTCTAAGTCTTAACGCTTCGTACGATGTCGCCCTTAACGGTTGCATTGGGTGCCTATTCAGGTGTTGGCTCGTCACTTGAAAGGCGATTTCTATTACTTTAAAACCAAAGAGTTCTGGGGGCAGCTATCATTTGCGCAATGTACGATTATATAAAAAACATTTTTAAGACGTTCGACAGATACTGGAAACTCATGTACCAATATTTAAGTCTACAAATATTTTAAATTAAAAAATTGTTCACTTACGACACATAAATATATTTAAACTGGCATTAATAAATTAAAAAAAAATCCCATTTCATTAATTTATTTACTTTGATTTATAACAAAAATATTTTTCGGTTGGAATATCACTTCTATTAATGCACTTGTAAAAACATTTATTTATTACCTGAGTATTGACATTTCTTTACTAAGGTGTACTGATAATATTCCTGTTTTAATTTTATAAACTTAAACTGGTGGATATAGGCTTGAAATATATCGAAAATAGTCTGGTGCTATTTTAAGCTTGCTAGTTTCAGATTATTTCCTGTAATAACTAGAGATACATTTTAATTAACAAAATATTTATAGGTTGTCTTTTTACTTTGATCTCTAAACTGTTTTCCGATTCAAAGAAAAGCTTATTAAAAAGTGCCCTTTAGTTCTATTTTTATCATAGCGAAATATAAAAAGTAGAATATCCTTTTGAAATTTTTGAGATCCGGATAACATGAATAAGTTTATTTCTATTACGGAAATTGATTTCTGAAATTTATTTGGCCACTATTGACTAGGATATCTTTTTCAAAATAGAATATTTGACTTTTTTCCCCTTTGAAGTTGGAATCTTTCATCTATACCTGCAAAATATGAAAAGTAATGCAGTTTAATACAGAGTTATTTATCAAATTTTAAATTCTAATTTAGTCATACCCTTATATGATTTTAAAAAAAAATTGCGATAAAGTTTATAATTGAAATATGTATCCAATTTAACGAGTTTTATAACAAATCACTTATAATTTGAGGACATAAATCCAAGAAATTTTATTTCATTTAGATAAACAATATTTTTACTAAGTATTTTCCTTTACGCATTTTTGAAAATACTCTAAAAAATGTCCCCTGCACAACAGCCCATTACTGGGCCAAGGCCTGCTGAGCCCATTTTAGCTTTCGTGACCTAAGGTGGTCAGCCTCACGCGGAACCCCCAGTATTTAGTTCCCAAGCATGCTTAGTACCCATTTTACCGACCCACTCAAGGGATGAAAGGCTGGGTCAACCTCGCACAGTCCGGGATTCGATCCCCGGACCTGTGGCGTGGCAATGCGAAGTACTACCACTAGGCTGCTGGGCCTCATTTTTGAAAATAGTTCTCTTTAATGGGAATATACAGAGCGTGCGTGAGCTTGTACTTTGTAGAGATATTAAAATAAAAAAAAGTACTGTAAATCAACATAAATTATCTGGATTTCGTTGTTTAAATATATGCATTTCAAATTTCGGACACAAGTTCAAAAGTGAGAATTTTGTAGCCGTTTAGTTCAAGTGAGACGCTAATTCAAGATTGACGCTAATTCTTAAGATTTTTTTACAAACATGTTCTATGAAACCAGCTAAAAATTACCTGTTCGTGACTGAAACGTAACGGCAAAAGAAACGTTCGTGATAAACCTTACACTGAAACAGCAAATATCTTTTTCAAATAAATTAGTTAAATCGGCGACAAACGATTTTACAGTTACAATCAATAACAATTTCTCCTCAAAAGTTAGTTTAGAATATGGCAACAAAAGTTTCAATAACACGCATGTCTGCCTTTCGTGTTGCATGCTGTTGAATTGATATAAAACCATAACTTTGACTTTATTTATTAAGTTTTTCTTTGACATAACAAACTGTGAACTAAACGGTGAACAACTAAAAAAGAATCTATAAAAACAAGCAAAAACTACCAGAACTGTTTATGAGCTAAACGTTACACTGAAAAACCAAAAAAATAGTTCTAAAAAACGAGTTATATCGATACCAAACGATTTTCTAGTTACACTCAATAATAAAAATTACAATTTCTCCTCAAAGTTAAGTTACTAGAATATGGCAGCAAAACTTTCAATAGCACGCACGTACGTGTTGCCAGCGTAAAAAAACCCGGTTATTCTTTGTGCTACCAAATTGACGTTAAATTAATACAAAAAAATAAATTATGCTTTGTTATATCATAGAAAAGCATAATAATAAACATTAACTAAAAAAAAGCTTGTAAAACCAGACAAAATGTACCAGAACTCTTGTCAACCTTACACCGAAAACCTAATTCTGAAAAACGAGTTAAATCGATAACAGACATTTTTCCAGTTACACTCAATAATAAAAATTACGATTTCTCTTAAGTTAGTAGAATATGGCAACAAAACTTTCAATAACACGCACGTATGCCTTTCGTGTTGCCAGCGTACAAAAACCCGGAGATCCTTTTTGCATCTCAATGAGCCGAGTAATTGGCAACGCAAAAATAATAAAAAAAACCGGCAGCGGCTATTGGATGGCCACATGACCTTTTTGGACATTGCGTGTGGTGTGACATGTATTGTGAGAAAGAGACATACTGGGCATATATTTTTATGCAGAGATGCGTTAGATATTAAAGAGATACTGTCTTTGGGGGAGTGATTTTTTGCTTTATACGCGGAATAATAAATTACGATTCGTGGTGTTGGATTGTATCTCGATGTATCATAGTGAGGGCATATTTTGGTGGTTAGCAGAATTGTTAGAGAATTGTGTTTTTTCCCTCTTTTTCGAATAACGGTATATGTACACACTTGAACTTTTCTTCTAATATTTAATTTAACAATCAAATTTTTTATATTTGATATAATTCATAAGTGTATGAGGGGTACGTGTAAAAATATTTTTGAAAAATTTAAATGTTAATTAATTAGCATATTGTGCATTAATTAGCATGTTTGTTAAACACCTTTGACATGCAATATAAAATTAATTTAAAATCCAAATCTTCTTTTTTGAAGTTCACGCCCTTCTCCAACTTATTCTACAATTAAATAAACAAATCGTTGGACAAAATTATAATTTGTCCTTTAGTTATCATTGTTTAAGTCAAGTAGCACATGAGAAAACTTTCATCATTTGGAAGATTGAAAAATCTCTAACTTTTTATTAGAGTGGAGTATCAGTACAATTTTTACATCATTTTATAGAGGAAGATTTGGAGATTCTAATGGAAATTTAAGAAAAACAATGCCTTATTTGGTTATTTTTGGCCTTTTCGTGTGTATGTATACCTTAAGATGAACTTCGGATAAAAAAATAACTGTTTTTGGCAAAAGTATTAGCTAAATACGATTGAATAATAGATATTTATTGTATTTTTTTGCTTTGATGTCATCTTTCCTTAATGAAATGGGTATTTATTACAAAAATATGAGTCACTTAGAAATGAACAAAAAAAATTTCATAATTTTTTGCAGGATTGTTTCTACTTAATTAGTTTGCCCGTAATGAAATGGTCAACATAATATTATTGTAAAGTATCTGCTGCCTAAAAATATTTAAGGACGATTTTTTTTGTTTGTGGATTATTTAAAATACATCCTTAGTAATAGAATATTGCGCTTGGTTTCTTGATTTCAGTTCGATACTGAAATATCAGAACGGTATCGTAACGTTTCTTTATGATTTTTGTACTATCGGAGAACTTTATATAAATAAGAACTTCTTTCCTGTACATGAGGATAATAAATTATGTATCTACGTCAAAATTTATTAAAATTAAATAAGGAGGAGAACGACTCTATATTATTAAAGTTCAGGAAATTCTAACCATTCTTTCTTTGTCCCTCTTAAATACACATAGCAAATATCTTACGATTTCAGTTTCACTCTAATGCCTATAAAACAGTGGAAAGACTTCTACAAAAAGAAGATTTGAACACTATACGAACTTTCTCCAAAATAGAAATAGGGGGCTGGGGAGCCCAGTCGGTTAGGCACTCGCCTAGCATGCGAACGGTCACAGGTTCGCCAAAATAACTGCCAACCTATAAGCGGCCCGTGAAGAAAAAAATATCCGACGAATAATACCCCGTGTAAGGGAGTGCACGTTAAATATCCTTCAAAGTCCTAATGCTGCGTACGATGTCGCCCTGAACGGTAGCGTTGGGTTGCCTATTCAGATATCGGCTCGTCACTTAAATGTGGTTCTAAAATACGACGCCAGTCGCCAATAGCCCTTGTGTAGCTCTAGTGACATTAATTTAAAAACTATCCAATAAATGTTACATTCACATGAACCAAACTTTGTTGATTTTCGTCATAGGTATTACCTCCCTTACTTCCAGGACAGAAATGTCAATGAATTTTTAATGAAAATCAATACTAAAATATTGTTATTATGATGTAACCCTTCGGAAAGATTTTTAATTCAAAAGAGGGAACTTTCAACGTACTTTATTGTATAAAAAGCCGAAGCTACTTTACAGACTTTGATAAAATATAATGTATCTTTAAAAAACCTGATACACTAAAAAACGAGTAACTTTGTTAAGGTTAAAAGAAATATTGGAGATTTATTTGAGAGTAAACACTTTCAAAATTGTGTAGAATGCTTGGATAACACTCCACAACCCAAGGCAATTCTTGTAAACCTGTTTTTCTCGCTGAAATATTTGTTTAAATTTGAGAGTTCACAATTTTTCTCCTACCTCATAACAAATATAGGAAAACTTTGCTATAGGGTGTTTGTATCCAGGACTTTCATGCGTGTAGGGAAATGTAAAATTGCATTTATCATTTGCATTTTTATGTTCCTAAACTTTAAATCGTGCGAAATCTATATGTTATACTTTACCATTCAGACGAAGAGTGCCATTTACAATCATTCAACATTTTAGTGTTATGGATTTCAATACTTGAAGTGTGAAAGATGTAGTCACTCCTCACTAAGAATTTTCAATTTCATCAATTCGAACAGTACTTATCTTGCAAAGTACAATAGAATATAAATTCTATATTTCGGCAATTTTTTAACATATTTCCTGGATATCTAGAGTTGTGATTATCTACACAAAATGCAAACTGTTGTCATTGAAATAGTGCTTTTATGTTTGTAATTAAAAATTTCTTAACGGATATTAACTATTTTGTCCCCATTAAGAAACAAGTAAAAACACTGGTTGAGTTGATGCTGCTTTTGATACAGAAGATACCCTCCTGGGTTCTGTCATCATCTTGTCACCAAAAAAAGCTTACTTCAGGACAACCCCCTTTCCCCATCAATAGCACTTAATATAGGGACTAATTCGCTTTAAATCTTAAGTCCCGATTGTCATACGGTGTCTTAAAAAGATATCTTGGGGTTCTCTGATCGCGGTTCCAGATCATTAAGTTCATTATCAATTGCCCTCAGATAGCTCTATTGCGATTTTCATTAATTCAACCCAAAGAGTTCTATAGTAGGGTAGAGACTAAACCTACCAACCGCACCATGGACCAACACGGAGACAATATAGGGTGGCATGTGGGGCCCGATGGCCGAGTGGCGTGGATCTCAGGCCGTAGCGCTAGCAGTCCACGCGCTGTAATGGGTGCGGGTTCGATTTTCGCCTTTGCCCTGGGTGTACTTCCTTCCTAAGTATCGAAAATAAATAATTAACTAGCACTTATTAGGCCTCACTGCCTCTCAATTTGGGTTCCTTAGTTAGCAATGGCTGCCAATGGTTAGCAATGGCTTGTAATAGTTGCCTTTTTAGTTAACACCGAGTAAAGCCATTATACTTTTCAAAGTTACTTTTAAAGGTAACGAAAAATTCGTAACCTTTCCGTTACTTCTCAAGCCGCTTTTCGCAGATATTTTCGGAAGTTCGTCGTTCAGTTTAACGTAATTATTTAGAATTAATCTTTTCACAACGTAAAATTTTCTTTCTCAACTTTTTTTTCTTTACTCTTGGTTCTCTTCGAGAAGTGGTTATATTTAAATTTTTTTTATAACGTGAAATTTCTTAAATTACCTGTAATTAGTTACTTTTACTTTTTAGTTACTGTAACAGAGTTACTTTTTAAAGGTAAATTTATGTTCCCTGTACAAAGGATTTATGGACGGATTTAAATTCAAAAGAGCAGCCCCGGCAGTCCCGGAAGCAGCCCCGGCACAAAACAAGCACACCGCCACACTTACTTTCAGCATTTCTGATTGGCTGAATCCGCGTACGTCACGTGGCTTTCAAGCGTCCGACAATTACAATTTCATATTATATAGAGACAAATTTAAAAGATATTCTAACCAATGTCAAGCGTTCGACATAAAAAAATTTAAGAGAAATAGAAGTACCCACACACAAAATATTATAGTTCATGAATAACTTAATTATAGTCAACGCAAGAAAAACCTCAAAATCTACCAGAAATAGACTCAAAGCTTCTAAAAATGTAATTGAAGTTCAGTTTATTCTACACAACTCATCAAATTGACCTCAATATGGCTGCAGCGCAGAGTTTTTCCCCCCCACCTAGTACTTCATTTTGTGTCTCTTCTAAAATTCGCTGTAGAACTTGTTTTCCTACGTGGGGATTGTAAAAGCAGAAAAACAAACAAAAGGGGTAAATTCATCCATGTCGCCGTATATTTCAAACATTTAGTTCGGCTGAATCGAAGAGTTTTATAGTAGAGTAGAGGAACGACTACTTCAATCCCTGCCTATAAATGAAATCTTGTTAGGTTTTTTGGTTTGGATTATCGTCGCACTAGAGCGACACGAGGGCTATTGGCGACGGGCGTCGTATTTTAGAACCACAGTCAGGTGACGAGCCACACCTGAATAGGCACCCAACGCAACCGTTAAGGGCGACATCGTACGCAGCGTTAGGATTTTGAAGGATATTTAACGTGCACTCCCTTACACGGGGTATTATTCGTCGGACATTTTTGGCTGCACGGGCCGTTTATAGGTCGGCAGCTATTTTGGCGATGCCCGGACCCGAACCTGGGACCTTCCGCATGCTAAGCGAGTGCTTAACCGACTGGGCTCCCCAGCCCCGAAATCTTGTTAGGAGAAATGAATTTCGATTTGAAGAGTACAAGGGAAAAACCATTTGACTTCGTAGAAGGCCTTCTTCAATAGGCCTCTTTGGCAATGATAGCGAGAAATCGCTTAAACTGATGAAAAAAAGCCAGTTACTCGCTTTGTTTTTCTTTCGAGGCAACCCTGATTCACGCCAGAGATCAGTGGATATGAAACGCACGTTTGTACCGCGAATGAAGAACCGAAAGAAAAACCGGTTTCCTGTCACCATTGTCCGCCAAGCAGATACAATTACGGGAAGACTCCTAATAAATCAAGCGGTTCTTCCCGTGTACTCTTCATTTATGTACAACGTCATCAACAACCCGTGGAGTTGCTTTAGCACAACTCCAATCGAACCAACCCAATTGCAGAAAGAAAAACGAAAGCTACACCCGACTGGGATCGATTAATATCGACCAAGTTGAGCACGGAAAGTGTCTGTCAGGGTGACAGCGGGAAAAAATAAATGCCACGAGCCGAGTCTTTAATTTGTCACAATGCCGTGAGAAAGATCCCTTTGTTAGCAGTTGGCGCCAAAGACTTCATGTTAGAATAGACTGCACTTTGGAAAACGTAGTAGGGGAACGAGACTACTACCCAAGTAACATGATTTTGTATAGAGTCCCT
Organism: Hylyphantes graminicola; assembly: GCA_023701765.1. Lineage (NCBI taxonomy): Eukaryota > Metazoa > Arthropoda > Arachnida > Araneae > Linyphiidae > Hylyphantes > Hylyphantes graminicola. Next base: position 16,579,602 of record CM043116.1, read on the forward strand.
TAATATCGACTTGTATGCAGAAGTCATGACAATTGATAGTGGTGTCGAGTTGTCGATTGTTTCACTTTACCAGCCATGGCCATTGAAGAGTACAGGGGAAAAATAACTCCTTGATATAATAGGAATCTTTTCGTATTCTGGTCTGCTTGGCGGGTATTGGCGACACGGAACCGTTTCTCCCTTGGTTTTCTCTTCAGTGCAAGCGTTTCAGGGTTGCCACGAGAGAAGAACCAAGTAAAAATTCAGTTTCCTTACACCATTATAGGCGATGACTTGCTAGGTTCGTCAAAGAGGCCTTACACGTACAGATCTCTGGTCGATGACGTTTTTTTTTTTGACTCATCAATTTAAAGCAATTCGTCACTTAAGTTCCCACATGTGCTCTCTTACTTTGCACAGCAGATCAGATTTACTTTACTGTATTTATTAACTGTACCTTGTCGCGATATTTTCGGATTTGGCAAAAAATTATTTTTTTTTCGGCAACCTATTTGACTTCAAACTTCCTAGATTTCCTATATATCAAACTTCCTAGATTTCCTATAATGATTTCAATTCATCCAACAGTTGACTAGGCCTGAAACGGCGTGAATTAGTATGATCTTAAACTAACCACAACCAAACCTGGTACCCAGGCTGTTCTAATTTATTTCCAAAGCACTAGTTTTAATTAGAAGTTTGTTCTACTCGAAACAACGTCTTGCTAAGGTTGCATGCTCATTTAATGAAGCGTTATAAACTGTAGCTCTATATTTAGAAAAATCGCCTAGAGCATGAAATCTTACGTCAGAAGCCGTTTTCGGTTCCCTGAGTTTTATGAATTTTAGTGTGCATATTTCGGGTAAAATTAATCCTTTTTTAAGATTTTTAAAGTGATGTTTAAAATCTACAGCTTTGAATAAAATGTTCATTTCGGGTAAAATTCAGCCCATTATCGGGTACTAAAATTAGCCTAGTACAGTAACTAAAACTATCCGAAGTATCTGGAAATTCGGATAATTAAAGTAATCGGAGTTAATTGGAAGAAAATGTTTAATCAATCAATCACCTGTTTACATAGCACAGGAGTACTTAATATAACCCTTTAAAAAACTAAACTCCCCGGTGCTACAACCCAATACTGGGCCAAGGCCTACCGTACCCATTTCAGCTTTCGTGACCTAGGGCTTGACTTTTTTCTAGTAATTGACTTTTTTCTAAATGTGACTTTTTTTCTAGTAATTCTCTCTATACTAGTCTTAATGATCATGAAAAAAATTATTTTAAAAAATTGTGGACCGCTCTAAAGCATAGGGGGTACCCGCACGATAGTGCGGGTTATGTCTTTACTTATCCCAACGGCTTTCCCTGTGAAAACAACACTTTTAAAATTTTACATTTTTCTATCTATAAATAAAATTATATTAATATAACTGATATCGCTACAAATAATAATGATTAATTATCATTTAATTGATAATTAAATATTATTTATAGTTAACAATTATATTTATTATTTGATTATTTACAATAAGATATTTGACATAGAATTTATTTTTGTCTTAGCAATTAAGTATTACTTTGACACAATCTCTTGTTAAAAGTCTTAAATGTACCACTGTAAAAAAAATTCAGATTTTCAGAAAAAGCACTCTAAAAAAGGATTAACTTAACATTACAGTCTATGGGAGCTCTGCGAGATTCTGGGTTGCCTTACAGAATCTATCGTAACCAATAACGCCGAAGTAGCACGATCGTGCGGGTCAAGAGATTTTACGCTCTTAAAGTAAAATAATTGATGTATAATTAAGATTTCTTATTATTTTTCATTTATCGAGACTTAAAAGCAACTATTTGTATCCAAGCAATTTAAAATAGTGATATTTACATTTTTGCGATAGATAAATTCTTTAGCTGTTTCCTGCTTGCATGTAAACAACGCTAAGATTGCCGACTGTAACTGAAATAAAGACAACTACTGCAATCTGTTGATCAAAAGTGAAATTTCATGTTCTCCGGAAACCCACACGATCGATCGAATCCGACTTATTTTACAAACGACTACACAAGAAATAAATAAAATAGTAGATATGCAAGACGCACGATCGTGCTAGCTCGGTCGGAGAGGGATAAAGGCAAGTGCAATTTGTAAAAGGTCACTTAAGTTCAAACATGTGCTATCTCACTTTGCAGAACGGTACGAATTTACTGAACGGTAATCCTTCTCGAACTTTAAAAAATGCGCTAAAAGTTTACCGAAAGCCCAACCAAAATGATCAAATAACGGTCAGATAGGTTTGTCAAAGAACTCGAATCATCAGTCGAAATCAGACAGTTGCCACAAAAAATTAAATCCGACAAGGAATCTCGCCAAGGGTTACCGTACAGTACATCTGATCTTACACAACAATGAGATAGCACATGTGGAAACTTAAGTGACGATAAAAGTCTATATGGGACACAGTAACTTCTATACCCGGCCTCTATTGTTGTTTGTTTATGTTTTATATCATTACAAATATATTACCAGACTTAACAGATATAAAGGGTGGAATTTTTCCTGAAATTCGGATAACGAGAAACGTTTCGGATGATTGGAGTTCTGCTGTATTGTAATTTACAAGTATAACTGACAACTCAATGTAAATGTAAATACAGTAACAGTGACTAAGTTAAAAGTTTTAACACTTCTTTTTTACAAATTATATCATAAAATACATACTTATTGAATAATATCTCTAGTGTTAAACTATTTACCTAAAACAAACTTCAACAACAGTTTTCTACGCATTACTCCAAACCATGCTATCGATTATATCTTTTTCCAAACTAAACGCATTTTGGGGAACAAAATATTTTATTTAAACAAGTTTTTAATAATTCAGTGAAAAATTTAGGTTACGTGATAAGCTTGATAAGCAACGCAACGTTTTAAAATCTCATTTCATACAGTTTAAATTTAGTGAAAGTTTGTTCATAGCAACCAAAGGTTTTAATTATTATTTTTAAAGCATAAAATAACATTAGTATTGCTTTCTTTTTAAAATTTTTAGGCTTTTAAAAGTTTAATAATGTAAGTATTGGTACACCAACTAATAAGAGTGGTTTGAGTGTATAGAAATATATTTTAATGAAAGTAAAAGGTGGGTTTATCAATAACCCCAATTTAACCGAATTCCAACTAGTTTTTGCGTTTTGAACTATTTTATAATAATGATAGTATTTTTAAAAACCAAATCATTCATGTAGCATCAATAAGTTCAAAAGCAGCAATCCAGTCTTCCAATTTGGTTGTTCCACGGTGGATCTGGCAATAGCTCCACGTCTTGTTTTCCTTTATCTCGATCTTTCTCACAAAAATCTCAATTTTTTCCAAAAATGTAACTCGGCACGTTTTTCCACTAAGCCATTCAACTCATCTTGGTCCCCTACCCAACCCTTCGTTTTACTATTAGATGTGTAGTGCACTATATTCTTGTCGATGAAATGGTTGACACCTGGCTAGAATACCAAGCCCGAGGTAAAGTGACGTTTCAGTCGTGTCAACTCATTGACCGAAGCGTCACTTCTCAGCGTTAAGTGCGACATGTCTACTAGACATTGTCTGTCCATGTAAGTTTGTCTTTTTATTGGTGTCGCTAGTGGTTGCGTCTCAGTCTGGTTTATAGTTTTCTATTAGGGTGAGTGAGGCGACATATCAAGGACTAAATTCCTAAGCCTTGTATTGGAAGCTGGTATTAAAATGTTCTTTTGGTTCGGTTTTCTTTAGGTAAAAATAGTTTTTCAATTTAAGTGCATTTTAAATTTTTTTTTATTAATTTTTATTGCATGTTGATGTTCCAAAAGCCGTTAGCCAAAACATTTTAATTATCCTTATTTTTAAAACCGTTGTTAAACACACACACACAAAATAAAAAGCCCCAATATATTTTTTAATAATAAGCAACAAAAATGTTCAATCACACAAACTACTTTTTTTACACGGTTTTTGCGTTGTTAGAATTTAAAAAAAACCTAATATACCTTATGATAGTTTTTGACTTTTGAAAAAAACTTTTGAAATCGCCCTATTTAAATAATTATTTTAATCCAAATACATTTTTCTTTCATCTTAAATGTAACCTAAAAATAATGAAAGTATATATTAAAGCAAAACTTGGGTTGTGCAACAATGCTACATGACTTTCAATTACTTCTTAATTAAAAGTAAACAAATTAATGCAAAGTAAGTAAAAAGTAATTATTGAAATTACCTCGTAGAGGGTATATAACTAAAATATTTTTGTTTTATGGCAGCTACACCTAGAGTACGCTTTACGTACGAATAATACGTACATGTATACCAAATTTGAAGTCCGTAGATCTTTTAGTTTGATCTGAGTGGTTTCTGACAGACTATCTGTCAGTGTTAAAAAAATAACCTTTTTCAGAATTGTCCTCCATAATGTATAGGAAGTCACAAAATATGGGTTTTTACCTTTTAACCCCATCGCAGTACTTTTATTACCTTATATTTCGTATTAGGGAATTAAAAATTAAATAGCGATGAATTGCAAGAAAAAATCACAATTTAACATAGCGTAATTTCGAAACACTTGACATTTAAATTTGAGGCTTATCTTTCACCTGCTAAGTAAACATAAATATACCATCACAATTTTCATCTACCTCAGAATTTTTAAAACTAGCCGTGTGGATAAAATATAAAAAAAGATGTTTTTAGGTGTTATAAAATATCCATAAACAATAAGTTCCGATTTAAAATCCATCCCATAGGATGCGAACAACGTTTCATAAATAAATTTCATTTTATTGACGTCTTGTAAAACAAAAAGTGAGGTTTACTCGTTGTTGGTTCGCAGTTGTTTTTAAATTGCCCTAAATGATGTTGACAAACCGTGGGGAAGAATACAAGTGTTGAATATTTTCCAGGTTTTGAAACAAACATCATTTTGTTTATGCCTCAAAGAATGTGATTTTTCAGTAGCCTTGCCAGTTAACAGAAACCAGTTATTGCTTATATTTATGTTTGAATGTCTTTAAAGGTCACTATTTTTTATGTTTTGTGATCAATGTAAGTACATACAAATGAGGAAGTATAAAATGCCACACAATTCAATGGTTAGACGTTATGTATCATAGGTATTTTTGAAAAGTGTAATTTTTAAGTAATAAAACTGAGTTGTGTTGAGGATATTGTTGATACTGCATCCTGTTTTAATTAAGTTTATTTTATTTCAATCGCATACAAATAAATTATTCAAATATTAGTTTTCATGATAAAAAATGTTTCGTAATTGTGTGCATTCATGTTATACTTTATTGAACGTCTTAAAATGGTAACAAAATTTAAGCTGTATCCAATTAAAAGACTTAACTTCTTTTTCTAATAATCTAGTGAAGTAGCTACTAAGGAAAAGACTCAAATGTTTTGCTGAAGTAAAATATTTATGTACCGAACTATTAAGGATGATTTTTTAGATGTTTTACAAGTATTAAAGTTTATTTTAGAGACTTTTGTCATACTACATTTTATAAATTTAGTTTTCCTTATTTAAGATGTGTCACCTCTGCTTGCACTTGTACTTTTAAAATTTTACTTTCTAAAACGAGAAAAAATAGTTAATTAGTAAAATAATTATCGGATTCACCCAAAAAGATTTGCTTACATTTATTATCAATTAATAAATTCTAGTGAATTCTAGCTCCAGTTAGAAGTGTATTTAACAAAAATACATTTTAAAATTTTCTTCACCGTTTTATGATACAATACCTTGAAGGAAAAAAAAAGGAAATTTGATCATTAACCCATCAATGGCGATTTTGTGAATTCTTATATTTGAATATTTAACACCTTCATTTCCGAATAAACACGTTAGATTTCAGTCTTTAAAATTAGTTTCTCGTTTAGTTTAAACTGTCCTATAAAATATGTTTAGGACTATGATTTTCTTGTCTAGTATTTTGTTCTTTAGATACACTTAATCATTGTAGCCGAAACCTCAATTTCGCTTGGTAAATATTCTTTTCAATCGTTGTAAATGAGTTCAAAAAAAAAATCTCAAAAAGCATGAATATATTTGCATGCGTTTCGCTCAGGTCATCAAAATTTTCAAAAGCTGTTCATACTGCATCTACTGAAAGTAAATGCGACATTTATAATGACTGCGAAAAATAAACAGAAAGGTCCAAACTAAACAAGAAGCAAAATCCCTCATTGAATACAGAAGAAAAATTTTAAGCTTCTAAAACCCAAAAGTAATTTCACATTGTGGGTAGAAAATAGTAACTTCTTCTATGTTAATTGAATGAGACATCTGCCCTTTTTCTTATCACAGAGCGTAGGATGGTGAACTCGATTCCTTTTTCGATGGTCCTTGAAATCGATTCAAAATATTCGTTTTTTCTCTTTTTCCAGAACTCGATTTTTTTTAATATTCATATGATTCTTTTCATATTTACTTTTGCTACCCAAACACACAACAAACTGTGCATTTTATTGAGAAAAACTAAAAATAATTTTTCGAGTGCAGAAGATACAAGTATATTCGTCGTGGAATCTGTTTCCGAATTTATTTTAGGTTTTTTCCCCCCTCCAACTTTGGATTGAGTTTCCAAGGGGCATAAATAATCGATTATTCACGGAAATATCGAATATAAAAATATAAAAGTTGAGAATTGTTTTCTATGCCTCCAGAGACTAGTCGTGAAATTTCCCCATCAGGCTTTTGATTTTTTTTTAAAATTAAGACTTTCGTTCTGAAAAACAGACGTTAGTGATATTGACCTGCACTTTGTTGGTTATCACTTTTTTAAAGATTTTTTTTTGACAAAATACGTAATAGTTGATTGGTTTAAAACTATTTTCAAATGCTCTGTTTATTTTATAAACTCGTTTTATATTTCTGACATTCATTACCTGATATGTTATCTAACAGTACGAACAATGAATATTTGTAAGGCTAAAACCCTTTTATAGCTCAACTAAAAAAAAGTTACGGGCTTCAAATTTGCTATACGAGTTACTTGTACTTGTGGCACGTCATAATAAGATTTTTGAGAAAATCACGTTGGGCAAGTGGTAGATGTGTTAGTACCTTTATACTTCAGTTACTGAAATTACCTTATATACCTTATATGGCACATAATTATACCTTAAATGGCACATAATTTCTTTGAAATGCAATAAAAGTATTGTAAAAGTTGGGTAGTGTTACATTTGTGGCAAATTAGATTGAAGTATTAGATTTAAGTTACTAAAATTACCTTATATGGTATATAATTTCTTTGAAATGTAATAGAAGTAAGTGTAAAAGTTGTGTGGTGTTACACTTGTTTCAAACTAGATAGAACCATTAGATTTAAGGGGTCGCAGGAGTCTTAAAAAATGTTCAAAGAAGATACTACAAAACATAGTTTGATCTTTCATGTCGTTTTTTAACTACTCAATAAATGAGTATAATTTTTTATATGTAATTCTGCAGGATTTATATTCATTATAAAACTAGTTTTAAAATTTATGAAACTTTAGCCAAACTAAAATAAATGATATTAAACATGAATATATTTGAACACATTGTGATTAGGCTTGCGCGGCAAATTGTGAGGTCAAAATTGAAAAAATGAGCAAGAAAATGACTTTATATTGTACAAATATGTACAAACAAAGACTTATACCTAAATTCTCAGCTCAATTTTAATTAGAAATTATTTTTAAAAAAGTTTAAAATCAAAATTTTTAAATTTTTATTAAGAGCTTTTTTGTAAAAAATATTAAAATAATTTCTAATTCAAATTGAGCTGAGAATTTAGGTATAAGTCTTTGTTTGTACATATTTGTACAATATAAAGTCATTTTCTTGCTCATTTTTTCAATTTTGACCTCACAATTTGCCGCGCAAGCCTAATCACAATGTGTTCAAATATATTCATGTTTAATATCATTTATTTTAGTTTGGCTAAAGTTTCATAAATTTTAAAACTAGTTTTATAATGAATATAAATCCTGCAGAATTACATATAAAAAATTATACTCATTTATTGAGTAGTTAAAAAATGACATGAAAGATCAAACTATGTTTTGTAGTACCTTCTTTGCACATTTTTAAGACTCCTGTGACCCCTTAAGTTACTATAATTACAAACATAATTTCTTTAAATGTAATAAGAAGTAATTGTAAAAGTTGTGCGGTGTTACACTTGTGGAAAACTAGATTGAACCTTTAGATTTAAGTTACTAAAATCACCTTATGGGGCACATAATTTCTTTGAAATGTAATGGAAGTAATTGTGAAAGTTGTGTGGTGTTACACTTGTGGAAAACTAGATTGAACCTTTAAATTTAAGTTACTAAAATCACCTTATAGGGTACATAATTTCTTTGAAATGTAATATAAGTAATTGTAAAAGTTGTGCAGCGTTACACTTGTGGCAAATTATAATACTTTTTAACATGGTTGTGTTGATGATATAAATAACATGTTGATGATACACGTTGATGATAAAATAAGATTTTCACTAAAATTAGTATGAAATAATTAAAAGCAGTTCAAAACCATTGTAAAAAGAATAAAGTAATAAAATGCTTGCATTATAAGGAAACACTATGCAGTGATAAGTTTCAATTTACGTCCAATACGAGATTGATTTTCACATCAATTGACCTCGAATTATTGATTTTTTCCAAATACACGTATTCTGAAAATAGGCTAGTAACTACGCTTTCTAATGGTGTAACTTTGCAATAATATATTGTTTCATGTTGTTTTAGTTTATATTAAAACCACTCTCCAAATTAATCTATTTTTTTTTAAAATTTGCTTGTTGTATTAAAAGTAAATAGTTTATAGTCAAAGACATGTTTTGATTGCCAAATGAGTGTCCTTTTTAGAGCAACTCACATGGATAACTTGGGATTAAAAATTTATGCTTGTTCAAAACAAACCTCGTATTAATCACATTTACCAAGTTTAATATATATTTAAAAAATTAAAGAAGTCCTATAATTAAATATCGATATTTCTTAGAAGTTATCCCCCCACAATTTTAAAATATGATTAGCTACTAAAATATTTATATTGACGAAATGTAAACTGAATGATATTTAAAATTTTCATTATTTTAAATATTTAATTAAACTTGGGATCACGCTTTCCAAAATAAGTTTGAAAAAGTCTGGACCCAAGTACAGCTTGGCGAATTTCAATTTCCTGCGTGATATGTTGATCAAGCTAAGAAAATAACTCATGGACATACATATTTTTGAAATATCCCAGACTATTTATGATATTTACTCAATACATATCCGAAACTGCCAACGTATTTGTCTTTTTTTATCTTTCTGACCACAGTCTCCTCAAGAAAGCCATCTAAATTCTGTTTCTGAATGTAGGGCACAGTTATGTCTACTTCCTTTGAATTTGTTGTATTTATATTGTTGGTGCAATACTATTCTTTTTGCAAGGGTTGTGTTGTTTCAAGTGTCTATGGCCTTGACCATGTTTTATATAAATGGAATTGACATTTCGGAATGAATGTGTCTAGACTTTATTTTAAGAATTTGGACAGATTCTTGGATGCGAACCAAAAGAGATATAAACTAATCTCATTCTTGAAAACTCAATAAAAAGTTAATTCTTATTTAAATGAAGAGCTTAGCGGAAAAATGTGCTAAGTGACAATAATGTGTAAGCGAGAAAATGAGGTTTAAATTTTATATTCGCACTCGAATTTGTTGAAAACTGTACTTTGCAAAGAGTAAACAATTTATTAACTTCAATTTCATAAAAAAGCCAAACTCGTCATAGTTAAAGAAGTTAGTAATATGTCCATTGAAACAAAAATCTCAATTGCTTCAAAAACGCCACCTAGGAGGTTATTCCGCTAAGCTCTTCAATTGTTTTTTGTTTTATCTTTGGGTTGTTTTTCAGCTTTCTCTGTTGAAAATATTAAGTACTATATTAACTTAACGATTTACTTGTTTAAGGTCTTGAGTGACAATAGAAATGCTGAAAATAAAATCTTCTCGAGCCTCGTTTGGTGAATCAATGTCACGTAAGAACAAATCACAAATAGGAATACCTTAAGAGAGCAGAAATGAAAGTAGAACTTAATTGCGTCCCCTGAAACATGCTGATTTAAATATTAAGATCGAAAATTACTGTCTAATAGAGAAAGATAAATACAGTAGCTGCAGCATTTGGGGATCAGCGTTTAACTAAATCAACATCTTAAATTGGATTAAATTGCGTTGATCAGAACAAAATCCCTTTAAAATTGAATATTAGCCGAATATCTAGAACAAAACACCATTTTACCGCCTTTTTGATAGCTCAAAATGTAATCACAATTTTCTTTCATGCCCTTTTTTATGGATTCTTCGTTCTATCGTTTGATCCCAATGATTTTTCTATAAAAATAAATTTCGCTAGTGATGCCATTTTTAGAAAAGGACACATCGAAGTATTTTTGATATTTGATTGGTTTTAACTATTTAGTTAGACGGTTTTTGGATGACGTTCAAGATTGTGAAATGTAAGGGGAACAGAACTTTTGAATAAAACTGATACCCTGCCAAAATGTAACGAAGACAAGCAAGACATAGTCATTGTAGCGAAGAAGAACTAAATAATAATACTGGAAAAGTCAAATGAAGCAGATTTTATTAAAGTTAGAAATATATGGTAGTTTTAATGAGAGTAAACATGGATAATTATTATTTTGCTAAAAAATTAGAAACAATCAAGAAATTTTTAAAATCTACTATATTAATCTCAAGCGTTTTCTTTTTATCATATTGAGAGGAACTGTTGGTATCTCTTTATTCGTTTTAATTTGAAAATAAAAATAATTTAACTTTTAGTGGTAGGTGTCGTTGTTATTAATTTAATTTTCATTTTTTAATTTTTTTTTACTATGAATCATTCATTACCTATAATTTAATTATTTATTCAACTAACAAAAAAGCATTCAGAATTAACTGGTTGGACATTGTTCAAAACCTACAGACTATTATTGCATTTTAATGCCTACTTTTTAATTCAATTATTTTCCACTGAAATCCATCAGAAACTCAGCAATTTAATTGATCAAACAATTAAAAAAACGCAAAAAATTAAACCAAAAGCTCTTGAAACAATTTTTTACTGTCCAGAAGCCTTCAAATAAGGCTTAGGCACGCATTATGTAAGACGGCTAAGTCGTCAATCAGTCAATTTTTCTGACCAGCCACCGCTGCTTAAAAAAAGTTAATAGATACATAATTACAGAGGACTTAATATTGGAACTCCCAAGGGAGACAGTTTTATCGTTGGCTTAGCACCGAGTTTTGGATAAAAATAGACAGTTCATTACACCTTGTAGGTTTTTTCGTGTTAGTTCTTGTAAGAAGAAAAATGAAGCCTTAACTTAAAATAAATGGGTGTTAAATTGCTGGTTGGGTTTTTGCTTTACGTAATTTTTTTTGTTAGACTTTTCAGTAATTGTGTATGTAATTTGTTTTCCTCGAAGTATTTTTCAAAAATAATTGGCTTGTTTCACGTGACGTAATTCCTTCCTGCTTTCATTCCTGAGTTTTATTGGTGCATTGACGCGGAATTTTCAGCCCACTAAATTTATTAACCATTCTATACCTAATTATTTCTATGGAGCTGTTGCCACTCAAGATCCTTAAGCATTCCCACTGAATATAGTTATTGTTTTGCTGGACGTGAATTCTGTGAATCACTTATTAAACAATTTTTATAACTCTTAATTTTGTATTCCGGCTTTTTGGCGTTTTAGCAGTGTTGTTTATTCTTGACTTTTCTTTATTAATTTCTTAATTTGTATAAATATTTGTGTAATATGTAAATTCAATGTTTTGTGTGTGTATTTACGGGTAAAGAATGTCTGTTAACTAGATCATAAAATATTAATAAGAAAATTAAAATCGCTGCAATTTACGTTAAAAACTAATTTATCTTAATGAAATTGAACCAAATGAACTTTACGAAATCGATCCATATTTGATTTTGGTGTCATTTAACGTAACCCCTAAAGCTTGAAAGAATAATGAATAGGTGGCTAGTCATAAAAAACAAATATAAACACTGATAAAAAAAACCCATCAAAATCTAATACAATTGCTGCTGGTCTTCCCTTCTCTCTCTCTCTCTCTCTCCCTCTCTCTCAAAAGCAAATATACATTCCTGAAAAATAACATAAACCCCTAACGATCAACACTTATATTTATTAACTGTTCTGCCTTTTTTATAATTCAAAAGTAAAAAGTTTCCAAAGTTTGAAGTGCAGCCTTTTTAACGTTAGAAGCCGGCTCCTAAATTTCAGCCAATCGGATAATTGCATTAGAGTCCCGATGTTTAAACAAATTTGTTGGTCAAACAAAGCAATCAAATTTATTCTTCTATACCTTCTTTGTGATTTAATTATATAATTTTCAGTAAGTTATTTTATTGTTTTCTGAACAATCAATGGTACTTTTTCATTTCGCTGGTGTGAATTTCGCCAAACGGAATCTTTGGCTACAAACAGAATTCTTTGGCAAAAAAATACATTTTACACAGTTTTCGAACAATTAAGTACACACAATTATAGGTTACCAATGGAAATGGCTTTTGACCACGGTTGTACGTTTTCGGCTACTTAATCACTTGCATCCGTAATATAAATTGTTACAAAACAATCATAACAATCAAATATAAACTAATCGAACAAAAATAAAATTTTAATTGTACAAGATTTCTTCTCTTTAGAATAACATTTAAATGTGCTTTCTTTACAGAATGTATCGATTTTTTGTGAGGTTCATAGTTTTTACATTCTCTTATTTTTAGAAGTATTTTAACATTTCTATCTATTACATTCAATTAAAATTGTATTAATTACTTTTTTATCACTATTAAACAAACATGCTGAAATCTTTAATATTCTATTAACAGTAAGACATTAAAATGCTAATTTATTTAAATGTTTTGGTTTTGCTGGAACGTTTTTTTTTCAAATATCATTAAAAACAGTTATTGGAAGTTTTCTTCTAATAAAAGGCTTACATTTAATGAATGTTCTAAAATAAATTAAAAAAAAGGTGAATTGAGACATTTATGAAAGGCATATATTTTCATTCAGAAGAAAGTTGTTCTTTCTTTCGAATGAACATTGTGCTTCGGTAGTTATGAGTAGAAAAAATATGTTTTATACCAAGTAAAATTTTGTAATTAAAAAAAAAACTTATTGACATTATATTAAAATAAACATCAATATTTAAAATCATCAATATTGAAGCACGTAATTTATAACAATTAAAAGAAATTTATTTTAAATTTCAATTAAATGAATATTGTTAGAAAGTTAAAATAAAATATATATTTTTAATATGACAAAACAATATACCAAAAAAGGTATTTCATTGCAAATATCGCATGTTAAACTCTTTAAACATATATTTTACTGCGAGTTTTATTCAAATTGTCATGTTCCATGAATACTTCAAAAAATGAACCATTTTAAGACTAGAATAAGATACACATAAAAATATTCAAAGAAAATATTCAGCAGCGAATAAAGTTTTCAACTCTTTGTTTAGAACAAAGTAAACCAACTACTATTCTCCTTAAATTCTAAGAAAAACATGAATATCTCGTTCAACTTTCAGACAGTTTTCTTGAAAACTTCTGCTTACATAATGTTAAACAGAGTAAATTCTTTTTGTAACTTATATGTTTGAGAGTTTATAGAGCTTTTTAAAGCTGATTATTTTTTTTTGGTTAAACTTGTATGAGTATGGTTTTGTGGCGCTATATACGCATTTTTTTTGTTGCTCATGGTGCAAAAATTTACAATTAAACTTCTAAGAGTGTGCTTAAAGTGTTAATTACCTTTTTGTTTTTAAAAATCTCTTCACTGCTCCAAATTATTTAAATTTGAGTGATTATGCTAATTTTTACTTAAAAAAATCATAGGAATTTAAGCGAAATTACATGAATCGTACTGAGCAAAATATAATAAAATCATCTCCATCAATGAATCCGTGAGTGCAGAAACCACTTCAGTAAAAAAAAATCCGAAAACTGGTTTTCCATTAAAATAAGCGTAGAAAGGCAAGATGCGTGTTGGGTGCGAAAACTACGTTAGTTTGTTGAGTAGTTCCGTGAATACAGGACGTTTGTTTCGAGTGTTGAGTGCAGAAATAGAGGAGGATTTATTACGGTTTTTCCCCCTCCTGAAAAATTGGAAATTTGTGACTGACGTTGTTTCTGCACTCACCGATTCGAATAATGAAAAGTATTTGTATATTAGTCTAATCGTTAAAACTGTCGTGTCGTCCATAATATGTAAGCAGCGTACGACGCGACATCGCTATTTGGCTGCGTTGAGCTCTACTCAGATATAGGTCTCGTCACCACTTGACCATGGTTTTAAATCTCGATTCCCATCGCCAATTGCCCATGTGATGCTCCAGAACGATGGTAATTTAACAATCACAAACAAAAATCGTCACTTAAGTTCCCACATGTGCTATCTCATTGTTGTGCAAGGATCATATTTGATGTATGGTAACCCTTGGGGGATATTATGATTTGGCGATAAATAAGTTTTTGTTGCAACTATCTGACTTCGACTGATGATTCGAATTTTTCGACTTCGCAACGATGACGTTTTCTGTTAAACCTATCTGACCGTTTTATTTGCTCATTTTGGTTGGGTTTTCTGCCGACTTTTGGCTGGATTTCGAAAAATTTGGCAAGGGTTACCGTTCAGTAAATTTCTACCGTTGTGCAGAGTGAGATAGCACATGTGGGAACTTAAGTGACGAAATAAACCTTTTGAGCCATACTTACATCAAAGATAGCAAAACAAAACTTCGATAATACCTTTGAAAACTTTTTGTGCCAGATAAAACCATGAAACATGTAAGAGAAAAATGACACATATGTCTATTAGTGAATATATGTTCCGAACATCCGATCGTCTCTATCTCACCCCAGTTGTTCTCTACGTTTTCTTAAGAGTCATGGAATATAAGTTTTATTGGGAAATGGATGATGAAAATGAGGAAGTATCTCTTTTACCCGTTCTGAAGAATACACAAGTAACAATGGGGTAGATACATTTTACACGTTGGGTGCTTACTCGATTTTGGAATTATTAAAAATGCCTAATATAATTAAAAATATGATGTGAAGGATAATATTGCCACATCCGAGTACTGTTGCTATTTGGTAACAAAATTTATTTTTTTTTAATTCATTTCTACAAAGAGTCTTCGTTAGTATTACTGTGATGGAGTTTTAAAGCAAATTTGCATATCTTAATTATTTCAAACTTGGAAAACTGTAGGTTGTATTAAATAATCCATTTTTTTATCGTGTCCGTAAATGGCCTCTTGTGTCTTAAGGGGGAATGGGACCGCAGGACGGAGGGTCTCCAAACTCAAGTGCCTCAATGTTAATCCAATGGGAAAAAAAATATTTTCTTTGCCACATTTCTCCGGCTGTAGTGAATATTTTTACAAGCGGATTTTTTTATGTGATAAATGTAGCTGACTTACAGGTCTCTATCTTCCCACTTTTTGAAATTAGTACGAATATTTTTTTTAATATTCAATAAATTATTTTACACAAAATATTCGAAGCAATTTCAAAAAGTGGAAAGATAGAGACCTGTAAGTCAGCTACATTTATCACATAAAAAAATCCGCTTGTAAAAATATTCACTACAGCCGGAGAAATGTGGCAAAGAAAATATTTTTTCCCCATTGGATTAACATTGAGGCACTTGAGTTTGGAGACCCCCCGTCCTGCGGTCCCATTCCCCCTTAAGGCAGGCGAATACCCAAAATTTCCCAAAATTCTAAAGTTTTTACTATTACCTTAATCTTTTCCACATTTGGCGTAGTGATTTCAAATATAATGAAAAATGCTTTTTAAGCAATTTTTCTTATTTAAATATAATTATTTTTTTAAAACGGTGTTTTTTTTTTTACTAAAAAAAGGTTTACGCTAACAAGTCTACCACATTGAATTTTCCTCCTATAAACATTCATTATGTGTAAAAATTCTCCGTTTTGAACTGATACATGCAATGACCCTCTAGAGTTACATACAAATTACAACAAAAGAAGTTATTGAGAAAAATGTCTTGAATTTAATTAAAAAAAAGATTTTTTTTCGATTAACTTACACTTGAACATTAAAAAAAAAACTACTATATTTGCACCCGATGTTAGAGGCTTATAGCACAGATATATATTGAAATAGGATCTGTAAAAAATTTCAGGTAAATTAATGTAAATTTTTTTATATGAAATACTTTTTTTAGTTGTAATACACCGTTTAAAATAAATCAATTAAATTTAATAAAAAAATTGCATAAAAAGCATTGCTCATTATATTTGAAATCACTATGCCAAATTTAGAGAAGATTAAAGTAATAGTAAAAATTTGAGAATTTTGGGTATTCGCCTAAAGTTGAATCCGCCACTTCTCATACATTTGTGCCGTAGAAGAACTCTCACCTAGTTGTAAAATATTTGGAGTAAATGCCAGGTACTCGAGAATGTGATCCTGGGTAAGTTGGGCATCGGTGTAGTTATTGAAGGGAATATAATTCTCGTTATGTTGTGAATTATTTCTTTCCCATTAAAGTAGTTTGTTCTTAATCTTATTATTGTTGATTTTAAGATTATGGGGTAGTCAAAGTCAGTGATGAGGGGTTCTTGAAGGAATGGGACGGAAGTCAATTTTGCATTCATCTGAGTCTGAAAGCGTGATGAAGGATACAATAAATTTTTTTAATCAAAATATTTATTTTAAAACAAAATATCGATAGAAAATAGCCTTTCAATATTTGGGTAGACTGACCAGTGAATGAATGACGTATGTGTCCAGTGAATGAACCCCCAGGCCCCAGTGAATGAACATTTGAAAAATACATTTAAAAAGTACGGTTAAAAAATCATTTTACTGGATGGATTGGCAACACTGACTTCCTCTCATCTAGTAGGAAGCTATCTGACATCTGATTGGTTGTCCTGGTCATTAATTAAAATCCAACATGTTTCTTGACTGGACATTTTTGTGTTCATTCACTGGTAAAAGTACTGTTCATTCATTTGGCTTTTGTACCACTTTTTATTTGGACCCCCAAAAGACCCAAAGCAATGCAATATAAAGTCACCTTTTTTTTGTAGAATTTACATATAATGACAGATGTGTTCACATTGTCATAAACCTACAAACTAAATTTTTTTAAATGTATGAATTTTCTTAAAACTAATTTTGCTTAAGCGTTCAATCACTGGTTAGTCTACACTTCTCGGGAATATGATCCTGTGACCATGGGTAAGTTGGGCATCGGTGTAGTTCTTGAAGGCAGTACATAATTCTCGTTTTGTTGTGAATTATTTCCTTCCCATTAAAGTAGTTTGTTCTTGATTGTTGATTTTACGCGCATGCATTTGAGTCTGAGAGCGTGATGGTGGATGCAATCAATTTTTTAATCAAAATATTTATTTTAAAACAAAATATCGATAGAAAATAGTATTTCAATATCACTTTGTACAATCACTACCCTAAGCAAGGTAGTGCACTCTTAAAACAAAAGAGTGAAATCCACTCCAGTAGGAGAAGTGCATTTTCGACCCTGGAAAGGAGTGAATATTAACTCAGACTGAGTAATCACTCGTTTGGAGTGATCTTGTCGGAGGTTTAACACACAAAGGATCCACTCCACTAGGCGAAGTGCATTTTCTAGACTGGAGGAGTGAAAATTAACTCAGACTAAGTTAAAATCGCTTGTTCATTTTAAGAGTGTGCCATTTCAGTACTGATCAATAGCGATCCATAACAAATTCGCCTAAATCTGTTATCCGAAATGCACGGAATAACCCTTGACTGCAATTCTGCTTCGATGGGACACCTGTATCTGTCTCATGAAAGAAAACAGAACATCGAAAACTATGGCCGCGTGTCCATTACCTTTTAGGGTATTAACCGATACGTTTGGGTTATCGGGGGACTATTGAGTTATCGTTTCGACCCTATCTCTCCGCTGGCTCGTTTGTTATAATTTAGCGAATTTCTGTTGTTTGCGGGAATATATTGTTGTGTGAGCTGTAGGTAGATAGGTTGTTTTATGGATTTGGTAGATTTTCGAGGAGTTGTTTTGTAGTTTGGGAAACACTAGTTGAGTTTTTGTTTAGTTGTTAAGTTTCTAAGGAAATAAGGTATAAGTTACTGTGGTTTAAGGGAATTGAGGATTTTGTGAGGGTTGTTGTGTGTGGTGTTGGTAAAGAGATTGTTTTATGAATGCGCGTTGGTATAGTATTAATTTTGCTAATTATAGTTGCTTTGCGCTTTCGCCAATTTTAAAACGTATAAAAAACACAATGCATCTCAAGTTTGTAATTTTGACATTACCTATTACATAATATGCTGCAATAAAAGTAATTGGAATCATATATATCTTGCTCTTAACACTTTCAGTCCCAGTGATGCCGTTTGACATCATTATGTTAATTAATAAAATTAATAGGGATAGCATCTATTGGGACTAATAAAAAATATTTTCTTATAGAAAGTTTGAAGAATCGAATGATGAGCTTTTTGATATCGGGAATAGTTATAAATGAGCAGAATTTTTTTTCTAAATTGATGATGACAAATTGCCGTTGGGACTGAAAGAGTTAATTAGAAGCAAAGAGTTTGTATGAAAATACAACACAACATGCAGCATTAAATTTATCACTCTCAAAACATAACTACACGAAGTAATTTATAAATACAATAAAAAAGAGTAAAAAAAACTTGAAAAGAAATAATTTTTATTTGACGTCATTAATCATTGATAAACGCTGAAATGTAAATGACAAATTACATTTGCTTTCTTAATAAACATTTTGACGCATTGTGCAACTGTCTTAGCAAATAAAACGAACAATCAAAGAATCTTATTGTGACATGTTACATCATTCCAATCAGATTTGTATCACAAAAGTACATTTTTCTTCTGTTATTTTCATTTTAAGTGTTTCTCGAGCGATAATTTAGTGGCAATGGTGAATTAAAAGAATAATAAAATTGCTTTGTAAAGTTAATTTTATGAGCTTCTGAATTCTACAATTTTTTAATAGTTGAATTACTTCGAACTTTAATTTGTTTCTGAGATTTTCAATGTCTTCCAGCTTCTAAGAGTTAATTTTTTTATTTTACCCATTTCACTTGTATATCGCATTTCTAGTTCGGTCTATGAAACTGGGTGATGGACAGACAGATGAACACAGTCTTATAAAACCTTCAACTTTTTAAAACGTTATAAAATCTTAATACCCGAAAAAAATATTACATGTACTATGTATTTTTATAATCTAAACATACTTTTCATACAAATATATGAAGACGTTAAGTGCAAAACAAGTTTAATCACTTTTTGGAAAAAATTGAGTGGGTTAGCTTTTCATACAGATTATATACGTATTGATGATTATGAGTGATTATAATCGTATGTATATATACATATGCATGCGATTTAACTTTTTTTGTGCAAATCAAAATGTTGGTGGAGCCCTTCCTACAATACCTGTATGAAAAGCTAACCAACTCAATTTTTCCGAAAAGTGATTTAACTTGTTTTGCACTTGAGCTCTTCATATGTTAAAAACTATGTTTTTCAAAAACTTAAAAAAAAAAAATTATGTTTAATAGCTACTTAGGGACACGACTTAAACAAAAATACAAATTTTTTAAAAAAAAAAGGAACAAAGAGAGCAGTATCACTTATTTGAAATTAACAGATTATTTTAGCATTGTTTTAAATGCAAAATACCTTTGAAATTAACGACGAAAATAACTTTTTGAAAAGTTTGAAATTTTTTTTAAATAAATTTTAAATCCTCTAATATCGTATTGAACCTCGTTCAACTTCAATTTTTATAGAAATAAATGACTAATACCTGTAATCAAAGGCTGAAAAATGATATTTGGATCTTCTTCTATCGGACCAGGTTAATTTCGGAACTAATTAACGCGTTAATTATTTGCGGGGAGGTTTTAAAAAATGTCCCCCAGGTCGCAAGAGGCTAAAACGTTATAAACGTTGTGTGAAAGACAATTTATCCTAAACGTTTCTTTTACGTCAAATCACTCCTAACAGTCTTACGCTACAAAACTTTACGTTCAAAAATCCTAATAAAATTCACAGTACAAATATCCGGTGTAATATGAACAGTATAAATCATTCACGTAATCCTTTCTGGGAAACTAAACTTGAATGAAAAGTACATGTCTTTCCCATCACGAAAGGGCCATAAATTTTTCCATGGATACGTGATTCTATTCCTGGAGTAGTTTTCTGTTGCTCAAAATTGACGGAAGAGGGTGTGGTTTTAATGCAGTCATTTTTTTGTTCTTTTTTTATAGTATGTTATCGATGTTTAGGAATTTTCTCCTTTCCGGATCCATAATCAGTCTTATCAAATAGTTTTCTTTTATTGCAGCGATATTTGCTTTCTAAAATTCAATAAGTTTTGAGTTAAGTATACAACTAAAATGAGGAATTGATTACATTTACATTTCAGCGTTTATCAATGATTAATGACTTCGAATAAAAATTATTTCTTTTCAATAGTTACATTCATATAAAATCTTTGCTTCTCTTTGAGAGCAAGATATATTTATTTTCAATTACCTATTATATAATATGCTGCAATAAAAAGAACGTCAAAATTACAAATTTGAGTTTCTGTTTTTTTATATGTTTAAAAAATAAATTCAAATTGACTTTGTAATATAAATACTTTGAGGTGAATGCTATTAGAGTTGTCTACTTCAGATTATAAGAAAAATTCAGATTGTAACAAGATATAATTTAGATTCATATTAAAACCAGGATATTACTGTATGTTAAGCTTATACATTTAGTTGAGATTGTTTAGGGTTATTTAAAAATAAGTTTAATGAATTATTTAAAAATAAGGTTAATTTTTTTGCACCAGAGGTTAGTTTAAATTTGAATAAATTCTTTAAAGAAATCCACAATTTTTTTTATGCGCATACTTTTTATAATTTTTTCTTTTAAAAGTTTTCTTAATAATAACTTTTTGATTACAAATTCGAATATTCAAGCTTTCCAAAATTAAAAAGCAAATGATTTATAACTTATGACGTAAAAGGACTCGCGCAGATTTCAGAATTTCTTTAGCTGTGAGTTTTTAAGGTATTTTTTTTAATTAAAACAAAAGGTACAATATTCCACTATTAATTACAAAAAAATATATCGACATAATTTGTTTGTTTATACATATCATTAAAAAAATATAATTTTATTATCAAAACCTCAAATTACACTGATTTCAATGATCCCTAAAAAATGTAAATTTTTTTCAAAATTAGTTCCAAAATCAAAAGAATATTTTTTTCTATTTTTCATTTGGTATAG
The DNA here is from genome assembly GCA_023701765.1 of Hylyphantes graminicola. Taxonomy (NCBI): domain Eukaryota; kingdom Metazoa; phylum Arthropoda; class Arachnida; order Araneae; family Linyphiidae; genus Hylyphantes; species Hylyphantes graminicola. The sequence continues at coordinate 16,601,013 of CM043116.1, forward strand.
AAATAAATCGACCCCTGTCATTTGAAATGGTTTTCTATTCTATACTTGACTAATACTAAGAGGAATTTGATCTGACAGTGTCTTTGTAAATTAAATAAGGCCAGTAGAAAGAAAGTAGGTTACAAAATCTATTTGTAGGAGATGTATGTACATTCAATCCGTTAAAACTTCTCGTTTTACTATAATGTAAAGCATTTAGCTTTATGGTTAGATTAGATTAAGTTGAAAGGATTTTTAACCCCGCTGAGGGATACAGACGCAAAACCCGTTTTCAAGCGACGCAAGTTTTAAGAAATTCTAAATTTTATAGTTTCACGTGTCCGCCTCGTAAGCCCAAGATCGCGGGTTCGAACCCCGGCTGAGTCGTCGGATTTTCTGGAGGGGAAATTCCTGGGCACACATGTCGTATGATATTATGTGGTATGTAAAAGATCCCTGTAGGTCCCATTTGGCTTGGTAAAATTAAATCTCGGCATATTTTAACATCCACTGAGAGATCCGATTCATTGTAATCTGTGCGTCAAAATTGGTAGCGAGAACCGCCTGTATGGTGCAACAAAACAAATGGCTCTCAGTTCTGGGGAATATACCGAGTCTGCGAACTCTTGACCGCCAATATTGCAGCACAGTTAGAGAAAAAAAAATAATTTCACATAATTTAAAAAAAATAAGTACGTAGAAATCACAATGGATATGCTACATGCATATAATTAGATTATACATTTTCATTAAAAAAATTTAATTTTGTCATCATCCAGTGAAACCAAGTTTGCATTTCCGCCTATTTGCTTATAACTCACTTATACGCCTATTTGCTGAGTTGCAATACTATTTTATAATAAAACGAATTCAATGATTGGAATACAGGCTTTCTCCTTGAAGTACAAAATTCCATTTATATTTATCAACTTTCCTTTTAAACTATCCCGATTGTTTTGATTCCTCCATAAAATCGAATCCCTAAAAATAGGCCCATAAACCCTCCATAAAGCCAACTATTTCTGTACTTTCCTATATTTGCTATTCGGGGGAAAATCTGACGGCCCGAGGCCTAGTGTCCACTATCACGGATCAAGCCATCTAGCGGTCACATAGGACAACTAAGTGGTGTCCCATGCTGAAATGTTATTGTTATTTCTCTAGAGATGAGTTTAGGCTACTTTGCTGAGATGGGTGGGTAGAAATGAAGGTCAGAATAGATGGATATGTTTGGCGAGGAAAAAAAAGTGAAGCAGAATTAAAGATGCCAAGCTATAGGAATATTTAGGCTGCTGCCTACCGCTTTAACCCTTTCAGTCCCATTGACAATTTGGAATTATCGTTTTTGATTTTTTTTCTGATCGTCTATAGCCATTTATGATATCAAAAAGCACGTCATTCGATTCTTCAAGCTTTTTCGATAAGAAAACATTTATATTAATCCCAATAGATGTGTCAGCCTTATTATTCTTTTTGAAAATTATGATCATAAACATTATGATGCCAAGTGGCATCACTGGGACTGAAAGGGTTAATGATGTATGAGAGATACACTATTACAATTTATCTACATTGAAATAAATTGCTCACTCAATGAGATTTATAATGAAACGCCTACGTTCATTATAAATCTCATTGAGTTACTTATTTATTTTATGTTGCTTTTATTAATGTCACTTATTTAATTTATTGAAGAATATTGCGCTATTAAAACTTTCCATTCACAATTTCTTTTTTGATTTACTTACTGTTATAAATATAATGTAAGATAAATGAAGAACATATTACTGAACAATTAAAGTAGGGATAATTAAGCTATATTTAAAACACATTTTAAAGCTTACAGTGATTTTTCATTTTGTAAAGAGAGGTATAAATGCAATTCTTACATTTTATTTAATAGGTTAAAAATATGCAATCAAAATTCGAATAATGATGACTATTTTCATCTATGTTAGATGTAATACAATATTTTAGTAGAGAATCGATTTTAATATATTTTCTTCAAATGAAAAATAATGTGCTTTGTTATTATTATTGTATGCAAATTAGTGCCAAATAACCAACTAGTCAAACATAAGTTTGGGCTTATTCAGAAACTGATCATGCCTTCATTTTGCAAGTCCATTTTTGTATTGGTCGTTAACTGGGCTTCATCTCGATATTATTCTTATCTCAATAATGGTGAGGATAAAACTGTTGAATGGTTTTATCGTGGTATGTGGAAATAAAGTTTTGTAATGAAAATATTAGTGAGATGACTTTTCTGTTAGATGAAAGATAATAAGGTTTGATACTTATTACTGTTTGCTTCTGGGTTTTCAGGAAAAGCTTGTTTGTTATTCTGTTTACGCAAAGACGGGATCTTACTCGAATAACAATTTTATGCCGTCACAGAAAACTTTGACCATGTACATTTAACCCTCTAATGCATGAATTTTTATTTTCATCCCCAAAAATATATATGTATCTTTAATACTCACACATTATGGGAAAAATACTAAATTTTTTTTAACTGCATAGAATTTAAATAATTTCAAGTTTTAAAATTTTTTCCATATGACAAAAACCAACTGCAAAATTCCAATTTTGATAATAATTACTAGAAAACTACTAAAAATATTTCAAAATAACCCTTTTTAACTATGATTAATTTTTCAAAACAATTTACTAGCATTTAGTACTAATATTATTATTCTTTAAGTACTGCCAAAAACGTAATTTCACAAAAGTTAATAACCTCACTTTAATTTTGAATACATTTTTACTACTGTCATCTATGAGGATTATTAGTAACTAAAACTTTAAAATGAAATGCAGTAGATGAAAAAACGCAGATTTGTCTAGAAGGAGCTCTACTTTAATAGAATAAAGTGGATTATGTTACCAAACGGTAACAGTATGCATTAGAGGGTTGAACAGAGAACTTCAGATACAAAATTTAAATTTTAGAAATCTTTACAGAAAACTATTCTCAAGTAGTCTTTAATAAGTCTATTGATCCGCTAAAATTTAAGGCATTGTATCACACGGTAGAAAATTAGATTTTTGCTTCATTCATAACTTCCCTTTCCTCAAAATTTACAGTTTGATTTTTGTTTTGATGATAGTTTTATATTTACATTCTTGATAAGTAGTTAATGAGGCTGAAATACTATTAAATAATTTAAATAAATTATCAAGACAAGGATACAGCCATATTTTTTTACTTCTCTCAATAAAATGTTTACAACTGAATTAGTATCAGTTTGATATTTTTAAATTTTAAACTTGTAGATTCATAAGAAATTTGTAGAGAAAACATAACATTATTTTACAAAACATTATGAAAATTATGTTTTTAACGCTTTTATATTGAAACAAAAATGACTATAAATTAGTTAATAAAGTATAATATTCATTCATAGATTGTTCTTTGTTTACTTCGATCCCGCATTCAAAACGATGGATACATCATCTAAAATAAAGTTTTCTACAAAGCGTAAAAATCATTTTACAGTCTTTGAAATCTTATGATGCATTAGCTTTACAATCACTCATCAAATTCAGTGCATCTAGTTTAAACTTGTTTGACATTTCAAACAAGATAAATATCTTGTTCAATAAACCCTCATGCAACAAACAACTATTCACACAGTACCTTCACATTTACTTGTTACATCCATCTACTTTAATGGAAAGTAAGCCTCTTGATCCACAAGACAGCAAAAAAAAAAACTTTGTTGCTATCCAAGAAATGTTTGATGGCGAACTTTTATTACAAAAGAAGACAACCGAAGATTTTCACCTTTTACCTTTACAGAAAAAAAATCAGTTTCCAAGCCAATAAGGAATTGAGATATTGCCCAACAATCTTTTGGCGTGAATCTCAAGGGATTTCGTTGTTGGCGTGATTTCTGGCGCGGAAACACATTAAGGTTTTAGTGGGTTTGGGAAATAGATATGAAAGCATTGTTTTAATAGTGGAATAGTTCGAGATTCGTAAACTTTTATATATTTAGAGCCATGGGGAACCTATGTCTTGTAGTGTTTTTGAAATGCAAATACTTTGATGGAAAAAGGGCTAACTTAGTGATAAATGTTTGCGAAATATAGAAGACGATTGCGTATATAAGTTACATGGGAGTTATTTCAAATGCTTTCGGAGTGCACTCTTAAAAGATTCAACTTTAGAGTTTCACCAAAAAAGTAGTCCCTAGTAGCTGCATTGGTTGTCCCGGTGGCACACTCGTTAGGATTCTAGCCTTTGGAGCTGCTGGGGTCGGGTTCGAATCCCGGTCAGGCATGGATGTTTGTGAACGTCAATAAATGTTGTTATTTGTCTCTGTGTTTGTGTCGTCTCTTTCTTAGTGTGTCTCTTGTGCTTGTGTCATTTCTGGGGCTTAGTACAATAGACTTAAAGTCGCAGTTCTTGGCGATCTTGCCCCCCCCCCCCCCCCACCGAGAAAGTCATAAAGTCATAAGCTGCATTGTTTCTGTGGTGGAATATTTCAAACTATTTATGGCAGTTGGTTTAACCATTGTTTTAACTTTGGTTTTCAAACTCATAAAAATGGTTAATTTAATCACTCAAAATTTATATAAACATTGCATCACGTTGTTGTTGCAGCTTCTAGAACTGACAATTTTGGTAAAAACCCTCACGGCAAATTGTTAACGGTGTAGAACGTTGAATTTCAACTTTGCTTGCAGAGAAATTGGCAATTTAATTTAAATACACAAAAGTTGTTTGATGTACTTATTAGTTAGCGGTGGGTGCCATTTCCGGTGTCGACCTCTTCACTTGATAATTGTCCAAAATTATAAATCTTGTTGTTAATTCTCCCTGTGTTATATTGAAAACGAATTCCTTTCAACCAACCAAAACAAAACCAACCGAGTGCTTTCTGAATGTTTTCGATGCTTCACAAACTTCACAATTTTCAAACAATGAAAAGTATATATTTAAGGTACAGTAGATTTTATCTATCTTTGCCTTAATTAAGAAGTAATATAAATGTTGGAGAAAAACTTTGTAAATGCTTTCATCATTTGCTAATGTTATTCTTTTTTGTTTTCCTGTAGGAAATTAGATTTAACTTGAAAGAATAAAGTTATCGCAATTGGAATAGAAAAATCATTGAAAATAAACTATTTCAAATAACAAAGTGCAACAACAAGAATAACGCAATTATTTGGTGTACCTTTGAGAACCATTCTTCAAGTCAATATTTAACTCTATTAAAAAGTGCTTTGATAAAACTAAAAGCTTTAAATATATTTTATTTTTCAGGAAAATATAAATATTGTTTTTATTATTTTGAATGAATAGATACGGATATATTTTTTTTATTTAAAATAAAGTTAAACTTAAAATCTACTTTAATAAAATACATAGTGAAGCATTTTGTTTTCTATATAGCTCCTCTATTACTTTGAAAGGAGCAAATTATCCAAAAATGCTTACAAATATCTCCAGACAGAGTTTCGAAGTCCACCATAAATATTTCCATTACAAAAAGCTGCTATAACAGGGAAGATAAAATTAAGCCGGCTGATGGAGCACTAGTTATGTCTCAAGAGACTCGGCTTTTTAAATGTGGTTGAAAAGAGCAATTTCTAGGTAAATACTAGCATAAAATACCATTCAGTTTAGATGAAAGAAACAGAATAATGTTGAATTTAAATACAAATGCAAACTCCCATTTTAAAAATTAATTTTGGAAATATAATTTTGCTTTTGTCGTAACACTTGCAAAGTTCATGCCTTTTGAGGTTTTACTTTCGTATATGCCTTTTTACTGTGGCGTAGATGAAACAGAATCAATAGTAGGTAATTTTATTAATGCAATGTCTACCTAAATAGAATTTTATTCATGTTAAAAAATCCTGATTCTTAAAGATATATAACAAATTTATAATATAAATAACAAAGAAATTGTTCTGATATATATTTCTGAAAAATCATACGCATATATTCCTTGTGTTTTCATGTTTGTCAGACATAGATTAAAAATATGTTTGCATGTAATTAATCTATTTAATGTAATATTCGTTAAATCTGTTTAATATAAAATTCGTTGAAGATAACGTCAATTTTACATTATTTGATGTGATAAGCTCTAAAATACAATTTTTTTTGGTGATATGAATGTATGAATGTTGAAACCAGCCTAAAATTTTTGTCTCCAAAATAATAGTCCATTCTAAATTGTTTGAAAAAATGCGTATACATTAACTGCTGAAAAAAGTGACGTTTTTTTTGCAAGCATGACGTTTTTTTATTATAGAAATGAACGATTGATACCTTCAGGTCGAAGAAATTGTTTTTGGTAATTTGCATTTCTACCGCATATTTTATAAACATGTCGACTTTCATAAACCAACAAAATACATAAGCAGCCCCGCAATGTATATCCACAACTTTATCCATTTCAGACCACAACGCCAGACCTCAGAGACTCAGTACCCCACCGCAATCATGATCATCAAATAAACTGCAAAATTACCCTTTTAGACTGCATTGCATCCTGTATAATATACCTACCCTCTAGAAACACCTCGTAGGAGTTGTGACTGATTACTTTGCTCGCCAACTGCCGCGTACGTGCCAAGGATCACGCCACAGTCGCCAAAAAAGTGGTCCAATATGGTAATGACTTTTCTTATGGTGGCTTTGGGCTTTTATTTCGGGTTTTGGAGATAAGTTTTTTTTTGGTAGGGATGTGAAAAGAAAACAAGAAGTTCTTAAAGAAGTAAAATAGCCTAATTTCTTCTTACTTAAATGCTTACTGAAATTGTAATCGGGAAAGAACTAGGTATGTAATAGTTAATATCATCAATCTTTTCTACACTACACTTATACAAATTAGGGAAAAAATAGCTAAACACAGCATCCATCTATAATTTAAACTTTTAACAGCCAAAATCAAGCATTATCCTAAAACACTTTGCGAGTTCGTAAGCGCTTAATACGAGATATCCCAACTAGTGAAAATACAAAGTAGATCATGTGCCGCGAAAAAAAGTAAAAAGTAACGACATTTTAAACGTTGTAAGGGCCAACCCGCATTATGTTTGGAATGTTTTGAAAAATTGCATATAAATAAATAATTGTTACCTATTTAAAATATTCAATGTTTGTAATACTCAATATTTTTTTTTATTTAATGTTGAGAAGAAATAAAAATAAACTTATTCTTTGACGACTTCTTTTCTGAAAACAAGTGACTCACCTGTGATGCATGCCACCTCACGAGATAGTTAAGCGTGACCCACAAGTGGGTCATACCGCCCCATGAACAACATAATGCGACCCACCAGTGGGTCAAGCCGCCCCACAAAGCAGTCAAGTGTGACCCACCGGTGGATCACACCGGCGTGAACATATTAAACAACAAAAGTAGAATAATAGCATAGATGCAAACAGTTGTTCTTTTAAAATAAGTGCACTGATTTTTATAGTTCCCTTTTTCTTGCATCGGTTAAAAGGTCGCATTGGATTTGCTAGTAGAAAATGGAGTCATATTTTGCTAAAAAGAGAAATTGGTGTTATTTACATTTTTTCTTCTGAAATGGATGCAAAATGTATGAAAAGAAATAATGGAATTAGTTTTTGATTATTTATGAGCTGCCCTAAAGTTTTACAGGTCTTTTGGGTTGGCGTTATATAGTTTATACTTTTTATTGCGGCATGCAAATATTGGAGCAATACTTTAGATTTGGATTTAAAGTGTACATTGAAAAAATTTCGCGTTTTCTCGGTAATAGAGGATATCAATATCTCAACTTAATATGTGTTTCTGTAACTAAATAAAAAAAATATGCTGTTCTGTAAGTATAGGGGGTGGACCTTTAGTGTTGAGTTACTTAATTTTAAGTTGGATTATAGTAACACTACAAGACTACACAAATTATGTTCATTATAAGTAAATAAATAAGTTGTTTATGCGTAGTAGGTAAGTTTGGTTTAGTATCTATTTATCTAGCTTTAAGCTTGACTGCGGTTATTAATTGCAACGCCCTTCGCAAATAGCTACCTAGTGTCGCTCTAGTGCGACGGTATTTAAACGTTATATAACTTGGCTCTCCTCTGGAAACCGAGGTCAGCAAGTTATACCACCGTACCTTTACAAAAAGGTTTGTTGAACGTGACAGACAATCTTAGAAATATTTCAAATAAAGCTTAAATTTACTTTGCGGTAGATAAAACCTATTTCTACATTTTCTATAAAAGAATAAACCTATTCGGTTTCTTTGAAATATTTTTCCTTCTATTTTAAATTCAACTGACAACTGACCACTTTTGCCCCCCGTTATTTACTTAGTATTATACACAGAAAACAGTTACGTGCAACGCATTTAAGCAATGTTTTTATAGTTTTAAATTTATACATCTACTTTATTTTACATTAATTAATTTAAGAGGATACGGTATCTAAATAGTATTGATATTTCAGTTTTTACTTATTATTATTAACAATATCTTTCTGAACATTTACTGAAAGTTTCATAATGATATCTTCTGTAGAAAAACAGTTATTAAATATTTTCTGAAGTTATTCCTATAAGTTTGCAAACGCATTTCGTCTGCTTTCAATCTTTTTTCTTTGTTTAGCGTCTTCAATTCTTGTGTTTAATAAATCCCTAAGGCTTTTTTGCTAATTAAGTTTGAATTTTGAAATTTTTAACATGTGTTCTTTTATATATATGGTGCACAACACTTTGTATGAAATAAGGTCTACGATGTTTGTTGCTTTTTAAAAATGTTGAATTCAATAATTTGTAAGTTTTTTGTGATTTTTTAGAGTTTTTCAGCATAAATGCATGTTACTTTTGATTCCTCACGCTTTGAAATCCATGTGCAGTTATTGAACAATAGTTCTAAAAAAACTATAAAAGTTTGGTGGAGTTACTCTCAAAATTAGAAGAGGAGTAGCGTTTTTCAAAAAAAGTTAAAAATGTTGACTTTAAAAAAAAAAGAAAAACTACTTGTAAATATTTGCTTTTATTTCAAGAATGTGTTTATTTAGAGTGAACATTATATAAACCACTATAATTTACAAGTTTAGGTCATTATTTTTATAAATAATATTATGGGTACCATATCCCTTTAAAATAAGTTCTCTCTTTTAATTCCTAGTAATTTGTCTCAAATTATTCCTTTTCCTTGAGAAGAACATACTTTTTAATAACACAGAGTAAATTCTTTTGTGCTTTTATAACTTCTTATTTGAGTCTCACAAACTGTTGAAAGTAAGTCAGTTACCGAATAATTGGAAAAATAACATAGACAAACTATTCACTAAATTTCTTCAACGATCTATCATGCTTAATTTAATTTCCCAAATGCTTAATCTAATAACTTATTTTGGCAAAGATATCTTTCTTCTTAACCCCATTCCTAGCATCGTCTGTAATAATGTTTTTATTTGAAAAAGTTAAAATAATTGAGTTAAGGGCCTAGCCCAAAGAAAGTAAAAGATTAAATATATATTCCAGAGTAGAAATTTACAATTCAAAAACCCTTTGCTTATATTAGTCTCCAATAGTAGTTGAAAAATTTGGTTTTCAAAGGCTTAGCTTAATTCTATTAGAAATAAATCTTAATCCTTTTGGTAGTATGTTAAAAAGGAATTTGTTATTTTAAACATGTTTTTGTAAGATAAAAAGTTGTTCCATTTTTTTATCTGTTGAATATTTTTAAAACGCTGCATTGAGAATGTATAAAACCTGGGGTTTACTTAAAGAATTTGCAAACTTAGTATTTAAATTGAAAAATAATTTTAGTATTGGAATGTATATTTTTATTTTGAGTTATTTGGAGTTTGTTTTTACTTTTATCTTTTAATTACCTCATATAAAATATTTGTTTATGAAATCATTGCGTTGAGGTCGAAAATCAGAAATGGCGATTGTGTGTTTATTTCATGTTTTGGATGTTTCGCTGTTTCTTAAAAAAAGGAGTATTTTTAACATTTGTCCGTCAGTCAAACAGTCTGTCTGAAGCAATTCTGCACGTTGAGCTAAAAGAGCTACAGTCTTCCCATTTGGTACATTATTTCTAGGACCTACTGGACGTTATAAGCATAGATATAGAAAGTAGCAGACATGCCCATCGATTAAGGAATCCCGTACAACCCAACACAAACCGCGCGATTGTGTGATGAAGCCACATTTCGCCGTTTTCGCAATGCATCAAGGGAAACTGGTTCGTAATAAAGGCTTTTCCCGAAGAGTTACATGCAATAAAAACTGCATTTTTAATATGCTTCTTTTATGAACATGTACCTCATGTCTGCCAGAAATTATCAATACATATTCAGCTTTAAACTTATGCTAGCAAAACTGAAAAAAAGTTTTAATTAGTTAATATTAAATTTATGTTTTATTACTTGAATTACCTCATGGTGCCATCTGGTGGCGTATGGCATGCCATGTGCGAGGGCTTGCGAGCTGCCTTTTGGGATACTGGTTCAAAAGTAGTTTCACCTTTCCCCCCAGATCTGCTACTTTCTAAATCTATGGTTATAAGGGATTTAGAGAAAATAGCGCATAATCAAAATGTAGCTTCTTTGTAGGTTGTCAGTTTTTAAAGTTATTACAACTATCTGTTAGGGTATACAATTAGTTTTATATGTATTGATTTATTGAATGATATTTAAAAGTCGTGAAGTGTTACACTCCCTAATTTTTAATTAAAAATGGTATCGTTAAATGCTAAACAACTATAATATCATAAACATAAATAAATTTAAAAAATATGTAATTAATTTAAAGTATAATTATTTCCTGAGATGTGAACATTTTACTTCAGTTATGATAATAACTGTCTAAAATTTGAATAATTGTTTTTATTTTAATCATACAGCAATTATTAGCTCAAAAGTATTCAATTAAACTACTCATTTTTTTGGTTTAAATTCTATTCCCATTTGGTTTAAATTCTATTTATCCAAATTGTTATTTAATTGCATTAAACACTCCCATATTTGAAAAAACATCTTAAAATATAGGCATAGAAAATAAAATGATAATATACCTTGTAATAAATAAAATGATAATATACCTTGTCTAACCCAATTCCAATTGCAGAAATGGATCACGAAAACCTTTTAACAAACAGATAATGACAAGTCTTAAGAAAGTAATGTTCGTATTCTTCGGTAATTAAGTTGGGAAATTGGCCATGATTCAGTTTTGAGTAATGGACAAATTGCTTTGTGTTTCTACTGCGAATTACTTATGTATAAAATGAAGTAAAATAGGGTTTATTTTCAATTAGCTGTCGCGGAAGTTATGAAAATCCCGATCTGTAAAACGTGTTTTCTTTTGCGGAGAGTTTTGTGACAGTAAAGACAGCACGCAGGGGTAAATATATTTCGTTTAATTGTTTTTCTTTAAGTCGTATATCACAAGAGACTTTAAAAGCTATTGATGAATATTAATGATATAAAGTAAATAAAAATTTTAAACATTCAGTTCTTATGTAGTCGTTAGCTAGTTATCTTGACGTTGATCGGGTTAAATAAGCAAACAGTAACGACATCTAAAATTAATAAAATGTCTTTTTTTAGAATTAAAAACACTGCTTTTTAACTATAGTTGTTCTATAGTTGGATTAAACACCAATCAAAATGGGCTGTAATTTAAAAATTCTGTTATTGTAGTTTGTTCTACTTTTTGTGAAAGATATTTCTTCAAATTTTGAATTTTTTTTACATGACATTGTCTTGAAGTCTTGAGTTTTCTTTGGCATTTCATGAAAGAAAGGTTAAACACAATTTTCATTAGTATTCCAATTGATGTACTTATATATTTAATACCTGAATCATTGTGTGGCCCAATTGGTAAAGAGCTGGTCTTTTATGCAAAAGGTCCCAGGTTTTGGGCCAAGGCATTTCCAAATTATCTGCCGATCTACAAACAATCTGTTTAATCAGAAAGTACGACAAATGACTATCCATGTAGAAAGTATTCACTTTTAATCTGCTCAATGTCCCGATGCGCTTACGATGTCTCTGTTCAAGGTTGCTTTGTGTGCCTATTCAAGTTTCGGCAAGGGACTGCGATTCTAATTTTGGTCTCCCGTTGCCAATAGCCCTTGTGTATTCTAGTGCGACGATAATTAAATTGGACTAAAAACATATTGCCGCTTTTTAACAGCAACTATAAACAAAAATTAGAAACGTAGTGCAGTGCAATCGTTTCTAGATGCCTATTTCTAGCCTCCATTAGGAGTTTTAACACAGCCAATAACGCCTCGTAATTTAGAACCATGGTCAAGTGACGAGGTTGACACCTGAGCGGGCACCCAATGGAACTTCGAGCGACATCGTACGCTGACGCAGTCGAGACTTTGGACTCCACAGATTTAACGAGCACGCCTGTCCCAGTGTACTCGAGCCCATCCGTCACGAGTTGGATTTTCTATTCTTTCCCAGTACAGATATCCGATTTATTGGATGACTGGCAGTAGGTGGGATTCTAACCCCAGAACTCCTGAGACGGCTGAATTCTGAGGCGGATGCCTTAACCACTCGGCCACGGACGGTCCAAATTGAAAGCGTATATTGATTCGTAAATATGTTTAGAGTTTGACAACCAAATTACATTACTAAAACCAATTTAGAAAACAAAACCATCTTAAGAGAACAAAAACACTTAAGAGGATGCTAAAGCTTTTCGTGCATGTAAATATTTTTGAAAGCCTTCATTTAGTAATGCAATAAAATGGACACGAACAACATTACTGAAATGAGTTTCCACTTTTGGAGGTCATTAAATGTGGAAGGTAAATTATACCTCGTAATTGGATTTTTTATATATTTTGTTCACATTAAAACGAATTGTACTCATTTCCAAGATCTTAGCAATGATAATTGTCAGTTTAATTGTTGTTTTAGCTTGTTGTTTTTGAGATTAATATAAGTATGTACCTCCAAGTGGTTTTTAGTTAAATAAATTTATGTACCTTGTTTTAAGAAAAGCGTTACATTTTGCCTATTTGTGGATAATTTTTTTTAATTTCAAGCCCTAAATATTTTATGGAAACATATTTAAAACGTTCAACCAAAAATTATACAGAGTATGGTTAAATTAAGTTTCCATAAGAAGTTAATCATGGGAATTTAGTACTTTGAGACATCGAATCCCATTTCTCATAAGGAATTCATATTTTTTAATTTGATAATAGCAGTTTGCTAAAACTTATAATTAAATATTAATGAGAATTTTTTTTTATCATTTACATTGCTTTGATGCCACAAAAGTATCATTACTTTCGAATAAAATAAACAAACCTTTTACACACAATTTCATACTCCGCGTCATAAATGAACTTTATGATAAAAAAGTATTTATTAATGACACATATTTAACTTCCTACCTAACTTACTGTTAAAAGAGTGGTTTTATCCTTTTGCGACCTGACATTCCCTATTAGGTACATTTTTTAAAAACCTCCCCCACAAACAATTATCACGTTAATTAGTTCCGAAATTGACCTGGTTCGATAGAAGATCTAAATATCATTTTTCAGTCTTTGATTGCAGGTATCAGTTACTTATTTCCATAAAAAATGAAGTTGAACGAGGGTAAATACGATATTAGAAATCTTAAAAGAATTATTTAATTTTTTTTTCAAACTTTTCAAATGGTTCTTTTAGTAAATATTTTAAAGGAATTTTGCATTAAAAATGTATTTTTAGAGATTTCATAATTTTAATATTTAAGAGACATTTAAACATAATTTTTTTAAAAAATTATTTTGCGAAACAAACTTTTTAGCATATTTGATGAAAAATATGTTTAGATTATATATAAATAAGAATATAAGTGCAGGAGTTTGTTCGGGTCTTAAGAGGATAGGAGTGGTTTTAAAGTAGTATGGATGTACGACTGTACGTGTATGCGGCGAAGTTGAATTCACTTGAGGTTCAACTTTTTGACATCTGAGACAGGTTTAGTCCGTTTGTCGCGTAGTTTTCAAATGGATTTTGTGAATAATTTACGTTGGGGTTTCGGGTAACGTACTAGAAACTTTGAAGCTCAACTGATGTTAATAAAAAAAAGGTCATTATTTTTGATAAAATTGTATTTAAATCCTATCGCAGTACCATGTAATTTTCAAAAATCAATGTCTTAGTTTTAGTATTAACGTAAAATATATTTCAAGAACTTACCAACAATGCTATTTCTATGTCATTCAGACAAGTGTAACGTAGTTAAATTTTAATTTGGATATGGATCAGCAGTTTTTTATAATGCGAGTTTTCAACTTTGAATCTCATTTTTCTCAGAATGGTGTGCTTCAGGTTTACGTACCTTTTTCTTAAAAACTATTTCATGTATAGACCTAATATTTTTACAGGATAACTGTTGCATAGTGTGTTGCATACTGAAATGAGCATTTCTCAAAATTTGAAGGAGAAAAAAAATGAGTAATTTTTGATATAAAAATGATGAAAAACACACACCTTTCCTTAAATAATAATTTAAAAAAATACTTTACATTGAAATGAGATTTTATTAATATATATTGTTTAAAGTGCATGCAATAAGCCACATAATTTTTTTGTATTGTTTTGTTTGTTAGTTTCAAAGAAAAGGAACATGAAAATGTCAATTTAATATTAGCCGTATAACAAGGTACAGCTGAGGAAAAAAAAAACGAATCACCCCTCGTTTCTCGGCTGCTATTGATCAAGGAATTTTGTGTAAGGTGTCAATTTTCAGGAAATAGCGTGAGGAATTGAGAACTGGCAACAAAAATTGCAATAGGGGTCGTCTACATATTAAAATGAGTACCAACTTTGAAAATTCCAATGACAACACCCAATTTTTTTTTACATAAAAATGTTTAGCACCTTCAAAATACCCCATGTATAAAAAAGAATTATTTATTTTGCATTATTTGGTGAGATATTAAAGCCTTAATTTTGAACTCGTTTAGGGGCAAATCTCCTAAGTGAAAAAAGGTAATAATTTGGTTGTGTCTTTTCAAAATGACAAGCTAAAAAAGGGTTAGCATAATCTCGCCAACGGATGCTAGAATTTAACTTTCTTCAGTAATATTGGGATTTTTTAATGTTTTTTTTTCTTTTTTAAATTTTGGATTTTAAAATTTAGAAATAAAATAAAGGCTAGAAGATGAAAAGTTTTAATTTTAAATTTAAGTCGCATATACGGTTATTTATAACGCACAGATTTTCAAATGCTATGAGTTACAATCAGATTGAAAAACATGATTATTACACTTATGTTTTAAACTTTTTATGCATATTTTTGTTTCATTCACATTGTTGCAAAAAGTTTAAAATTCGTCGCACTCTATCGGTAATATCGGCCCAGTGGCTTAGTGGTAGTGCTTATTTCGCATTGTCACGCCACAGGTCCGGGGATCGATTCCCGGATTGGGCGAGGTTGACCCATGGACCCATCCTTTCATCCCTTAAGTGGGTCGATAAATTGGGGGCCCAGCATGCTTGGGGAACTAAACGCTGGGGGTTCCGCGTGAGGCTTTCCATATTACCGGGACATATGCCTTGCACCCCAGAGCCATTGTATCACGAAAGCTGAAAGGGGCACGGCAGGCCCTGGCCCACTAATGGGCTGTTGCGCCGAGGAGTTTAGTTTTTTATCGGAAAACCACGTATTGCAAATTAAGGGTTACGACATTAACACGATATTTAAGGAAAGCAAAATAAAATTACTCAGAATGATTTGATAATGATTTTTAACCAACGCAGGGGGGGGGGGCACTAATCATTTTAAATAATTAATGTGGTAACAATCAAATGTATTAAAAACCGAATTCCAATAATATTCTAGGGTATTTAACTTTTAATATCAAACACACTTTTTGAAATTGTATTGGAAATAACATATTTTTAAAAATATAGTAACCAATATAATTTAATGTTAATTATACAAATAAAATACATTGTATGCACTTGAAATAAGAAAAGATTTTTAGACATTTGACAGAAATCGATAATTTGAATAAACATTTACCAACAAACGCTTTTTAATCACCAAACGATAATGCCATTTAGGATCAAATATGCCAAGTAATTTTTTACACGGTCCCTAAAATTAGTCTTTTTCAGTTTTTTTACAATAACTCGGCAAATAATTGTTGTTGAATTAAAAAATTCGGGATTTTGGTTCTACTTAATCTACTTTACCGATTTATGTAAAAAAAATGTGGGGTTGCTATTCATGTTTTATTTTTTCTTATTTAAATTTAAATAAAAAATTATTTAAAATGAAAATTTGATGAAAAAACATGTGTGATTTGTTTTTGGAAAATTAAGAAGTATATAATGAAAAAAAAAATCTTTGTTTAATTCATTTTTTTTGTAGAGGTATGAATAAAAGTTTGTGAAACTTTTTTAACATTACGGACGTCCAACTTTGAATACTTATATCTCACCAAATAATGCAAAATAAATAATTCTTTTTTATACATGGGGTATTTTGAAGGTGCTGAACATTTTTATGTAAAAAAAATTGGGTGTTGCCATTGGAATTTTCAAAGTTGGTACGCATTTTAATATGTAGACAATCCCTATTGCAATTTTTGTTGCCAGTTCTCAATTCCTCACGCTATTTCCTGAAAATTGACACCTTACACAAAATTCCTCGATCAACAGCAGCCGAGAAACGAGGGGCGATTCGTTTTTTTTTTCCCCAGCTGTACCAACCTGCCTTCATTTCTTTAACACTTTCGCTACGCAGGATTTTCATTTTCGCTTAATATGTGATAAAAATATCATTATCGAATTCTTAATTGCAAGACACCTGGACCGTTTTAGTAGGGAAAGAGTTTTAATATCTATTTTTAAGTAAAAGCTCATTTGGTAAGGTGGCAACAGCTAAGCGGTCTTGTTTTAATTTTTCTCCAATTAGATTCGCTTTGGTATCCTAAATTGAGTTTTCTAAGAATATCATAGTTGTTATATTTTTAGAATTACAACTTCTTTCGATGCAAGTTTTCTTTGATAAATGATTAAATCAATAAATAATACAGCAAGTAGTTGTAATTTAAAAAATAACAATTAGAATAACTTATTCTTAGAAAAATCAATTTCGAAAGTAGTTCGAGAAAAATAAAAACAAGACCGTGGAGCTAATGCCAGATCTCCCGTGAAACAGCCCATTGTGCATTAAAAATGCCATGCAAAACCAATCTCGTGCAAGTTGTACTGGTGGAATTTAGAGTAGATATCTAGTCGTTGAGGGCGATGGGATGGTCAGATGGATTACGCACTGTTCCACAATTGGTGTGGGTTTTTACATCATGGGTACGATCCCGCTTCGAAGATATATTTTTCTTAGTCCTTTCAGTCTCAGTTATGCCATTTGGCAACATCATGTTTCTGATCACAATTTTTTAAAAAATAGGACTGACACCTATAGGGATTACTAAAATACATGTTCTAATAGAAAAAAAAGTTAGAAAAATCGAATGATGTGCTTTTTGATATCATCAATGGCTATAGTGGATCAGAAAAAAAAACTTAAAACGATGATGCCAAATTGTTAATGGGACGGAATGGCTAAATAAGTCAAAAACAAGACATTTGTTTTCAAAAGTGAAAACCTATTTTCAACTTGTAATTTCTATAAATTCACCACACTTAAATTTTTGTGAGGCTTGAATTTTCAGAAAATTCTTCATAGAACCTAATAAAGCTTTGCAGCATCATTTCACAAACAAAATTGCAACTATCTCAGAAAACCTCGACAAAAACTACCCAACACACAACTCGCAACTGTTTGCTTTCTCGATGGAATTCGAACTTCATTAGTCACCGGCGTAATTTTTGTCCTAATGGTTAAGGTTTTATGAAAAGTTTCCTTAAAAACGTACTTTTCTCGTCGGACTAATGACGAAACACACGCAAAACCCACATAAAGGGCCGTGTCGTTTGCCCCAAAGAGCGGAAGTCAGGCCAACGCATTTGTATTCCGAGAGTGGATATCACTTACATTTGTTGCCGACGGTTGGCAACGCTCGGTGCAAAACGTTGTTGTCTTTTGAGGTCGACGCTGTAGGAATTCGAAATCTGTCTTGGGTCGAGGGTAAATCTCTCGGGTTTGAATAACGTTCGAATAAAATGTGGATGGGTAAGGTTGTCGTTTAGGTTTTGTCACAAACTGAGATGGGTTAAATATTTTTCAAAGATATAGTTTATTGATTGTATATGTATTTGTACTGCGTTTAGTTGAAAAGAATTTCATGCGGGAAATTTTGTTTCAATGATGTATTTATATGTAATATTGACTTATAATTAATTAGAAGAAAAGGACTAGTATTGAAAGTTTAGATTACTTAGTTTTTTAATCCTTTGGCTCAGTGGCTGAGAGGTTAAACGTGTCCGCCTCGTAAGTCCAAGATGTCGCGTTCGGGCCCTGGCTCAGTCGTCGAATTTTCTGGATGGGAAAATCTTGGGCACGCATGTCATATGATTATGTGGTATGTAAAAGATCCCTAGAGGGCCCTTTTGGCTTAGGTTATCAAGGCAAAATTAAATTTAGGCATACTTCAACATCCACAGAGAGCTCAGATTCATTGTAATCTGTGCGTTAAAATTGGTAGCGAGAGTCGTCTAGAAGGAGCTACACAAAATCGTTCTCAGTTTTGGAAAAATGCCGAGTCTGCAAAGGCTTGACCTCCAATAATACAGCCCCATTAAAAAAATTCTTTAATTCTATAAGTTTCAGGAGGTGATATTTAGCCCAGTCGGTTAAACGCTTGCCTTGCATGTTAAAGGTACCAAGTTCAGGTAAAAGCATTGCCGAAATACCCGCCGATGTACCCACGGAATCTTTGTTATTTCTGCAAAGGAACCAAAGGATCGGTTTAAATCGAATATTTTTTCCTTTTTTACCATTCGATCGGTCGATTTTTTTTAAATTCCACTCTATATTTAAATAATCAACTCTATTGAAAAGAAAAACATTGATTTTTACTTTATCATTTAATAACTCAAAGTAAAAAAAAATACTCCTAACGTTATACTTTTATAGCATATATAATAATTTAACTTATCAAAAATTAACAATTCTATGCAACATCACAAACACATTCCATTAATTCAATTGCTCTTTCATAACATCACTACACACACAATCTCTAAGAAATAAAATATTAAAACCAAACTCCTCATCAAAGTTTAATTTTTCTATCTTTCCCAAAATCTAGAACCCCTATCTGAAAAAAACACTCTCTGAATGCAACACCGCCAAAATTTTCAATCAATTCAATTGCTATTCCGTAACATCTCTCATAAAATCTCTAAGAATGAATGATTAAATCCAAAACGCTCGTAAAGGCCGCCGTGTTTGGCGCCAAATATCACCAGCGACACGTCAGAGTGACGTCACACAGGGGACTAGGGTTAGTAATCTCTAGAGCTCCATTGGAAACCTCTTGCTCTGATTATTTGCGGTTTAATTGTACATGATGTTTGAGCGAAAATAGACTGTTAATATTAAGCTGTTATTTAATTTGTAACTATAATGAATTTTCTAAACGTGCTTTCTTTTCCTTAATTCAGTTAAACCTTCCAAGGAGGACTTAACAAGTGTTCATCCTTTAGTTATTGATTTTATAACTGTTAACACTGGGGTTGATATGATTTCTGCCCAATCTTTTAAAAAGGATAAGCAAAAACAAATCCAAAAATTATTCAAACTGCAAATGTTTTAGAAATTGTTAGGATTAACTACTCTACTGTGTCTAACTGTACTGTAGAAAAAAAATCTGAAAAAAAAAACCCATAGTAAATTTGAATCGTATTCACTCGACATTTTGATGCATTTGAAGCAGTTCATGCTGTACACAAAATGTTACAGAACTTTGATACAGTTTTTTTTAAGTCAAAAATCTAAGTTATTTGTTGTTTTCAAAGTCTCTTCGGAATAGTTACTATTTTCAACAATAACTTTCCGAAAAAATGACCATAAATAGATGAACTTCTTTGTGAATACGACTAAAGCAAAATATAAATAAAATTTAGGTTTTATTTATTACCCATACATTTGGCATTTATTTTTAACTAAAATTAGTGTTTTACACTAGTTTAACCCAACCGCAGTAGTACCGTTAACCCATTCCAAACTAAAAAGAATACTTCGAGAAAAATGTTTGTGTATTTAGTCACTTCAAATCTAAAATGCAATACCACTAAATATCATGTATTTTTATTTACTTGGTCTATCACATTCTGGTAAATGTACTATACACAAATCAAAGCAGTGTAGCAAAAACACAGCTTAACTGTTCCGTCAATAACACTTCTTCATGCTATGTGTTCTAATAATTGCTGCCTACTAAGGGAAATAGAATCTGCGTACATAAACAATTAAGTAGTAAGAGCTTGAGCGAGTGTGCATTCGGATGGATAGGTTTGCTGATGAATATTAATGTTCAGAGCTGTTGATCCCTTTGTAAGAGTTTCTTGGTTGAATTAACGTAGATAAACAAGGTCTCTAAGGAGATCATTCTGGTCTTAGAGTGGTTAAAGAAATTCTGAATGAAAATGAATTATTTCTCGATTGTTGAACCAATGTCTAGTGGGAACATAGAAGAGATTGAAGAAAGTAAAGGAATGAAAGCTGGAGTATAATACGCCATCTGAAACAAACCAATTGGTGATAGGTGTCGTACTTTTTAACGGGTTGAGTGACGAGATTTGGTTAATACACACGAAACCAAATCGACACAGATACGGTACAAAATTACACTGTAAAAGAGTTTAAGTCAGAATACAGTACCTACACTTTTAAAACGAACGAGCGATTTTATCTAAGTCTGAGTTAATTTTCACTCCTCCAGTCTAGAAAATGCACTTCCAAGAAAGGAGTGGATCTTTTGTGTGTTAAACAGGATCACTCCAAACGAGTGATTTTAACTCGGTCTGGGTTAAGACTCACTCCTTTCCAGTGTCGAAAATGCACTTCTCCTACTGGAGTGGATTTCACTCTTTTGTTTTAAGAGTGTATGGTGATAAACGTGAAGCCTACACCAATGAGTTCTATAGTAGGATAGAGTCTGAGCCTACCAGCCGCACCATGGACTCCAACACGGAGACAAATATTGGGTGGCATGTGGGACCCGATGGCCGAGTGGGTTTGATCGCAGGCCCTAACGCTAGCAGTTTCTGCGCTATAACGGGTGCGGGTTCAATTCCTGCCTTTGTACTGGATGTACTTACTTTCTCGGTATCAAAATTATAAATTAACTAGCTCTTTTGCCACTCTATTCGGGCTCCGTAGTGAGCCATGTCAGCTCAGTACGAGTCGTTTGTCTACCCTACTATAGAACTCTGTGGCCCACACATAAGCTCTGATACATGACTGACCCACACATAAGCTCTGATACACACATAAACTGATACATGCAATGACCCTCTAGAGTTACATACAAATTACAAGAAAATAAGTTATTAAGCAAAATGTTATAAATTTACCGCATAAAAAGGGTTTTTTTCGATTTACTTACACTTGGACATTTAAAAAAAAACTTGTATACTTACACCAGATGTTAGAGGTTCATGGCACAGATATATATTGAAATAGTATCTGTGAAAAATTTCAGGTAAATTAATGTAAAACTTTTTATGCTAGAAGTGTTGGCGTAAATAAAAAAATTGCCCAAAAAGCATTGTTCATTATATTTGAAATCACTATGCCAAATTCGGAAAAGATTAAAGTAATAGTAAAATTTTTAGAAACTTGGGTATTCGCTTACCTTAATAGAAAATATATCTAAATCGCAGTCCGAGCATGCGCAATCTAAGAAATTATAGCAAAGTTTTGTTTTATTGTGTAAACAGGGCCAGGTGCTTTCAAATATAGTAGAATAGGGTAGACCGACCAGTGAGTGAACAGGCCCCAGTGAATGAACATTTGGTAAATATAATTTTAAAAAAATAAGGATTGAAAATCATTCCACTATATGGATTGGCAACACTGACTTCCTTCCATGTAGTAGGAAGCTATCTGACAAAGGTTGGTAGTCCTGGTTATTATATCCTGGTATTCATTCACTGGCGAACGTGACGTCTTAAGCGTTCATTCACTGGTTAGTCTACCCTACGCTGTATTTATGCAGAAATGTTTTAGTCTAAGAGCTAGCAACGTTTTTGAGAGAGAATTTCAGGTGGACCAGTTTTAAGATATACTATATCTCTCACTCTCCCGGACATCATACGGGCTATCTGGCAAGTGGTAGTGGTTGCGTTCATCAGTGCGCATCCTACTAATACAAGTAAAAAATTGATTTTTCAAATAATTTTAAGACGTTTTATTTTTTTATTGTTATTTTTAGCGAACTTTTTGCAACATAAATCTATTATTGACAGACATTTTTATTGTTGTTTAAGCTGTGCCAGACCCTAATTTTGATTTTAAAAGCTCAAGTGTTGCCCAAATTACCAGCTCAGGTGTGAATTCACCAATCATTGTAATACGTCATCGTCATTCATTGCGCAATACCATGTGGCAATATTTGTAATGAGCTTATTTTGGGCAACACTTGAGCTTTTAAAATCAAAATTAGCATCTGGCACAGCTTAAACAACAATAAAAATGTCTGGCAATAATAGATTTATGTTGCAAAAAGTTCACTAAAAATAATAATAAAAAAATAAAACGTCCTAAAATGATTTGAAAAATCAATTTTTTACTTGTATTAGTAGGATGCGCACTGAGGAGCGCAACCAGTACCGCCAGCCAGATTGCCCTTATGATGTCCGGGAGAGTGAGAGAGATAGCATATCCTAAAACTGGCCCACCTGAAATGCTTGTTTTTTCGACGTTGCTAGCTCTCGTACTATTTTGCACTGTAGAAACATCGCTTTCACCGTCTTGACTTACGACTGATGGGATATTTCAAAGGGTTCAGAGCGTATATACTGCATGTTTGTTTAAAGATTTATATTTAGTTTGCATGATCTATTACATAGTATTTGTAGTAAAGATAAATAATGCGAAGTTAACGGGGCTGGGAAGCCCAGTCGGTTAGGCACTCGCATAGCATGCAAAAGGTCTCAGGTTCTGAGCCGGGCATCGCCGAAAATAACTGCCGACCTATAAACGGCCCGTGCAGACAAAAATATCCGACTAATAATACCCCGTGTAAGGGAGTGCACGTTAAATATCCTTCAAAGTGATAAAGCTGCGTACGATGTCGCCCTTAACGGTTGCTTTGGGTGCCTATTCAGGTGTCGGCTCGTCACTTGAATCTGGTTCTAAAATATGACGCCCGTCGCCAATAGCCCTCGTGTAGCTCTAGTACGACGATAATTCAAACCTAACCCAAATTAATTGATGAATAAAAACTGATTTTACTGTTGTCCAGTACCATACATATCTTTTCCAAAGTATGATTAATTTATTATTCAACTCAGAAAAAAATAACAGTGTAATTAATGACATAAGCTAATTTAAATTTTAATAAAATTCAATATTAATTCAAGTAACAGCTTAAAAGTATGCAAGCATATAAAGTTGAATAGAGTTGGCCATTTGACATTTTTTTTTCTCTTTAATCCCTCAAAAACTCCTACACATATTTTCTTACATAAGCATATTTTTTTTAAAAAAGAAATATGTACTTAAATGTTTTTTTAGCTTGCAACTAAAAGAAATATGAACTGTAACATTTGCTTTCGGGCACGTCATTTCAGTGGAATTTAAGGTTTTGAGCTCTAAAAATAAAGGTTTTGTTGCATAAAAAATAAAAAAAAACTATTATTTTTTAAAGGAAATTTTGACATTTATTTTATCCGAAAGGTTTTATAAGTTCATCGATGATTTTTTGTGTGCAAAATTTCCAAAATCTGCTTGAAGCTCTTTATACATTCTTTTGAATACAATTAAAAAATCAGCTGCTTCGGTACTTATATTTTTAGAAAGCTTGAACTTACTAGCTTATAATACAAAAGTTACAATAAGGAAAATTGGTAAAATGGCATTGCGAAGATATTTCTACAAATAATCACGTATTGGGGAGAGCGAGACTACACCGTACTCTTAAGGGCGATTCATCGATACATGGCAAATTTCAAAATAAAGTTTATTATGAACACAACTAATATATAATTTGATTATTCGGCTACTGATCCTACATAAACATTTTGTAACTATTATACTTTTAGCTTCCACACTACGTTTATAACGTAAAAAGTGGAAGGTTTTTATAATCGTGCTGTCCGTCTGTCCGTCATCCACTTTCACAGAATGAACCGCAAATCTCACAAACAAGTGGGATACGTCATTTTGAAGCAAAAAATCAGTTTAGGCTACATTCCAAATTTCATTAAAAATTTGAATTAGAAGTTTATTTAAATTTAAATAACTAAAAATTTAATCTACATTGAAATAACATGCAAATTCCATTTTTGTTCAATATTTTCACTGTTACCATTACATCAAACGTACGAGAAACTTCATTTAAAATATAATAAAACTCTTGAAAAAATATTTATTTTTATGATATAATTCAATTTGGATTGTTGTGATAGCACAATAAAGTTATTTTGATGGTTCATTATATGTGTATGAAGAAAGATACACAGAAATTCAAAATTTGCATAAAAAATATGCAAATTTTCGCTTTTATATTTAAAGCAACAATTTTACTAATTTATTTTTCGAAATGTAAACTTGTGACTGCAGAAAGATATTTATTAAAAAAATTCCTCACTATTCTGCTAAGTTCAAAAAAATTAGCAAACGATAAAGATTAATTATCAAATCTGCAAAAGAAGATTAAAGAAAATTATTAGTTTTTGCTTATAAAAGTTTGAATTAGAACTAGCCAAAGGCCCTGTTTGGCGAATTTCTTTTTGAGGTGTTAGTGTGTTTCCTGTTGAGCGTAAAATGTTGTGTGGAAGCGGTGTAAGTGACAGATTCTGTAACAAACCGACTTGTTTTATACACAAAAAGGGTTGATTAAAAAAAGTTACCATGTACGGTTTAGCCCCGGGAGGTCGGGGAAATTTAAATACCGTTGTCTTAGTATTTTTTTCTTGGGTTTAGGATTCGCTTTGGTTTTAGTTTTTTAGTCCCAAGCTTACTTGTTTTTAATTTCTCTGCCCTACCTTTTTAGCCTGTATCTTTCCCTGCAGTTGTTAATTTTTTTCCTTCAGCTTTAAGCTTTCCATTTGTACTTTATTTAGGGCTTTAAAATTGTTAGAAGAAATATAAAACTTTAACATTTTGGTAGGCATACTTTCCGCGTAAGTTACACAATCGATGCAGCTATGTTGTCACAGAAAACCATTTGGGGATAAACCGTACACTTCTGTACGATTTAGCTACAATCTGTACACAGCGGCAATTTATTAAATAACATTTAATTCTAACGATTAACCAATTATCGCTAACAACCAAAGGATATCTTTAAAAAGTAGTTTATTATGATCTTACACTTACTAACATACAAGAAAAAAATCTTCACTTTCATTTTATTTAGTACTGGATGAAAATTAGATGAAAAAGAGTAAAAACAGTTTTTTTTTAAAAATGAGACACTGATATTCATACGCATAGTGAAACGATATCTATAATGTAAACTTGTGCGATCTGTCTCTAGAGTATAGCACTTGAAGGGATCGTCTAGCTTGAAATCTAAGCAAAAAAATGGGTGTATGGTTTTGCCCCGTTTTTGGGTTTAGCCCCGCTCTCCCCCATGTACATCAGAAGCGAAAGATTATGAATCTGTTTCGCCACAAAGTAATCTTCTTCTTCTTCTTTTCGCTCTACCTGGAGTGGGCATTGGCGTGTTGCACAATTTAAAATTTTTTTAATTTAAAAATATAAATAAAATTAAATTTTAAATAAATATATTTTATTAAAAGTGTGGCCTTTGCTTTCCAGTTACGGTTCTTCATACTCTCAATGTCTTTCAGCACATCATCCTTCAACCTTTTCTTTGGGCGTCCTCTTGGTCTTGTTCCCAAAGGTGTCTTGTTTAAGATCTTCTTGATTCCTCTACTATCCTCCATTCTTTCGATGTGGCCAAGCCATGATAGACGCTGGGATTTGATAGATCTGACGATATTTTTTCCTCTGATTAATTTTTCTAGTTCAAGGTTTGTCCTAATTTGCCACTGGCCAATTACTTGAACTGGTCCCATTATTTTTCTCAAAACTTTACGTTCAAAAATAAGTAGATTATTTTCATCTTTATTGTTCATTGTCCACGTCTCGCTGCCTTATGTTACCACCGATCTGATAATTGTTTTATACAGTCTAATTTTTAATGGTTTTGAAAGTAGATTGTTTTTCAGTAGGTAGTTATATAGATAGAAGCACCTGTTTCCGTTTAGTATTCTTGAAGCAATTTCTTCTGAAATATTATCTACACAAAGTAATATTTTTGTATTATTCAACTAAAAAAACTGTACTTTCAATGTCATTAGTTTATTAAGTTTTAAATTGAAACGTAATAAAGGTAAATATGAACAGTTTTACAACATGCACGCATAGGAAGCAGAAAATAATTGGCCCTTTGGTATATTTTATTCATCTTCATTAAAATGTTATTTTAAACAACTAAACTTACAAAACCAATACCATAATTCTACATCTAAATTACTTTACCTATCCAAAACGTTTTACCTATCCCAAAACACTTTAACTTATTCATACACACAGTAAATTAAATGATTTTAAAGTTATGTGACGCATGGACCTTAAAGATGTACCCCGTACCTTTTACGTAATCCGCACGATCCGTATTTATGACGGTAGCACAAAGACCGGGCCCGATCCTCGCTTTTAGCAACCTCGCCGCTTCAAGCGCATATCTCCTCCAAATCCATTTATAAAGGGAACGAACGGAGTAAGAATACGTGTGGGGAACTTCGTGTAAAAGTTTTGGGTTTGATAAAATTGTTTTAAACAATTTGGCTGATTCTGTAGGGCTTTATTTTAGTTTGTTGTTTTGAATATAGGGGAGAGTGTTGTACCTTGGGACGCTTGTACCTTGGGATACTGACAATTTCTAAGAATATATTGGCAATATTCATACATTGTTTATTTCTAATAGTAGCCTTAACCAACAGACATCATCAAAATAAAATGTAACACTAGCATCATTGAATTGATGACAAAAAATAATATTTCATTACCCCAAAGTAAATATTTTTCTCATTCTAATATAATTTTTTACCTTTGTACTTTTACGAAAAGTCAACTGCCTTTTATTTTCTTCATAAAAGAGAAGATTTTAAAATATTTTGGTTACGAGAAAATACTGATAATGCATTTACATTGGCCACTATCTTGCTTTTATTTAAACCATTTAGTGTGTTGTGCCTTGGGACAGTAAAGCATACTGTATCATCATATAATGTTAAATAATTTGGATTTGCAATTTTGCTGTATAATTTAAATTATTCTTGACTTTTGAAGTTTTATTTGTGTATTTCCTTGAAAAAACAATTAAGTTTTGTTTCCTGACACAAATTAGTTCAAGTGAATGACTATTGACTGAATTATAAGGTATGTCCCAAGGTACAACAGCATGTTGTACCTTGGGACAGTTTATCCTCTCTACTTTAAATGAGTGGCAATTTTTTAATTTCAAGCTGCCAGAATTTAAAAAAATATATATTATAGAGGAATATATTGGTGTGTTGAAATGCTGCTTTTAAATTTTTATTTTGTCTAAAATTATCGAAGAAAAAAATTAAAATGTAAAAATCGTCCCAAGGTACAACACTCTCCCCTATTCCAAGTAATGAGAAAATGAAATAGAGAAAAACGAGGGCTTGAGTAGCACCGCTTCCAGTTACCACTCAATTAATGCATTTTACCTCTGGCGATCTGGCGTCCCCATTTATTGAATTTTTTTAAATATCCCCACAAACAATTAACACCTTATAATTAGCTCCAAAATTGACATGGTCCGATAGAAGAAGATCCAAATATCAGTTTTTGATTACAGGTATCAGTCATTTATTTCTATAAAATATGAAGTTGAATTAAGACGATATTAGAAGTCTTAAATTATTATATATTTTTTTTCAAACTTTCGAAAATTTCTTTTAGTAGTTAATTTTAAAGGAATTTTGGATTAAAAACACTGTTAAAATAATTTGTTAACTACAAATAAGTGAAACGGTCTCTTTTTGTTGCATTTATATTATAAAAAGTGTGTGTTCCAGGAGTGTCTCTAAGTAACTATTAAACATAATTAAACAAAATCTTTGAAAAACATATTTTTTAACATATATTTGTATGAAAAGTATGTTCATATTATAGGAACATACGTGTATGATTTTTCTCGGGTCTTAAGGGGCCATAGATAATTATATACATATACTATGACGAATCTATAATATTAACTGCCACTTATTTATAATTTTTCCATCTCTAAGTGCTGAAATCAGGAATATTTGGAACTTTATTAATGCTTTTATAATGAGTATCTGAAGCTATATCAATGAATAAGTTTTAAAATTTTCCCATTGAAATTGTATAGAGATTTTTTACCCCGAAAGACCATTAAATCACAGGCACTAGTTAAACTACACCAGAGTTGGCCACGTGGACTCCAAAAATTGTGTTCTTGTACTTTCACTCCACTTTTTGGATCGATTTTTTATTTGTCCTATATTACAATGCGTCGTATTATCGAGAGAGATTAGACGGGCGTAATCAATTTTTTTTAAAACTCGCTTTTATGTAACAGAAAATTCATCCATAGGTGTATCACAGCACAAAAAAATCGAGATAAAGTTAGAACGTTGTCATTCCAAACAAGCAATCTATCAATAGATCGATATCACTTCCGTGATGATACCTTATGGACAGGTATAGAACTTTCCGCGGCCTTGGGTGGGGTGACACCTCTATATCGGGCCAACATTTACGATGAATTGCCCTGGTAACTGGTTAAGGGAAATTCTCTAGCAATTCACATTGTATAGATTGAAATTTAAAATCATTTTAAAGTTATTTTAACCCTTTCAGTCCCAGTGATGCCATTTGGCATCATCACTTTCAATATTTTTTTCAAAATGTTTATGTCCCGTTATGACATCCAAACACACATCATTCGATTCTTCACACTTTGTTCATTGGACAATATTTTACATTAATCTCAATAGAAGTCAGAACTACGATTTTTTTTTAATTTAGAAAATAGCCAACAAGCGTTTCACCTGATTTTTGATAAGTTCACTTCAGTTCCACATATTTAAAACACAATTTAAACTATTTCGGTTAAAATAATTACTAACTTTTTTTAATAATGTGGTCAGATACCTTAAAATATATAACTCGAAGTGTTTTTAGGCAATATATATATTTTTTATTTTGTTGTTTTCCACAGTAAAAGTTTTTTTGGCATTATTTCAAAAACGATATAAAAAATTAAAACTAATTTTTTTTCCTTATGGAACTCGTATATTTGACCTAAAATAAGCTTATTTTGTGAATATCATTAGTTTCTGTAGTGTAGTAAATTTTTGGGACTGAAAGAGTTAAACATTTTTTTTTGCTCTAATCAATAGTTTTGTTATGCATTTTATAGATTGGCTCAATTTGTATTGGTCTCTAGTGAGTGGATATGGGCCACCGTTTACAATGAACTGCCTTGACAACTGGTTAGCATAAATTCTTTAGACTTTAACATTGCTCAGGTTGAAATTTAAAACATTTTTAACTATTGTTTTATGTTTTTATTTATTGTTTAAAAGGGATTTTATTGAATAGTTTCATTTTAATTATCTTCGATCGAGTTTAAGCCTCCATATTGGGTCGACATTTATAATGGACGGACCTGGCAGCTGGTTATGGGAATATTCTTAAGCTCTTTCAAAACAAAGAAACTCCAAAATATTTGTAGGACCAAAACAATGCAGAAAATTCCATATCTCATGTCCTGAATGTCATATATTTAGTTTAGTGCTCAAACTCTTTTCTTAGCTAAAAAAATTACATTCATTCGGATTTTAAATTGAACTAATACTATATCTTAACAAACTCCTTCCATAAAATTAAGGCTTTTACTTACTTGGCTTAATATAATATACGCGCTAATATACTACAAACACTAATATATTGTTTACGCTAATATATTATGCACGCAATAAATTAAAAACTAACGAATACACCATTCAATTTAACTGATCTATCATTCGTGACAAAATTTTACCCAAGACTAATTCCTTTACAATCATTAACCCAAGATGAATATTATTACTAAAGTCAAATCCACATAATATACTAAGCAATAAATCATCATATAATTTATTAAAATGTCCAATAACTGTACTACTCTCTATAAATGCAAATCTTAGATTATTTATAAACATGCATAAGACGAAATATATCATTGGTCTACTTCTTATGACGTGAAATACGTTTTATGATGTTTTGAAATACGTCACATTTATAGTCATGATTAAACACTCTGAGTGGCCATATACTTTTATGACACCATAATTTATTTAAGTGCATAATAAACCTAGTTTCACGACTGCTGAGAAAACTGTTTCTTACATAGTCATAGAGTTTTCGCTAAGTATGACAAGAATAATTATATGACTGCTTATGGTTTGTCATTTGGGTGATGGTTTAGTGTGGGATTTTCTTGCATGATGCTTATAAACACGGAATCTTGCACGACACTCAGACGAATGACTTGAGAATTTATTTTAATCATAACTTGTTTTTGATTTAATAATTTAGAATACATAAATAATATAAATGTCTGTTATTGGTAGTTTCGTGTCTAACAAGTATAAAAATAACTTATAAAAAAAGAACTTCTCAAAACCATCAATTGCTTGCTTTATTAAGTGGTCACAGGAGTCTTAAAAATGTGCAAAGAAGATACTACATAGTTTGGTCTCTCTTGTAATTTTTTAACTACTCAATAAATGAGTATAATTTTTTTATATGTAATTCTACAAGATTTATTTATTATAAAACAAGTTTTAAAATTTATGAAACTTTAGCCAAATCTAAAATAAATGATATTAAACATGAAGGTACTTGAACACACTGTGATTAGGCTTGCGCGGCAAATTGTGAGGTCAAAATTGAAAAATTGACCAAGAAAATGACTTTATATTGTACAAATATGTACAGACTAGGACTTATACCTAAATTCTCAGCTCAATTTTAATTAGAAATTATTTTAAGAACTTTTTTCTAAAAAAATTATTAAAAAATTAAATATATAGATTTTAAATTTTTTAAAAAATAATTTCTAATTGAAATTGAGCTGAGAATTTGGGTATAAGTCTTTGTTTGTACATATTTGTACAATATAAAGTCATTTTCTTATTCATTTTTTCAATTTTGACCTCACAATTTGCCGCGCAAGCCTAATCACAGTGTGTTCAAGTACCTTCATGTTTAATATCATTTATTTTAGTTTTGGCTAAAGTGTCATACATTTTAAAACTTGTTTTATAATAAATAAATCTTGTAGAATTACATATAACAAAATTATACTTATACATTGAGTAGTTGAAAAATGACATGAAAGATCAAACTATGTTTTGTAGTACCTTCTTTGCACATTTTTAAGACTCCTATGACCCCTTAAGGCATCAGTTATTTGTTAGTAATCCTTTTTACAAAGATATCAGTCATTTGATTTTCTTTTTAAAAGTCAAGAAATGGAGAGGGCGGGAGGTTAAGCACTTTTGATGCTTGTTAGTTTTGTTTTTAATGATTTTTTTTCGGACTTTTTTGTCCTTAAGTTATATAACATTATTGTCCTGTGTTCTTATATATATATATATATATTATTTACAATATCTTTTTGAACATTTACTGAAAGTTTCATAATGATATCTTCTATAGATAAAAAATTGTTAAATATTTTCTGGTGTCATTCTTATAGGTTTGAATAGTATTTCGTCTGATTTCAATCTTTTTTCTCTGTTTCGTGTTTTTCAGTTGTTTGTTGTATAGTTTTTTTTTATTTTTTTAATTTGATTTCAATAATTTGTATTTTTTGTGATTTTCAGTATAAATGCATGTTACTTTTCATTAGTTGTTGCTCACATTTTAAAATTCTTGCATAGTTCTGGAACAAATAGTACTAAAAACAAAATACAAAAGTTTGGCGGAGTTATTCTGAAAATTGAAATAAGAGTAGCTATTTAAAAAAGTTCAAAATTTTGACTTGTTCAAAAAAAAAAAAAAAAAAAGACTTGAAAATTTTGACTCGTGTTCATTTTAAATATCAAGTAAAAAATAAAAAACGCATTACCTCATGTTAATTTTATTCAAGTATTACATTTATTCTCTACACCACTACATGTTGTCGAATGTCGTAATTTTAGTCGTACACGTACTTCTTTTGGTACCACAGTAGAAAATCTAAATTGGGACTTTACCTGAAATGAAAAAATTATATTAATAAATTTGTATATTTTAAAGCTTATCGGGATGAGAGGGCATTATATCTAAACAGTACCTTATATATTTTTCTCAAAGTATAAGGAAACTTTTCCAGGAATATAATTAACAAGTATTTAAAATCTCAAACGCTTTTTATAGAAAGATCGTTATTTAATTATAGGAAAAAAACTAATGTAGCTAATAAATTTAAAAATTTTTTTTTTTACTAATTAGCTACTTTGGACATAGTACTTCAATGTAAGTGCTTTATACGGTACGAGTACTTAAAGTGATGTTGTTTGCAAAAATAAATTAAATATTAATGTAAAATTAAATATTTTATAAGAAGTATATTGTTAGTCATTATATTAAATGAATGAATTTAGAGCTAAACTGATTATAAGGCTCTGAGGATACAATTTACTTATCTTTAGAAATAGTAGACTAAACATAAAAACACATACAAATTTAAATGGTAAAGTTTCGAAGTATTTTTTTTATTGAAGTAAGTTCAATTTGTGCAGAGCGCCAAATGTAAATAGAGATAATCTTCAAATTTTTGACAGGCGCGTTTACATGATCCATTGAATCCACGGAATAAAGAGCAAACTCCGAAATTTCCCCCTCTTTTTTTTTCACCCAGGCAGAACCGTAATTGCAGGTTCATTAGGGAGTTCGACAAACCCTCCAATGAAGAAGGGTTTGATATTTCATTCCATGGATACGGCCACAGATTGTCATTAGGGTTAGAAATCCTGCTCGACCACTTTTTCCCATAATGGAGGGTTTGGCATTTCATGGATTCGAAGGCTCCTTTAAACGCGCCTAACAAGAAATAACACTTCAACACTTTTTTTTTACTTTAATGATCTGTGAAAAACGTCACCGGGAAGAACCAAACCATTTTAATTGTTTTCCTAGTAGTACAAAAGTAAATAAGTGTTGCCTACTCGCAAAATAAAAATTATGAAAATATTACTGACATCAACTCTTCTCCTTTAGTTCATTATAGCTTATTAAAGAAATTCTAACTTTATTCAAATAACATCAATAATTACGTTCTAGTCTAAAGCAATTAGCATTAAAGAGAAATGGGTGCATTGGACAGCGGGTCTCCAAACTCAAGGGCCTCAGTGTTAATCTACTGTGGAAAAACTATTTTCTCTGCCTCATTTCTCCTGCTGAATTAAATATTGTTACGAAAGGTCTGTTTTGAATGATAAATGTAGATAACTTACAGGTCTCAAAAATCCCACTTTTTAAAATTGCTTTGAATACTTTTTATAAAATTATTTATTGAAAATTAAAAAAAAAAAATATTCGAATTAATTTCAATAGGTGGGATTGCCTGGACTTGTAAGTCAGCTACATTTCTTTATATAATATAAAATTGAAATTGTCGGACGCTTGAAAGCCACGTGACTTACGCGGCTTCAGCCAATCAGAACGTTGAAAGTAAATGTGGCGGTGTGCTTGTTTTGTGCCGGGGCTGCTTCAGGTTGCGTCCCGTGGCTTTGGTAGAGATCGTTGCTAGGGCTAGAGCTACGTGATGCCCTGGAGCAGTCCCACGGAAACTAGCTTATTTTTTTAACTGTTGGCATCGGTCTTGAGTTTCCGGCCACACATCGTCAAAACAGCCGAAGCCGATGCATCTTCCCTTTTTCGACTTGAGCACTCTCCCTGCTGATCGAGACCTATTAATTAAAATATCTTAGTCTTCATGTGTGTTTGTGGAGCAAACAAAGAGTAATTGCGCAGCGATTCTCGGGGGTTGGCGAGCGGTAGCGAGCAGGGGTCTTAGCCCCCCTAGTATCACATAAAAATATCCGTTTGTAAAAATATTCAATGCAGGAAGAGAAATGTGGCAGAGAAAATACATTTTTCTCCATTTGATTAACAGTGATCCTCTTTGCTTTGGAGACCCGCTGTCCAGCACGCCCATTCCCCCTTAAGCGTTGGCAAATGAATAAATTAATGACTTGCCTTGTCTTGCGAGTTAACAGCTTCTACAGTGAACTTGTGCAGGATTTTGGCGAGCACTATTTTCGCCGTGAGGTGCACTAATCTTGTCCCAATGCACATTCGGGGCCCCACTCCGAACGCCCAGTAATTGACCGATTGGTTCTTCGTGCCGTTGCCAGTTAGAAACCTATAATTGTAAATTGAATAGATATTTGTAAATTGAATAGATATTTGT
Source organism: Hylyphantes graminicola (assembly GCA_023701765.1). Classification (NCBI taxonomy): domain Eukaryota; kingdom Metazoa; phylum Arthropoda; class Arachnida; order Araneae; family Linyphiidae; genus Hylyphantes; species Hylyphantes graminicola. The sequence continues at coordinate 16,635,553 of CM043116.1, forward strand.
AAATTGAATAGATATTTGTAAATTGAATAGATATTTGTAAATCGAACCTATATTTGTAAATTGAACCTATATTTGTAAATTGAACAGATATTTGTAAATTGAACCTATATTTGTTAATTGAATAGATATTTGTAAATTGAATAGATATTTGTAAATTGAACCGATATTTGTAAATTAAACCGATATTTGCATATTGAACCTATATTTGTAAATTGAACCGATATTGTAAATTGAGTTTAGTGGAAGAACAGGCTGAGTGACAAAATGGGAAAACGGGAAATTGAGCTTTAAAGGTTTTGATTTGCTCTTATATCCGTTAAAAAGGTACTTGCAAATGATAAAATTCATCTAACTTTAAGTTTATGAAAAGAGAAATCTTGACAACTTTAAAGGCGCGTTTACATGAGCTATCGAATAAATGGATTGAAGAGCAAACTCGGAAATTTTTCCCTCTTGGGGATTTTCTCCCAGACAGAACTGGAATCGCAGGGTTCATTGGGGGCTTTCGCAAACCTTCCAATGAAGGAGGGTTTGATGTTTCATGCCATGGATTTGGCCACAGACTATCATTTAGGTTAGAAATCCTGCTCGACCTCTTTTTCCCTTAATGGGGTTTTGGCATTCCATGGATTCGATGGCTTATGTAAACGCGCCTTAAAAATGGAATAACATGTTCATTTACACAAAAATCTCCGGTTTTTTTAAATGTCCCTTATCGCATTCTTCCTCTAAGCTCTTCAATTAATCTCAAAGTTGAAATATATTTCATTTATTATAATTTTAATCAGCGGTTGATTAGAATTTTTTTAATATAATACATAGTATTTTATCTTGTATGTTTTTTGAAATCAAACTATCAGTGGGTTGCTAAGTGCTAAAAGTTAATTACTCAAGTTGTTATAGTAAGTGATAAGATACTTTTTTTAAAGTATAACTTTGTATTAAGTTTATTCGATATTAGGAACTTAAAGTAAAACACAAATTGAAAAATAGAAATAGCGTGCTTTGAGTTTTTCTTATAATCTATCATATATAAAAATATGGTACAGGTAAATTATAAATTCGATGTATGATAATTGAGTTTTCAATTAGTTAAAAAGATTCAACTACTGCCATACTGTTTAACTGATTCAACTACTACCAAATTCAACTGTATATTAACTATGCTACAAAACTGTTTGCAATTTACGCTCTAAGGCTCATACTATCAGCGAATGAAAGTTGAAATAATGTTAATAACAAAATACACTAATTTTTTAAAAAATATTGTTAGTAGATTCTATCCAATTTATTTCTTCAATTGCAAAATCATAAATGTTTTTACCATAGGGACAGAAAACCGTGCGCTATGGCAACTATCTAGATTAGAAACGTAATGGTGAAACAAAAGGGAATTTTGCGCCGAAGCATCACCTCAACATGGCGGCGATTGGCGTAGAAAATAACAGTACTAATATTGCGCTTTTTTTAGAATCATGACTGTTGAGTTGATTCTAGTTGATAACTGCAGATATTTCGAATTTCCATTTGCAAGTGTCAAAAATAATATTAAGTAACCGAAAATTTGCATAGTTGTTTATTGATAATTTAGAATTATTGATTTTAGATTCTTTGTTAAGCCTAACCAATCATAAAATGTCATTCATAATTGAGTGTGGCATTAAAATTCTTTCACTGAATAGAAATAGAACTACCCAAAAAAACGAACTTGATTCATGAATCTTAAAAGTACAATCCACGTCTACAAAAAATTTCAAAGAGCCACCAGCTCCAAGATAACAACTTCTAAAAAAAAGGCGCAATTTTAGTACTGTCATTTTCTACGCAACTGGCCTCCATGTTGTTCAAAGGAAACAAAATTGACCCTCCGTTTCCCTTAAAGATAGTGGGCGATAACGCAAAGTTTTTCGATCTCTATGGTTTATACCTGTCTGGATCGAATTCTTCAGGATTCTCGAAAAATTCTTCGCTGTGGTGTATGTGGTCGACTGGGACGTTGATTTCCATCCCTTTAGGAATGAAAACATCACCGTAGTCGACATCCGTCACCGCAACCCTCCATATAAAACTAGGAATTCCAAACAATATTTGTAAATACCTTGAGGTGTACACTCTAAAAAAAGGAAGGCTCAAAAACGACGAAATTTTCCTCAATTTTGACGATTCCATTACTGGCAAATGCTCCGAGTTTTCGTTTCCTCAAAGTGAGGAAATTTGAATCGTCATTTTTATGAGGATTTGAATGTCGTCTAATCTAAAGAAATATTTCGTCATTTTTGAGCATGTGCGTACAACAAAGAGATTCAGTTTCCTCAAAATCAAGATACAGAATCGTCAAATCACGATCGTAAAAGTGAGGATTCGCGTTTGTTCAAAAGTCACGCCATAGTTCGACGAAACAATCCTCAAAATTAACGAAATGAGGCCTGAGGATTCATGAATCGTCAAAAATGAAAGTTTTATTTCTGAGAGTGTACATGAGTATTTTTCTCTAAGAATTCTCAGTTGAAGAGTACAGTGGAAAAACCCACTTGATTTCTTAGAAGGATTTCCTCAATAGGCCTCTTATGACAGCGAGAAATCGCCTAAACTGGTGTAAAGAAATCGGTTGCTAACCAAACCTGTCGCTTTGTTTTTTTTTCATGCAACCCCTGATTCACGCGAGAGATAAGTGGAACGAGTCACACGTTTGTACCGCGAATGAAAAACAGAAAGAAAAACCGGTTTCTTGTCGCCAATGTCCGCCAACCAGACACAAATACGGAAAGACTCTTAAAAAATCAAGCGATTCTTCCCCTGTACTCTTCAGTTTCTACATTATTAAAATTTCAAATTTACAATTTTCTCATTTATTAAAAAGTGATGCTTTCATTTTTTGAGAACTCAATTGGTCTGAAATCCAAATGCCATCCTCCGAATACATTATTCTCAAATTTAAGAACATGCAACTGGCGTCCGAATATGTTTTTTTTATTTATGGATAGGTATGTTCTCTCTAGTTTTCACAATTAAAGAGTACGGGGGAAGAACAGCTTGATTTATTAGGAGTCTTCCCGTAATTGTGTCTGCTTGGGGGACATTGGTGACAGGAAGCCGGTTTATCTTTCTCCTCGTAACGCAATTCAGACGCAAGTTTGAATTCATTGTGAGAGGATTCTCTCTAAGCCAAGCACAGTGCACAATCCAACTGTACCATCGCTTTGTTAGAAATAAGTGAGTGCTTAGGCTATAGTAAAATGAGTTGAATTTTAATATGTATGACTTCAAATTTGGGGTTCCAGAGCAGTTGTTTTTGCGAATATTGTTTTCATTTAAAAAAAAAACATATTCTCAAAAAAATTCATTATTTTCATTTTAAAATGAAAACATCCTTGTACCCAATGGGCGTGTTTACATGAGCCATCGAATCCATGGATTGAAGAGCAAAGTCAGCAATTTTTCCTTCTTGGGAATTTTCACTCAGGCAGAACCTTAATTGCAGAGTTCATTGGGGGGTTCGAAAACCCTCCAATGAAGGAGGGTTTGATGTTTCATACCATGGATTCGGCCACAGGTTATCATTTGGGTTAGAAATCCTGCTCGACCTCTTTTTCCCCTAATGGGGATTTTGGCATTCCATAGATGCGATGGGTCATGTAAACGCTCCTAATATGTTGCAAAGAAACTCTTATAATTAAGTTTTCAGTATATTTTCTCACAATTAAATGAAAGAATCCTGGTATTCGTTTTTGACAGTTTCCTTTTTAACAGTGTGTAAGAAAAACAGAATAAATGTACAGGGGTGAGGCAAACAAAAGTGGCCCCGGTCCAGAGATAAGAATATGACAGAAATGTTGCAAGTCTAAAACTAATAAAAACAGGTTTGCTAACTAAAGCTATTGATCGCTTCAATGATAAGCCCAAACAAATGCTTGGCGACTTATTTGCCGGCAACTACGCCAGTGTTTGAGAAACTAGTTGAAATGAAATATAAACAAGTTTTATGGAGCTGATTAAGGGCCCTCACTCGCCCTCCGATTTCCAGCGTGGCTTCTTCACTTTACTTCACCTAGCTGATAAGGGGGGAAGAATAAGACTTCTCTTTTGGGAATTCTTTGGCGAGCTTACTGGTTAGTGAAGACTAGCAACCCTAGGGGGGGGGGGGGGAACAACCTAGTGTTTGGGGGGAGAGGGTTGGTGACAGTCGTAATTGATGGGAGCGGACGGTTCCAATGCTAGTTTGAAAGTTCTATTTTAAAAGGGCCCTTTAGGGGTATTGCTTGCTGTGTCCCTTTTCATTGCCCAGTCCAACCAGACGAAGAAATGTCTACATCATATGGTTTTTCGATGATATTATTAGTTGTGAAGATTTTGTGGTTGCACGATATAGAAAAAAAACTGTTCTGCATCAAATTATTTTACAATTGCATTTCTATGATGCATGACTAATATTACTACTGTTTATTGTTACTAATATTTTTTAAGATTAGTATAGAATATTTAGATTGGAATTGGAAGTATACAAGAAGAAAAGCTAGTTAAGACAAATTTTAAATATTTTTTTTTTAAAAAAAGTCAAATTATTCTAAAAATATGAATTGCATGGCCTAATTCCACAATTGATTTAAAATTTAAATATATATCTATAAATATAACAAACTGGTGTTGCAATTTCTCTTTTAAATCTAGGGCAAATTGCGTCAATGATTGGAAAATCTAAAAGTTTTTAAATAAAATTTCTGAATTGAAGAGCTTAGTGAAAGAACATGCTAAGTGACAAAAAGGTGAAAAAGAGACAAAATGTGCTTCAAAGCTTTTAGTTTGCAACTTCTCTCTAATTCACAAAATCATAGTTTTTTCTGCATGATATATTCGTACAAAATGCTTGGTGGCTTTTGGCTTAACCGTAATTTACGTAATAACACGAAATTTGCAATTTGGCAGTCCTTTAGTGGAAGAACGAGATAAGTGACATTTTTAGGTAATTTTGGTCCATAATTGTTTCATAATTCCTGTACTAAACTTCCGATTTTCAAAATTCTTTTTTTGTTTAGAAGATAGGACTTCATAAGATCTTTTATTTAATACGTTTGCATGTCCGTCCATCATTTTGTCCGTCCGTCCATATCCCTTTCAATTTCTGATCCAAAGTGCCTGAATTTGGAAATAATTTTTTTGGTTCGAAAGTGAAAAATTAGATGACTACAATGTATAGTGTTTGGCCACCTGTCTGTACGTCTGTTATTTGTTTCTATTCCTACGTCCTACTACCCCCCCCCCTTCTTTGTACCCGTCCAATTTTTAAAGTTGTTATAGACTTTCAATTACCTTGAATAAAATATATGCACTGTAAGAAAAAACATGTTGTTTTTACAGTTAAAAACTGTCAACTTTGACGCCAGTTAATAACTGTTTATTTTACAGTTTGAAACTGTATTTTTTTACAGTTTAAAACTGTAATTTTTTTACAGTTTAAAACTGTAAATTTAACAGGGAAAAACTGTTAAATTAACAGTTTTAACTGTTAACTTAACAGTTTTTCCCTGCTGAAATAAAATACCATGTACTAGCTTTAGTGACCAAGTGATTACCTTATCGCAGGCGGCACAGTATTGTGCTCGCACGCAGGAGGTATAGATCTGGCCCGGTTTTGATCCAGGAACCTCTTGTGTACGAGTCCAATACTGATCCGCCTGCGACGAAGTAATTACTGGTCTTGAGGGCTAGTATTGGGTATTTGTGCGTAACGATGATCTCAATCACGTGACTCTTTGCATGTCTAATTTAACAGTATTTCCTAGCTAAAAAACAGTTTATACCTGTAAAAATTACAGTATTCCTGTAAAAAAATGACAGTTTTAAACTGTAAAAAATTACAGTTTTAAACTGTAAAATAAACAGTTATAAACTGGCGTAAAAGTTGACAGTTTTTAACTGTAAAAACAACAGTTTTTTTACAGTGTGTTAATGAAACTATTTGTGCCTTCTACACGTTTTTGAGGGTGCTCATACTAAAAAAATTGGGTTTTTTCATTGATCTCTCCGTCTGACTGAAACTACTTTACAATTCGAAATAAAAGAGCTACAGACTTCGAATTTAGTACGTATACAATCACACAATAATTTTAATACAATACAGCCATTAAATTTTCAGTTAAAGCATCACACAATAAAGTAGTACTCGTTTGTTATAAAAACAAGCCTTCTAGAAAGTGTAAACTGTAAAATCACAATACGAAATCAGAAGTATGAAAACAAAAACAAAAGTAGGTAGATCCGATGTGGAATGAAAATTAGAAAAAAAAGTAATAAATAAAACCGCGTCTTACAATATTATTATACAATTACAAGATTAATTTTGTGTATTTTGAACAAAATTACAATTGTGATAGATACAACAATTATTGTTTATTTAATACAATATGAATAGAGTTCAACATAAGGGGTATTTCTGCAGTAGAAAAAATTTAAAACATAAGTTGATCGAGTGAATTTCTAACTGAGTCTAAACGTTTGGAGAACTTTGAAAATTATAAGTAACATAAGAATATTACTTTAAAAAAAATCATTGAATATGTTACGTGCGCCCGTTCCCTGGTTCACCTCAAGCAAATTTAAGATTATTTGATGATCAATTTGAGGATATAGAAAGTAATATTAGATTTTACACTTTTGCAACCGATCCCACTGTGCTCAGAATAGTACTTGAGGATTTCAAAGAGTACATTCAATTTCAAATTACTGGGAAATTAAATTTTTCGGTTCAAGTAAAGGGCGACCAGACATACTGCATTTCGCAGTGCGGTTTAGTTTTTTATTGAACTATCTAGCTATTAAAAATTACAAATAGTCTGTTTTATTTTTGTAATTTTTTTCAAACAAAATCAAATAAAAAAAATATTAATTATGAAAATTTAGTGATAATTTCATAGCAAGTTAATCACTGAAACAAATCTGGTTATTGGCTTTCAATTCAATGATTAGTGAAAGTTGATGAGTTATTCGATCGGAAAAGGCCAGTAACACTTCCTCGTATTTTTACGACTACCTGTCGTGTAGCTTCACTTAGAGACGTTAATTCAACCTAACCTTGTAATTTTACGACCTCGAACTAAGATTTTTACTTTTTTGAAAATGAAGAACAGATAGTTCATTTCTATTGTAACGAACAGATTTAAAAAACAAGATGATCTTCTACTTCACATCAGCCTCTATCGATGCCAATTTTTAATCTCTATCGCCGCAGTCAACGTGTTAAACAATTTATTTTTACACTCGTGATGCATAGTCATTTTAGGAGTTTAGAACATTCCGCGAAATGCGCTCGATAAACTTTAGAGATCAAACGTAAAATGGCTTTGAAACGATTTTTGTACCTATAATTCATTTTTTTTTAACAAGCCAGATGCTTTGAATGTTCGGTGTAATGTTGTTTTAACGCGAAACTGCGATCTCCATAGAACAGGTGCAATTTTTTTAATTATACCATCTGTTCACTGCTAAGTTATCTATGTTTATTACAATAAAAATCAGACGACATCAAAATAGACTATATTTTATAAAATGTTAAAACCTTTAACTCCATTTAATTTAAAAATGAAAATGCATTTTTTTCCTTTCTTGCTAATCAAATTTTTAGATAGATATAAGATGTTAATTTTAATAACTTTAAAACCTAAAACTTTTATTGGCAGCTTGACCCTAATGACCCTTGTTCATGCGCAATTTTCTCGGAAACCTTATTATGAAGATCGACAAGTACTGGGAACTCGTGAGCCACATTTAAAGTATGTTGCTCTGCTCTTTTAGTTCAAATTGTAAAGTGGCTTCAGACAAAAGGATAGAACAATGTTCGGAAACAACTTTTTTAGAATCATCACCCTCCAAAACGCGCAGAAAACACAAAATTTATGAAGTACTTGTACCCATTGTAGACAATGCTCTCAATATAAACACCTCAGAGATCTTTAAAAGTTAAATTTTTAGTCGAGAGATGGTGTTACATGTTCGGAAAGAAAATCAGTTAAAAATATTTTAGCCTAAAAGTTGCACACACACACACACACACAAAAAAACCGTGCTTTTGAAAGTAATTTGTATTTTCGTGTCATGCTGATTCTAATTATAGGAAAGCTATTTATTTTTATAACATAATGTATACTTTAAATATTGAAAAGTGGAGTGTTTTAGAAAGCTGGCAAAACTTATTTTCGATTGTTATTGCATCATTATTTTAATGATGATAGCCTGTGGTCCAGAGAATGTAATCCAGGGATCGCCCATGCAGGGCCGGATTAAGCTATGTAGGACCTGTATTAAGTAGATTTTGACAAAGCCCCGGACATGAATTTTTTAAGGCTCGCCCCCACTATTTGGTCCTTTATATTAAAAATTATCCCCGTAAAAATACTTTGGAAATCGGTAAACGATTCGAAAAACGTCAAATATTTGGATTGCTTTCTCTGTACAAACCCAAATCTTTTCATAAACAATAAAGATGACCAGACGTCGGTATTTATTTTAACACGCAATTAAAAATCTAGTATTGAGCAGGGCGTCATTTATGTACGTCCTCTGGTAATATTATTTTATAAAATGCGTAATATTTTTATTAAAATAAAAATAATTATAAAGTGAAAACCTATATCTGTAACAAATAATTAACACTCGATGAAAGCCTAAAAAATAATGGAAATTAATGGCATCTCGCCCTTTTTTAAGGAATGTATGAATTAAAAAATGCTTAAGTACCCTTAAATTTAAGTATTATACGAAATTATCAAATTGAAAAATAATGCATTAAACCGCAGGGTCGTTTATTCCTCACTTCTAAGGTTTGTGCAGCTTTTCGTTTGCATCTTTGTCCTTTGGTCCTTTTAGTATGGCCTCGATGCTTGATGCCTTTATTTTACCGTTTCTTAGTAGTTTTCATGCTAAAAAAAATTGTACTGGATTTACCCCTTTAGGTACTAGGAAAAATATTCAAAAACAGCTTTTTTATTACTATTGACAGAAAAAAATCCAAAATTAAATTATAAAGGAGAAGACACTTTTTGTAAATGCCGTAGATGACACAAAAAAATACAATCGTCACTTGAAGCAAAGCGGAAAAAAAATGGCCAGTCCCTTTCACGATTCAGAAAATCAGCACCGTTTGCGAATGGTCCGAACCAAAAATAGTAAACGAAGAACACCTCTTATCTCACTATCCATTCATCTATACCTCTCCCATTTTCTCTCCCCCATTCCCCCCACATATGTCTCATATTACCCCCCCGTCTAGGCAGAACGACTACATTTGGCTACGTCTCCCTTTTTTTTCTAATCACTATAGCCAACATCGCCAAACTGCTGGGAGGGGGGGGATTTGCAAAAGAATTGCTTTTTGTCATCAACTGCTCTTTAACTAATTAAAATTATGCTTTCAAATTTTTAGGGAGGCTTTATCACGATCGTTACTTACTTGCGAAGAAATTGCAACGTGTTCGGACGTTAATTTTCAAAATTGTGACCCCCTAAAAATTTTTAATTTTTAGAAATTTTTGATAATTTTTAATTAAAAATCTAATCATCAAATTTGTTTCGTTTTTTGTCATTTGTTAAGTGAACTTGTTCTGTGTATGAAAAAAATTACTTGGAGAAGTTTAGCGTTTTTGGACATGTGTTATTCTTGACACAAAAAACGTCTTTTTTGAAGTTTAAAACCCCATATCTCCCTTAAAAATTAAATTTCAAAGCCCAAATTTTGAAATTTTCTTATTTTCAAAATTAGACATCGAATGGTGTGTTTCTTAAAACTCGACTTGATGTTTTAATTTTTGAGATGAGGGCCCTTAAGATAAGTTCCCACTATTTGATTGTTTCGGTCGTTATTTATCCTGGAGAATCGGACCTTTTAGTGTTTAGTTATACAAAACATTCTAAATTGATTGCAAGACACAGAATTTGCATTATGGGACGTCTTCATACAATACGAACTAAGATCTGAACTTTCGCCACTAGTCAATGAGTAGCTCTAATGTGAAGCTATTCCGATCCAACTAATGCAAAAACAGGTTTCAGGCGGCTTCAAAAGTTTTTCTCACCAAGCATTTCAACGTATTCCTATCTCTAGACCGGGGCCACTTTTGTTTGCCTCACCCTGTAAATATGGTGCTATTTTCCCTTACTTGACTGCTGGAGGATGGAACCTCATAGTTTCCAACAAAAATCTGTCGATAAGCTGAAAGTTTCTGACGTTGTAGTAGTCCAACTCGCCCTACATAATTTCAATAAGTTTAGAATTTGTTGAGAAAAGTGAAAAAATAATGAAGTTCTTATTTGTTTTCATACTTTACTTCTTTTTCCATCAATTGATCTATCTCTTCCTGTATTTTGTGCTGAAGATCTGGGTACTTGGCCAAAAAGTGAAACCCATAGGCCAGGGCCGAGCTGGTAGTCTCATACCTGCAGTAAACAAACAATTGATGAGTGCAGGGGAAGAACTGCTTTATTTCGTAGAAGGCCTTCCTTAATAACCTCTTATGGGATGATAGCGAGAAATCGCCTAAACTGGTGTAAAGAAACCGGTTACTCGCTTTGTTTTTCTTTCGGTGGCAACCCTGATTCACACCAGAGATCTGTGGAACGAGTCACACGTTTGTCCAACCTCTTAAGGACCAGGCTATACCGGCCTTTCCCCTTCTTCGAAAATAATTACTTTACATATTTATTTCCAAAATAACCATTTTAATAATACAAAAAGAGTTACTTTGTGAAAGTTTTACTGTTAATAACATATTTTTAAAAAAGTTAGCAACAAATTTAATCTTAATCACGATAAAAATAATAAATACATTATCATTGTAACTTTTAATGATGGCTGTACGAGGAGCGCGAAAATAGGCTTCCGCGAATGCACTTTTGTTCAGTCACTGTTTTGTTAAAACTAATCTGAATATTCCTATTTGTATTTAATAGATATGTAAAAGACTTAAAGATTAAAACGCCTGGACCTTTTCTTTTTAGGCTTGCGCGTGTTCCACATCATTAAACAAAATGCAGTAGTTCTATTCATTTGACTATTGATTTCGTTTAGCATATTTACTTACTCACCCTGCCAAGAACACAACTAATGCGTTTGACTGAATTTCCAAATCGGTCAACTTCAATTTTTCTCGCACGACTTTAGTGTCTGGAATAAAAATAAATTAAAGGTTTTTTTTAAAAAAATAATTAGAGGAAGAATTGTTTTGCCTGGAATTTGTTTCAAAAATGAATTAGAAACATTTGTTTTGTAGTCCACTTAAATTTTGACTGTTTAATATTCAGTTAAGTTTAAAGTATTTCCTAGGAAAACTTTTTTGTACTGTTGTTATATTAGAGGAATAGTTAAAAATAGTCAATAGTATGACAAAAAATGTTTATTTTTTTTATTCAAAGTCAAAAATTTATATATTTCGGGTATTGTAAAAAATCTTTAAACTATATGATTTACATATTTTTTAATGAACCAGGCATCAATTCAAATAGAAATTGAAGAATCTCGATGATTAACATATTTAAAAACCTTTTTAAAAAATATTCTTGTTATTTTTCTATTACTCGATTTATAAATCATTAATAAATTTAATTTAAAACGGTCGTAATGTACTCACTTGACATTTTTGAAATTGAAATACTTATTTTGTGGCAAATTGTAAATGAGGCATTTAAAAACAGATTGAAGTATGAAACATACTTTTTTTTTTTAAAAAAAATCTTACTTGATTCACTAGGATGTTTGACTTGAGCTTCGTTATCAGCTGATGCATCAATTAGTAATTGAAGTAGATCTGGTTTCCTCATCTAAGAATGAAACACAAAAAAATTGTATTAGATTAAATTTCTTTAGTGTGTTTGGTGTTTTAATATTCAATTTGATAAATGCAAATAAAATTGTCCAAAACAGATAAAAACTTGAAACATATTAATTTTTAATACTTTTCTTCGATTTCAAAATTAATTTTTCTCAGTTAATTTTTTTCTAAGCAGTATTCATTCATTTTAATAACTTTCGAGATTAAATTTTTGAAGCGAGGTACAGTTTTGGAAAAATATATTTTCATATGTAAACTACCGAACTTCATAAAAATCTAAATTTTAAACTTTTATTTATTGAAAAAAGAATCATCAAATAGTTCACTATTCCAATCCCTAATTCTGTTCAATATACTCTTATGTACATACAAAAAAATGCTTTCCATAATCATTTATTGGAGCTTTAACAGTGTTGTTGTTTCTAATGCTACTCGGTAGCCGAGCCCGGTTAGGTTAGGTTTGAATTATCGTCGAACTAGAGCTACAAGAGGGCTATTGACGACGGGCGTCGTATTTTAGAACCACAGTCAGGTGACGAGCCAACACCTGAATAGGCACACAACGCAACCGTTAAGGGCGACATCGTATTCAGAGTTAGGACTTTGAAGGATATTTAACATGCACTCCCTTACACGGGGTATTATTCGTCGGACATTTTTGGCTGCACGGGCCGTTTATAGGCCGGCAGCTATTTTTGCGATGCCCGGGCCCGAACCTGGGACCTTCCACATGCTAAGCAAGTGCTTAACCGACTGGGCTCCCCAGCCCCTGTAACCAAGCCCGGAGTAGAACACTACCCGATTTTTAAGGAGAAGTGGGGTGGCCTTCATTTTTATTGAGTGCTACAAGGGAGGAAGACCGACTATTGCTCGTCAGCATGGAACATCCATTTTACAGGAAGGTCACTTTCACACATCCATTCTCACTAACATATCGGAATTTTTATCCAGATCAAAGGCCGATAAACCCCTTATCTGGTACTCCCAGAGGTATTAAATTGGTGGGGGGGGGGGACATGAAGGACTTTGCGACCGCGACATATTTAACGTGCTCCAGCCATCACTAGCAACACGGTGGTCTTTGGCCGAATACAAGCACCGTCGTCCCAGCAACCATCAGAATTGCGAGCACCGCCGAGGACAGAACCCACAACCCTTAAGATGCGAGCATGACGCTTCACACAAATGAGCTACCGAGGCCCGTATTAACAGTTAAATGAGTAGTTGAAATAAAAGTGCTTTTGACGAAAAAATTATTTACAAATTGTTTTAGAATTTTGGGAAAAGATACTAGAAGTCTTAAACAGTGTTTTAAGTTAACAACAAGAATATTTCATCGATTTTGGGGTACTGAGAGCTCTAAACATAGAAAAGGTAATTACACTTGGGTATTTTCTTCTTTGTTTGATAAGCACTTCCAGAACCTTGGTTATTTTCAATGGAGGAATATTTCCATTGTTGCGAATAAACATACTCAGGAAGTTGTAGGCCATAGCGAAAAATGACAATTCTGGAAAACAACCTGGAAAAAAATATTTTTTTTTAAAGTAAGGTTTCAAGGAATTCTGATTTAATATAATTCTCAAGTATAACGCACTAGTCAAATTATTCTGAAAGTGCTTATAATGGTATTGTATTTTTCTTGCAAATATAAATTGAATAATGGCACAATGGAATAGTACTACAAGTATGCCGAAATAACACTTTTATAATGTACTTTTTCGTGTTGCACTGATCGATTTTTATTTTTTTATTTTTTTCCCATTGGGACTCCATTTTAGCGGTCAAGTCTTTTCAGACTCGGCATATTTCCCAGAACCGAGAGTCATTTTTCGCGGCATCATCTAGGCGGCTCCCGCTACCAATTTCGACGCTCAGACTGCAATTTATCTGATTAATATTGATTTTTACGTTTTTTTTTAAATTTTAACAAAATATAACCTTGTATCTGAAGATAAGTGTATGATACCTTAGTAAAAAACCCCTCTAAATTTAAACTCTAAAGCCTCGTAATCTAAGAATTGCCTTATCTTAAAGTGATTATAGAAACACGAGGTTAAATTGCATAGGGTAGACCAACCAGTGAATGAACGTTTAAGGCGCTGCGTTCGCCAGTGGATAAACATTAGGACATAATGACCAGGACAACCATCCATATGTCAGATAGCTTCCTACTATATGGGAGGAAGTGTTGCTAATCCATCTAGTGGAATGATTTTCAATCCTTATTTTTTAAAGCATTTACCAACTGTTCATTCACTGGGGCCTGTTCCCTCACTGGTCAGTCTACTCTAACTATAAAAATTAGGACCTACGTCCAAAAAAGATAACATTTGAGGCTAAAGGCAGGTCAAATATGATTTTGGCACTCCTCAGCAGAGGATCAGATGGGTTGTTCAGGCTGTCTGTATTCATGGCAAATGCCTGGGCGCAGATCAGATCTAGGGTCAGCCGTTGGAGGATTTCGTAGATGTCGACGCTGTCTCCAGTGGAAGATCCTTTTTCCAGGATTTTCAGGGCGATGTCTGTCACTTCGTTGACTGCGGGAATCATCTGGAAAATGTGTAGTTCTTACGAAGATGGAATTGTTTGGCACCAAAAATAGTGTCAGAATGTTGCCAATTAAACTTAGTAAGCTCCTTAAGCCTCGGTATCCTCGGAGTCCATCAACAGATTCAAGCGGTCGGACAAGTGCGGTGAATAACGTCATGCAAACTACTGACATTGATTAGGCTAGAGTGGTTTCCTCGGGAGCGTTGCCGGACAACTCAAACGACAGCCAGATTGCGTTGCTGTTGAGTGCTTTGGGGAAATCCTGATGACAACGTTTTTTGCTGTTGTCTGTTGCGTGGTGTGCTTGCCAGAAATTAAAAAAATGAGGAAATGACGGAAGGCGAGAGTTGTTATACGCTTGCCGAGGAAGAAATGCTAATTGATTTTGTGAGAAATCACGAAGAACCTAAATTTTCCATTTTTGACCTGCAAAGACGAAAACCAAAACAACAGCAGAGTTGAGTTCAGTGAGTTCGCTAGGTTTCCAATTTCGTGTCAACTTAACGTTCCGATGAAGAGGTGACCAGTAGAGTGACGTTATCCACGTATAATAGCGGCCGCATTTTTCTGGCGACAGACTCCGAGGAAACCAAGGCTTTACACACAACAAAACACTTACTCAATGTTAGTTTACTCCGAAATGCAGCATTTTATCCCTTAAATGGCGTTGATTAAAAGACAAAAAGTGGCTGTTTGCACAGTAGTAGGCTTGTATCTAAATTCATCCAAGATGGTTATAATTTCTTCCGCAGGTAAGAAAAATAAGTTGTAATTACACGTTTTATTGAAGAGTCAGAAAGTCACCAAGGCGATGTAATAAGCCTGGCAAACTTCATTGTACAGGGTGAGGCAAACAAAAGTGGCCCCGGTCTAGAGATAGGAATACGTTGAAATGCTTGGCGAGAAAAACTCTTGAAGCCGCCTAAAACCTGTGTTTGCAATTAATTTAGAATGTTTTTATATTGACAAAAACAAAAAGGTTCGATTCTCTAGGATAAAGAACGACCAAAATAATCACTATCGGGAGCTTTTCTTGATCAGCTCTACAAATCTTGCGTATATTTCATTTCAACTAAGCTTCTCAAACCATAGCGTAGTTGCCGGCACATAAGTCGCCAAGCGTTTGTTTGGGCTTAATATTGAAGCGATCAATAGCTTCAGTTAGCAAACCTGTTTCTGTATGGTATTTGACTTGGCAACATTTCTGTCTTATTCTTATTTCCACTTTGGGG
Source organism: Hylyphantes graminicola (assembly GCA_023701765.1). Taxonomy (NCBI): domain Eukaryota; kingdom Metazoa; phylum Arthropoda; class Arachnida; order Araneae; family Linyphiidae; genus Hylyphantes; species Hylyphantes graminicola. Next base: position 16,651,154 of record CM043116.1, read on the forward strand.
CCACATTTTTTTGTTTTACCCTGTACAATAGCAATACATAATTCACTTGGAGCGCTTATTTTAGCTTACTGCAAAGCAATCGATGGTTCCACTTGTCAAACCAGGTTTTGGTATTTGTTCTTTCACAGCAGCATTACCACATTCTTTTTAACTCTATGGTAAAACATACAAGTTGGTTGAAATCATATAGTTTAGGCTGTGAAAGATTTCAAAATGATAAATACTCGCAGATATGATGTGAAAGTTTAGTAGCTTTTGTGCAGCAATTAAATTCGTTTAAACCTACAAAATTGGAAAATGATATTTACAATTTATTATTTTTTATAAATGAAATAATTATTGGTTACAGCAGATTAGTTTATATAGATTCTTCTTGGAATTCGCGTGCTTTGGTAAAAAGCTGGGGTAACTAAAGGCATATAAGGTAACCGAAAATTTAAAATATTGGTGTGTTATGCACATGCTATTTCGTGAGAAGGGCCTTGTGTTCTCTTGGTTTTCCGATCAAGTATTGCCAACATCACTTGATCGGAATGCCCAACTATGTACAGGGCGGTTATAAAATAACGCTCGCTATTCGGAGTGGTCTGTAGCTTGAATGAATAATCCGAATGCATCTAAAATTGAGGCACTTACTAATCAAGAAGGAGGAAAAATAATGGAATCATAAAAAACATAGAATAATAAAAAATAATTATAAAAAAGAATAATCCTGAAAACAAACTCGTCTCTTTACCAGGGTTCTAAATACGAGGCGCAGTCAATTATGGCCAATTACGGCCAACACAGCTAATTACGCCTCGTAATTTAGAATCCTGATCAAGCGACGAGTTTCTTTTTTTCGAAAAGAATGTAATCATAAGATCTTTCCTAATAGCGACCATATTTTATAACCATTATAACCATTCAGTGGTATGTAAGCATCAACACATCAAACCATCTCTAATAAAAATTGTTAAGAAGTGGAATTGTAAAATACTTACCATTTTGAGTTTATTTGCCGAGAAAGTCGGAGAGAGGATGCTCCTGACCTCCTTCCACTTCTCGCCCTTCAGGTTGATGAGCAAATTGTCCATAATTTTGCTGGCCGGAATGATGTGATCGAGGAAAGTGTGAACTCTCAGGGGAACTCCTTCCTGGAATTGCATTGGGTGTATGACAATGACGAGAAGGTCAAAAAGTGTAATATTCGAAAAGAGTTTCATTTAACCCTCTAATGCATTGTCGCCGTTTGGCAACAAGTAACATAATCAACTTCATTCAATTAAATTAGAGCTCCCTCTCGACAAATCTGTTTTTTCGTCTATTACATTCCATTTTAAAGTTTTAATTACTAATAATTCTTATAGATGACAGTAGTAAAGGGGTATTCAAAATTAAAGCTTGATGTTATTAACTGTGGTGAAATTGCGTTTTTTACAGTATTCAAAGCATAATAATATTAGCACTAAATTCAAATAAATTGTTTTTAAAAATTAATTATAGTTAAAATGGGTTATGTTAAAAATATTTAGAAGTTTTCTAGTCATTATTATCAAAATTGGAATTTTGTAGTTGATTTTTGCCATATGGAAAAATTTAAAAAATTAAAATTATTTAAATTCTATTGCAGTTTAATTTGTTTCAGTTTTTCCCATAATGTATGAGCATTAACGATACATATATATTTTTTGGTGATGAAAATAAAAATTAACGCATTAGCGAATTAAGCCCTTTCAGTCATAATGTCAATTTGGCATCATCATGGAAGTTTTTTTTTTTTCTTATCGTCTATAGACATTTATGATATCAAAAAGCACGTCATTTGATTCTTCAAACTTTTTTTCTACTGGAAAATATGTTTTATTAATCCTAAATAATGTCATTTATCTTTTTAAAATTATGATCATAAACACGATGATACCAAATGGCATCACTAAGACTGAAAGGATTAACAATATATTCTGCATAATATCTGATTTGAACTTAAATGCTAGTTTCAAATGTTAACAACTACAAACAAGTCCTAAATTATCTTTACATGAAATTCTTGTATTTTTTCTTTCCTTGGGAACTACGTAAGAATATATAACTTGCTATTAACGACTTGTAACTAATTATTTCTAACTACTTATCACTTATGTTTATCACTCCTTTAAATTGAAATTGTTTAGATAAATAACTCGCACTATCTTTTTTTGCTAACTTATATACATTATTATTATAATAATTTCTAAATTTTATCCCGGGGCTGTGGAGCCCAGTTGGTTAGGTACTCGCCTAGCATGCGGAAGGTCCCAGGTTCGGGTCCGGGCATCCCACAAATAACTGCCGACCTTATAAATGGCCCATGCAGCCAAAAATGTCCAACTAATAATATCCCGTATAAGGGAGTACACGTTCAATATACTTCAAAGTCCTAACACTGCGTACGATGTCGCCTATTCAGGTGTCGGCTCGTCGCTTGACTGTGGTTCTAAAATACGACACCCGTCGCCAATAGCCCTCGTGCAGCTCAAGTGCAACAATAATTCAAACTTAACCTAAATTTGATCCCATTGTGCTTACAACCTTAATTACAAGTAAAACTTTAAAATTAAATGTAGAATGATTCTTACTGATAATTCACTAATTTATGGATAACTAATGACCTACGACTACGATGGTGTGGTTGTTATCGTGCTAAACTCTTTTGCTGTTGATCTGGTTACGTATTAAATTGTTTGTATGATTCGTTACTCTCATTCAAGATGTTACCAAATTAACCAAACTAGTAACCAAATTAGCATTTACAGAACGGTCTTTTTGATTACATTGATTTTCTATTATTAATATTTTTTATGCATAAAATTAAAAAAAAGGAAATATTTACCGGTCTATCCGAAAACAAGTGGAAATCTTTGATGAATATTTTTTTCAATAATTCAGGATCTGCAACTATCAGCACAGGCCTCAAACCGTGATAAAAACTACAATTAGAAACATGATTTATTTGACCAAATATTAAACTTTTTAAAATCAACTTTTATACAAGAAAGGACTCATGAATATTAAAAAATTAAGATGACAAAAAAACGTTTTTTGAAAGAATTACGGTCGCCAAAAAATATGATGAAAGCAAAAGTTATAAATTTATATTTTTAATCAATGGACATTTAACTATTTATGACATTCTGAAGGGGATAAATGCCCTAAAATATTTGAAGAAATCAATGTCACTATTTTACAACATTAGCAATAGACGAAATTTAACCGCAAATAAATATTTACTTACACCTGAATACGTTCCCTATACTGTACATAACCAAGAGAAATATTTGAAAGTTTAATATTTGATTTATGTAAACCTAACATCAGAAAATGTTCCCTATTTCAGTAGTTGGAACTTGACAAGTACATCTAGATTTTTTTTGTCCGTTTTAAATCTTCTACAAAAAGGAAAGGCCGTTTTAAATCTTCTCCAATAGGTTAAAAAGAGACAACCGGAAAAGTTCCTAGGCTCTAAAAAACTACTTTCAATAAAATATTTCATTATTTTAATATTCGAGTTTACTGTATAATTGTATTTTATTCTTGAAAATAATAATTCCTTAGCTCTACATACGAATTTTACAATTCTAAGTAGCACAGACTAAATATTATATGATTTTCCGGTTTGAGCGAAAATTTAATGCCTTTATTTTCACGACGAACGTATGTTTTTGTTTTGCTGAAAATTTATAACTTAAGGTAGGCGAATACCCAAATTTCTAAAATTTTTACTATTACTTTAATCTTTTCCGAATTTGGCATAGTGATTTCAAATATAATGAACAATGCTTTTTGAGCATTTTTTTTATTTAAATATAATTGATTTATTTTGAACGGTGTTTTTCAACTAAAAAAAGGGGTTTACGCCAACACTTCTAGCATAAAAAGTTTTACATTAATTTGCTTGAAATTTTTCACCGATGCTATTTCAATATATATCTGTGCCATGAACCTCTAACATCTGGTGTAAGTATGCAAGTTTTTTTTTAAATGTCCAAGTGTAAGTTAATCGAAAAAAATCCTTTTTTTGTGCTTAATTTATAACATTTTTCTTAATAACTTTTTTTCTTGTAATTTGTATGTAACTCTAGAGGGTCATTGCATGCATCAGTTCAAAACGAAGAGTTTAACACATAATAAATGTTCATAGGATGAAAATTCAATGTGGTAGACTTGTTGGCGCAAACCTTTTTTTTTAGTAGAAAAACACCGCTTAAAATAAATAAATTATATTTAAATAAAAACAAAAGCCGAAATAGTATCATTCATTATATTTGAAATCGCTATGCCAAATTTGGAAAAGATTAAAGCAATAGTAAAAATTTTAGAATTTTGGGAAATTTTGGGTATTCGCCTACCTTAAATATATAATTTTATTCCGAAAATTTACAATACCCATTATTTAAAATTTTATTTACATAAGTTATTGTATTTAAATAAATTAAGTATATTCAAATAATTATGAAAAATAAGTTTAGTATATTTAATTTTTTTGAATATTTATGTTTAAAGAATAATAAAAAATAAAAAAAATTACCCTACGATGTTCCCATATTTAGCTATCCATTCCTCATAGCATTGACGTGGACCCTGCAGAAATTAAATATTGTTCTTTGACAGATAAAAAGTTCATTATACATATAAAAAGTTTTTTTTAAACATGTTTTCTGGATGGATTCAGAAATAATTCAGAAAACTCTTTACATCCGCGGAAGAATCTTCTCCATACCATATTTCTATTCACCCAATGGCAATTAGTGTATGTGGAAGAGATACATGACTGACAAATTTTAGAATTTTGTGCACTACACACTCTTAAAAATGAATGTTCAAAAACGACGAAATTTTCCTTAATTTTGACGATTCCGTTACTGGCAAATGCTCCAAGTATTCGTTTCCTCAAAGTGAGGAGATTTGAATCGTCATTTTTATGAGGATATGAATATCGTATAATCTAAGAAATATTTCGTCATTTTAAAGCATGTGAGTACAACATTGAGATTCAGATTCCTCAAAATCAAGATACAGAATCGTCAAATCACGATCGTAATAGTGAGGATTCGCGTTTACTCAAAAGACACGTGATAGTTTGACGAAACGATCCTCAAAATTGACGAAATGAGGCTTGAGGATTCATGAATAGTCAAAAATGAAAGTGCTATTTCTGAGAGTGCAGTATAACGTTTATTGATGTAGGTGAATCCGCCTTGCATCACCATAATTTTTCTTTTTATGCAATAAAAAAAATCTTTTTACTATTTAAAATTATTTCATATGGTATGTAAAATGATCAAAAGTTTTGTGTCTTCCCAACACTTGAAGAGTACAGGGGAAGAATCCCTTTATCCCCCGACAGGGAATAATTCTACATCAGGTCTGCTTGGCGAAGAAGATGGCGAGTTATCGCCTAAACTAGTGTGACGTTGCCAGTTATGCCTTGATTCTTATGAAGCGATGCACGATTTTACTATATCTCTTATCGAGATTCACTCCACACACTAATCTGACTAACCACTGAAGAAGAACTAAAGGAGAAACCAGCTCGTAGTATTATGTGGAACATTCTTTGGTGATTTCTTAAAAACTTACCAAGACGAAAGGAGTATTTGGTACACATTTCTTGCAGGCCGAGACAGTTTATTCAATCTAACCTATAGTTTATTGATTAAAAAGTGTGGATTTTAGAGGTTTTTTTTAAAATTACCTTTTTGTTGTACTCTAAAATGTTTCCAAACATAAAGTTGGGTGGTGGCCCAGGAATTCCCAAATCTTGGAATACTCTTAGTTTCTTTCCTCTCCATCTAAAATGAATGGATTTAATTGCACAGCTCATTCGATTTTACTGTCAACTCATTATCTAATTTTTGAATTTTTAAGTCTAAATGTCGATTTAATGGAAGGCAAAAACATACATGAATTTTTTTTTTAAAATAAGGCTTATTTTATTTTTATTCTGATTAATTTCAAATTTATTTTTAAGTAATCAAATTTAGGTGCTAAATATTTTTTCTCCCTTAAAACAACGAAAGTGGACAGGACTTTGGACCTCGGTCGATTTAACGTGCACCAGTTCCACACACGGATGGCGCTGTAGACTGGCGATTTTTTGGTCTATTCCAATATGTTTTTAAGATGCCGAAGGAGACGAAAGAACAGTGGAAGGTACAGCTGGGGAAAAAAAAAACGAATCACCCCTCGTTTCTCGGCTGCTATTGATCAAGGAATTTTGTGTAAGGTGTCAATTTTCAGGAAATAACGTGAGGAATTGGGAACTGGCAACAAAAATTGTAATAGGGATCGTCTACTTATTAAAATGAGTACCAACTTTGAAAATTTCAATAGCAACACCCAATTTTTTTTACATAAAAATGTTCAGCACCTTCAAAATACCCCATGTATAAAAAGGAATTATTTATTTTGCATTATTTGCTGAGATATTAAAGCCTTAATTTCGAACTCGTTTAGGGGCAAATCTCCTAAGTGAAAAAATGAAATATTTTGGTTGCGTCTTTTCAAAACGACAAGCTAAAAAAGGGTTAGCATAATCTCGCCAATGGATGCTATAGAATTTAACTTTCTTCAGTAATATTGGGATTTTTCGAATTTTTTCTTTTTTTTAATTTTGGATTTTAAAATTCAGAAATAAAATAAAACCTAGAAGATGAAAAGTTTTAATTTTAAATTAAGTCTTATATACGGTTATTTATAAGGAACAGATTTTCAAATGCTATTAGTTACAATCAGATTGAAAAACATGATTATTACACTTATGTTTTAAACTTTTTAGCAAATTTTTGTTTCATTCACATTGTTGCAAGAAGTTTGTTTAAAAATCGTCGCACTCTATCGGTAATATCGGCCCAGTGGACTAGTGGTAGGGCTTATTTCGCATCGCCACGCCACAGGTCCGGGGATTGAATCCCGGATTGGGCGAGGTTGCCCATCCTTTCATCCCTTAAGTGGGTCGATAAATTGGGGACGAAGCATGCTTGGGGAACTAAACGCTGGTGGTTCCGCGTGAGGCTTTCTACATTACCAGGACATATGCCTTGCACCCCAGAGCCCTTGAATCACGAAAGCTGAAATGGGCACGGCAGGCCCTGGCCCACTAATGGGCTGTTGCGCCAAGGAGTTTAGTTCTTTATCGGTAAACCACGTATTGCTAATTGAGGGTTACGACCTTAACACGATATTTAAGGAAAGCAATATAAAATTACTAAGAATGATTTGATAATGATTTTTAACCAACGCGCAGTAGGCACTAATCATTTTAAATAATTAATGTGGTAACAATCAAATGTATTTAAAACCGAATTCCAATAATATTCTAGGGTATTTCATTTTTAATATTAAACACACTTTTTGAAATTGTATTGGAAATAACATTCATTTAAAAATATAGTAACCGATATAATTTAATGTTAATTACACAAAGAAAATACATTGTATGCACTTGAAATAAGAAAAGATTTTTAGACATTTGACAGAAATCGAAAACTTGAATAAACATTTACCAACAAACGCTTTTTAATCACCAAATGATAATGCAATCTAGAATAAAATTTGCCGAGTAATTTTTTACACGGTCCCTAAAATTCGTCTTTTTCAGTTTTTTTGCTATAACTCGGCAAATAATTGTTATTGAATTAAAAAATTCGGGATATTGGTTCTACTTGATTTACTTTATCGATTTATGTAAAAATAATTTGGGGTTGCTATTCATGTTTTATTTTTTCTTATTTAAATTTAAATAAAAAATTATTAAAAATGAAAAATTGATGAAAAAACATATAGGATTTGGTTTTGGAAAAATAAGAAGTATATAATGGAAAAAAAATCTTTGTTTAATTCATTTTATTTGTAGAGGTATGAATAAAAGTTTGTGAAACTTTTTTAACATTGTGGGTGTTCAACTTTGAATCCTTATATCTCAGCAAATAAAGCAAAATAATTCATTATTTTTTATACATGGGGTTTTTCGAAGGTGATGAACATTTTTATGTAAAAAAAATTGGGTGTTGCCGTTGGAATTTTCAAAGTTGGTGCTCATTTTAATATGTAGACGACCCCTATTACAATTTTTGTTACCAGTTCTCAATTCCTCACGCAATTTCCTGAAAATTGACACCTTGCGCAAAATTCCTTGATCAATACCAGCCGAGAAACGAGGGGTGATTCGTTTTTTTTTTCCCCAGCTGTACTCTTAGTGGGAAGGTACTCAAGTGCTCACTCATGTACACACAAACGCTGCGAAGTCGAAGAATTATATTAATCTGTCGAAGTCAGACAGGTTGCCACAAAAAGTTTTTTTTATCGACAAGACAAATTGATGAATACTTTAAAGTTAAAATGAGTTGAATAAATAGTAATAACTAAACATAAATGGACAAAAAAATTAAAATTTCACTTACCTCATCCAAAAAATTATAAATGTTAATATAAATCCATAAAAAATAACGTTTTCCATTTTATACACATGGACCTTCCTTTTGACATTACACGTACACTAATAAGAAAATTACTTCAATATTCCAAGAAGAAGCTTTGACAATGACTATTAATAACCATTGTTTAGTTGTCGTTTCATTGATAAGTAAATTCACCTTTGAGATCGAAGTTTATAAACTTAATCGGAAGATAATATTCTTATTGAACGCTTATCTATCTAATTATTATCTATCAGATTATATAAAAATAGTTCACATGCATCTAAAAATCTTAAAAACTTATCACTGTCTTTTGGTAGATAATAACTTCTTTTATTTCGATATTTCTTTAAATTTTCGATTATATAAAATCGTGATTTAACTTTTCTCTTACTCTTCATTACGCCTTTTTGGGAGCAGGGAACCCTGTAGGCTCAGGCGTTCGCTTTGCATGCATAAGGTTCGGTTAAATCAAGTTACTTTTCGAATATTATCTACTTTATTATGTTTTTTACTTTTTCCTTTTTCAATTTCTGTAAAAAATTTAACAAACGTAGTCTTATTTTCACATTTGATCTTTAAAAATTACTTAATCATAAAATTGTATTGTAAATAAGGGATACAATCAGTTTGCTTTAGGACACACGCTTTTCCGATGAGTATCAGAGGAAAATATAGCCTAAACCACCGTTCTCAAAATACTTTGGAAATTTTAAACTTTTGCAAGTTTTCAAATCCCTGCAAGTACACACTTTCTTGAAATACTTTTACACCCTGTCCGAATATAATACTTTTTTAAAAGTAGAATATAACGCCTACTATGGATTTGGAAGGTAAAAAAAGTTTAAGAATTTTTCAGGTGTCAGGACATTTTGAAAAGCTCGAACTCCCGGAAAACACGATTCCGTTTGCACAAAAATTGAGTTAAAAAAGCGGACGAGTACTTCGATTCTTTGGACTGTGCATGAAAAGAGGTTAGCTGAAATATATAACTTTAAAATTAATTTTTTTTAAGATTCAAAATTTAGGTATTTATTAGGTCATCGTTTAATGTTATATTTTTATCAACTAGGGTCGCTTTACATGTAAAGAATACAGTATGACTTATGACTTTCTTGGTGGGGGGCAAGATCGCCAAGCACTGCGACTTTAAGTCTATTGTACTAAGCCCCAGAAATGACACAAGCACAAGAGACACACAAAGAAAGAGACGACACAAACACATAGACAAATAACAACATTTATTGACGGTCACAAACATCCATGCCTGATCGGGATTCGAACCCGACTCCAGCAGCTCCAAAGGCCAGAATCCTAACGAGTGTGCCACCGGGGCGGCAAGAATACAGTAACATTCGTCGTGAGTATTTTTATCTTCAGATTATCAGTTTTTTTGTTGTTGTAACAAGACGAAACTCGCACTGCAGCACTCTTCAAGATTGACTTGAACTGTTCTCGGAAAACCGTTAAAACGGACAAAGCTGCAGATGTGGCCAGTGCTCTGCTCTGCGCATTTGGAGCTATTTAACTGTTCTATCCTAACTGCCTCTAATTATAAAAGACTTTTATTTTTCATTTGTATTATTATTATTATTATTGTACTGGTCACACGACAACAACGAAACAATAACTATAGAATGTTGCTAAAAATTTAACACCTGAGAAAAATAACACACGAATTATATATTTTTTATAAAATAAAAACAGTTAATAAACTGTATTTGATGAATCGAAAAAAAATGGTATGGAAAAAAAAGACATGTGTATTAGCAGTTACTATTATTTTGATAATGTTTTAAATAAAAAAATATTTTGTTATACGAATGTTTACTGAATATTAAATTTCCCTTAATAAGTAACTTAAATTAATAATATCTTACATTTTCATCAAATAACAGTAGGGAAATTTAAAAAAAAATGTTTTTAGAACATCAAGTTTTCTTATCATGAAAATTAATTGGATGCTAATAAAACGTTCTTGGGTAAATTTTTCACTAAATATGAGTATATATTTTTAGCATCATGGTTAGAAATTCTAATTAGTCTTTGAAATTGCTTTTTTCCCTTGAATTACAAAATAAAGAAAATCATAAGATGTATTTAAAGTGCAAAAACGTATCTTATTCGGAATTATTTAGTAACTAATAAAAATATTTCTCTTGCAATTTTTTTTGGTAATTTGAAAATTAATACACATTTTAAATTCGTAAGCCGTAATTCATATTTAAATTAATTTGCAACTTTAATAACATTATTTAAATTTGTAAACTCTACAAGTTTTTTCTCGAGGAAAGTCGTGATAGAACATTTTATATTTGAGTAAACTTTTAGTTGAAGAGTTTAGTGAAAAAAAAAAAAGAACCTTGCTATGTGATAACAAGTAGAAAATGAGAAAATAAGCTTTTTCGTTTTAAATATGGATTTAGATTCCTTTAGAAACTTTAAAATGGTACAAAATACCCTTAATTTAAAGTTCATGTAAGTGGATTAATATTTCAAAATATTTACATTACTTCTTTCCACTAAGTTCTTCAGTTGTGATAAAAAATAAATCTATTTTATTTGAATATTTTTTGTTTCAAGCATAAAAGAGCAACAGGAAAGTACCTTCCAATAAAGTATATAAATTTTTGAAATTTAGTTTAAAAACAAAACTTATCGTTGTGACATTAAATATAAACACTTTTTTTATGCAATACCTGCCTAGCTTTTGGTCTTAGTTCAAATTATAATTTTTTTTAGACAATTTTGGAATAATATTGGAACATGTTAAGAAAAATAAAATTTCATAATTTCGAATTAACTAAATATATAGCTGAATTTGACACCAAAATTACCAACAAACATCCTTAATTGCAAACTTAATTAACCTTATAGTTAATAGTCTGATTTTCATGTAGAATCAATGCCCCACAAGAGTGTTTCTTAAAACAGTAAATATAAACTTATAAAAGAATCTTTTAGGTTATAAATAAAAATTCATTTTTTTTATGTATTTTATTTTCCTCTTTCAATATTTTACTTACTAATTTTATAACTCTATAAACTCTAAAAAAACGGTAATTCATCGAAAATAACATTATAAAAGATTTCCAAAACCACAAAGTAACATTTATGAAAGCTATCTTATCTTGACACGACAACCCCACCACATAATCTTATCTGCCACTAAACAACCACGACACAATGCATGGCTTACATTATCCCTCATTAATAATTTTTAATTAATTACTGATACAATAATTAAAATTATGTAATTAGTTTACAAAACCCTTCCGATCAGTCAAAAATACCCGAAGATAACCCAGATTTTGACAAGTTGCTTTCCGAAGCTGACAATTTGTAGCTTTACGTCTGATTTTTGACATCTCTCTTTTGTCCTTTTTATATATCAGTTTCAGGAAGAGATTCTTGTCAAAAGTTGGTTTTTCTAGTGAAAGTTGATTTTTTGTTGTTGCTAGTTCAAAGGTAGCGATTATGTTTAGAGGGTTTTATTTGTGTTGATACGGATATATTGTAGCTTGTGAAGTTCCTGGTGTTGACCTCGTCACTTGACCATGGATCATTTATTTTTATTATTGCTCCTCCTGTAGGATATAAATGGGCAGCCGAAAACGTTCAGTTAACAGAAGATGGTTATTGTTTTTCTAAGTATTTAGTGAATAAGCAAAATACTATTTGCAAGGTTAGTTTTTGTTATAATTTCGACAGAATGATTTTTTTTTTTGGGGGGGAGGGAGTTGTAAGATAAATAATATTGTGCCTATTCAAAAGATTGAGTTCAGTTCTAATTATCGTCGCACTGAAGCAACGCGAGGGCTATTGGCGACGGGCGTCGTGTTTTAGAACCACAGTCAAACGACGAGCCGAAAACTGTATAGGCACAAAACGCAACCGATCGTACGCAGCGTTAGGACTTTAAAGGATAATTAATGTGCTTTTTTTCCACACGGGGTATTATTCTTAGTACATTTTGATTGAAAGGGCCGTTTTACAGGTAGGCATGTTATTTTGACGATGCCCGGATATGAACCTGGGACATTTCTCATGCTTTGCGAATGCCTAACCGACCCATATGCAAAAGAAAAACTAAATATTTTGTTGTAAATTTCTCTTTACAACACTTCAATAGTTCATGCAAGATAAACTATTCATACTAATGATATAATATGCTTAAAAAATGCTTGAAGTGACTATATCCTGATGAAAACAAACCATTGGGGTGATCGATAGACGTAAAATATAAGTTTGCTTAGCAAAGTTATTCCGGTTTAGCATGCATTAGAATTGCAAACTTATGATTGTGTATTTGCTGAAGTCAGTTTGTTTTAATCGTGAAATTAAATTAAATGAGATTGTATACTCCAACATTATTAAAAAAATTATTACATTAAGAATTTACTTAAAACAACCGCAATTGTCTGTTATTGTCATAATTGCTTAACTCATTCTCATTAATTTATTTTATAACTTTGTCTAGACGTTGCAATTAAGGCAAAGCATCTACTAAAGACATAATTAACATCTCGATGAGCAGAAATAACTGAGTCATTAAATTCACATTTATAAATTATCGCCAACATTTATAAACTGAAAACATTATTAATACTGCTTAATAAGCAGCTTAAACGCAAAGTAACTTCATCTTGATTGAAACCCCACTTAAAAGACGAAAGCCAGAAAGTTAATTAACGCGTAATAATCCCTACGTTATTTACGCTTAAAAATGCCTATTCCACAACTAAGGATAAATCAATGTCGAAACTTTTCTTAAGTTAATTGATGTAATGCGATAGGTTGTTAATGAGACTTTAGATTGAAGTGAAAGTTCTTAAAGCTGTTGTTCTTAAAATTTTTAGCTTCCACACTACGTTTATAACGTAAAGAAAGAAAGGCATTATAATCGTTCAGTCCGTCTGTCACCCACTTTCATTACCCAAACTACAAATGCAACAGGCAAGTGTGTTACGTTAAAAAATTCAGCGCATCGAAATTAGAAGATATTGACAATGTCAGAAAAAAAATTCGAACAAGAAATACTTATTTAACAAAAATGCAAAATTTAATGCTCAAATTTTAAAACATGGTAAGTAGTAATAAATATTGTAATAGCTTTTGTAATGAAATTTTAGAAAAATCGAAAGATTGTTAGAATGAATAAAGTATTTTCTTCTGAAGGATTCATATGTAGGGCAAGTTAAAATTATATGTTTAAAGGATTCATTTTCAGATGTATTACAAATTTACGTATAGTTTCAATTTTTTTTTCTAAATTAATCTTTTAAAGTATAAGTGTGTTTGATTACAACGCAACTGCATAAGAATTCGTTTTACTGATATATCAACATTTGAGGCTACATAGATTGAGGCTTCAAATAAATGTTACATTCAGGCAATATTAACCCTCATAATATCTTTGAAAGGGTTAAAAAATGTATTGCTGTTTCATTAGTACTCGTTTAGAAATATATGCCTTTAAGGGGAAATGGGCGCGCAGGACCGGGGGTCTCCAAACTCAAGTGCCTCAATGTTAATCCAATGGGGAAAAAACTATTTTCTTTGCCACATTTCTCCGGCTGTATTGAATATTTTTACAAGCGGATTTTTTTATGTGATAAATGTAGCTGACTTACAGGTCTATATCTTCCCACTTTTTGAAATTGCTTCGAATATTTTGTGTAAAATAATTTATTGAATATTAAAAAAAAATAATCGTACTAATTTCAAAAAGTGGGATTGTCGGGACCTGTAAGTCAGCTACATTTATCACATAAAAAAATCCGCTTGTAAAAATATTCAATAAAGCCGGAGAAATGTGGCAAAGGAAATAATTTTTCCCATTGGATTAACATTGAGGCACTTGAGTTTGGAGACCCCCGGTCCTGCACGCCCATTCCCCCTTCAAGCATTGAAAATAAACCACACTACCAAGAACCAAACACCAGTAGTTCCACTTCCCCTCCAAATACCTCAACTGTCCACTAAAATCTTTTCCGACCTCCTTCTCAAGAGATTAGCACTTGAGAAATGACGTGGCGACTATCGGCGACAGAACCTAATTCTTCATCTGGCTCAAACTCGCTCGAGCGTCGCCAAGCGAGGTATATCACACTCTGGATTGAGCTTTCAAATCTCAGGTTGTGGAGACAGACTTAAGAAACTATTTGTTAACTGATGCATGTGCCAAGACATTTAAATGGGATCTCATCAACTTAATTTGAAGTATTTGCTGAAGCTTGCTTTAAATATTAATTCTTGGAAAGAATGGAAGTACTGTGGGAACGATTGATTTAGCGACTGTTTGTCGCCGACAGTGTGTAGTTGGGATTTTAAAGTACTAAGTGATATTGGGGATATGTGAAAAAAGTAACTTAAGTTATTAAGTTTAATTGGGGTTAAAAAAATATAAGATTTTGAGGTATTAAGTTATAGTATGTCATGTATTATTGACATAAAACAAAAATCAAAACAATCGATATTTTCATGCTACTTTGTAAGGGAGGCAGAGCATGATTAGAGTGGATGTTTTTTGTTTGAGGTCAATCATAAGTCATGGATTGTTGAGCTCGTTTGAGTCCTTTTTTTCGTTCCTTGGTGTTGGGGGAAATTGTGGTTTTTGATCTTTTGATTTACTGCAAATAGATACACCCCCTCTTTTCCTGTTCTGTTCCATGATGATTATTAACATAGAGATTGTTTTGATATTTAATGTTCCAATCATCTATATATTTATATATTCTTCTTGCGTCGTAAAATTTAAAGGGAAATTTCTATGGTCGGAATGGCAACGGCATTACGGATTTGGCAAAACAGCAGCCAAGTTAGGCTAAACCGAAATTATCCGGCACACAAAATACCAATTTAATTGTTTACTCACTTATATTTTTTCCTATAAAATCTGTTTTAATTCAATAAAACTGATTCCCAAAAATATTTCCATGAGAAATATGGCTAAAAAAGCAGAATTATGATTTTCATAACATTTAGAAATTGAGAAACTAAACTAAGGAAGGGGAATACTACATCAAATATTAAAGAACTATCGGATACTAAAAGAACCATTTTTATATTTTATAAACTTTAGTGTCTTGCATCTCGAAATAAAAAATAGTTTTCTAAAGACATTTTAATTGGGGTTGGCGAGCGACAGCGAGCAGGGGGCTTAACCCCCTAGTTGATATAAATTCTTCTTATTTCATTTGCTTTTAATTTTTTTTTTGTAGTTTAAAGATTTCTGGTGTGTATGACTTTGTTTTATTGAAGGCATGTATTATTTTTTCTGTATTTTGGATTTGCTTTGAAAGTTAAATGGTTTTTGATGTCTATATAAAAGCAATATACCTGTTCAATGATTAGGGAAACCTAAACTACTTATTTAAAACATTACTTTACTTATTTAAAACATTACTTATTCATACTATTACTTATTTAACCATTACTTTTAAAATTGTTTATTCTTATAAAATTTGAATATTATGATTTTTTCAATTTACTATGACTTTATCTACGCTTCGCTATTAGAATGCAGAAGCTTTCTCTACAGAAAGTGTCGAAGAACATTATGCTAATTTGTCGGTAATTTGAGTCCGAAGCCAATAGTTTAAAAGTTTAATCAATTTGAAGTAAAACTTATTTTAATTCAATAAACATTAATGTTTCCTTTACAAAATCAAAGTTATAATTGAAACTAAATAAATTTTTACTGTAACAAAATCCATATTAAACAAAGTGCCTGCTTAAAAATAGATAATTAGAAGTAATAAATAATTTGAAAGGAAATTTATTTTAACTTAATAAACATTTATGCTGCTTCTACAAAAGCAAAATTAAAATTAAAACTAAATAGATAAATTGGCATTGCGCAAAATACCGCAGATTACGTAGTGAACAAAGAATTTATTTGAAAAAAATAAAGGAATATTTTATGCTACCAACAGTGTATCTTGCACATTTATTTCAATAAAACATTAAAACTCAAACAATTTGAGTACTTAATTCTATTATCGGTAAATATGTCGTGTTTCTAAAAGTCCAACAAACTTCTGGAGATGCTCGTTATTTCTAAATTGGAAAGAAGATTCTTTTCTTTAATGAATCGTTAAATGTAAGAAGTGTTAGATGTCCGTGGAAGAATTTTCCTCTAGGGTCTTTTCTATTTGCAATTAGTATAAAAAGAAGTTCTGGGGATTAGCCTGGGTTCTTTTACTCCCAACTAGATCTACCTTATGACACAGCCCGCGGAAGGACAACACATGAGGACGGCAACGTCACATCCTCCCCCTCGACAAAATACAAAAAAAAATCATCAATGTTCATTAGTTAAAAAAAAAATTAAAAATACATAAACATTCCAATCTATTATATACAGCAATAAATGGAACATACATCATGCATACATCACGGCAAACACATCAATAAAAACAATCTTATTCATAAAATCATTAAACATTTCTATTTCTAAGGTTATATCTGTGTGCAGATTGAGCACGGGGCGGCAATGGTTGTATTAGATGAGCAGATCTTGAAGGAGCCAGTTTCAACCTATTTATATGAATTTTGAAAGGCTCAGCATGAGGGTTATCAAGAATTTGAATTGTATAGTTAACATCACTAATTTTCTGTACAACAGAAAATGGACCTGAAAACCTAGGTTTAAATTTATTTTTTGATTGTAAGTAGACAATATCATTAACATTTAACCTTCTCAGTTTCGAACGCTGAAATTGACGAGAGTTCTGTTTAACCTGGGCCCTCTCAATATTATCATACGCAGCTTTATATGTTCTCTGCAGTTGAGACAGCAAATCATTAGCAAAGTGCGATTTGTCCAGTTGTATAGGCTGGGAATCCGGATTGTAAGTATCAAAGAATAAGGAATGATTCCTCCCGAAATGTAGTAAGTTTGGTGTAAAACCCGTAGAGCTGTGAACAGTTCCATTGTACAAATTCTGGTGCAATAAGAGAGCATTCGCAACGGAGACACCCTGCTCATGTAAAATAAGAAGTGAAGATTTTATTGATGAATTAATTCTTTCACTCTGGCCATTGCTCTGGGGATGATTTGACGTGCTATGGACAAGCTTAATTCCTAGAGCCCTATTCACTGATTCAAAAACCTCGGCCGTAAATTGAACGCCCAAATCCGAGAGAATAACGGCTGGTCTCCCGTGAATTGAAATGTAATTAATCAAATGGGAAGTGACCGACTCGGACGTAATATTTCGCAGATGATAAAGAGCCATGTGTTTCGAAAAATGGTCCAAGATTGTGAGCACATACCCACAGTTCCTGACTGGGCCAACAATATCCATTGATACAAAATCCCCCGGACTCTCTGGAATTCTCAAGGACCCAAATGGAGCCTGGACAGGTGAAAATGGTTTGTTTTTGATGCACTGATCACATGACAGAACAAAATTCTTAGTATCCGCAAAAGCTCCCTTCCAAAAATATCTGTTAGTTACAATTTCATAGGTTTTATGCAAACCAAAATGAAGGGAATGGCAAATGTGTAAGACCTTTGCACGGAGATTTCTAGGAACGACTATCACCTCGTTGTGTGGTGGCCTATTTTTGCGAAGCATTAAAAGACCAGTTTGCTCACTCAAAAAATAATCTTGAATTTTTTGAGAGCCAATAAGGGAAGAAGACTTAAGCATGTTAACAATTTCAACAATCTGTGCATCCCCATTTTGCTCAGTGAGAAAGGTACTAGTTGAAATCTCCTTGGTCGGATCCTCAATACTGACAGTATTAACATTTACCGAGGCATGCGGTGACGGAGAATCAACAAAAGGGAGAAGAAGATCCTCATCAGTGCACTGATCAAGGGGAATTTGGGCTCTGTAACTGGGATCCTGCATTCGAGATAAATAGTCAGCTAAAATATTAATTTTACCAGGGATATGCTTAAACTCAAAAGAATACTCAGACAGTTCTAGGAGCCAACGAGTGACAATGTCCGCAGGAGACGTAGTCCTCTTGTAGTGTAATAAGGGTTTGCTGTCAGTTAGAATGGTAAATCTTCGATTGTATAAATAAGATTTAAACGACGTCACCGCCTTGTATATCGCAAATAATTCAAGTTTGATGGCAGGATAGTTACGTTCAGACTTTGACAGGGACCTACTGTAGTATGAGACAGGGTGAAGGTTACCACTATGTTCCTGCATAAGCACCCCAGAGATCGCAGTACCACTAGCATCGGTATTAAGTACAAAAGGTTTATCCCACTGTGGTAGGTTAACAAAGGGAATGGAAAAGAAAATCTGCTGGAGTTGATCAAAGGCAGTTTGATGGTCAGAGTTCCATTTAAATTTAACTCCTTTAGCTGTTAACTGCGTCAGACAATCAGTCAACCTGGCATATTCAGGAATAAGGTGCCTGTAAAAACCACACAGACCCAAGAACTTTTTAACCTGTCTTACCGTTCTTGGAACCTGAAAACTTGTAACCTTAGAAATATTAGATGATATTGGTTTGATTGATTTATGAGAAATATTAAAGCCAAGGTAATCAATGGAAGATTTAAAAAAAGCACATTTAGATGGTGACAAGGTAATGTTATACTTAATGAGTATCTCAAGCACGCCCCTTACCTTACGAACCATCTCCTGAAAATCAGAAGCACCAATTAAAATGTCATCCTGGTAAGCATGAACACCAACAATTCCACCAAGCTTAAGCTCATCAATCAAGAGGTCGACTAGTGCCTGGAACGTACTGGCAGCAGTTTTAAGCCCAAACACCATGCGCCTATTAGCAAACGTACCAAAAGGAGTTGTGAAAGTTAAAACGTCTTGCAATTCCTCAGGAAGTAGAACTTGCCAATATGCATTTTTGAGGTCGAGAACTGAATAATATTTATAAACAGAAACTTCATTGATTAAATTCGAGATCTTCGGTAAAGGATAAGTTGAATGTTCAATAATTGAATTTAAAAGGCGAAGATCAAGAGCCATGCGAAACTTAGGAGAGGCATTGGGTTGCCTAGGATCCGGTTTCTTCTTGACCAAAAGCATAGGACAGGCCCATTCGGCAATATTTCGATGAATGAGACCAGCCTCCTGGAGTTCAAGTAACTCCTGTTTCACACTTTCCTGAAGTGCATGGGGAATTTCAAAAGGAAGCGTTTTAATCGGGTTCGTAGATCGAAAAGAAACCCGAGGTACCACTCTGTCTGTACAGCCGAGTGTCTTTAAAGATTTGGAGAATGCCGCATACCCTGATAACAGAATGTCTAGCATTTCCTGTTTCTGACTTTGATCAAGGTGAGTTAAGTCAAAATCGCCAGCACTCAGCTCGAGTTTTCTCAAGCTAAGCGTCTCAGAAGTAGCAGAAACAAAGCCACAGAACTTCTGCGCAAGAGAGTCAGAGGAAGAAACGAGTTCATCAAGACACTTATTGTCACCACTTTCCAATTCAATGTTAGTGATGCTTTGACCAACTACTTGACCTTTATTCAAATGGACAACCCCAGAGCCCAAATTTCGAATTACACTAACAAAACTTTCTCCATCAGAAACATGAATCGAAGGATGTATTTCAACATCCCTATTGACGTTATCAGGTTCAAACAAAAAAAAAATGTCAGCAGGTAAACCAACTACGTTCACCTTTATTTGGGCAGATTCATTAGGGTGCAAGATAACCTTGTGGGCAAGAGTTGCATTAGTGTTATTTGACGACACCAAATAATTAGTAGATTCTCCAATATAATTAATGAATGGCACTTCAAAATTATCAAATTTGGCAACATGTTTCCTCGAAAGGAGTACTATATCATGTTTAGTAATAAAATCAAATCCTAGTATACCAGTAAAATGGTCATGAGAAAAATCTGCAATGTAAAATTGATGTTTAAAAAAATGTTTATCTATTTTGAAAGAGATTTCTGCACAGCATATAAAATTTAAATTTGAATTCACAGTCTTTATAGAAACATTTCGTGAAAGAAGCCTCACCTTAACGAATTGCTTTATGTTTTCGTAAGTTTGCTTTGAAAGAAGTGAAACAGTGCTTCCAGAATCAAGAAGAACCGGAATGCCACAATCACCAAAGGATATGTTGATGAGAGGCAGCTGAGCATTATCAAAAAAGTTAAAAATATGCACTTCTTTAGGCACAGGACGTGAGAACTGACCAAGAAAACTACCAACAGAAATCGTCTCCCCTCCTGCCATATGCATAGGCGATTCAAAGTATTCCCTTGAGATTTTATAAGCCTGCGAGACCGGTGGTGACTCCAGAAGGTTCTCAGAGGAACGACTGCCACCACTCAGCGTCCTCTGTAAGAGTTTAAAGAATAGTTAGAAGGCCCAGCACCATACTCCCCATTGTTCCCCCTAGGGTATGAACTTCTGTAGCCATTAGAAGATGCAGGGGGTCTAAATCGGCCGTTACCGCCTCTCAAGTTAGAATGGGTACCTCGACTATACGTTTGATTTCGTTCCCTGTACTGCCGTCTGTTCTGGTAGTACCCAGAACTTTGGTCTCCACTGTAAGCCTGGACCGAGTTACCGAACGATAGAAACTCATAACACCTACTCATCGGATGCCCATACCTATGACAATACAGACAGGGCAATGACGCTGCATCAGGAATCTGTACCTCTGGGGCACGAGTGGAAAGGGTACTCTGACGAGCAGAAACCTGAGCCACAACATCAGTGTTGTGTCCCTGCAAAGACCGCTGAAAGTCTGCGCAATTCATCATAAAGTGATCTCCGGAACAGAAAGGACACACCCTTTGCTGAGAAACTCCCCTGGAGTCCCCATTAGCACGAAACACTGCCGTATCATCTGTATTACTGCCATCAATAAAACGGCCGGACTGAATCACAGCATGAGACTCTAACTGCTGAAGGTTTTGTTGAGCCATTGAATATTTATGTGCCTCCTCCACTAACCTTTGAAAGTCAGTAGTATCCTGTAGAACTAGTTTTTCACGAAGACTAAGGGGTAAAGCATTCAAAAAATGCAAAGATTGAATCTGACCCAGTGCAACCGTATCCTTCACAGAAGGATAGGTCTTAACAGTCAGAGTCTCTATGCGATGAGCAAGGTTTTTCATCGTCTCACCAGGCAGTAAAGATATGCTATGCAATTGAATGATACTCGAAGAGGGCAATGACTCATTTTTAAAAAACGACTCTAACTTGGCGCATGCGACATCAAATTTTATGTCAACGCAAGAAGGCGAACTTGAATACCAATCCCGAGCTGCACCCGTTAATTTGGATTTAAGGTATACCAATGCTGCCCCATCAGTCCAACCGTTAATATTTTTCAGATCCCTAATCTGACCAAGGAACCAAGATACTTTAAGGGGGTCACCGTCAAAATTTTCAATGGAAATATTAAGGTTTTTAGTGCTATCCGTAGCCATAGTATCGGTTCCACTTCTGGTCACAACCATTAAATTTACCCAATATTACACACGTATTATTCTGCTGATTAAAACTAAGATCTATTAGTAATAACTTTCTTTATAAAAATGTACATTTAAAACACTAAAATTATTATAAATCCTTAAAAACGCAACCAATCATCAATAACGTCATATCATTAAAAATATCACATAAATCATCACTAACACTATAAATCACAAAAAAAAAATCATAATGAAACAACAGTACTTTTCCGTAAATAAAAGCAACATGTCCGATGATCCTGGTCGCGGCACCATGTGGCGTAGTTGATCGTTAGCGTGGAAATCCAGACCCCTTGGAGAAGTAGAGGGATCGCCGAGCTCTTGTGCTACGGACAATTAGGTGGGCGAAGAACCGTGCAGCAATTTATTGGTGATCCCTGCAGGGTAGTTGACGTTCCGCCCTCGGAGACACCGTAAGAAGATGGCAATCCAGGTAATAAGCAAGATGAAGTAAACACAACCACCAAGAACGACTTCACATTCAAACTCAGTTTATTTGCAGGCTCGAATTCACAAACATATATTTTGTAAAAAACATAAACAAATTTTATCTCAAGGCCCTGACCAAAACAGCTCGCCAGCGAGCCACACCAAAAAACTCCCCTTTCTACTAAGCGTTGTCAGCATGTCAACGCCCCGTCACCGTTCCCCACGTGCCGCCACTTCCGAAAAGCTAAAGTTAGCCTGGGTTCTTTTACTCCCAACTAGATCTACCTTATGACACAGCCCGCGGAAGGACAACACATGAGGACGGCAACGTCACAAAGTTTGTGTGGAAATATTCCGGTTTATGTAAGCCGATCTTCCATTCAACCATTAAAGAAATTTTGAGATATCTTGAGGACTCGTTGTTATGGTTACTAAGAAAAGAATGCTAGAAACGATTGTGAAGATTTTTATGTATGTGTTTTAACTTATTTAAATAAAATCTTATTGTTATTTCCGATTGTAAGGATGACATCCGTTTTGACACTTTGGAACTAGACATTTATTTTGATTGTTTAAGAAGAAAAAATTTCAAGAAACAATTTCGTGCTTTTTAGGAATTGTGTTGTTCAAAAAAACTAATATTGTGTTATTTCCAACTGTAAAGAGTAGAGCATCTATTTGGCATTTTAAAACTAAAGACGTCATTATTTTTTTTCAAATAAAACAATACCCATTAAATATATTTAGCTGGTTTTGTCTTCATGAATTATGAGTTTGTCCAGCCAGATCAAAGCATAGCAAAAGCGAATTCGACGTTTTCAGGCTAAACTCGATTCAAAAGTTGATGTTTCCGATGTAATATCGTCACTTAAGTTCCCACATGAGCAATCTAACTTTGCAAAACGGTAGAAATTTATCGAACGGTAGCCTTTGGCGAACTTTCCAAAATCGCTCCAAAAGTCGACCGAAAACACAAATGAAATGATAGGATAGATTCGAATTATCGTCGCATTAGAGCTACACGAAGGAGAGCCGAAAAGCGTGTTTGTTCGTTTAACACCGGCTGTTCGGAAAACGTCATCGTTGTGAAGTCGAAGAATTCGAATCATCAATCGAAGGCAGACGGTTGCCACAAAAACCTATTCATCACCAAATCCGAAAAAATCGCTCCAAGGGTTAACTTACAGTAAATCTGATCCTTTCACAGCAATTAAATTGCACATGTGGGAACTTAAGTGACGATATGTAAATTTGTCCCCTGCATATTTATGTCTTATTGCTTATTTCGAGTAAATTTTTATAAAAATTGATAAAAGTTATTAAATAAAGTAGATTTCATTGTGAAGTATATTTGTTACGATAATATAAACCGAATAAGCTGTCTTTGCGATAGTTGTGACGCGTTACCGAACTGACTTTTGTAAACTTCAGAAGAAATAAACTTCCAGTAAGAAATAAACACAAAATGGGATGGTTTTTATTAGGATCCAATTAAAAAAAAGCCGTTACTTAGTAAAAAAATAGTTTTTGAGACTTTTTTGAAAATATTAAATATCAAACTTCATGTAAATTGACTATTTTCCTAATATTGACCCACAAGGTTTTTAAAAAGTTATAAATACTTTAACAGTTCAAACTAACTTTCAACTTTTACAGTTAAACCAATATAAAGTATAGTTTGTTCTCCAAAGTCATTGATACGAGTTTTCCTTTAAAAAAAAATAGAATCAATATGGACACCTAAATATTGAAGGTTGTTAACATATTGATGTTTATAACACTGACAGTTTACGATACGGAAATCTTAGTTGAAGTTCATAGTGGAGGCTTTTTTGCACGTCACATCTATTTGTTGACTTTCTGACAATTTCACTTTTATATATCTCGGTTGTTTTTTCTGAGTATGAGATCCAGAATTTGCATAGATTATGCATTAGTCTTTCGTGCAATAACTATAAATTGAAGAAAAAGACCAATAAGTTTTTTTCATTTTTCTGGAATTACTTTTGTTTTGGCATTCGAAATTGAGTTCCTACACTCTTAAAACAAAAAAGTGAAATCCACTCCAGTTGGAGAAGTGCATTTTCGACACTGGAAAGGAATGAATATTAACTTAGACTGAATTAAAATCACTCATTTAGAGTGATCTTGTCGGAGGCCTAACACGCAAAGGATCCACTCCAAAAGGAGAAGTGCATTTTCCAGACTGGAGGAGTGAAAATTAATCAGACTGAGTTAAAATCGCTCGTTCGTTTTAAGAGTGTAAAAAAATTTTACTCATATTTTTTTAATGCCAACTAATTGCTGTGCTGTTGTTTGTTCAATTTTTTTGTTAAGAAAAGCTTGCATTTTCATCTTTGCCGAATAATTTGAGAGTGACATCGAAAAAAAACAATGAAATTTCAGGACAAGAGAAAATTTAATTTAAGAGCGTTACATCATCAAAACATCCCCATTTAAAAAATAAATTCAAAATCCTAACAGAGAAAATATTACGCTTTTTCCCATTTATGAAACGCTCTAAAGGTTCCTCTAAGGCTGGCAACCACTTAGCGTTCTCCAAAACACCGGCCAATTACTGGACTGTTGGGCGTTGACCTTTTTACACCCACCGATTTCGTGCTGCTTTAATTATTGACTCCACATGGTGGACGTAATAGGCGAATGCTTGGCGACAGAAAAAAAAAGTGAAGCAATGAAGTCGTCTAACGGATATGATGCACCCAAAACAAAACCCCTGCAGGCTTATTTTATGACGCAAATCTCGATGTAGAAGAGAGTGTTGTATCTTGGGACACTGGCAATTTCTAAGAATCTATTGGCAATATTCATACATTGTTTATTTATAATAGTAGCCATAACCAACAGACTCATCATAATAAAATTTAACACTAGTATCATTGAATTGATGACAAAAAATAATATTTCATTACCCCAAAGTAAATATTTTTCTCATTCTAATATAATTTTTTAATTTTTTAACTTTGTTCTTCTACAAAAAGTCAACTGCATTTTATTTCTTCATAAAAGAGAAGATTTAAAAATATTTTGGTTATGAGAAAATAATGATAATGCATTTAGATTGGCCACTATCTTGCTTTTATTTAAACCACTTAGTGTATTGTACCTTGGGACAGTAAAGCGTATTGTACCTTAGAACGTTCAGGCTTTTCAGATATACTGCTACAGAAGCAGATTTATTACTTATAAGGGAAAATGGCGCTCCAAGAGCGTAAAGCAGATTTCGGCAGAAGTTTTAGAATACGAATTTTCAAAAATTTGTTTAAAAAGAAATTCTGACTAAAAAAATCTGAATTATTAATCACAAAAAATAGCTTGTATGCTTATTAATAGCACACAAATATTGTGTATTTTTGACCTTCAAAACCTCACATTTATCTAAATTGACGTGAATCTCAGCAACTGCTGAACGCTAACTTTTTTTAAAATTTACTTCCAAATCATACTTCTAAGTACACAAATTACAATATTTATATCAATATAGAATATATTCTCAAGATATTTTCATTAATGAAAGGGTTAGAAAAATTAAAATTAATGAATGAAATCATTAAAATTGAATTAATTAATGAAATTAAATCATTAATATGAATAAATGAAATTGTCTTTAAAATCAATTAATGAAAATAAATCATTAAAATTAATTAATGAAATTAAATCATTAGAATTAATTAATGAAATTAAATCATTAAAATTAATTAATGAAATTAAATCATTAAAATTAATTAATGAAATTAAATCTTTAAAATTAATTTTTGAAATTAAATCTTTAAAATTAATTAATGAAAATAAATCATTAAAATTAATTAATGAAATTAAATCATTAAAATTAATTAAGGAAATTAAATCTTTAAAATTAATTAATGAAATTAAATCATTTCCTAAAATATTCACAGTCAGCACCTTATTTTTGGCACACTAAATAACCGATTAAATAATCAGAACTTCTTACAATGTAATCAAATGATAAACTCATTAAAATTGCTTGTGCTAAACATAAATACCTGCATAAATTGCATTTTAAAATCAGTTATGGATTAATTAGTTTCTAAACACTCCTGCAACACGAAACAAAGAAAAGACATTAGAATAATTTTGTTTATGTATTTGGCCGAAAGAAATTGAAAACAATGATGTAGATATATATGCGGTTAAATACATTATATATACATATATAAATACCTTAAATACAATCACAATCTGTATATGTAGGTAAACATGTTAAGTATTCATGAAGTGAATGTCAAGTGACGAGCCAACACCCGAATAGGCACCCAACGCAACCGTTAAGGGCGACATTTAAACGACTTTTGAAACAACGTTACGTTTTCCTCCAATAACGACGCATTTTAAAATTTTATAAATATAATAATTTTTACTGATTTTCTAATTTTTCAACTAGAAAAGATTTTAAGATCATATTTTAAAAAATAAGAATAATACTGAGATTTGAAACTATTAAATATTTTTTTTTTAAATACCATTAAGCATTTAAGCATAGAAAAGCCTCTCAGAAGGAGGTGTCGAAGGAGTAATGTTTTGAAAAAGTTCAAATCTATAAAATTTAAAACAACTTCCAATTATAATTTTAATTTTTGTTCAGTTGCGGAAAATTTCGCAAGTACACCTTAATTCGCTTTCTATAGTGGAACAATATCCAGTATTTGAATTTTAGGAATCAATAGAGTAGCCCCATCTATTGATATCTAAATAAATTACAAAATATTAGCTTTTTGTATCAATAAAAAGTTTTTATTTGAAAAAATTCATTATAGTGGGGAAAATATACTTAAAATAGATTAGTAACGAAATATACTTCAAATTTGGTATTGGCATCATAAAATACTGTGAATTTAAAAAAATGCATCACATATGAAATTTTGGTATATTTTACACATTTTAATTTAATATATTATTTGCTAAATTTTGCTTTTTTTTCATGCAAAAAATAACACCACATAATAGTTTTTTTATTGTTTTCCTAGAGTTATTTTCCTATCATTTCATACATGGCGAATTTCAGATTTGTAACACCAGCTTCTTTGGCATATTTTACCTCTTCGCTTCAGAGATGCATATGCGTGAACCTTTGCAGAATTCCCTTCACAATTTCAATTTACGATTTCTCTTAATACCAACTATTATATTATCATCTACACTCAGTGCCACCTTAACTTGGGTAAAAACAAGGAGTGAAAAAGCAAAGGGAAAAGTGCGGTTGGTCAGTTTAGTTAGAAACTCTTGTAAGGTAGTACTTGCATACAAAATGATCTGAATACAATTTAACCAAAATACACTTTTCCTTCTGATAAACTGCAAAATGTTCTCAAATAATATTGAAATCTGTTAGACCTTAAACGAAATGAATGTTTCCAACATGTTTTCTGGATGGATTCACACATAATTTATGGAACACTTTACACCCGCGAAAGGATCTTCTCCATGGCATATTTCTATTTATCCAACTTAGGTTGGCAAGGAGTGTAGAACGTTCAAGCTTTCCGAAAATACTGATACAGAAGCAGATTTATTACATATAATGAAAAATGGCGCTCCAACAGGGTAAAGCAGATTTCGAAGGTTTTAGAATCCAAATTTTAAAAAGTTTGTTTAAAAAGAAATCCTAACTTAAAAAAATCCGAATTATTAATCACAAAAAACAACAGAGATTGTTTATTAATAGCACACCAATATTGTGTATTTTTGAACCTCAAAACTTCACATTTCTCTAAATTGACGTTGATTCTCAGCAATTGCTAAACACAATTTTTTTAAAAAATTTACTTCCAAATCGCACTTCTAAGTACACAAATAACAATATTTATATCAAGAATATAATCTCAAGATTTTTTCATTAATGAAATGGTTAGAATAATTAAAAATTAAATTATTTCCGTAAATATTCACAGTCAACACAATATTTTTGACGCACTAAATAACAGATTCCAATAATCAGAACTTTTTACAATGTAATTCAAATGATAAACTCATCAAAATTGCCTGTGCCAAACATAAATACCTGCATAAATCGCATTTTAAAATCAGTTATGGGATTATTTAGTTTATATACACACCTATAACATGAGACAAAGAAAAACACATTTGAATAAATTTTGATTATTTATTTGGCCGAAAGAAATTGAAAACAATGATGTAGAATATATATGCGGTTAAATACAATATAAATGCGGTTAAATACAATATATATGCGGTTAAATACTTTAAATACAATCACAATCTATCTGTGCATTTCAACATGCTAAATATTCACATATATAAAAATCAATATCCACAAAATCAATCATAAACAAATTAAAGTCAGTCAAGTCTTCACATGTGCGTTAGGCACTCACAAATCGAAAAAGAATCAAATGACATTTGAACACAATAATAATATAATGAATCAAAACACACTTTGACTACAATCAGAACCTTTAAAAAAACAAATGTTTTCCTTTCGGAAACAATGATCCTTTCTGGATCGCGGATTTTGTAACTCCTTGCCCACGGCTTTGGTGGGGTTCTTTTCAACTGGACATGACTGTCTCTAGGCCCATTTATTCGGATATGGCCTTGTAGACTCCCAGGATTGCGTTGTACTACTCAACGTCAGAATATTAGAATATTCCAAATATTTGAGTTTTTCTCATCAAAAAGACACCATTTCTTACCGAATATGCAAAGTAGACGCCTCCTTGAAGTTAGCATATATTTTAAAGATATCTATCAACCATATATTGTTTACACAAAACATAAAAATAAATACAAATTTATAAAATCAAATTTTAAAAAGATCATATTATTAGAATAATGATAAAAGGCGTTCCAAAAAATTAGAATATTTGTCCATTTACGTGATTGGTCCACGTGGTGTTGAAATTTCATATAACTAGCGACGTATTAGAAGTAGCGACAGTACTGTTCCATGATTGAAAACAAAATTTCCGTTGTTGTTGCTTAGAATGGGCCGAAAAAAAGATATCCCTATTCTTACTAAGAATATAATTTTAACGTTACGGAATGAGGGGCTGACTCAACAGAAAATAGCCAGGAAGGTGAATTGCTCTCAAGGAACTGTGAGTAAAATTCTTCAGGACTACTATAGGAACAATAAATTTAAATATACTCGCGAAAAATGTGGTGCCAAACGAATAACAACCAAGAGGCAAGAGAGATGTCTGAAAAGGATTACTGAAAAACATCGATTCAGGTCAGTGAATTTTATAAATAGGAAGTGGCGAGAATCAGGAGTTGATACCTCAGTCAGCACTACACGACGTCTAATACTTGAAATCGGCTTTCGATCACGTGTACCAAAGAAAAAGCCATTCCTTAGTGCCAGACAAATAAGGGCACGTTTGTTGTGGTGCCGAAAAAGGCTGCTTTGGGGCACCCAAGATTGGGGCAAAGTACTTTTCAGTGATGAATCAGTATTTTGCGTGTCTGTCGGTCCACAAGGTCACCGTGTTTGGCGTTTTTCTCGAGAGGCTTTTCAGCAACAGTGCTTAAAACGCACAGTTAAGTTCAGCACATCAATAATGGTTTGGGGGTGTTTTAGTGTCAATGGCTTAGGAAAGCTTTGTGTATTGAAAGGCACTGTTAATTCCGAAGTGTACAAGTCCGTTCTTGACAAATATATGATCCCTGCCTCTGAAGATCTATTTGAAGGGGAATTTGTCTTCCAACAAGACAGCGCATCATGTCACACATCGAAAGCCACCTTGTCTTAGCTGAAAGATAATGAAGTACAACTACTTCCTTGGCCCGTGAATTCACCTGATTTAAATCCTATAGAAAATATATGGGGCTTAATGAAGAAAAAACTGAAAATATTGGCTCCAAAGGACCAGAACGAACTCACAAAATTCGTTAACCGTGCTTGGTATGATATCAGCCAAGATCATTGTAAAAAATTAGTTGAAAGTATGCCGGATCGACTGCGAGATGTGATAAAAGCTAGGGGCGATGCAACCAAATACTGATTAGTTGCAAATAAAACTTGTAGGAGCAATTTATTTTATTTGTTTACGCATTATTCTAATTTTGTGAACTACCATTAGGATGTATTCTATTTTTGTGATTTTTTTATATTTTGATTTTAAAAGTAAATTTGCAAAATCAAACCAATTGTTTTATGTTATTTTCATTAACAAATCTTATAAAATGTAATAAAACAAAAAGAATTTGTGAAACTTTAGTTGTGTATAAAAATAAATGCAACTTTCAAAGTTTTGAAATGTTTTATTCTCATTATTCTAATATTCTGACGTTGGGTAGTATTCACATCCGCTCCTGTGCTTGGATGCCATGTCCTGCTATGGAAGTTGTTTCTTCAGATACTATTCTGGCACTCCCACGTTCCGGGGCGATCTGTACTTGCCTGAACCGGACTGTACGACGAATTAGTCCGATCTACAAAGGTTTGCACAAGATTTCAGCCTGTAACATAAAAAAGAAATTAAATATTAGCTTTTTGAAACAAATGAAGTTTTATGTAAAGTGACGATTAAATAACACTTTTCTTACATTGATTTGTTAAACTGTTGAATAGCACAAAAGTAATAATTTCATTTGTGAAAACTTTTGAAAATAATATAAATTCATTTAAGTAATGCCCTCAGTTGTCAGTCCCTAATTGATAATTTCGTTGCATAAAATTTAGGAAGATAGCTTAAACTAAATTGATTGTTATTATTTTTTTAAAAAAATACAAATAATATTAAAAGCAACATTCGATCAATTCGAAATAGCATACTTACAATGCTGCTGTACAACCAGAGCATCAGCTGTTCCAGTCTCTTGAGAACCTCGGAGAATGTGGGTCTGGCTCCAGGTCCCAAGCCTGTTTCACGATATCATAGATATCGGATAAACGATATCATAGATATCGGATGAACAGCTTTCAAGGGCTTCCATTTGATGACCTTAATCCACATGCATGGTGATCAACATTAGTTTTCGGGACCTCGCCCATTTCATCTTCGGAAACTGTGCGGAGGATTTAATGGGCACCAGTTTTTAAGACATGACGATGATTTCGACTTCAGACACTGGTTCTGTGTACTATTTGGCCGATTTAACGTTTTCCAGCATTTACACTAGAAAAGGTAAAACAAATAACCAAATTAGGCTTTTTTTTGTTTTTCAAGTCCAATAGAATCGCCTATTCTTCAATTTTAAAATGATATAAAGTTTAAACTTCATTTTCTTAAAATTCATTTTTCTCTTCTGTTACTTTGCTTAACCCTTTCAGTCCCAAAAATTTACTACACTACAGAAACATCTGATATTCACAAAATAAGCTTATTTTAGGTCAAATATACGAATTCCATAAGAAAAAAAATCATTAAAGTTTTTATATGGTTTTTGAAACAATGCCAAAATTTTTTTAATGTGGAAAACAACAAAATAATATATATATATTACCTAAAAACAATTCGAGTTATATATTTTAAGGTATTTGACCATATTATTAAAAAAAATTAGCAATTATTTTAACCGAAATAGTTTAAATTGCGTTTTAAATATGTGGAACTGAAGCGAACTTATCAAAAATCGGGAGAAACGCTTGTTGACTATTTTCTAAATAAAAAAATAATAGTTCTGACTTCTATTGAGATTAATGTAAAATATTGTCTGATAGAACAAAGTGTGAAGAATCAAATGATGTGCGTTTGGATGTCATAACGGGACATAAACATTTTGAAAAAAATATTGAAAGTGATGATGCCAAATGGCATCACTGGGACTGAAAGGGTTAAACATTTATAACTAAAAATAAAATTAAAAATTTTCCAAACGAATTGTTTATTTACTTGTGGAAAAAGTTGGAGGAGGGCGTGAACCTCAAAAACGAATATTTGGTTTTTAATTAATTTTATATTGCATGTCAAAGTTTTTTTTTCTAAAAAATTTGATGTTTTTAATATTGCTTATTACAAAATTTTTTTTAATGAAAAACTAAATGAGCTACAAACTTAGTTTGATTTTCTCGACCTTCACAATGAATTGGTGATATTGGTGCAATGAATTGGTGATTAATTTGCATGGTTATTTTATAGGTCTAAGTTAATTAGTTCTTGAGTTAGGAATGTTTAAATATATGCTATTTAATGCATAAAATGCTAATTAATTAGCCTTTTAATTATTTTTAAACATTTTTAGGCTTACCCTAATACATTTATTGAATTATGTCAAATATAAAAAAAATGGATTTTAATTGAAATATTGGAAAACAAAAGTTCAGGTGTATACGTACTCCTGGAGAGTCTTAAGGGGGAATAGTACCGAGAATCGGCTTCTCAAGCGAAGGCTTCTCTCTGTGTTAATCCTATGGGGAAAAAATAAAAAGTCTGCCACATTTCTCCGGCTGTATTGAATATTTTTACAAGCGGTTTTTTTTATATGATACATGTAGCTGATTTGTAGGTCTCTATCCATCCACTTTTTTGAAATTGGTTTATATAATTTTTTGATTATTAATAAATATTTTTTCAATATAAAAAAGGTCGAAATTTGAAAAACTGTATGGATAGAGACGTAGAACTTTAAATTTCCTTCACAATGAAAAAAAAAAGTGTGAAAATATCTCAATTTTTAGGGTAGAAAAGTGGCAGCGAAATTATGAAATTTTCAATATCCAGTCTTATCCAGGAAGTAGCGCCCCCTAGGAGTAGAAATTAAGCTCCTCCCCCTAAAGTTAGCTCCTCCCCTTTTAGTTAAAGATGCTGAAACTCAGATAAGATAAGGTACGTGTAGTTCAATTTCAAGAGTCTGCGAATTTTAACTTCTGCTCCGTAAGCTAAAGTTTCAATTCATTGTGTGTTTTTGGACGCCGATTTCGAAAATACAAATGAATTTTTTACTATTGCGTCCAGTTTAAAAGCTTTAAAAAAATTAAGTGGCATTGATTCATTCTATTGGATTCTAATTCTTAATTAGTAAAAAAAATATTTTTTAATTTCTTCCAAATGATTTATTTGAAAGAGTTTGAAATATGCTTTGGGGACTTGAAGTTCAGAAAAAGGCATTACAAAGTGTGAACAATTGCACAAATTTGGACTTGTATACTTTTGTTGAAATATTAATTTAAGTTAAAATCCGAAAAACATGTACTTCTTGAAGTTTTTGTTGCATAATTTACCATTTCTTTCAAAAAGGAGTTTTGCATAACTTTTTAAATCTGTTTTGGCATTAGGTAGTAGTATTGGCGTGTTTTATATTAGGTAACTTTTTTCAGTTTATCATTTTTGATCTTCCGCGATTTTAATTAATGATTCGGTTCCACTCTCAATGCGAGGTCTTGTTGTGTTCTAATATAGTTTAGTTTTAGGTTTGAATGATCGTCGCACTAGAGCTACACGAGTGCTATTGGCGACGTGTATTTTAGAACCACAGTCAGGTGACGAGCCAGCACCTGAGTAGGCACCCAACGCAACCGTTAAGGGCGACATCGTACGCAGCGTTAGGACTTTGAAGGATATTTAACGTGCACTCCCTTACACGGGGTATTATTCATCGGACATTTTTTGCTGCACGGGCCATTTATCGGTCGGCAGCTACTTTTTGGCGATGCCCGGACCCGAACCTGGGACCTTCCGTATGCTAAGCGTGTGCTCAACCGACTGGGCACCCCAGCCCCTCTAATATAGTTTAGTAAAGTTAGTTTGAAATATCTTCGCACTAGAGCTATATGATGGTTATTGGCGACGGGCGTCGTAGTTTACAACCGCGGTCAAGTAACGAGTCGACATCAGGGTATGCACCCAATGCAACTGTTCAAGGAGCCATCGTACGCAGTGTTGGGACTAATAAGAATATTTAGCGTGCATTCCCAATGCAAGGGGTATTATTCGTCGGACATTTTTCTTCACGGACGATTTATAGGTCGGCGGTTGATTTGGCGATGCCCGGACCGAACCTGGGACCTTTCACATTTAAGGCAAAAAAAAAATGCCTTAACCGACTGATCTGTTCTGTCTTCTTTATGTGCATCATTTTCTTATTCCTGTAATTTATTAAACCTTTATCGCTGCATACTCGGCATACCGAATATCCCGTATAAATCCCAATCAGTAGTTTCCGCGTTCGAATCCCGGTTGGT
The DNA here is from genome assembly GCA_023701765.1 of Hylyphantes graminicola. Lineage (NCBI taxonomy): Eukaryota > Metazoa > Arthropoda > Arachnida > Araneae > Linyphiidae > Hylyphantes > Hylyphantes graminicola. Next base: position 16,685,574 of record CM043116.1, read on the forward strand.
AAGTGCATGGATGATTGACTTGTCAATACAATGTTAGGTTAGGTAAGGTTTGAATTATCGTCGCACTAGAGCTACACGAGGGCTATTGGAGAACGGGCATCGTATTTTGGAACCACAGTCAGGTGACGAGCCATCACTTGAATAGGCACCCAACGCTACCGCTAAGGGCGACATCGTACTCAGCGTTCAATACAATGTTAATTGTCTACATGTTGGTCTTAATTTGTGTAAAAAGATGTCCATCCTCTCCGGACGCTCTGGTAACATTCTTCCATAGGATATCCATGATCACAACAGCATTAAACCTTATTAGTTTCAATTAGATTAAATTTTCCCTAACTCCTAGAAGATAGCTAATTATTCGAGGTAGCATCCTTCAAATCCAGATTGCCGAATTATTTTCAAAGAAAATTGCAATTTGGTTGTTTTAAATTATATAAGTTTCCAGTTTTCATTTTTGTCCATCGTGATTTTATTGGTTGTTTCAATTTTACTCTAAATGCTCGATAAAAATCGCAGATATTTAGTAATGGGAATTTATTCTAAAGTGTCTTCCATTTTGAGTTTGAAACAAGCATGAGAGGATTCACTAAAGAAACCACGTTATTGGCGCAAATAGTTTATTTGTTGCTGTACAAATTATACAAGTTTCGGCTCGTCTTCTTCAGAAAAACACTACACAACTATAATAGTGCATCTTATAAAAAAAAAAGATTTTAATTTTTTTCAAAAACTTCATTTTATTTAAGACAGTTTTTCTTTGCAAAATTGGAAATTTTTTAATCGTTACGTCTCGATCCTCATGTTGGCGCATACCCTTCCCTCCCCCTCTGAGCGTGCCGCTATTCAGGTGTTAGCTCGTCACTTGACTGTGGTTCTAAAATACGACGCCCGTCGCCAATAGCCCTCGTGTAGCTCTAGTGCGACGATAATTCAAACCTAACCTAACCTGAGCGTGCCGTAATTTATGTACGTCCCCTTATCGAAAAATTTAATATTTTGAAGCATATTCAATATATTTACTTTCAATGATCTTTCAATATTACTTTTATGATGTGGTTTTTTAATCTATCAATAACATTTGTTATAATTTTCAAAAAAGGATACGAATGAATTTTAAAAAATACAGTTTTGTCAAACATATAATTTTTTTGATTCTGAAAAATAATCGTATGATAATTTATGTAAATATATACATCGTAATAAAATGTAAGTTTTTAAAGAAAATTGTGTGGAATATTTTTGAGAAGAAAAGATAAGGCATTAAAGTGTTCTTCGATTCCAAGCAACACAAACAACCATTTCACCGATTAAACTGAACCGATTCCAAACACCACTATACAATTTCGATGGGAGTATGGGACACTTTCAACTTTTTTTTTTAATATTGCAGATATCAATATAATTTTTTTCCATTAATGTATACTAATTATACTTACACTTTTAGATAGTCAAAGGTTTTAAATTATCATTATTTATTTTTTTTAAAAATAAAATGTGTCAAAAAGTGATGTCTCTTATTTTTGTTATAAGTCAAAAACTTATTTATTGGCTAACAAATATTTAGCATTTTCATAAACAGAAAAATGTATTTAACAAACTGTCTTTACCGATTTTTCTTATTTGAAATAGTTTTTTTTTTAAAAAATTGAAGTTTTTTTTAATAATTTCACAGGTTCACTTTTTTTTTATAAAAACTAATAAATAAAAAAACAAACTAATTACAACTAATCCCTAAAGACAAATTAAAGATTTATGTTTGAAAAATTAGATTGGAAAATTTTGACACTCTAAGGGCAGTAGATTTTGAGTTATATCAATTTAAAGTCAAAAAATCATCGAAAACACGATCAAGGAGAAAAACAGCTTTGAAGTTTATCCCTTTCCTTACTGAAGCGCTCCAAACCGACCGAACAACTAAGGATTCGATAACGTTATTCCTATCTAATATTACGAGGAAGCAAAGATTATAAACGTGGTTGGCCAACACAGGTGTCATGACACAAAAAACTACACATCTCACGTTCTACTGCAGATATTAATAAAAATTTTGTTTTAAATTATTCTAAAATATTTGTGTTATTTTTTATGATAATAATAATTTTTTTGATATTTTTGAAGATATTGTGTAGCAAAAAAAGAAGTGCCATGCAAGTGCATATTTCATTAAGGGGTCATAGGAGTCTTAAAATTGTGCAAAGAAGGTACTACAAAGTATAGTTTGATCTTTCATGTAATTTTTTAACTACTCAATATATAAGTATAATTTTTTTATATGTGATTCTATAAGATTTATTTAATATAAAACAAATTTTAAAATTTATGAAACTTTAGTCAAAACTAAAATAAATGATATTAAACATAAAGCTATTTGAACACATTGTGATTAGGCTTGCGCGGCAAATTGTGATGTCAAAATTGAAAAAATGACCAAGAAAATGACTTTATATTGTACAAATATGTACAAACAAAGACTTATACCTAAATTCTCAGCTCAATTTGAATTAGAAATTATTTTAAGAACTTTTTTCTAAAAAAATTAATAGAAATTTAAAAAATTTTATTTTAAATTTTTTTTAAAATAATTTCTAATTAAAATTGAGCTGAGAATTTAGGTATAAGTCTTTGTTTGCACATATTTGTACAATATAAAGTCATTTTCTTGGTCATTTTTTCAATTTTGACCTCACAATTTGCCGCGCAAGCCTAATCACAATGAGTTCAAATAGCTTCATGTTTAATATCATTTATTTTAGTTTTGGCTAAAGTTTCATACATTTTAAAACTTGTTTTATAATAAATAAATCTTGTAGAATTACATATAAAAAAATTATACTTATACATTGAGTAGTTCAAAAATGACATGAAAGATCAAACTATGTTTTGTTGTACCTTCTTTGCACATTTTTAAGACTCCTGTGACCCCTTAAAGATCAGGCGTAGCTTTCGTGCGACGTTATTCAAATAACCTGCAAAGTGAGTCATCCCGTCTTCTCATAGGGAAAATGGTTGGTACATGTATTTCCGGGTTGTGTGCTTGATCAGATACCCACCTATAAACCTCGTCAAGTAAGACAGACATAGACAGATTTTTTACTGGCACACAGAGAGAGAGGAATTGCACCCAGGGCGACGGCGGGAATTTCTCGAAGGAGGTGTGAGATACGTTGACAAGGGGAGGAGCTTTAGGAAAGGTAGTTTAAAACTGACCAATCAGCTATTTATAGAAGGATTGAAAAATAAGATGAAAACGTCAATCAATGAATTAAGCATTTTGATTTGCTAGTTTCCGAATTCTCTGAACCTCCCTCTATAGCAGTTCCGATATCTTCACCAGATGTCGCCCTCGGCCACAATGAGTTGCCTGCTCGGTATGATCCCGCCTTAAGGTAGGCGAATACCCAAAATTCTAAAATTTTTGCTATTACTTTAATCTTTGCCAAATTTGGCATAGTGATTTCAAATATAATGAACAATGCTTTTTGAGCAATTTTTTTATTTAAATATAATTGATTTATTTTAAACGGTGTTTTTCAACTAAAAAAGGGGTTTACGCCACACACACACACACACACGCAACACTTCTAGCATAAAAAGTTTTACATTAATTTACCTAAAATTTTTCACAGATGCTATTTCAATATATATCTGTGCCATGAACCTCTAACATCTGGTGTAAGTATACAAATTTTTTTTTAAAAAAATGTCCAAGTGTAAGTTAATCGAAAAAAATCCCTTTTTTGTGGTTAATTTATAACATTTTTCATAATAACTTTTTTCCTGTAGTTTGTATGTAACTCTAGAGGGTCATTGCATGTATCAGTTCAAGAAGAAGAATCTAACACATAATAAATGTTCATAGGATGAAAATTCAATGTGGTACACTTGTTGGCGTAAACCTCTTTTTTAGTAGAAAAACGCCGTTTAATTTAAATAAATTATATTTAAATAAAAACAAATGCCTAAATAGTATTATTCATTATATTTGAAATCACTATGCCAAATTTGGAAAAGATTAAAGTAATAGTAAAAATTTTAGAATTTTGGGAAATTTTGGGTATTCGCCTACCTTAAAACTGAAAGTAAAGGCTACGCACCTGGGTATTGTTGAGTGATGCTGAATTGTCGAAGTACTATTTCGATGGTAGACACATTTTACTTGTTGAGTGATCTACTGCATAAACAGATTCTTGTGATTGTCCAATTGACTTCCAATTCTAGTGTCGAATTAGCAAATGCATATATTGAGGAGTTATGGAGCTTTATTGCATGGTTTTTTGCAAATGTACAAGAAAATCAAATAATTTATTGCAGAAAATTAAAATAAACATTTCAAAAATTTTATACTGTATGTAGCCCACGAATGCCAAAAGTCCGCAAAAGCCAAAAGTAAAAATTATTTTGAAATAGAAATTTGTAAAAAATATGAAATATAAAAAATTATAAATGGCATAAATTGCAATAAAGAATTGCGCCCAATAGAGAAAAATCATTAAACCGAAATAAAAATTAATTACAAGCATACAATACATACCATGGAGGATTTTATTAATTGTTCTAAATTTATTGATCAAATTGGCATGTGTTGCTACATAAAAATGCTTAATATTGATATTATGAATTACAGTAAAAAGCATAAAATTAAATGCAATTACTGCAAGATAATATATAAAAAGAATTAGGTTAGGCATTCTGAATATTGTGGGGAAATTAAAATATAGTATAAATTATGTAACGCTTTTTTTAATTCCTGACCTTTTTTTTAATGCTTGACTTTCAATGCTTCACAACCTGAGATCTAAGCCAATTCACTTTAAACTTTATTTAAATACTTCAAGTTTCTCAAGGCTTTTCTCCGCACTTCAAATTTGTACTTTTTAAGTACTTTTTCAAGGTATTTTTTGCTTTTAAATAAACTTTTAATTCAAAGATTTTCTACAGCTTGTTAGCTTCACAAAATCCACAACTCGACAATCGAATCTCACTATTGAGTAACATATGTTCATTGTTTATGAATTACAGTGTTTCTAGTGTGAACTTTTTTAATTGTTGTGATAAATTTTGCAACAATAACTTAACACTATAGTTTTAAAACATTGTTGAATAAAGACTACAAGATTATACAACGACAACTCTTTTATAACGAGAGAAATGGAATGGCCAATAGACTTTTGTAATTAAATCCCTGCTTAGAACACTAAAAATATACACTTTTATGCGAGCAAAATACCTTCTTAAAACTAATTGAAAAATTCGTTTCCTCATTTAAATTATATTTTATTCGCCAAATGATGAGAAAAGTCACCACATTCGAAATTTGTTCCCACTGATACCGAAATATTTCGGCTTCATCTTTTGAAATGTGAAGTAGGGCTATAGTCCTTCTTAACCGGGATTGGGGAGCTCAGTCGGTTAAGCACTCGCTTAGCATGCGGAAAGAGTGCTTATTAACCCTTTCAGTCCCAGTGATGCCATTTGGCATCATCACTTTCTACAATTTTTCCCCAAATGGTTATGTCCCGTATGACATCCAAACGCACATCATTTGATTCTTCACAATCTGCTCTATTCTACAATATTTTTCATTAATCTCAATAGCAGTCAGAACTACTATTTTTTTTTATTTAGAAAATAGCTAACAAGCGTTTCACCTGATTTTTGAGAAGTTCACTTCAGTTCCACATATTTAAAACCCAATTTAAACTATTTCGGTTAAAATAATTACTAAAATTTTTTTAATAATGTGGTCAGATACCTTAAAATATATAACTCGAAGTGTTTTTAGGTAATATATATATTTTTTATTTTGTTGTTTTCCACAGTTTAACAATTTTGGCATTATTTAAAAAACCATATAACAAATTAAAATGATTTTTTTTCTTATGGAACTCTTATTTTTGACCTAAAATATGCTTATTTTGTGAATATCAGATGTTTCTGTAGTGTAGTAAATTTTTGGGACTGAAAGGGTTACAGTCTTTATTGGCTATAACATTGTAATAATTAGATGCACCAGGTTCGGGTCCGGGCATCGTAAAAATAGCTGCCGTGGTGAAGAGGGACTGGTAGTTCCATAGAGATAATGCATTATCTTGTTTTGCGAAGTGTTGTCAATTAGTTTTGAAATCACATTGCAAAAGAATTGTTTTAAAATATTATCACATTTTCACTAGGTATGGGAATCATCATAACTTCAATTTAAAACAAAATTGAAAATAAAATAAAATATGGTTACTTAATTATTTTTTGATAAAATTTCAAAATAACCATTTTCTGTATATTTTTGGCATTTTAAAACTTTAAAATTGTGTATTGAAATAACAAGATAAAATTTTCGTTTCAAATTTGCTTCATTTCGATGTTATGTTGATTCCCGTACCTGGGGGGAAAAGGGCTAACAAGGCAAAGCAATACTTCTCCGGAAGTGGTGATTCCAAAACTCGTGCATTAGGTCTATGGGGCTGACAATCACTCAGGCTGCTCATCACCCCATACCCCGTCCTCCTTCGATCGGGATTGCTAATGTTAAGTCTATGGGGGAAAAATGGTTTTAGTTCCAAAAAAAGTCAAGAAATTATAGGAATATTTTGATGCGGTTTTTTTTAAATTCATAAAACTCCAATAAAGTAGTGCTTTTAGAGGTTATTTTTTTAAAAACGTTACTTGCCTTTTTTTAATGGAAAAAAATTTTGATTTAAAAAAAGTAAATAGCGTTTTAAAAAAAAATAACCTCTAAAAGCATTACTTTATTGGAGTTTTATGAATTTAAAAAAAAACGCATCAAAATATTCCTATAATTTCTTGTTTTTTTTCGGAACTAAAACCATTTCCCCCCCATAGACTTAACATTAGCAAGCCCGATCGAAGGAGGACGGGGTATGGGGGTGATGAGCAGCCTTAAGAGTTACTACTAAAGGACATATCATACGGACGCTTATTCATATAACCCAACCCTCAACGAAACTCGATTATCAACTGTTATCTCAATTTCTACTTCTCGGAAGTTGGACATACGCTTGCCAGCGGTGCATGAACGGTTGCTCGCATATCCTAATGAATGCAATAATTTTGAATGCGTATTTGCATGCACTAAATTTTAAAATCCTATATATTTAGTCAACTCTAACTAACCAACTAGTCAACTATAGCCAACTCGCCTGAACTACTAGTTGTCAACACTTTGTACGTATTGTATGCTTGTCTATTTACTAGGCGAGCTTCGAAATCACTTTCTTTCCACATCCCTTCGCTTGGTTTTCTAGGAAAAAGGGGGTGCATCATTTTTCTGAACCTAACGCGTTTGAGGTTCTGTTTTGAGGTTGACAGTTCAACCCCAAGTAGGGGCTGGGGAGCCCAGTCGGTTAAGCACTCGCTTAGCATGCGGAAGGTCCCAGGTTTGGATCCGGGCATCGCCAAAATAGCTGCCGACCTATAAACGGCCCGTGCAGCCAAAAATGTTCGACGAATAATACCCCGTGTATGGGAGTGCACGTTAAATATCCTTCAAAGTCCTAACGCGGCGTACGATGTCGCCCTTGACGGTTGCGTTGGGTGCCTATTCAGGTGTTGGATCGTCACCTGACTGTGGTTCTAAATTCCGCCCGTCGCCAATCGGATTTCAAATCATCAACGTGCATGGAGCCGGTAAACGCCTCGGTAGCATAAGTACAGGGTGGTTATAAAATAACGCTCGCTATTCGGAGTGGTCTGTAGCTTGAATGAATAATCCAAATGCATCAAAAATCGAGATATTTACTAATCAATGTTTATTATAACATTTCAATCAAGTTTTAGCTGGTTCGATAATTTCACTAATTGAGACGAAAGAATAATTCTAGATTCCACGATTCGGACGAAGCCATTTTATTTTCAAGTATACGATAGAGACGAGAAACAACAACCGAATGAGTCAGCAATTTTTCTCCGTGGGGGAGAAGGCCCGGCACACTCAATCGCAATTGGCTGCTCGATTTGTTGCTAGGGGCGCGCCGGAACAACCAAGAAAGGGGAAAAAGAATGGAATCCTTAAAAATAATCATAAAAAAGAATAATCATAAAAAACATAATCGTATCTTGACAATGGTTCCAAATTACGAGGCATCGTCAATTATGGCCAATTACGGTCAACACAGCTAATTACGCCTCGTAATTTAGAACCCTGGTCAAGTGACGAGTTTGTTTTTTAGGATTCCTCCCCCCCCCCTTCTTGATTAGTAAGCGTCTAAATTTTTGATGCATTTGTATTATTCATTCCAGCTACAGACCACTCCGAATAGCGAGCGTTATTTTATAACCACCCTGTATTTTCTTTGCATGAATCCACGGTGGTATCGAAATAAATGACTGATACCTGTAAACAAAGGCTGAAATCTGATATTTGGATCTTCTTCTATCGGACCAGGTCAATTTCGGAACTAAATAACTTGTTAATTGTTTGTGGGGCGGTTTTAAAAAGTGCTCCCAGGTAAAGACGCCAGGTTGCAAGAGGTTAAAGATGTCTAGGTTTCGAAAAAGGTTTAGTGTGGAATCTTTTAGCCGAGAGGAATTAGTAAATGTTAAAATGTAATAATTAGATGCACCTAATCAAAAAATTAGGTTTTCTATTTTAAAAAACTTTCATATAAACAGTTATAGTTTTATTTATGCAGCGTCAGGTCTATGAAGCACGGCATTTTTTTCTTTGCTATGTTTAGACTTGCAATTTTCGTAATAACTGTTTTTAATTAAAATTCTTTAGCTGATAATTGATAACAATCTGAATAAAAGTTTTTTTTATCCCTTATTAAATGCGGAAACACTTAAGTTACAAAATTTCGGGTTTCTCTACATAATATAAAATTGTAATTGTCGTACGCTTGAATGCCACGTGACTTACGCGGCTTCAGCCAATCAGAAACGTTAGAAACGCTGAAAGTAAGTGTGGTGGTGTGCTTGTTTTGTGCCAGGGCTGCTTCAGGTTGCGTCCCGTGGCTTTGGTAGAGATCGTTGCTTAGCGCTAGAGCTACGTGATGCCTTGGAGCAGTCCCACGGAAACTAGCTTATTTTCAACTGTTGGCATCGGTGTTGAGTTTCCGGCCACGCATCGTCAAAACAGCCGATGCCGATGCATCTTCACTTTTCCGACTTGCGCACTCTCCCCGCTGGTCGGGACCTTTCAATTAAAATATCTAAGTATGGTATGGTATGATACATATAGATTCCAGCTTGTGTGCTTGTTCAGAGAACCGCTTATAAGCTTTCGTCAAGTGGGACAGGCACAGAAAGAAATTTTACAGTCACAAAGAAATGAATAACACATAGACAAATAACAACATTTATTGACTGTCACAAACATCCGTGCCTGACCGGGATTCGAACCCGACCTCAGCAGCTCCAAAGACTAGTGCACTAACCATTCAACCACCGAGGCAGCAATATCTAATTATTCTTGTGTGTTTGCAGAGCAAACAAAGAGGAATTGCGTAGCGATTATCGAGTGTTGGCGAGCGGTAGCGAGCAGAAGGCTTTGCCCCTGGTAATGTAAAAAAAAATCCATTTGTACGTACACTATTGAATTGCACGGTATTTGAAGAAAAGAAGCAATAATTGTGCCTGGAAAGTTTTAATGTTTTATAAACGTTAAAATTACAAAACTGCTGACGCCTTTTTTGTTCTAATATTATAAAAATTACTCAAAATAATATCTATTGATAAACCACATATAAATTTGTCACTAATTTTTAGGTTGAAAAATGCTCGTTATCTTATATCTCATAAATGTAATTTTTTAAAACAAAAAGCATGCTTGTGTGTACTATAAAAATAGTCACGATTTTTACGTGCTGCCATCTCTTATCGTTATTCACAACTTCTCATTTCAAATAATTTTTAAAATTGAAATGTCCATCACGTGAAACAGTTAAGCGAATTTTGGTTAAATGAACTTACTTAATTCTCATTATTTTTTCATATTTTTCTCTTATGTATTAAAATACTATCTTTCTGCGAATAAAAGCAAGGAATGGTTATGCTTTATAGTTTGCTAAATATATTATTTTCTGTAAATATTGTTGGAAGTTAATACTTTAGATTATTTGAATTCCTAAGTATACGACGATGTATATCGACTTTTAGATTGTGTCATTGATTTAGTTTTCACAAACAGGCATTTTTTTAGTTGAAAAATAAGTATAAAAATAACTTAACTATTAAAAATAAATGTTTTTCTAATCAAATCACTCCGAGTACATAGTCACATATGTTAAACAACAAATTCAAATATTCATAGCAATTATTCAAATTATTATTAAAGACACGTGTTTATAAGTATAAATCTAGATCTACAAAAGAGGCTGTTCAGCCCAGTCTGTTAGACTTTCGCCTTGCACGCGGAAGGACCCCGGTTCGGGTCGGGGCATCGCCAAAATAACTGCCGACCTATAAACGGCCCGTGCATTCAAAATGTCCGACGAATAATACCCCTTGTAAGGGAGTGCACGTTAAATATTATTCAAAGTCCACCCTTAACGGTTACTTTAGGTGCATATTCACGCGTCGGCTCGTCACTTGACTGTGGTTCTAAATTATAATGCCCGTCGCCAATAGCCCTAGTGTAGCTCTAGTGCGACAATAATTAAAACCTAACCTAACTTAACATGCTATGTTAGTGTTTAAAGTCACACGTAAAATTAGGTGCTTTTTTTTTAAAATCTATACAAGCTTCCTTACTATACAAGCTGATTCTGTAAAACAACTTTTACCACACATGCACTTTTTTGGCAGAGAAGCTTCATGTACATCTTCATTCATGACGTATGTTTCTGATTTTATGTCTTACCTCTTTTCCCCAGATAACACAATTTTTGTGTGGGAATAATTATATGGTTTGTGATGGTTTTTCAAGTGTACTAATGATTCACACCGCTATTTGAGATAAATACCTAGTAAATGTGAATAATTTTAATATATTGTTTGTTGATGGAAATCACAATAAAAATGTACCCTCAGTTTGGTTAACATAAATGAAACTTGTATCATTACTGTAAAAAGTATCTTATATTTGCACCAAATTAAAAAAAAATACCGTAATTATAATGTAGAAAACTTATTTATTAACGTGAATTTTTTACAAGTTCATTATTTAAAACAAAATAGGTTCGCATTAAATATAATTATTCTTTTTATGTGCTGCCACCTATTGCTGATAATAACAACTTTATGTTTATGTCGGATTAACCGTATTCAGTTATTCACATTTCGTACAACACGCAAATTGATATCTATCGTCACTGACTGGACTGAAGTGATATTTGCAGTTACAAACATAAATTTAAATCAAAATATATGTAACATATCTTCCATGAGAAATAAGAAGACAAGCAACGATATTGATGGATGTTTTATTACTTAATTTGTAGTGGGCTGAGTGCATTTGTAGTGACAGAGCGATTCATTAGTATGAACGCATTTTAAAAAGTGTTGATTAATGTGAAGACCTATGTGCGGTGTATTTGTGCGGTTTTATTATTTATTATAAGGGACATTTCTGCAAGAAGTTCGGCCGTTGTATTATTTGAGACGTTTTGTTTTATGAGGTTAAATAACACTAAATTGTAGGACAACATTTGAATGGTTTATTTAGGAAATCACAGACGTGGCAAAGTCACTTGAATGGTTCTTAAAATGAACAATTCAATTTAACACACTTTTGGTTGCGTCTGGATTATTCGTACTAGGACAATGCATAGCAGTATTGGCGTAGGGATGTGATCTTTTTCGCTTGTTTAGTTCCCAACCAGAAGTGTGCTACATTGCACTGTTTATTTCAAAAAACCAGTCAAGTGTCTTATCACTTGTCACTCAGGTGGTTTCCGAAATAAACGATTTAATTCAAAGTGATACCCATGAACAGAGAAAGCTTTAGTTCTACTTAAAAAAAAGTTGTACACGGCAGTCACTTAAGTAATATAGGAAAATATTGTATTGTTCAACACAATCTAATTTCAGAACGACCAAAAGTGAAAATATTACTTCTGTAAAACATGCTCATTTAGGAGCATTTTTACTAGGGGTTGGGGTTTTCTAACATTTATACTATTTCTATTTAGTATATAAGCTTCGAAAAGACTCTCTTCCCCCATCCCTTCACTGGTTTTTTTACGAAAAGAGGTTAACTTCGCTTATCTAATCCTAGAGCGCTTGAGGTTTACAATCAAAACGGTTAGTATTTCCCCATGTAGGGTGGGGAAAAAAACCGAAACAGCTATAAATCACCCCGTTCCAAGAAAACCGCACTCGTGAATGGGGGAGGAAATGCTTTAAAAGCTTACATACTAAATAAAATTGGTTTAAGAGTAGTTTAAATACTAGGTTCATCCGTTCATATGTAACATATTTTCTTTCTCTATTTTCAGGCCCCAGATGCTCGGGGCCGCGGGCAGCCGCCACCACCGGCGGCGCTCCCTGTCGCCATGCGTCACCCCCGCCCCCTCCTCCCGCAACTCCCTCACCCCCTACGGGGAGGCGGAGCTTCGGAAAGTGGGCGGGGCCAAGAGCCCGAACCGCCTCTCCATCCCGGACCTGCCCCCCGGAGTGCAGCTGGGACGGAGAAGGGCGGCCACGGACACCTCCGACCAGAAGACCTGCGTGCTGCTGCACTCCAAGCTCAAGGGGATCAAGGTGGATGAGAGCTCGTGAGTCTGACTTTTATTTATTGATATTATTAATTGAAATAAATCGTACCTTTTTGACTCACCGGAAATCTGCTCGTTGGGTAATGTCGTGGTTTGAGGTTCATTAAATATTGGGGAGATCTAATGGTTAGGGTAATTTTTCAAGTGGTAGTCTGGAATTGAAAAAATAACTCATTTAGTACTATAGATACAATAATACCCTTGTCCTGTTCGAGAAAAAGACATGTATCGTCTAACAACCTATATGACGCCGTTATATATCGAAGTAGCCGCCCTTTCTTGGATGTAGCAGTTTGCTTTTCTACTAACTTTCTAGTTTTTCATGAGAAACATTATTAACTTTATGAAACAAAACTTCCCCTCCTCCCGCAACTCCCTCACCCCCTACGGGGGGGGGGCGGAGCTCCGGAAAGAGGGCGAGGCCAAGAGCCCGAACCGCCTCTCCATCCCGGACCTGCCCCCCGGAGTGCAGCTGGGACGGAGAAGGGCGGCGACGGACACCTCCGACCAGAAGACCTGCGTGCTGCTGCACTCCAAGCTCAAGGGGATCAAGGTGGATGAGAGCTCGTGAGTTGGCTTTTATTTATAGACTAGCAGTATGGTCCTGCCTTACTGGGAACCCGTTAACTTCGCATTGCTTCCTTTTAGAGGCATGCTTACTTGTGAAAATATACAGAATATCTAAACAAAATTAAATTCGTGTTGGCGCATGTGAACTTAAAAAAGCAAACACTAATAGAGGATGAAGCAGCCTTAGGGCGAGCGCATATCTCAACCAAACTCAATCAAACTAATAGAGGATGGCGGCAAGCCCCCGTTTCGGCCCGGTCCATGTATTTTCAAGCCCTGTTATGGTCCCGCAATCCCACGTGGAAGACGTTTTTTTGAAATTAATTATAGTAATTAAAAATCACAATCAAATATGAAAAAGCTAAGCCTCAGGTGCACACGTAGGTATTAAAAGGAATCTATATTAAAAATTTCGAATTTTTTATAGCAGTCTAAGTAGGTCTTTTGCGATCCACAGAGATACACACAGACAGACAGACTCTTTCTTTTATCATTATAGATCATAACAATCATACCCTTTTGATGCACAGGAATCCTGTACAAAACTTGTGGAAATCAGTAAACGAACAAGATATATGACGCCTTAAATATTCACTTGGTAGCACCCTCTTTGATTTCGCAGTTTTATTTCCTACTAACTGCCCATTTTTCGTTGAAAAACATTATTTTTTTTAAGCAAACATTTCCGGTACTTTTCCCAATTTCGTAATCACTTATGGGTGGGCGGAGCTTCTGCCTGAGGGCGGGGTCAAGAGTTCTAGTCTCCTTTCCATCCGGGACCGGCACCCTTATTTATTGATACGAACATTGGAAATAAGCAATACATTACCCCATCGATAAAACTATTAAATTAATGCACTGGTAATCTGCGCAACAGATCTTTCATTAATGTTGCTGTTTGATGTTAATTATATACCGGAAATCTCTTATGGCTTTTTAGAAATGGTTTTGGAGGCAATCTGGTAAAGAAAAACCAAACCGTATGCTGCATTGTAGTATTCCATGATAACACGCTGATCCAGTTCGATGAAAAAGCTTAGAAAATTAGTTATCAGACAACAAATTAAAACTCTTTAAAATCAAATTGAAGGTGTCCTTTTAATGTAGCAGTTTCATCAGAAAAAATTGTCCAGTTTTCAATGGAAAATCCAAATGTATTCTATTTTGTTTTAAGACAAACCTTGCTTATTTTTTCCGTAATCTCTTACGTTACGCGGGGGCGGAGGTTTGGTGATTGGGCGGAGTCAAAAGACGAAAACCCTTCTCCACTCCAGATCTCCCTCCCGGAGTGCAGCTGGGACCAATAATTTTTGCAGCTGACACGGTAGAAAGGATTAAAGTGTATGAGATCTTGTTGTCTATTTTAATTATATACCCTATGAGCAGGGCAACAGATTTTTGCGAATTTTTGCTAAATCTATAGACATAAAAGGCGACTTCTGTTTGTTTGTATAGGACGCAAAAACTTAAGAACCACGCAACAGATCATCACGAAATTCGGCACAAAAAGTCATCTCATCTCCAGAACAAACATAGGCTAAGAATTTTTCGAATCAGACCATTCCTTCTATCGTTTTCAAACGTTTTAAGGGGAAAAATACACCCCTTTCGCTCAAATCCGATCATTTTTTCTCTTTCGGGATGCCACCAGGCAGAAAAATTTAAATAAAACTTTTTAGAAAACAATTGAAATTGAAAATGTTTAATTTATTTAATATTTGTTTATTGCCTTCAGAAACTAGATTAATAATTTGAAAAAATAATTGATATGTTTCAAAAGTGATGTAATCCTACCAGTCTCCATTCTATTATTTTATTGTGCCTATATGACTTTAATTATGAATTTTTTAAAAGCATAGTAAGCTTATACTGAACTATGTTGTTTTTTGAAAGTCATTGCACTACAGATGCATATTATATTTTTATGTCTTATTTTTTTCGCCAAATACTTTGCCAAACTCGCCAAGTTATTACAAATACGTACCAAATGAGCAATTTTTTTTAATGCTGGTTGTGCGAAGTTCATTGCACGAGAACTGAATGGGTGTGTTGTAAGCCATATCTTTTCCTCGCCAAATTCGCAAAAAAGTGCCAAATGAGCTCAAAAATATTTATTCGGGAAAATACGATGACTCCATCGGTGAATTTTATAGCGTTTTTAAATTTTGATTTTTTAATGTACGAACGGTATCAGCAACATAAGCTTATTAGAAAGCAAATAAACTTATAAAAACATGCAAATCGTTTGCTGTTTGCTGGAGTAGCTTACTTTTAATTCTTACTGATTATTTTTTACGTAAATATGTATTCTCTTTAATTTGAGCTTCTTATCAAAGGTATTTTTGAAATTAATAATAATCATTTCTATATCCAAGATGGATAATTAAATGGGAAAAATTACTGGGTAATCTTCATATCTTATGTAACTCAAATGAAAGAAAAAATAGTTAAATTGACTATTAAATTATTTTTTCACCTCTTCCCGTGCAACGTCGGGTATAACAGCTAGTGGATTATAAATTATAATAACTTTTAAAGGATAAATATTATGTAAAAACTTGATTCTGATAGTGTGAAAAATTTATTTCTAATCTATATGCCTAAAAGACGACTTCTGTTGGTCTGTTTGTGTAGGACGCAAAAACTTAGAACCACGCAACAGATCGTCACGAAATTTGGCACAAAAATTTGTCTCATCTCAGGAACAAACAAAGGCTAAGAATTTTTTGAATCAGACCATTCCTTCTATCGTTTTCGAACGTTTTAAGGGGAAAAGTACACCACTTTCGCTCAAATCCGATCATTTTTTCCCTTTCGTGATGCCATTGGGCAGAAAAATTTAAATAAAACTTTTTAGAAAACAATTGATATTGAAAATGCTTAATATTTGTTCAATATTTGTAGTTTTATGTCTTCCTTTTTTCGCCAAATACTTTGCCAAACTCGCCAAGTTATTACAAAAAACGTACCAAATGAGCAAATTTTTTTTAAATGCTGGTTGTGCGAAGTTCATCGCACGAGAGCTGAATGGGTGTGTTTTTATCCATATCTTTTCCTCGCCAAATTCGCAAAAAAGCGCCAAATGAGCTAAAAAATATTTATTCGGGAAAATACGATGACTTCATCGGTGAATTTTATAGCGTTTTTAAAATTTAGATTTTTAATGTAATATAAGTAGCGGAATTCTGTACTTTAATAACGAACGGTATCAGCAACATAAGCTTATTAGAAAGCAAATAAACTAATAACAAAATGCAAATTGTTTGCTGTTTGCTGGAGTAGCTTAGTTTTAATTCTTACTGATTATTTTTTACATAAATATGTATTCTCTTTAATTTGAGCTTCTTATCAAAGGTGTTTTTGAGAAATTAATATTAATCATTACTATATCCAAGATGGGTAATTAAATGGAAAATTACTGTGTAATCATCATATCTTACGTAACTCAAATGAATGAAAAAAATAGTTAAATTGACTATTAAATTATTTTTTCACCTCTACCCGGGCAACGTCGGGTATAACAGCTAGTTATATATATAAAACAAAAGCACACACGCGACATCTCTTTCAAACATAAACGTTTTCCTTTTATAGCGCATCGATAAGTTTTTGCAGAATATAATTTTTTTTTTATATCTCTTACATCCGTTGATTATCTTCGATCTCTGTTTTACTGATATCAATTTCATACTTGTTGTCACTTTCGTTTTATAAATTGGATACAAAAAGAGTAGCGAAAATCGAATAATTGTTGAATATCAGATCGTCTTCCAGTTTAAAAAAAAAGAGTGGTGTCGAACTGTGGACGATGGAATAACCATTGACGTCACCTATATTCCAATAGGCGGAGCCATCTGTGGCAGAATTTTCTCCCTCAACTCCCAAACACCTATGGGTAGGCGGAATCTTAAGCAAGTAGGCGGGACAAGTTAGGAAACGCCTCCATATTCCGAATCTAACCCTCGAGTGCAGAACAGCTACAGAAGCAGAAATGAGGGTTTTACAGAAAGCAATGGATCAACAGTTTGCTGGTGTGTGCAGGGCCTGATTTCTGGCAGGGCAAACGGGGCACGTGCCCTGGGCCCCCACTTTAAGGGAGCCCCCAAATTTTCCTCCTGAACATTTATGGTTATGCAACTGCCCCAAACTTTTTGGTATGAAGTACGAAAAAAAAATTAAATTCATGAACAAAAGTTGATTACTAAATTGAGTTTTAACTCTGAATTAATCAAGTCACAAAAAATAGTTATTTTGGGGGATTAAGCCTGCTTTCCAAGCAAATTACTTCGGATTTTTTTCTGTTAAACACTGTAGGGTTGGGAAATACAGGCAATTATTTTGTCGAGGCATGTTTTGGGGCCCCCAAATTTGCTCGTGCCCTAGGCCCCTGAAGTTGTAAGTCGGGCCCTGGGTGTGTTTGGTTACGACTCGAAATAGTTGTTGGATAGCATAACTTTTACTTATTAATGACAATTTGAGCAAAAATGCGTGACAATTTTCTTCGATAAACAAAATATAAGACGAACCAAGACCTTAGTCCTGGAGAAATTATGTCGGACAAATAAGTTAATGCTCATAAACGCAATTTAAAATACTTAAATTAACGTCATTTTTTTCTTTAGGAAGAGGCGTTAATGACTTATTCACAGATGGACACAAATGGTCGTTTGCGACAATAAGTTTCTTTTTTTCTTTATTAATTTCTTTCATTTTTATTTATGTAATATTGTTTCTGCATTGCATATAGTATTATTAATAAAATAATGGTTTAGCTGTTTGAATTTTTGTTTTTATGTGTAATATAATTTGAAGTATAAGTTTAGTCTCGCAAAAGTCCAACAGATGACAGCACCACTAACTCTTTTTGCAACATACCTTTTACATGTTGCTATAAAAATAATGATTCTGTGTATTAGAAATCTAAAAAACCACATTTAACAGCTAGTAATTCCCTGTTTGATTTTACGCATTAGACAAATTCAAAAAATAATAATTTTGGAGGACTGGGTAAAAGTAAATAAAAGTTGAAGTTATGATTTCTCCCGCATCAATCAAATAGTAATATATTTTTCAATAAAACTAGTTTAATAATATTTTAAATTCTACTTTGAACATATAAAAATGTAATAATAGACATTAAGAAAAATTATAGCAAATTTGCAAGAAAACCAACTGGAAACTTATTTTTCTTTTCCATCATTTAAAGATTTTTTTTAAAAAATAGAATTGACGTTTTTTATGAAAGTATTTTATTGAAGTTTTAATTGAGGGAAAAAAACAAATTTTGCCTTTTTGCATTCTGAAAATATGTTTATTTGGTGAGTAAGTTCGTTTAAAAAAGGAAGCACATTCACGTTGACTAATTTTTTTTATTCCCTTTCAGAAGAAAGAATTATTAATTTAATATGCTACATATAACAAAGATTTCATGCGTTGATTTTAATTGAATTAAGATAAGCATATCACTCATGAATATCTCTGTATCAAATGTGAATATTTTTGTATTGCTTGTCAATATTTGTGTTATTAAAATGAGGAACGAGAATAACATTTATTATCGTATCTAAGTATAAATGTCAGTGCTTAAATAAACCTTATTTATTAGTTTCGTATTCTGATCCGTAGTTGCTTCAAGTAATATTTAATTATCGAAACAATCAAAAAACAAATCGGCTTAGCGACTAATCATTGATTGAAGATTAAATGCAATTTTCCAACATTGACTATTACATTAAAACTACTTTTCTCAAATCCCCAACGGGAAAATTTAGAAACATCTCTTTATGAGTAATTTTTCGAAACTTAAATCTATCGGAAATATTTACTCAATACTTTCACTTCTGTACACCAGCGAAAATAAAAACACACATTTGAAAAAAATACACGGTCCATTAAACCTCTTTAACTTAATGAAAATAGGCGCCTTCCGCGTTCGAGATAATTACATTAGGGGTATTAAACCCTAAAATATAAACCCCCCTCCAACATTTTTGACTTGAGATTTCAGAGTTACCCAAGGAGATAAAATGAGATGGAAAGGCTTTTCGAGAAAAATAGTGAAGCAGACTGGGAGTCGCCAAGCCACCAAAAAAAAAAAAAAAAAAACATTGCATGAGCATGTCTTATGACGTTGAGGAAGGAAACTGAACTGAAACAATTGGCTCATGCGTAAAAAACGTATTCCGTTTTTAACCTTTTTTAAAAATTTGAATGATGAAATTAAATGGAAAGTAGGAATTGACATTTTTAGACATTTTAGAAGGCCTGTCAGTCTATCTGGTTACCTACCTTCTCCCTTCCCAAATCCGTTTTGAAACAGACAATTTTTTACTTGCTGTCCTTTTTTTCAACCCTTTCATTCCCAGTGATGACGTTTGACATCATCATGTTTCTGATAATAGTTTTAAAAAAATAATAGGGTTGACATTTATTGGGATTAAAAAAATATTTTCCAATAGAAAAAGTTTGAAGAATCGAATAATGTGCTTTTTTGTATCATAAATGGCTATAGACGATCAGAATTTTTTTTCTAAAATGATGCCAAATTGTCATTGGGACTGAAAAGGTTAATTCGATAAAATTTTTAAAAATGGAAAGTGGGTTTTGACCATCAGGGCGATTTATTTCGTCAAGCTGTCCGTATCCCTTCCGAATTCTTCCCTAGCAGCCCTATTTTAAAAAAGGAATTTCTAGAAAGACATGACATGAGAGACCTTTCTTTTATACTTTGTCCTCTTGTGTATCTTTTTTTTTTTGAAAACGGTCATTTTTTAATTCAGTTTGAGCCTTTCGATTCTAAAGATTTTCATTTTTATTGGGACAATGACATCAGAGACCCGTTATTTTTTAGCCTACTTTTCTTTTTTTTTAATTCGAAGAATTAAAAAAAAATAAAAAAGTAGGTATTGACATGCGGTCGATGTCCGTCCGTCCGTCCGTCTGTCTGTCCGTCCGTCTGTCTGTCCGTACCCCCCTTCCAAAATCGGTTCTATCCATCCGATCTTAAAAATTCTTTTTTTATTAGAAAGGTATAACCTCAGACACCCAACTTTCATACTTTTTGTCCGTCTGTCTGTACGATAGAACGGACATAAATCTACTATTTGTCGACGAATTTCCCATTGAACTAGCATTGAAATTCAATTTCGAGTTATTTAAATCGCTGAATTTAACTAGAAATGCTACGGACAAGTGAGATACGTCAAAAAATTCAGCGCATCAAAATGAGAATACATTTAAAATTTCATAAAAGAATTCGAATTCTAAGTATTTCAATTACTTAAAAAACTGCAAAGTTTAATGCTCATTTAAAAAGCATAGGAAGCCATTTTTATTGGAATTAAATGACCATTGCCATAGCAACAATCGCTCGAGAAACTTTAATTCTTTTAGAAAATAAAATATAATAAATTTATTTTGGCGACATCGATCAGTTTGAAATGACGTCAAACATATTTCACTACGAGAATTTTTGTAGTTATGAAATGTTTTCATTCTATTTAAAAGCGAGAAATATTACATATTTATTCTTTGAACTATAAATTTTTTCAAACGATTTAAGTAATAATTATTTAATTTTCGAAATAAAATAAATGAAACTAGCCGAATTTAGCAAGTAAATGTTTATTGAGGAGTAGTTTTTTGGTTTTTATTCTACGAAAAATTAAATACTTATTTATAACTGCAAATAAAGCTGTATTTAGTTAGATGTTAGTGAAATTTATTTTAGAACTTAAGGTGGAAAAACGGTTGTTGATGTCACTTACTGTTACGAACCTAGTTTTTTCAAGATAAGAATTTTAGTAAGTATTTAAGTAACAGGAAAGTAGGCTATTTTAGTTCTTTAAGAACTTCTTGTTTTTAAACTGTCTGTCTGCCAATATGCCTTTTAACAGTGCATTTCATTTTCCGTTATAAACGTCAAATTTAAGAAATTTGGTTTTTATTAGAAAGTTATGACATTAGAGACCAGACTTGTTTATTTTTCGTATGTCTGTACACTTTTCCATCCGTATGTTTATATGTAATTTTTTTTGTAGGGGGAGGGGGGTCTGAGACGTTGCCGAAATGTGAATGATGAGTTAAATGAAACCATGTGTTTTAATAACCGCGCCTGCAATTTTTGGGATATTAATGTCATACACGCAAAAAACTGTCTGGTACGTACAAACGAAAATTGAGTTCTCCCAACCAAACTGTTCGGTTGCTATAGGACTGACAGGACTGTCTGGTTGCAGGAACCAAACACGTTTGGTTAGAAGCGTTCAGGTGGCGCAAACGACTAGTTCAGTTGAGAGAACTACACTGATACCGCGCAGTTTAGTTCACACACAGTTTAGTTGTCTCAACCGAACTCATTGAGGCAGTCTGGTCCCGTTGACTAAACTCGTTCAATCGAACGAGTATAGTTATGGTAACTAAACTGGTAGGTTTGAAAGAAACCACCAGTTTGGCTGTGACAATTAAACACCCGTCAACCGAACTTGGTTGAGTTGCAGGGCCAGCACCATTTTTTTGCGTGTAAAGATCTATCTATTAATGATGGCAGAACACCAATGTATCTCAAATTAGCATTCATTGCCTGTCATTCAAAAATGTGGTGTGGTGTAAGCTGCGTATCTGGGCAGTTGTCTCAGTTTCTAAACAACTTCCTGCTCTCTTTTTCTATTTTCATGCCTCTGTGGTGAAGGTTCTCTAAGTTATTTGAAAATCCATTTATAACTGTTTTAATAGTCCAATTTAAAAATCATTTTTTCAAAAAGATACTTCACAAAAGACATATTTTTCATTTTCCTTCCGTCTGTCTGTATGCTTTTTTTTCCAATCGTACAAGCAGTAATTTCTTCAATTGGTAATCGTACAACCGTACAACAGTAATGGCTTTAATATGCAATCGTACAAGCAGTAATGACTTCAATTGAAATCGTACAATCGTACAAGCAGTAATGACTTCAATTGGTAATCGTACAACAGTGCAGCAGTAATGGCTTTAATATGCAATCGTACAAGCAGTAATGGCTTCAATTGGTAATCGTACAATCGTATAAGTAGTAATGGCTTTAATAGACAATCGTACAAGCAGTAATGGCTTCAATCGGCAATCGCATATTCTCACTATTTCTATACCAGACAGCATCTACATCTTATTTAATCTCCTTTTCCCTCAACACGCTGCCGTGGAGATGAAGACTTAAAAATAGTGTTGAGGGTTTAATTCAATTTGGAGCTCGCTAAGACAGTCGAAGCGGTTGAGAGGTAAAGAAGCAAAAGTTAAAAATCGAACATAAATGGATTGGGGTGTTTTTTAATGGTTTTTAGTTCGAATTCTGGCAGGGCCTAGAACTGTGAAATTAATGTTTGATTCGGTGAACAAATATTATTTGTTAGTGTTGTTTTGTTACTTCCGTTTAATCGGAATACATTTGTAATTTTTTTTTTGTTATTGTTAAACTTAGTTAAGGAAACTAACTCATCGGCGCAGAAGCCCATTAATGGTCCAAGGCCAGCCGTGCCCAATTCAGCTTTCTTGACCAAGGGTACTGGGGTGCTAGGCATATGTCCCGGTTAGGTGGTCAGCCTCACGTGGGGCCCCCAGTGTTTAGTTTAGTTGAGAGATGAAAGGCTGAGTCAAGCCTTGCCCAATCCGGGGCTCGATCGCCGGACCTGCTGCGTGGCTATGCAAAGCACTATTACAAAGTCACTGGGCCTCTCTAAACCTGGCTACTCAGTATTTTTCCAAACCATAATAACTATGACCTAGCTTTAACAAAAAGATACAATAAAAGCTAATAACCTTTTATTATTATATACATATCAATGAACTAGAATCTTACTTGTAAAAAGCAGATACATCATTTAAAAATAAAAAATTTAAGATTAGTTGTGTTAATTGCAAAAAAAAAAAATATCATAAACTGGTCTCTTTTCTATGAATGCTTTAAAACTTGTTTGATTTCCTTTATTTTCAAAATCATTTTAAATGTGGACCTTATTTTGTTTCCAGAGGTTAGTTTAATTCATTGCTGAAATTTTGTAAATGACGAAGAAATCAAGTTTTAAAGAAACAGTTTTTGAGCTATTATGTATATGATTCAATGTAAATAATTTTAATTCTATGTAAATAATTTTAATGATAATAGTTATTATGTTAAAAGATATACTTTTAACAAAACAAGAATACAAAGTTTCTAGACTTTTAAGTTAACAAATTAAAAAATCTGGTAACAAAGATGATAACGTTAACATCTTCAGCAACATCCTTAAGTGAGACGTTAAAAGAGGATCAAACCAAGTTTGACGTTAATCTCATAAATCTGGCCGAATGCACGCCAAGGAATAAAAATATTCCACGCCAAATGCTAATCTCTCCGCCAAAAGACGAAATGGCAGGTGACGGGACTTAAATGGGTTTTGGTAGTGGTTTTAATCTGTGAAGTGTTTTCTGGGGAAAGACAAAGAAGTCGTGTGGAAAAGGGATTTCTTGAAAAAAGGTTTAAGGACGAAGGAAATGTTTTGAGTTTGTTTAAAAATGGTATGGAAGGAAGAGGAATCGTCAATATACCCCGTACATTAGTTTTGAAATTTAAGGAAGTCCGGCACCGAATTTGTTTGAAAAAATACAATTTTATTTTTAATAATTTATAAAATAGTTTTAACTGTTCTGAAACCAATGATACTTTTGTTTTTTTCTCTGCGACGAATAGAACGGGGTCGGATTTTTTTTGGCTTCACGGGCCGTTTTTAGGTCGGCAGTTATTTTGGCGATGCCCGGACCTTGGACATTTCGCATGTTAAATACTTGTACTACTAAATCTAGTTACATCAACACAATATGCAGTTTCAAAACTTGAAAACTATTGCACCGTTAGTGGAATAGGGGCTTACCGGCAAAAAAATATTTAATAAAAATAATCTAAAATTTATCTTCTACTGCTTTTTATTACATAAAAATTTCAAAAACTGTTTAAATATATTTCTACTTTTAGACAGATAATATAAAATTGGATTTGATAGCCAAATCTTTAAATTTCAAATATTTTATTACCAAATGTAATTCCAAAAATTATACTTGTCAACTCTCCACTTCTCCCCACAAGGTGCTGCATAATCAACACCTTACTTCGATGGTAAGTTCTAGAGTTATAAAGCACACACGGACAAACTATACTAATTTTATTAATTATTTTTATTAATTTGAAACAGGGAAGAAACATACTTAATAACGAAAATTGCATTCATTATATACTAAAATTCCTCAGCATAATAAATGTGTTTATTTTAGATGATTTTGACTCTTTTATTTTTTAATGCTAATGCAATTTGATGTAAATATACATGAATTTAATTTACAAACTTAATACAACTTTAAAAAAAATAATAAAACAAAATATAAACAAGAACACATGCGAAGCATGAAAAAAGCTTTGTTAACTTTTTTATACGGCCCTGCAAGTATAAAACATCTTCCAAAAAAAATCATAAAATCTTTATATTTTATTTAGAAATAAAATATTTATCTTTTATAAATCTTAAAAAAAAAAACTAAACAAATAAAAAAACGCAAACTTAATTACTTCTATCATAAAACATGAACTAATTACTTATTTTACCCAGATAATTAACACAAACCCCCAGATCATTAAATAACATTTAATAAATAAAAATAATTAACCGAAAAATAATTTTTCTACGACTAATATTATCCACTACCTCCAAGTTTTCGGGGACAAATTAGTAAAAAAGATCTCAGCGTACTAACTCACTACAATGGATCCTTTGTTTTAGCACCCTCGGCATCCGATGTGACACTGACGCTATTTTTTAAAGAACTGTTATGTTAGGTACTGTTTGTTACAAGGAGGCCCAGTGGCCTTGTGCTAGTGCTTCAAACAGCCACGCCTCAGGTCTGGGGATTGAATCACTGATTGGGCGATGTTGACCGATTCTTTCATTCCTTGAGTTGGTCGATAAAATGTGTACCAAACATGCTTGGGAACTAAACACTGGGGGTTCCGGTGAGGCTGACCATCTTACCGGGATATATGCCTGGCACCCCAGAGCCCTAGGACACAAAAGCTGAAATGGACACGACAGGCCATGGCCCAGTAATGGGCTGTTGCGCCGTGGAGTTTAGTTTGTCAAAAAATCAGAGGAAATTTTTTTTCTCTAATTTGTAGCTATTAGCGGTTGATTTTGCTTATTACATGTTTTTAACTACCCGTTTATAATAGATTAAAATAATTTAAAATTGCCCGAAATCATTTATTTACTGAAAACAGAGAACCATAAAAACTTTTAACAGATTACAAAATTGGACATTATATTTCTTACATAGTTTTTTTTTATTTTATGGTAACCCAACCAGTGTAAAATAAGTGATTCTGTGATTTCGTCAACTGATGGTGTACCTCGATTGCTAAATTTAACTTGCGCAAGACAGTATATAATTCATTTTAGCCATGCCATGTCTTTATTACCTGGATACGATTAAAGGCAAAGTATTATTGCTTACTAGTATCTGCCCAGTAAGAATAAAGCCTTACATGTAATAAGAAGGCTGATAACGTGGCTATTCATAAAAAAATATAAATATATTCTTTCGAAATTGACTGAATTCCGATTACTTAAAAACTACTTAAGAATTTAAATTTCAATAAATCCAATACCTCTAAAATTTACTCTAAAGGTGCAGGATTAATCAATCAACACCAAATGGTTAAAAAAAAACTTGATAACTCCGTCGTGGCTATTCCCTGCAAATTGCTATTCTGGGACTGGTCCACCAATTATATTACTAACATTCCCTTAAATGTCGCTTTCATATGGAAAATACCCATGGACCAAGCTTCCCTAGTTTTCATTACAATAGACAGCCAAATAATCAATTAACCCTTTCAGTTCCGATAATTTACTACACTACAGAAACATCTGATATTCACAAAATAAGCATATATCAGGTCAAAAATAACAGTTCCTTAAGAAAAAAAAATCATTTTAATTTTTAATATGGTTTTTGAAATAATGCCACAAATTTTTAACTGTGGAAAACAACAAAATAAAAAATATATATTACCTAAAAACACTTCGAGTTATATATTTTAAGGTATCTGACCATATTATTAAAAAAAATTAGTAATTATTTTAACCGAAATAGTTTAAATTGTATTTTAAATATGTGGAACTGAAGTGAACCGTTAAAAAATCAGGTGAAACGCTTGTTAGCTATTTTCTAAATAAAACAAGTTGTTCTGACTTCTATTGAGATTAATGTAAAGCATTGTCTAATAGAACAAAGTATGAAGAATCGAATGATGTGTGTTTAGATGTCATAAGGGACATAAACATTTGGAACAAAAATATTGAAAGTGATGATTCCAAATGATATCACTGGGACTGAAAGGGTTAAAACGGCTGTAAAATGCTTGTTTGATACGGATATGCAGTGAAATCTACGAGAAAACATAGCATAGTTTTTGAGAAAAGGTACATCGAAGTTCAAAAAATCAAGTTCTGAGAAAAACGCGTTTTTTTGTTAACCCGTTTCAGTAATTAAAGGGTTAAATAAAATGGCTTTTAATGTCAAAAATATTTTTCCAATCGTCTTGATACTTTGTGACATTATTGATAAAGGTTGTTATAGTATTTTAAGCCAATAATTTTATCTTTTATATATTCACCGATTTTGGGGTACTGAACCCCCTTAAGTGGTTCTACTTACAATTAACAGATAACCAAACGTGTTTTATTCCTTCTTTTGCATTCCCCAGATCCGAATCTCACTTAATTATTAAGAAAATGGCGCCTGGTTTGTTCCGTTCACAAAACAGCCCGGGGCCATTGTATCCCCCTGTTGCGATTTCATACCCGAGAGAGTCCAGGCCCCTCAAGAATTGCCTGTTCAACGACATCGGATTAAGACAGGTTGAGCATTGATGGACTTAAATGGGGGTTAATATCACTGGTAGTAATTACCCATGTCACGTGATTTGTCGCAATGTGTATTCCTGCTGAGATACTGGACAAATGTAGATTGTTTTATGCAATTTAGCTTATAAGAGTTGATAAATGAGTAATGAGCGTTCTTGGGATGTTCATTTGGTGTACAGCCAACATCTTCTCTTACATAAGACCTCTTTACCATAATAGGAAGTTGTATGATCCAACCAATAGCAAATGCGAAAAGCAATGTCAAGACATAATTCACCAATTTTTTTTATGCAAGTCATTGGTTAGAGTAGACCATACGCTAACTATGTCACATGAAAAATGGTAGTTCCTATATAGATCTTATTTAAAGGTTGTGTTTGTCCAACTTTGAACTAGACACTCATCTTTGTTAATAGTCTTTTTTATCTCTTCAGACTCCGGCCGACTCAGTTATAAGGCCAAGGAAGCTGTACGTGACGTCACGCTTTCCGTCCGTTTTGGACTGTCGGTGGTACCGAAAAAGAACGAAACCTATTCGGGCACGACTGGTCATACTTTTCAAGCTATGACCCTGGTTTTTTTTTCTTTTTAAGAGCATCTGATACACTTTGAACCGGACGGTAAGCGTGACATTATAAATAACTTCTATGGCTTCAGAGTAGCCATAGACTCAAGGCTACAGTAACTACCTTAGATAGATATCATAAACTTAGACGGAGAAATTTAACTTAATATAGCAAAATGTAACCAAAATTAGCATTGTTGTTTCCTAAGAAATGCAAATGGCATTAACATTTTAAAGCATGATGAGTACAAAAGCCTGATACATAACTTGCGTAACTGCTATTTTCAATTCAGCGAAGATTGAAAGCCAATTTGGTCGGTGTTTTGCCTTGCATGCGAAAGGTCCCAAGTTTGGATTCGGTTATTGCTAAAATAACATGCCAACCTATAAATGGTTGGTGCAGCTAAAACATTAAGAAGAATAACTCCCCATGTAGGAGGAGTGAACGTTAAATATACTCCAAAGTCTCGACGCCACGTACTATGCTGCACTTAACACTTTCGCTACACACAGAACTTTAGCTTCGGTGTGATATGTGATAGGAATATCATTATCGAATCCTTAGTTGTACGGCCGTTTTCGGAGTGAAAGGGTTAAAAGCTGAAATGGGTGCCTACTCAGATGTAGTTTTGTTACTTAACTGTGGTTCTAAATTACGACTTCATCGGCAATAGCTCTAGTGTGAAGATAATCCACTTCAACTCCGCATTTCAGTAATTTATGTTGGTATACCTCTTGGGGTGACAAGTCAATTCGGGGGATCCTCTAGTTGGCCTCTGTCTCGAAAAATTAGATGGATCCACTTATATGTGTGTTGCGTCACTTAGTGACGAAGGTTTATAAGCGTGTATCTGTGACCAAGCACACTAACCTGAATACATATATGAAGAGTACAAGGGAAAAACCACTTGATTTCGTAGAAGGCTTTCCTCAAGAGGCCTCTTTGGCAATGATAGTGAGAAATCGTCTAAACTGGTATAACGAAACCGGTTACTCGCTTTGTTTTTCTTTCGCGGCAACCCTGATTCACGCCAGAGATTAGTGGACGCGAGAAACACGTTTGTACTGCAAATGAAGAACCGAAAGAAAAACCGGTTTTCTGTCGCTAATGTCCGCCAAGCAGACACATAACACATTATGTAAGACTCCTAAAAAGTCAAGGGGTTCTTCCCGTGTACTTTTCATAGGTCGACCAACCAATTAATGTTGGTCACCTCCAACCTTATATACTACTCTCTGTTACTCATTCCATCTCTTCTAAGTCTTTGTGCCTATTATTTTTTAGGGAATCTATTGTCTTGACGTAAAAGCTTCAATATTGAATACTCGGCAGAAGTGCCGTGGAAAGAGAAATCTCTCCAATTAGTGAAACGCACCTCACTTGGGGTATAAAGGGGTCTTTTTTCGTTGCTCGAGTGAACTATGTCCGTGAGCATTTAGTATTTAAAAAAAACTAGTTTTGTTTATTTTTTTTGTATGAAAAATCTTTTTATGTGTTTAATTGACGGACCAATGTAATTATATAGCATGTTTGCTATCACGAAATATAGTATAGAAAATATAAAGGAAAAGTATATGTTCGTCCATTGAGTTAACATAGCAGATATGTCACTTTTCCCGTAAAGTGGGTTATTAGGAATAAAAAATAAATACAGGAGATTCATTAGTACGTACTCTAATCATCCTAATGTAAGAAATTGAGTTGAAAAAATATACGTAATTAAAATTAATATGTAATTAAAGACAATTCCAATTAAGTACAGTGGGTTTCAATAAACGAACAAAATCGCCCTTTTAACCGTATAGCTCTACTTGTATTGATATAGTAAAGCTCAATTTTGACGAAGATCATTTTTAAGTGTAGTTCAAAGAGTAAAACAGACTATTGTTTTAAAGAGTAGTTTTAATAGAAATGGATAAATTAGAGAGTATTTGATCATTAATTAATCAATTAAAGACTTTTCTTAGATGTTTTAAAATAAATTCTCAGCAAAATTTAATTAAATTATTTCACCTTTGAAATTAACCAGTTTCACTACCCTCGCTCCTCCAACGCCTCTTTGTTCATTCCTTCCGTTAGTGTACCACCCTTTTTTAATAGCCACATATACAGCACGTAGCTAAGAATATAATTAACTTTTAAATGTAATGAAATGATATTTACTCCTCCACATCATAACAACAAATAGTTTTTCGATTCCAAACCCTTTCTAGTATACATTCTCCAGTGTGTGTGAATATCAGGTCTTGAATTTTAAACAACATAACATATTTTAAATAAAGCATTAACTATTACGGAACATATATAAAAATAAATTAAATTTTATATTATCAAGCGTCAATGACAATTATTTAAAAGGTATTTTATTTTTGCGAGGCTTTGTTTTTGTTATTTATCCACATATGTTTTTTTATTTCATTCCCTTTCATCCTATCAGCTGATTAAGCTTTCCTTCACTTTATATATAATTAAATTCTGCCAACTGCTTCAGTTGTTAAATCTTCACAATTAAAGGGAAACGACGGAGAGTAAACTCCTTCGACTTCATCAAATTAAAAGGATAAAACTAACGTAATAATGACTTCGAAATCTACCATTAAATACCAGTTGACTGTTAAATTTTCTTGGATTGACTGTTTTATTTGGTCTACTCGTTGGCGCCGGCGAATTGGCAATATGGTAGCGAATTCTATGGGGATATAGGGGAGAGTGTTGTACCCTGGGACAATTTTTGCATTTTAATTTTTTTCTTCGTTAATTAAAGTCAAAATAAAAATTTAAAAGCAGCATTTCAACACATTAATATATTCCTCTATAATATATTTTTTTCAATTCTGGCAGCTTGAAATTAAAAAATTGCCACTCATTTAAAGTAGAGAGGATAAACTGTCCCAAGGTACAATATGATGTTGTACCTTGGGACATACTTTATAATTCAGTCAATAGTCATACACTTGAACTAATTTGTGTCAGGAAACAAACTTTATTGTTTTTTCAAGGAAATACACAAATAAAACTTCATAATTCAAGAATAATTTAAATTATACAGCAAAATTTCAAGTCCAAATTATTTAACATTATATGATGATACAATATGCTTTACTGTCCCAAGGTACAACACACTACATGGTTTAAATAAAAGCAAGATAGTGGCCAATCTAAATGCATTATCATTATTTTCTCATAATCACAATATTTTAAAATCTTCTCTTTTATGAAGAAAATAAAATGCAGTTGACTTTTTGTAAAAGTACAAAGGTAAAAAATTATATTAGAATGAGAGGAATAATTACTTTGGGGTAATTAAATATTATTTTTTGTTACCAATTCATCAATTCAATGATGCTAGTGTTAAATTTTATTTTGATGATGTCTGTTGGTTAAGGCTACTATTAGAAATAAACAATGTATGAATATTGTCAATATATTCTTAGAAATTGTCAGGGTCCCAAGGTACAAGCGTCCCAAGGGGGTACAACACTCTCCCCTATTTTGGCAGCTTCTGTTTTTGTCTTAGTCATTTCACTTTCAAAATCTGCTTCCCATATTCAGATTAGTAAATATTTTGTTTGGAAAGCTTAAACCCTTGAAGCACAGTGGCTTGAAGTTAGTGCTTCTCATTGCCAAGCCACAAAAATGTCCGACGAATAATACCCCGTATAAGGGAGTGCACGTTAAATATCCTTCAGAGTATCGTAACGCTGCGCACGAAGTCGCTTTTAACGGTTGCTTTGGGTGCCTATTCAGGTGTCGGCTCGTCACTTGACTGTAGTTCTAAAATACGACGTCCGTCGCCAATAGCATTCGTGTAGCTCTAGTGTGACGATAATTCAAACCTAACCTAACCATTGCCAAGCCACATGTAAGCGGGATCGATTCCCGGATTGGGCCAGGTTGACCCATCCTTCCATCCCTTGAGTTGCCCATAAGAGTAATTGAGCAATTGAGGGAGACCCCAGAGCCCTTGCTCGCGTAAGCTAGAATGGACGCGGCAGGCCTTGGCCCGGTTATGGGGTGCTGCACCGAAGAGTTTAGTTTTTAAAACTTAAAACCCCTGTAAAATAACTTGACAAAATATATTATTTGGGGTATGTCGGTATGTAGACTATTAAATGGTTTGTGTCTAGACGAATTTCAATAACTTATATCTTTTTTAAATTCCGGAGCTTTAAACCTCGTTGGAATTCCACGTCGAAATCCACCAATCCACCAAATGACGGCCAATATTGCAGTCCCATTGGAGAAAAAAAATAGACTTTTAATATATAATTAACCTAATCAAATCGACACATGAATGTAAATTTCCGGCTCTATATTACAAGTAATTAAATATTTAAAATATCTCTTAATTTAACAGACATTGATCATTTTGGTCCACTCTTCAAAAGATGGGTCTTTGAGAGTTGGTTAAGAAAATAATTTTTTCATACATGAAGAAATTTTTTAAGTAACTAAAATTATTTCACATATAAACCACCTTTTTATCTTTTAGCGGCCGTATTACCAAAAAAAAAATCCCAAGTTAACACTTGAACTTTTCCAACTCTTAATTCGAGAGTAGTATTAACTACAAAATTAAACACTTTTTTGATAATCTGGAAATGCACTACCTTTTTTTTAATAAGAACTACTTACTTCTTTTAGAGAAAACCTGGAATTACATCGAGACATTTAAATAGTAACTTTAAAAAAAAACAGTTTTTTTTCCTGTTTAGCAAAATGTTTCGAAGTGGAAAGGCGTTAAAACATGCAAAAAATATCCTTTTTGTAGATTTCGCTCAAAGAACAAAGCGAGTTTTAGAACTTTTTTATGTCTAGAGTGGTAAAAAAAATAGCTATTATACACTTCTTGAAGTAAGAATTTTATTTTAAATTAAAAGTTAAGTGCATGCTCATAGAAGAATTCGCAGCGTCAGTAGTATCAAACGGAAAATGCGGTAAGAGCATATTCAAATCACGTATTTTTCCTTCCTTTAAAATATAATGTAATTTTGCAATCAAAATAATTTCAACCGAACTTTATTTTCCTTTTAATCTGAAGAATACGATTAAACTATATTACAAAATAAAAGATTCAGTTGAAATAAATTCATTTATATTGATGAAGGGAAAAGTCCTGACTGACTGACACATGTATCAACTACCAGCCAAATTTATTGGAGATATAGATATCAAATTTTAAGAGCTTATTACTTTTCTACTGAAAGTGTTATTTATGAAGCAATTTTTCAAAATTCCCACCAAAAGAGAAAAAAAGGCAAAACGTGAGCAATTTTCTAGATAGGAATAACATTGTGCGTGCACATCTATTAGCATTGTATTTATGTCATTTTTTAATTTAGAAAATACTTCAGCTTGATTGAAAATTAAATACAAGTTCGAAAAAGCAAGTTATTTTTTTATATCTAAGATTGCAATTTGAATAATATTTTTTTAATTTTTTTTAAAATTTATTTAAAATCTCTGTTTTTAAGGCTTGATCAATGATCAGATCTAATCAACTAAATTTATTTTAGTTTAAAAATGCTAATTAATTTATAAATATTTATGCAGTAAAGAAAATTTGAGACTTGAAAATCTCTGTAGACCACAGTAGATAACACTTTTATGTTTTCTTCTCCGTCTTTGGTCAGCTAGGGTACCCGTACATTCGATGTCTAATGAAGTCCGGGAATTTATTACGATGTGTTAAAGAGTATTGGGAGATATTTACCACAATGCTCCATCCATAGATATCATAGTTAAAGTATCCGATTGGCAGATCACGTGAACTTCAAAGCTAACGACGGGATGTGCATGGGCACCAGAGTTTGACGGAAATGGGGCCAGGGCTGCCACCAGTTTTAAGAGAAAAACCCTACGGAAAAATAATATTTAAGTCTAAAATTACAAACAATAACATAAAAATTTTAGCTGCATTTTGTAATCTTTTTAGTGATTAAAAAAACGTTCAGCAATTTGCTAGTACTTTTATGGTATGTTTTTGTAATTTTAGAATTAAATGGTATTTCTTATAGTGGTTTTCTCCTAAAGCTAGTGGCAACACTGGACCAATTGTCTTCAAATTGTGGTCTCAATGCGCGTCCCTTCATTAGAATTGGAGGTCAGTATGATTGAAATCTACATTATTCCTTCAGTTTCCTTTGGTTCAATTATTTCTTTCAGTTCAATTATTAATCAAAGACAAAAATTCGAAATGAATAATTGTAATCACAACCTCAGCTTTAATTATTAGCTTCCTAAATATATTCCGTACCGTACAAATGATCAAAGTAAATTAAAGTAAATTAATACAAATTATCTTCCTTCCATAATTAACCGCAACACAAATACGAATAATTAAATCTAATATCTTCATTCCAAGTGACTTCACAACAAAACTTGTCTCAAACAGTTTGGCAACAACGAATATTGAGATTGTAGATCTTTCCGTTCCAATCTAACCGCAGGATTTTGAAACAAAAACGTTCTTCTAAAGACTAGAAATATCACAAATGTAAGGCGTTTGTTGCTATGACAACATTCAACAAACTCAGGTTCCCAGGAAGAAAGATAAAGTGGAGCGTAGGGTTTTAGAACAAATGGAGATGCTTCTCGTGAAATATAGCGAATGTCGCCAAGCCAACCCTAGTAAGCCCAAACTAACCGCTCACTCACGTTAAGAGGGACTGTCAGTCCTATACACGTAATGCTTTATTTTTCAAATCATAGTTTCTTGTAAAATATTTTTTAAACGTATGATCTGTTTGCACCAGATACGCAAATAGGGATGAAAGACAATTTAAAAAAGATTTGAAGGAACAATATCAATCAGTTTTTTAATTATTAATTTTTTTTAAAAGCTTCATTTTGAGAATCGTGTCGACATCTGTAGGACAACTTGGCTTAATTGATTAAAAAGATTTATTATTAATTAAAATAATTCACTCATGCATTATCTTTGTATGTTAATACAGAATTTAAATGATGCTTTTACATTTCAAGTACTTTTTATGACAAAAACGTTCATAACAAACGAGAATCTATGATTTTAAAATTTGATGACACACAAAAATAAATGTCGCCAAATCGTTGAAGGAAAAAAACGCCAATATCTAAATCATTCAAACTGTAAACCTAAACCACATGGAAAAGTGGGCGGAGCTCATTATAAATCCAGCCAAAGAATTTCGCGCGACTTTTAAACTTGACTACTTTAGTTGTAGTATAGGTTGGATACTTTTAGATTAGATTTGGTTTAAATTATCGTCGCACTAGAGCTACACGAGGGCTATTGGCGCTTGGATACTTTTAGCTATTTTGATATGTACAGCTGTGGAAAAAGTTCCCACTAGTGATTATTTCGAACGTTAGTCATCCTATAGAACCTTTTTGACTTTGTGTTTATATAACATCATGAGTTAATTGCAGGACAAAAAAATTGCATAAGGAGCCGTCTTCATATTAAAAATGCTATTAACTTTAAAATTTCCAATGGCAGCACCCAATTTTATAATTAAGAAATATTAAGAATCCTCATAAACCCTAAATCTTAGTTTTTGTTACATTTGGCTGAATATTTGACGAGTTATTCAATCGAATCACTTAGTGACCTTTGGTTTACCATTTCTAAAATGACGGCTGTAGTCTGTGGGTTTATTGAAGGGAGAAATATAAACGTTTATTTAAAAATGTTTAGGGAGGGGTCCTGGGATGTATAGTCATTGAGGATAAAGCCCTGACGTTATTTTTAGAATATTTTATAATCTTTTTTTAAATTCGAAACATTTTTTTTAATAGAAAAGAAGGTATTGACATGGTAGTCTTCCCAAAGTGTCCCGTCTGTCTGTCCTTACTTCGGTGACGAAATCTGTTCTATCCATCAGATCTTAAGAATCATTTTTGTCATCGAAAGATAGGACAGCAGGGACCTAACTTCATACTTTTTGTTCTTCTGTTTGTACGTCCATACGGATATCTGTCATCTTGTCATGTCGACGAACGCGACCCATTAAAGTAGCATTGGAATTTAATTTATAGTCATTTAAATTACTGTTGCCACATCAGCAATATCACGAAAAACCTTATTTGAAATGTTAAAGATTATTAATTTTTTCTTTGTAAATCGATTTGGAATGGCGTTATAAAAAATATACCACAATGTGATTTTTTTTTAATGTTTATTATATTTGTTTACTAAGAAAGTGGTTCACAGTGTTACTTTTTTTGCTTAAAGAGCTAATTGGTATTAATTTACAATTAAATTCCTTCAATTATCAGCGCAATTTGGAGTTATTTCATGTTTATCATTGCCAAATGTTCTGGATATATCAGGTTTTTTCAAATATTATAGTTATTGATAGTTATTTAATTACAAGAATCTCGTGTAATTTAAGGTGAGATTTTCAAAGCATTGCCAAAGATCACGGAAAGGATGCTACAGGATGTGACTCGTTCAATTTTACATAATTATTCTTCAAACTGCAAATAAATTTAGCAAACTATAAAGATTATTTATTTAATTTGCGGAAGAAAAATGTAATTATAGTGGCCAATTTTTAGAGTTGAAGATTCAAATTGTAACTGAATGCTGGGTTAGTCTATATTTGTTCTGAAGTTATAAATCTTGTGCGGAAGTGGTTATAGGTGGCAGTTAATGTTATTATAATACCCTTGCGTTTCGACGAGAATTTCATTCTAGTACTTAAGTAACTGCACATGTAGGCTTTTTAATTCTTTAAGAACTTCTCGAGCAACATTCAAGAACATGTGTCGTTTGGTAGCAGAGTACTGAAAGTTTAATGTGCCAATCACTCAGTCCGACGCTATTTTAGAGGCCTTGAAAAGTTGCAAAAAACACGTCAAGATTTCCCGGCTCCAAAGGTGTGCAATGTAGAAAGCTTCTTTCAGAACGAATGTACAGATTAGTGGCGGGAGTAAGGCTTGTAATAAAGAGACCAGTGTCTAATTTACAAGAGCAACCGAATGAACAAATTGACAAACTGCCACTAGCAATACAAAAGGTTCCTGCACATGTTTTTGAAGACCATAAACCCGCGTTTGTTTGTATCTTGCTGACCTTATTATTGCCTTTAAAACTGCTAATACGACAGATTCATTATACATTGGGGTTTCTTCTTTTGCATTAGTATGCCATTAGTTTTAACAAACATAAAGATTGCTACGCCAACAATTAAAAGTATTGGAACACATTGGGATTAGGCTTGCGCGCGAAATTTTGAGGTCAAAATTGAAGAAATGACAAAGAAAATGATTTTATATTGTACAAATATGTACAAACAAAGACTTATACCCAATTTCTAAACTAAATTTTAATAAGTAATTATTTTCAGAGCTTTTTTCTTAAATTTTTATTAATTTTTTTTAGAAAAAAGCTCTTAACATAAATTCTAATTAAAATTGAGCCCAGAATTTAGGTACAAGTCTTTGTTTGTACATATTTGTACAATATAAAGTCATTTTCTTGCTCATTTCTTCAATTTTGACCTCAAAATTTGGCACGCAAGCCTAATCCCACTGTGTTCAAATCGTTTTATGTTTGTTATCATTTATTTTAGTTTTGGCTGAAGTTTCATAAATTTTAAAATTTGTTATATAATAAATATATTTTATAAAATTACATATAAAAAATCTACTTATATGTTGAGTAGTTAAAAAATTACATCAAAGATCACCTTCTTTGCAGATTTTTAATACTTCTATGACCCCTTAAGAACAATACTGTTTATGTGCCGAAGCTAAACTAGTATTCCGAAGTTTACAAGGATGACTTTAGAGCAGTTCATAGCGGTATCAAATCTCGGTAATTATAAATAGAAATATAATGTATTAGTACGAGCAAACCAGAAAAGAAATCGTTTCCTGAAAGATCGTAATATTTACAAAATAAATATAATTTATTAAACAAAAAAAATTTTAATGAAAGAGACATAACCAAACAACACAATTTTTTTCCCTCCAGAACATCGTCTCGCAAAAGAGTACCAGAACCAGTTTTCGTTAGTCTAAACCTGATTACAATCGAATAATCTTTATCTTGTGATTGAGAAAGCTTGCCGTGCTCCACTCCCCAGAAAGAGAAACGTATCCCCTTTTTTAAATCGCCAGACGTATCATTTGGCGAAAATTTGTAACGCCACCTGGCGAGTCAGAATCAAAATAAAGTTGGCTGATAAATCCTCTTAACTCAATGTAAACTACATAATTTTATTCTCGAAAAAGTGTTGATTAAAAATTCTTGGCTTCTTTTCAAAAATATCGCCAGGTCAAACAAAGCCCGGCGTGTGCCGAGACAACCAATGAATGACCGCAGTATGGAACGCGTGACATGATAAGAAACTTTTCGCCAAAGGTTTCCAAGAATTTCGCCAAAGGTTTCCATAATACCAATAAGTCGGGGTTGCCAGATTTGGCGAAAAATATCCGGCCACGATTCTTTAGTTTAACCGGTAAAAAATAACTGTTTGAGAATTTGTAAGGTGTAGGAAGATATTTGTGAATTGACACAGAATGGTAGTAATTACCTTCACAGGTAAAGCAAATGCATAAGTTTTCATTGAAGAGTCAGAAATCGCCAAGTCTTATGAAGTAAGCAAACACAAAATCCACTGTAAAAATACGACACCCGTCGCCAATAGCCCTCGTGTAGCTCTAGTGCGACGATAATTCAAACCAAACCAAACCAAAATCCACTGTAAAATTGGTTCGCCAAGAGCTTTTGATTGGGCTTATAACTAAATGATCGATAGCTTCAATTGACAAACCAGCTTTTGCATTGAATTTTGCTCGGCATCATCTCAACCTTCCTCTTAACTCAGAAGTGGAGGCTTTTCAGAACTGGAAAGCAATTTTGCGGGTCTGTTTATCTCTTTTAGAGAGGTAGTGTTGGCGGAAATTAACTTCACCGTGTGATAGGGGAACAATTCAAATCATTGCCATGTACGACATTTCCTACCATTTCCTGCATTATTTTTTTCTGTAAGACGTTTAGAATTTGAGTGTAGCTTTAAATGTCAGGCCTAAAAGTGCAGAATGAGTTAAAATGTAGGTTATATTCATCAATGTCATCAGAAATACCAAATAAGGCGTAATTTCGGCAAGTTGTTGAAAGGATATAGACATGTATTTATTTCCACATTTAAATTGAAGGAGAAATTAAGTTGAGTTGAAGGAATTTTCAACGAAAATAACCTTACTTTACATTTACTAAGTCATATGCATTTTACTTGGTGGTTGCTCTTATAAAACTATGAAAATATTTTTTTAACACTTGTAATTTTTTTTATTTCTAAGTAAAAGTTTATATAACTCATTCTACTTTTTGATTGAGGTAGGGGGGGGGGGGGGTGTAGTGCTCAGAAGGTTACGGCGCTTTCTTTGCATGCGAAAGGTCCCAGGTTCGGGAACGGGCATTGCCTAAATAAGTGTCTACCAAAAACGGTATGTGAATCCCAGAAGTCCCACGAATAATTCCCCATCTAAAAGTAGTGTCCTTTAATTATGCTCCAAAGTTCTGACACTGCGCACGATGTAGCTCCTAAAAGTTGCGAAGGTTCCTACTCAGGAGTAGGCTCGCACTTCACTATGCGATAAAATAGCCCAACCCCCTACTCTGCTAATCTCCGTGCCAACCTAACTTGGGTAAAAACAAAGAATCAAAAGGCAGAGCGAAAAGCGCTATTGGTCCGTTAGTTGGAAGCTCTTGCAAGTTAATATTCACATACAAAATTATCTGAATACAATTTAACCAAAATACACTTTTCATTCTGATAAAATTGCCATATTTTCTCAAATAATACTCAAATCGGTTAGACCTTAAACGAAATTAATGTTTTAAACATGCTTTCTGGAAGGATTCACAAATAATTTATGGAACTCTTCTTATATTCTATTTACGCAATTTAGGTTGGCAAGGAGTGTAGTTACAAGTTCAGCATTTTAGTTAAAGAAGAAGTCTGCACTTAAATATCTTTCATCGGACTCTGCTTTTTTTAAATTTAGCTATTTATTTGTGTTATTTGCATTTCACCGAAACATATCAAAGTTTAAATTTTCAGTTTTTACTTCTTATTATTCACAATATCTTTCTGAAGATTTACTGAAAGCTTCATAATGATATCTTCTGTAGAAGAAAAGTTATTAATTATTTTCTGAAGTCATTTCTATAAGTTTGAACACGCGTATTTCGCCTGCTTTCAACCTTTTTTCTCTGTTTCGCGTTTTTCAATTCTGGTGTTTAATAAATCTCTAAGGATTTTTTGCTAATTAAGCTGGAATTTTGAAATTTTTAACCTGTGTTCTTATATATATATATGGTTCACAAAATTGTGCATGGAAGGAGGTCTACTATGTATAGTTGTTGTTTAAAAAAAATGCTGAATTCAATAGTTTGTAATTTGTTGTGATTTTTAGTGTAAATACGTGTTACTTTTTAACTGTCACTCACATTTTAAAATCCTTGCACAGTTCTTTAACAAATTGTACTAAAAAAACTGTAACAGTTTGATGGAGTTGTTTTCAAAATTGAAAGAGGAGTAAGCTTTTCAAAAGTTTCAAAATTTTGAATTTCTTTAAATATTTTAAAACTACTTGTAAATATTTGTTTTTGTTGCTAGAAAAAGTTTTCATATAATGCTCAGTCTAAATAACCACTATAGTTTACAGGTTTATGTTATTATTCTAGAAATAGTGTTTTGGGTACCGTGCCCTTTTACCGTTTGGTTTGGTTTGAATTATCGTCGCACTAGAGCTACACGAGGGCTATTGGCGACGGGCGTCGTATTTTAGAACCACAGTCAGGTGACGAGCCACACCTGAATAGGCACCCAACGCAAACGTTAAGGGCGACATCCCTGTTACCGTTGCAACTTCATGTAAATCTTATCATTTTACCTCTGAATGATAGTCGACGTAACATATTCTGTTATGGTGTAGAATTTTTTTTTTGAGGAAATTACAAAATCATTTTTTCCAAACTTATGTTTTTATCTAAACATTATATTTTCGTCTTGATATTTATAGCGATGAAAAAGAAGTTTTTGTTGAACTAGGTAGTCAATTTTTCAAAAAAGTATTTGAGATTAGATTAATATATTTCAAACTAAAAAATATATAATTATTAAAATACATTATCTGTTTTATATTGCACTTCACTAAATAAACTAGTATAGAAACTTGTTTTGATAACGAAATGATGAATTATATTTACTCAGAACTATGTTCTGTTTTCAGAAACAAATTTTTTCTTATCATACAAATTTGTAGGAAAAAAATATCCGTTTTTGAATTTTCAATGCTATCTCAGGCTTAAAGATATCGTAATCTTGGCCAATTTTAAGAAATGAAGCGTATGCTTTCAATTTTATTTTTATCTTCCCAAACTTTTATCTAAGTGTTTATATATCAAGGATTTTGTAGTTTATTCTGCAAACAATGGCGTTTAATTTACCGTGGCTAAAGGATTCAAAACATTGTTTTTTTTTTTAAAAGAGCTGTTTTTTTTCTTGTATATAAAAAAATTGTGAATAGACAAGTTTTTATATCGCATTATAATTTGGCAAAAAAAAAGCCTTTTTCAAAGTAGTTTGAACCCTTTTCAAAGTAGTTTTCAGGCACAGCCTGAAAAAGGTTCAGCAAAAAGTTTTGTTTTCAAAGAATGAATTAATTGATTAATTATATTTACGCC
Organism: Hylyphantes graminicola; assembly: GCA_023701765.1. Lineage (NCBI taxonomy): Eukaryota > Metazoa > Arthropoda > Arachnida > Araneae > Linyphiidae > Hylyphantes > Hylyphantes graminicola. The sequence goes on from CM043116.1 coordinate 16,726,991, forward strand.
ACATTAACTGCAGATTTTTTTTTAGAGACTTGAACCAAGACGCGAGACAAAGATGTTTTTTTTTGCGTTTTTTAATGATTTTTAGCACTTGAAATGGTATCTGATATTGAAAAACAAAAGATTCTGGAGGACCGTCTCAAAATTTTTTTTATGGAAGTTTAAGTCCAAAGACCTGCCCAAATTAAGAAATGTATAAGAATTTTTAAACTGACCATTTTGGTCCATGTTCAACCAGGACAAAGAATATTTGAAAACATTTTGCATGCAGATTGTTTTCTAATATTCTACTGATATATTATCTTTATTCCCCAGTAATTTTAAAAACGCATATAATCTTTGTATATACCTTTTTCTTTTAAATAAATTTAAAAATACGTTTTGCAATTAAAATTGAATCTTTTAAATTTATAAATTTGGTAAAAAGCATATCAATTTAATGGAACTCGATATTTCAAGCTCTTAAAATACACGTTTGCTCTGCCGTAGGGAGGTAAACTGCAGTTACTTCCATAAAGACTTGGACCATTGTTGCAAACACTCAATTGTTCTAAACTGTAAGAAAAGATACTGAGAAAAAAAATAGTATTTCATAGTAACTATAGTACAAGACATCGTTGCGATTACTGCAGTTTACCTGCCCACGGCAGTGTTGGTCTATGCCCTGTCTATTTTCCCTGTCTATGCCATGCCCTATTATTGTCTAGACATGCCCTGTCTATTTTTATTTAAGGGTAGGGTTAGATACATATGCATTATAGCTTGTGTGCTTGATCAGAGACCCACTTTATAAGCCTTTATCATGTAAGACAGACACGGGAAGAATTTCTTACTGTCACAGAGAAAGGGAAATACACCCAGGGCGAAGGCGAGAAGCGAACCCGCTCCCGTTACAACATGCAAACTGCTGGCTTAATGGTACGACCTCTCGCCATCCGGGCCCCTTTTTTAATTTATGAATGGTCTATTCTGATATTTTTTAAAGGCAGAGTGTCTTTGAAATTTAATTCTTGAAAAACTTTTGAAGTTATCTTAATTCACCCTTGACCCCCGTGCTATGTAATTTTTATATAAATAAACGAATGATATATGTCAACCATTTCGGTATCGGTACTCTTTTTTTTAACTTTGAATATTATCGTTTTTAAAGTAAAAGTAATTATGAAGAAAAAACTTAATTTGTGAAACTAACAACTTTTATCACGCTCAATAAAGACTGGGACAGGAATTAGAAAACGGAAGATTTTGTCTAATAAATGAAAATTATTATTGTAATTCATAATTCCTAAACTAAATGTGTATCAAACAATACACACAAAGCACACAATTTTTGATATGATGTATTAAAATCAGAATTTTAATTTTTCCTTAAAACTCTAACATTTTAAAGATCACTAAACTGAATTTACTTACTTGAATTATAAGCATGTATGAAGAAAAACTAGAGCCTTGTTATTCATAATTCCTAAACTAAATGTGTATTACACAATACATTAAAAACACACAATTTTCGATATGACGTATTAAAATAATAATTTTAATTTTTTCTTAAAGCTCCATTATCACTAAACTAAATTTTTTACTTGAATTATACGCATGTATAAAGTAAAACTAGAGTCGTGTTATTCTTAATTCCTAAACTAAATGTGTATTACACTTTACATAAAAAGCACACAATTTTTGATATAAAGTATTAAAATCAGAATTTAATTTTTCCATACGGCTCCACAATTTTAAAGATCACTAAACTCAATTTTCTGACTTAATTCTTTTTAATTATTAAGTATTATTATTAAGCACTTATTCTTAATTACAGGCATGTATAAAGAAACTAAAGCCTTTTTAGGACACACAGGTTTTTTTTTTGCATAAATGTGTTTTATTTGGAAAGAAGACAACAATTACATAACTGAAAAAAAAACACTTAAAGATTTGCCCTAAAACAATTAGAATGTTCTAAAGTATTAAGTAACAGCACTCTCAATAGTTCACACGAAAGAATAAGCTATAAATAAATCCCCTGCTAGGGAACAACGTGTTTTATCGATGTAAGAATCCGCGTTAGTTATAGAATAAAGGCATTTACAACTTTTTTCTAAACGGTCTCTCATTCAGAACCGGTTGTCAAGGGAACGGGATTTTAATAGGCAGAATACTTTTCTTAAAAGATGATGATACCCATAGAGTCAAGAATAGATGTAGATGCGTTGAGAGAAGCAAATTTTAGTCGTTAGAAAGTCGCAAAGCAATCATAGTAAGACCATACTGACTGCTTATTCAATGTCATTTCTTGGTCAAATGCATTAATTTATTCCTTAAAAACGGTAAGAGGGACCGGAGCCCTCCATTGAAGCCCATGTTAAAATGACCTTTTTAATGTATCTTTTTCTCGTTGTAAAGCTGAAATTTCATATTTTGAAAAAACATTAAAAACATTGAAATGTCATTTTTGAAAATTTTGGGGGGTCTGGTCCCCCTTATTTTAAAAGCAAAACATGATTATTTTCACAGTTGTAGAATGCATGGCGGGATCTGAATTTATACAAGATGAGTGATTAACTTCACGGGTCAAAAAAAAAAAAAAACTACGCTGCAATTACAGATTCATTAGGGAGTCAAAAATCGAAAAGTCTATGTAAACTGTAATAAATAATTATATTAAGCAACTTTTTAACATATGGCAATACCATCTGTACATCACTTTGGCAACATCATCCACTTGGTAAGAATGATGTTTTCAGAATTCCAAATGCTTCATATGCAACATTTCGATGTATAAAGCATAATATGAATGCATAAGTAACGTTTTTTTCTTCAATGTGGCTGCCGGCGTACGATGTCGCCCTTAACGGTTGCGTTGGGTGCCTATTCAGTATTCAGGTGTTGGCTCGTCATCTGACTGTGGTTCTAAAATACGACGCCCGTCGCCAATAGCCCTCGTGTAGCTCTAGTGCGACGATAATTCAAACCAAACTCAATGTGGCTGCAATATTGACGGCCTAGAATTTGCAGACTTGGCATATTCCCCAAAACTGAGAGCCATTTTTTGGTGACACCATCTAGGCGGCTCTCTCTATCAATTTAGATTACAATGAATCTGAGCTATCTGTGGATGTTGAAGTATGCCGAATTTTTAATTTTGTCTAGAGAGCCTAAGCCAGATAGGCCCTCCAGGGTTCTTTTACATTTACATGCCACATAATCGCATGACTTGCGTGCCTAGGATTTTCCTATATGGAAAATCCGACGACTCAGCCGGGGCTTGAACCGCGATCTTGTTTCTACGAGGCGGACACGTTTAACCTCTGCTCCACTGAGCCGCCTATAAGTATTGTGTACACTTTGAGAATTAACACTTTCATTTTCGACGATTCATGAATTCTCAAGCCTCATTTCGTTAATTTTGAGGATTGTTTCCTCAAACTATCAGGTGACTTTTGAGTAAACGCGAATCCTGATTTGACGATTCTGTTTCTTTATTTTGGGGAAACAGATTCTCATTGTTGTTCTCACAGGCTCAAAAATGCCGAAATATTTCTTTAGATTAGACGACATTCAAATCCTCATAAAAATGACGATTATAATTTCCTCACTTTGAGGAAGCAAAAACTCGGAGCATTTGCCAGTAATGGAATCGTCAAATTAAGGAAAATTTCGTCGTCTTTGAGCATTCATTTTTTAGAGTGTAAATGTGCAGTTTATTTTTATTTTTTTATTTAACAAACTCCACTGTCAAATGGCGTTTGCTTGGGCTTACTACAACGATATCGATGACTTCTTCTGGCAAACCAGTTTTTGCATTAATTTTTTCCCGTCTTCATCTAAATCTTATTTTTAACTCTATGATGGGGACAATGCCGCATAATGGGCGCAAAATTCTTCTCGGTTACTTTACTTCATTTTATCGAATTCTGATTCGAATGTAAAAAAAAAACTTTCATAAAATTATTCTATGTTTTAAAATAAAAATCCGATGTAATATTAGTTCTTAAACAAGTTGCCTTAATAAAAGGATTGTCATAAAGCAACTAGGAAGTCAATTGGCATTTAATGGTTGAAAAATTGAAGGCATTAGTTTAATTAAATTCTCTAATTTGATTGAGTCGAAAGGAATTAATTCACCATTGGTTACACTTTAAATCGTTAAGATTCAACAAGTGCAGTCAGCAGCATTTAATTAAATATAAAGCGAGCAAAAATTTAGTCAAGTCTAGGGATGAAAATAATAAGAATGCAAAACAATAAATAATAATCTTCAGCTATGCGTGATAAAATAATTAATTTTTTTTTATGTTCCTTAACAATTTTTTTATTCTGTCAAAATTAACGTGTTTAATATTCAAAAAGACTTTGGTATTCCATAGAGAAAACAAGGTACATTGCATTTAAAATATGATTGTTAAACTAACTTCTGTTTTGAGTTTCATTTCAACGTAATATTTAATTAAATTTAGTAATTATAAAGGGCTTTATATGTCAAACTATTTCATAAAAAATGTTTTTTCATTTAAAAAATAATTTTGGGTCAAAGTTAATTTAGTTTAACAGACAAGGAAGAACATTTTAATTTCAATCACTATTGAATACACAATAGAGTTATCATATTAGAAAGCATAGCATTCAATTAAATATAAAAAAATCATCATAACCATGTATTTAAATCAAAATATCAGTTTTAGCTGTCAGTTGTATTTATGTTGACTGCATTACTTTATTTTATGAAAAAAGTATAATAAAAACATGATAATGTTTATACATACATAAATATACTTAAATTTCTTTTAATTAGTACTTAATAATAAATGTTAGGTAATGAAGGATGCTATGGGTTCGAAAATTTGAAATGGAGATTTTTTGTTTTGGTTTTGGAGGATGCTGATTCTAAAGAAGCGATATTTAATAATTGGCCAGTCTGTTTATCGGCAACCACTCTACAGATCAATATAAAAATACGGACTTCAAAATTAGTACACGAGTTTCTTTTGTCGGACGATATCATAAGGTTTTAAGGAAAGTCGAGCAAGCACTATGATATCTGCCATAGAACTTTTTAGGTTTTCAAGTCGCAAAATTGTAATTTGCAGGAGTTTTCTTCAGGTGGTCAACAAATTATATTGCAAAACACAGATTTAACGAAAAAGTAATCAATTCATTTTCAGACATTTCTTTCAAATGTAAACCTATTACAGGAACGGAATAATCTTAAGGTAGACCCGTACCTTGAACAATGAAAAATAATTTGAAATTGTCGAAAAACATTTTATTATCAGATATGATACCTTACATATTGAAGAATATGTTGTTTAAATTTGGTAGTCTTTAGCAGTTTTTTTCTTGTGTTTCCTTACGGTTTAGACTATGTGCATAAGTACTTTCATTAACAACTAAAATCTTTAAACGTGTTTTTCTCGGAAACATGTTTCTGAGCTTTTCAGCTTCTTTGAACCGTTAAGGTTCGGAGGAAAATTATCCTGTTGTGTTAATTTTTCTTTTGTGTTATTCTATATGATGTAGTAAGCAAACTAATCATGAGTTTTTGTGCAATATTGTCTAAGTTTTACAAAAAAAAAACATTTTGTATTCAAAAAGCGCTCATTTTCTCAAAAAATTGAGTGTCCTAGACAATTGATTTTGCCAAATATTATTTTTGATTATTTTCGAAATGCCTCAAAATTGTTATGTTTTACACACTTGTATAATGATGTAAAAAAACAAATTAAACTTGAATCCATAAAATTAAGGGAGGAGTAGAGCTTTAAATATATGGAAAATCTGGGTAAAATTTCAACTTATTTGTCTATAAACTAAATAATAATAAGAATTTTTTTTACGTAATTGTTCAAATATTCTTTTTTTTAAACTATGCTGAAAATTTTAAGAAATAAAAAAAAAAGCCTTCAAGGTACGCTAGTAAAACTTTTTAGTTTGAAACTTGATTCAAAAAGTGGTTATAAAATTTCAATGGTCCAAAATCTTTGCTACGGACATTTTGTATCTTATGTGGCCTCCAGAAGAAATAGTATACGTCGATGGAAAGGGGTTTTCGTAGGGGAAAAAAAGAAACATCTGCGTTTTCCCTTGTCGGTATGTTCTAAAAAAAAGAAATGGTATTCGTTTTTAAACATTCGTATCTTGAGAATAGTCAAACGAAAAACATAAACCTTTTTGCGATGTTTGGCTTAGTTTAGATTTTTAGCATTTAAGTAAGTAATGAGCATATTCGAATAATCTACGATGTAGGTTTACTTTTTAGCTTCAAGTTAGGCTACCATGAGTAAAAATTACAGCCAGGTTAAAAAGTTCCTGAAGATATCAGCAGTGTGTTGAGTAGTTAATATAACAAAGAAAAGATACATCATAAAAGTTTTCAATTCCGAATACTACTGGAAATACAAATCTTAATTACGATAATTAACTTCATTATTAAATAAATTATGTTATATGGAATCGTCAATACATACTTTCTTTTCCTAGTTTGTAGGGATTTCATGGAATTTAATAATTTTTTACGTGCTTCACACTCAACGTTACACCTTAAAGTACTTAAAATACTATTACAAAACAAGTATTTAAACATATAATCCGTTAAAAAAATATTTTGTTTTTATTAATTTTTGTTCAAATGAACAATTCCAAATTGTATATGCAATAAATTATTTTTATTAAGATTTATTACTTATCTGAAAATGTAAATATGTGTATTGTCATTGACCAGTGTTGGACATTAATCAATTAATTGTTCCATTATCTTGTTATTTGACTAAAAACGTAATTGCATATAAAATAATTGCAATTAAACTAATCGGAATTTAACTTTCAATTTTACTTCGCAGTTAAATAAATTTGATTAACTTACATCAATTGTAACTCACAATTAAAGTAATTGTAATTAACTTTTTTATTTGTTTTATGAAACAACTAAAACTAGCAATTAACTTTTTTATTTGTTTTATGAAACAACTAAAGCTAACAATTAACTTTATGTATTAAAATGAAATGAGTATTGATTTAAGAAAATTAAGCTGTTAGTTTTAGACCTTAGACAATTAAAAAGTGGTTAATTGTTATTTTTAATCGAAATTAACAAAACAATTGGAATTAATTACTTGTTAATTGTTACTGCAAGAGTTAACAATTAAATAATTCTTAATTAATACTACAGTTAACAATCAAATAATTCTAACTGTAATTTTCCATAAATACAAGTGTTGAATTGTTATTTGTTGCTGTTACAATTACCAATTAATTAATTGTTAATTTTTTAATTGTTCTTGCAATTAAAAATTTCCCAACACTGTCATCGACTAAAAATAATAAATTACCAATTATCAAAAAGCCACAAGGCATATGCAACCATACATACAAATAGCATACAAAAAGTATAAGCAAACGCGATCAAATCACGGTATTTTATTCATGATCTACACGTTTCAAACTTTATTTATACTCAGATGGTGTTACACGTTTTATTTATTCAAAACCTTTATTGCACATAAAATAGTCAATGCTTTCGTTGCACCAAATCTTCCAGCATTTTGTTCATAATGACAGTGACTTTAAAGTGAGAATTGACGAAGAATAGTGAAACGAATTTATTTTGTTAATTTTTAATGATATAGAGGAAAATATGAGAGGATTTTATTAGATTGGTTAACTTTTAAACATTTTATTTTGTGATAATTTACTAATAGAATACATCTTATATTTACTGTTCTAATGGAGTTATTAAACTATAAACGTATATTTCATGCATTTATTTTAACTTATGGTATTAGTATTAAAAAACGTTCTTGATAGGTTAGCAATTATACAATTTTATTCTGAGCATTATTATATAGTTTATAGGGTCAATATAATATATTAGTTCAAAAATAGAATGTTTATCATGTAAGTTATTTTTTTAAACATATTTTTAAGTTGAAAAGTATTTCTCTCTGTTTATACATTTAATTGTTATACAGTTGAATTTTTCATTGCAAAACTTTATATTTTTTTTAATATTTAAATTGTTTTGAACAAATGTATAGGCTTCCAATACACTCCCATTAAGTATTATATAAAATTACTTTCAAATAAAACATGTAAAAATTTATTATCAATAATTTGTTTTCGAAATCTTTCAGCAAATCTTACGACGATCTTTATTAATAACTCGATTGTTACATAAGATTCATTAGTGAAAGTATTTCATTCTTTTCCTTATTAAATAAAGTCCGGAGCAATTAAATATCCCCATTTAATGATGTTTACTTAGATTCAACTGTAAAACGGGATTAGGGATTGTAGAAATAAAAATAGCTATAAGCAGATCAGCTTAATGGCTTGGATTATGTTTCCTTCATTGCATTTGTTAATTAACTTACTTTTATTGTTAATTGAGTATCTTTAAGCTAGAGGGGTTTACCCTTCATCATAATGACGTCACTTGACCGCAGTTATGAAAAAAATATGAAAATATTGCAAAACTCTAGAGCAATGTTACTTGAACTATATAAAAATAAGCAACGAATTTTCTTTTTCTTCTTTTTATTCCTGTTCAAAGCCCTAAAGCTCATTTTGCACTAGCGTAAATGTATTTGAAGTTAAAACAATAATTTAGATTCTATATGTTAACCGATTCTATGTGTATTTCAAATGTAAAAATATTATTCAGCAAAGTTTCATAAACTCATGATATGTAGTTTGTGAGTCGATTCGTTACAATAAAAACAATTTTTCTTTATGGAACATAAAATTTATTTTGTTAACATTTCTTAATTTATATATTTTACTGAACATAACTTAAGTAATCATGAAATAAAAAAAAAACCAAACCGATATGTAGAATTAAAAATTTGTAACTTAAAGCCGGTGTTATTGAAATTCACCCAAAAGAGGTCTGTATAAAATGATATGGATATTAATTTCTTTTTTTTTTTACCTTAGTTAGAAGTGTGGCGGTGTGCCCTGTGCTGAACTAGATCTGCAACTTTTGCTAGAGCTGCTAACCAAACTTCAACTAATTGTGTCAGGTGGCGCTGCACTTCCGGCCACATGCTATATAAGCTGCGTCGCCGACCAAAACATTCTCTTTTGCTACATCTTAATTTCCACATGGCACCTATCACGACCTTTCCCCTGGTCGACATGCCACGTATTTTGTCTTTAGTTTTTTCGTAATGTTAAGTTTATACAATGGTTAGAATTTTCTATTTATATTAAATTTATTGATGGTTGTTTTAATAAAGGCTGATTTTAAATGAAGCTTGGAACTTTCTTCAACGCCTACTTCTAACACCCACAAACTGGTGACTCCGGCTAACACCCTCAAACTGATGACTCCGGCGAACGTCCACAGAAGTTTTTACTTAAGTGAAAAATAAATCTATCATAAATTCATAAGGGAAAATAAATTATTAATACTTTGCTTAAACTTGACTTTAAAAAATATTTACTTAAAATATAAGTTTTTAAACTCTTTATTTATATAAAACATGACAAAGTTTCTCGAAGTATCACTATCAATAACCATCAGCAAACATTCAAAACTATAAAAAAAACTTTACAATACAATGTTTCAAAGGAAAATTTAAGTCTTTCAGAACACATTCTAAACTTTTTTCAGCAAAAAATATTCAGATTCAAAACACACCATTGAGCATTGAAAAAAATTACTTCGAAACTCAATTTCAATTTCAAAACTTCTAGAATTCCGAATTGAAAAATTCTTCCATAATTTTTTCTCGCACTTTCAACTGGATATTTTCTTATTGGCTGGGTTTCATTTGGAGCCATTTTTGTTGCGTCCAATCAGAATACAGAAACCGATCAATATATAAGGTTGTCACTTTTACGTCACCTGTTGAACAAAGAAAAAAAATGTCTTCTCATTTTTCGCAACAGTTTTGTTTTTGCATTACTTTTTTTGCGATCTTTGAGTTTCGGTTTTCAAAAACACCATCTTTTATCATTTAGGGTTGCTACGCTGGGATCAACAACTTTTGTTGGCTGGTTTATCCTTTGGTATTTTTATCTGTTTACCAAGAAAATAGTTTTTTCGCTCTATTATGTAGATTAAACTTTTGCTAAAGATTATTTACTTTCAATATGTGAAATGAATATTTACGCAGTTTTAAATTTTTTTTTTCATTTATTCGTACAATTGACAAGCCTTCGTGTAAATGAAAATGTTTAAAAAAATATTATTTTAACTAATACAATCACATTACACTCTTGAGATTGCATAGCGCGGCGATTTGATGATGTGACTAAATTGAATTCACGATGTAGGATCAATTAAAAAAGAGAGAAACGACCAAGATATTTGTCAGTTACCTTATGGTAACCATTTCCTTTAATCTCTGGGAGAAAACCGAAAAAAGATGGGTTGGTGGCCTTGAAAGCCAGCTTCAGCGGATATTCGGATAAATACGTATAAAGCGGTTACCTTGAGATAATCAAGGCCATGCTGAAATGGCTGCTCGAAGCATGTAACTGCGGTGTACGCAATAATAGTACGCATGTGCAGGGAGTACACGTCAAACATGCTCCAAAGTAGCGACGCCGCATACAATGGTGAGTTTAACCTCTAGCGACCTGGCGACCCCCATGCGAGGACACGAGGGCTATTGGCGAAGGGCGTCGTATTTTAGAAACACAGTCAGGTGACGAGCCAACACCTGAATAGGCACCCAACGCAACCGTTAAGGGCGACATCGTACGCAGCGTTAGGACTTTGAAGGATATTAAACGTGCACTCCCTTACACGGGGTATTATTCATCGGACATTTTTGGCTGCACGGGCCGTTTATAGGTCGGCAGCTATTTTGGCGATGCCCGGACCCGAACCTGGGACTTTCCGCATGCTAAGCGAGTGCTTAACCGACTGGGCTCCTAGGCCCCTTATTGGCCTCGATGGAAGAAATCCAAATATCAGTTTTCAGCCTTTGAGTACAGGTATCAGTCATTAATTTTTATTAAAAAAATGAGTAACAAGTAAACTTGAAAAACAAGAGTAAATACGAAATTAGAGTTCTTAAAATACTTAATAATTTTTTTTCAAGCTTTTCAAAAAGTTCCTTTGTAGTTAATTTTAAAGGCATTTTTTAAAAATCAATTTTAAAATAATCTGCTAACTACAAATTAGTGATGCGGACTTTTTTGTCGCATTAATAGCACAAAAAATGTATTTTTAGTGTTTCATGCCTGTCTCTTATACAGTAAAATACAAAAATTGTCGACCAACAACAGGCCAGAGGCAACTTAGTAACTATAAGCGTAATTTTTAAAAAAAAATTTGCAAAACATACTTTTTTGCATATATTTGTATGAAAAGTATGTTTAGATTAAAAATATACGTTAAGGATTTTGCTCGGATCTTAAGAGGTTATAGTTACGTTGGGTGCTTATTCTGTTGTCGGTTCGTCACTTGGCTGTGGTTCTAAAATAAGACAACCATCGCCAATATCTCTCGTGTAGCTCTTCCGACGCCCGTCGCCGATAGTTCTCTTGTAACTCTAATGCGACAATACTTCACCCCAACCTATTCTACTCATTTGTCATATGCAAATATATCCATGTTAAATTCGTAAATATTGATCATTATAATCAAACCAACAATATTCCAACAAATATCTATTAAAACGTAATTGTGACATCCAAAGCACTGGTAAATCCATTTTCAGTCAACGTAGCACTTCTACCCAACATACACACCTGTCTCAATGAGGCAAGTTGCACAAAGTTACCTTTAATGAAGGGAACTCAAAGGATGGATGCAGCATTGAATTTAATTGTGATGTATACATTGAAGGCGCGATTACATGAGCCATCGAATCCATGGAATACCAAACCTTTTATTAGGGGAAAAAGTAGTCGAGCAGGATTTCTAACCCAAATGATAGTCTGTGGCCGAATCCATGGAATGAAGCATTAAAACCCTCCTTTATCGCAGGGTTTACGAAACCCCTTAATGGAACCTGCAATTCCGGTTCTGCCTGGGAGAAAATAGGGAAAAATTGCGGAGTTTTCTCTTCATTCCATGGATTCGATGGCTAATGGAAACGCGCCTTAAAATACTTTTGATATATGACGGACTTGTGCTAGTAATACAAACTTTCAAAGTTTTGGACAATATTCATTTCATGCTTAGTTCTGCGCTTGGGAGATCAGTCGGATAGTTGCTTGCCTCTCATGCAAAAGGTCCTAGGTTCGGGAGGGGGGGTCAAAATAACTGCTGATATTTCTACGGTCTGTGCAGTCAAAAGCAGGACAAATGTTAGTCCCTGTGTGGAGGATGTGCACGTCAAATGTGCTCCAAAGTCCCAACTCCAACGCTGCCCTTAAATTTATTTTGGGTGCCTACTCAGATGTTGGCTTGTCACTGGAATTTGGTTCTAAATTACGACTCCCGTCACCAATGACACTTGTGCAGCTCTAGTGCGACAATAATCCAGCATATATCCGACCTAACCTACTCAATTTGTCCCATACACAGATTTAATCCAGCCAAAACTCATAAATATTAATCATTATCGCAAACCAACTCTAATCTAACAAATACATATTAAAACACGTAATTGAGACATTTAAAGCACTTCTATCACACATAGACACCTGTCTAAATGAGGCAAGTAGCGCACAGCTACCTTTAATGAAGGAAGTTCAATGGATCGACGCTGTATTGAATTTAATTGTGAGATAAACATTAAAATCCTCTGAATATATCACGGATTTGTGCTATATAAACTTTCAAAGCTGCGGAATATGAGCATTTCATGCTTAGTTTGGGTAATATTTTGAATTAGCTTTGATGCTGGATGATTTGAATTTGAAGGTTTGTAGATAAATATGTGCTTCATAATTTGATCAGATTATTTGATAAATGAAGTGTTTATTCGATTTAGTAAATGCTTCTGGATAGGTGTTGTGCCTTTGATCTGCTTGTAATATAATCTTTAGTGTTGTATTAAGAGTGCAAATTGAGTGATATTAGTACCCTATTGCATACATTAATGTATAAATTCATTTGAAAAACGGATACTATACGGAATGATTTGATGGTATTACAGGTTTTACAAGCTCTTAGAATTTTTTTTAGTCCCCTTAATGGTTTAATTATTAATAAACAATTAGTATTAATAAACAAAAGAAGTGTTTAAAAGAAAAAAAGGAGTTTCCAAAAACTTAAATTATCTAGTTTCCTGATAATCTAATATTCATGTAATTCTTATAAAAAACACAATAAGCTTTGTAACAGTAACTGTCACATATAACAGCTTCCACTCATGAAATGTATTTCTTAGAAGGAAAATCAAGAAAAACTGCGTTTTACAAGTCATAACTTTTAAAAGATGGATTGGATTTTTTTTCCGAGTTTAAGATCTTCACCAATTTTTTTTACAGTGAAACATAGTATGTGAACTGTTCACTGTAAAAAAAACTTTTTTTACAGTGAAACATAGTATGCAACATCCCATTTTTCACCTTACAAATATATATTCTAAAGATGAATCATCAAATCCTATTTTAGTGCCTGATTAATAACAAGCTACAAATAAATAAATGAATAATTAATGTAATGAAATTTAATATGAAATATAAAATGTATATAAAATAAAAATACAAATTTTGTATTAGGGACTTATGTTTTATCATTGAAATGTAGAGTTCTACTTTTTTTCTTTATCGTAGGTTTATTCTTATCTTTGTAACTTCTAAAGTATTTTATTCAAAGGACTTAATAAACTTTGCACTCAAAATAATATAAAACCGTTATTATATTTTATAATTTTTATCAATAAATAGATTAATTATGTGAAAACAATTACAACACTTTATGACCACAATCTAAAACAAAATGCGGATTTAAAAGAGTAAAATAAACAATGATTTTTTAGTAATTTCCAAGTTTAAACAAATATGCTATCACTATTCAATTTAATGAATGGTGAATTATAAATTATTTGGTTAAGACAGTTAAGCACTTAAGACAAGTTTCAACTACATTTAAACTTTAACATCATTAATTAAGAGGTTTATAGCTTTGATGGGTATATTTTCTCTCAGAATGATGAGAAATAAAATTCTAATTAAATACTAAAATTGTATTTTTATGAAATTAAATATACTTTCAAGACAAAACACTAAAACTATGAACTAAGGATATAAATCATCTACATTTGGTAAATTTTCTTTATTTGTAGAAGAAATATTAATATTCAAACATATTTTTTTTTAAAAATTAGAATATGAGTGAGCATGGAAAATAAACTTTTTTGATGGCTCAAACTTTTTATGACTTGCTCGGTGTAATTCGTTTTCATATTTTCTTTTTAAATTCGAACGTGAAAAGCGTTTTTAATTAAATTGCAATGTTTTTTTTTGCGAAGATGACGTTTTGGATTTTTCAAAAAGATTTTTTAATTACTTTTAATTGAAGCGTTTTGAAGCTAATTTTTAATTCAAAGGAATTGACAAACAATGGAAAGTTGGTTATTGACAGTGCAGATTTCCGTCTGTCCGCGTATATCGCCCTTTTTATAAATTCCGTTCGAACCATATCATTTTAATAATTCTTTTTCTTAAGGTAGGCATTACGAGTCTTGTGTTTTACACACATTTTGCTATTCTGTCTGTCTGTCATTTTGTTTGTTCGTTTATCTGACCATATTCTTTTCAATTGTAGCCTTATTCCTAACTACCAGATTTTTCAAATTTCTATATTTTTGTGACTATTAAAGTCAAATGAAACTTTTTTTATTTGAGTTGTTTCATAATTTCTTGTTTTTAAGTTCTTTTAAATATATCAGTTCTAAATCTTTAAACTTAAGAAATTTACAAAGAAATTCTTTTAGTTTTGCTTTATGGTTAAATCGTTAAATAGCGATGAATGTAATAAATAAAATCTTGGCCGATTTTGCTCTAACTGTAACCATGGAAAGTTATATAGCTGCTCTTCAAAGTTTTACTTTAATTCGAATTCTAGAATACAATATAAAATGTATGTCAAAGTTTTGATTTCTTTAACCGTTTCAGGGGCCCAATGACAATTTGGTATCATCATTTTAAAAGTTTTTTCTTATCGTCTATAGCCCTTTATGATATTAAAAAGCACATCATTCGATTCTTCAAAAGTTTCTCTATCAGAAAATATTTTTAATTGTCTCAATAGATGTAAGTCCTATTATTTATTTACATTATTATCAGAAACATGATTATGCTAAATGGCATCACTGGGAATGAAAGGGTTAAAGAAGATTTTGATGTGGTTATTATTTTAATTTACTATTCTTTCCATAAGTAATGTTCAATGTTCACACACACATTTTAAATGATTTTTTGAAAATTCTTAACTGCTGCCAATACTTACGTTTACCGGGTTTTCTATATTTTCTTAATGTTAAAGGTTGACGAATCGAGATATAGTATATCCATCCAATCTTTCACTTGTTAAATCTTTTTTTCTTCCTCGCCAGACAAGGATAGTTCTTATTGACTTTTCGCATCCAATCATTTTTATTTGTTGGCGATTCAATATGGAGAGGATATAGACACGTGCGGAGAAAAGGGACTTATCTTCCATTGGGTTAACATGGCATCAGTGACATTTAGTCAGCGACACTCAGTAAAGAGTCAATACGTTTTCTATCATTTTTGGACATCTATCTGTTTGATTTAAAGCAGAACAATATCCTTTTTATAACATGGCTTTTGTAGTAAAATCTATTATTTCGGAGGTTTTGCAAACAAGTTGTTGATCTAATAGTTAGTGTCCTCAAATGTTTTTTCGCGGGTTTTTTTTTTTTTTGCAAAAAGGTTTTTAATTTTATAGTTGTGATTTTTTCACAGCTATGATATATCAGCCGTCAGGTCTCTTTGGAGATTTGTTTTTGCCAAGCAAGAAAAGTGCCAAAATTTGGTGAACATTCCCCTTTGTGTTTCATGAAACTAGATTGGTATTTGAACTCTATGTTAATGTTTCAAGTTCTACAAAATTCACCAAATTTAGACCGCCATTATATTACAGCTGTACCCTTAGTATAGTGCAAAAGAAATATTCAATGATATAATGCAATGAATTTGGGGTTTTGCCAGACTGGATTTTTTTTTTATTTTTTTGCGAAATACTCTTTAAATAGCAAAGTGCATGCTGTTTGCCTCAGCCATCTTTACTGAAACTTAGTTAAACTCGTAAGTGTTAGTTGAAAAAAAAAGAATTTAAAAAATTAATATTAATCTAAAAATTTAGAAGTATTTAACCAATTTGTGAACGTATCAATAAACCAAAATGATTTTATTTGTAATGGCTCAATAAGAATAAAATTTAAAAGCCCTAAAAAGCGCCTAGGTGTTCACAAATATATTATCTTTAAAATTATTTTACTATTCCGTACACTGATAAAAAAATGCACTTTGAATACTATTGAAAGGAAATTTCGTTTCAGAAACGTAAATTGAAATCGCAGGCGCAAAATTTCCTTACACTGTACTTCAAACTTCTAAGGAAAAAGTTCTCAATTCAAAGATTTGCGAAGGAAACCCTTTTAAAATGTGTTAAATATTTACTTTAGTGCTACGTAAAATATGTTTCCTTCTTAGATTTTTGACCGACTTAAATTTCTAGGGCTAGGTAAGTTGTAAGCTGTATGTTGTATGTGTATGTTGTTTACTGTCTGTCTATTTCTAGACACCATGTGGAGCACAGCCGATTTCATCTCGCAATTTAGAACTCTGAAAAGGTTAAATCTGTATTTTTTCCCCGTAACTTTTTAGTTTTAATTATCGCCGCAGTAGAGCTGCACGGCTATTGGCGACGAACGTCGTATTTTAGAACCTCAGTCAAGTGATAAGCCGACACCTGAGTAGGCACACAACGCAACCCTTAAGGGTGACATCGTACGGAAGAGTTGTGACTTTGGAGAATATTTAACGTGCACTCCTTCTACACGGGTTATTATTCGTTTGACATTTTGGCTGCACGGGCCGTTAAAATACAGTTACTAATATCTATAAAGTTTTCGTATGTGTCATGCGGACAAAATTCCAGAAAAAATATAGTTAACAAAAACAAAAAAAAAATATTGTTAAAAAAACAAATATATAGTTATATAATATTTTAAGCGGGTTTTTTTCAGTTGTTATTGATTTTAAATTGGAAAAACTAATTTAACTTCAGAAAATGTCGCAATTCTTAGCCAAAAACTAAAATAATATTGGACAAAAAATAATAGAAAAAGGGACCAAAACAATCATAAGGTTGTTATGGAACTCTACTAGAAAAGTTATTGTATTGTTTTATCTCTTCTTGCAGTGTATGTGTTGCTGACATATCTTGATTGGAAACTGTAATTGAAAACGCAATCAAATACCTATTTTTTTTTTTTTTTGGAGATATAACCTCTTAAGACCCGAGCACAATCCAACTGTCATATTCTTAATCTAAACATACTTTTCATACAAATATATGCTAAAAATTATGTTTTTCATAGAAATAAAAAAATATGTTTAATCAATACTTATTGACTCGCCTTAAACTCTAAAAATACGCATTTTTGTGATATAAATGCAACAAAAAAGGCCGCATCACATATTTGTAGTCAACAGATTATTTTAACATTGTTTTTAATGCAAAATGCCTTTAAAATGAACTACTAAAAGAATTTTGTGAAAAGTTTGAATTTTTTTTAAAGAACTTATTGACCCTCGTTCAACTTAATATTTTTATAGAGATATATGACTGGTACCTGTAATCAAAGGCTGAAAACTGGTATTTAAATCTTCTAATGGTCCAGGTCAATTTTCGAACTAATTAACTTGTTGTTAATTGTCTGTAGGAAGGTTTTACTTAATGTCCCCAAATGGGGACGCCAGGTCGCAAGAAAATAAACCCGTATGTCATCTTACTTCGGTCGTGCAATAAAAAGATATGATTTAGAAGAAACACCTGACTGTCAGGTCATTTATGCTCGATAAATATAACTTAAAATAATTTAAATGAATTAAATTTTCAGCTAAAAATGAAATTTTTATGTTATAAAATGTAAACAAGTATATACTTCTGCCAATTAGCTGACACCTCAGAGGATTAAAAGCGATTTTCACACCATACTTTTTTCTGCTGATTAAATTTAATAAACAGGTAAAGTATTGCTTCTTATCCCCAAAGAGCTATCCATCAAAATTAATTGAAATGTGAAGTTTATTTTCGACATTGATCGAAAATAGGAAGGAACCTACTTAGCATTAGCTTATAGATAGTGTACTTAAATTACAGTTGCATAATTTTCACTTGATTTTTTAAGAGGGATGTTGCCTCAATATAGGCCAGCAGTACTAAAGAAATCGCAATAGATGTCAAATTATTACTCTTAAATGTCAATATTTTACCAGATAAAAATAATTCACAGCATCAAAAAGATTTTTGAGGAAAACACCATTAGATTGTTCAGTCATTTATTTTTAATGATTTTTTTCAAAGTGTCGTTGTCAGTATGGATGTACCGTACAATCTGTAACTTTAAATTGAGATATGAAAATGAAATTTTCCCTTGACGTTTGTTCTTTTATCATTACTTTTTTTCATACTTGGTGAAAAATACTTAAAATTGTTAGAAAAAAAATTAGTTTAGTAACTATCCGCCTTCCTCCTCCAAGAAGTACAGGGTGGTTATAAAATAACGCTCGCTATTCAGAGTGGTCTGTAGCTTTAATGAATAATCCAAATGCAAAAAACTTTGAGACACTTACTAATCAAGAAGGGGGGAGAAGAATGGAATCATAAAAAACAAACTTGTCACTTGTCCAGGGTTCTAAATTATGAGGCGTAATTGGCTGCGTTGGCCGTAATTAGCCATAATCGGCTATGCCTCGTAATTTAGAACCTTAGTCGAGACGAATTTCTGTTTTATGATTCCATTCTTTTTGAAAAAAAAAAAGAAACTCGTCTCTTGACCAGGGTTCTAAATTACGAGGCGTAATTAGCTGTGAGAGCTGTAATTGGCCATAATTGACGAGGCCTCGTAATTTAGAACCCCGGTCAAGAGACGAGTTGTTTTTTATGATTATTCTTTTTTATAATTATTTTTTTAAGGATTTGATCTTTTTTATGATTCCATTCTTTTCCCCCCTTCTTAATTGGTGTCTCAATTTTTGATGCATTTGGATTATCATTCAAGCTACAGACCACTCCGAATAGCGAGCTTTATTTTATAACCACCCTGTATATAGTGAAATATTAAATAAAAATACTTAAATTTTAGAAACTGTTCCCATCTAAAAGCTTACATGCCGTTCTAAAAAGTTGTTGACGAAGATGCAGACCCTCGAGACTTTACTTTCCTTTAATTTCAAGATCACTACTTAAATATTTTTTAGTGCTTATAATGCCGGGGTTTTTTTTTTTTAATTTTTCCATGCATTTCGTTTACTAGCTTTCTCGTATAAATTTCCTTTAATAGAAAGGTGTGAGTTAATTTTAGAGATAGTGAGTCAAAATATGAAGAATTCTAGGTTTGGGGTTTTGATTACATGGTACAGGATATTTTGCTTAGTTTATAGTAAGCTGATAAATATAGAACGTATCAGGCTTATAACGTAAAATTGTCGCATTTTCTTTTAAATAAAGCCATGTTTATTTTAAATTTATTTCTAACGTTTTCAGTGCCCTTGTAGTAATATTAATAAAACATATTTCACAGAAAAAAATCGCCTATAATATCTGTTATTTTTGGATAATTGGCTTTTGCCATATATTTTTCATAGTATAATACAGTCCGTCAAAAGGCAAAAAAAAATGAATTCCAAAAACATAGATGGAAAACTGGATATTGTTGATCTCATCGTTTTCAAAAAACGATATTCCTTAGAATATGCAAAGTCGTGGCTTTATCGTATGGCCGACGTTATATACAGGACATTTTCCCTGCGTCTTTCCATATATTTTTTGTTAGTTAAGTTTTTTTTTTAAATTCAAACATCCAAACAAGCTGTTTAACCATTAACTTATTATCGCGGACTTACTATCGTTACTTAGTCATGGTTTTACAAAAAAAAATTATTAAAGAGCAGAAAACTTGTGAATGTCTAAAATGACTACAGTACCCAAATTTTGAAATCATTAAAACTATTAAGTATAAGTATTACCTCACCTCAAAATTAAACAAGATACGATTACAAAATAATAGGTTCCTCTTTAAATTGGAAGTGATTTCAATTAAAAATTATTATGTATCATAAACTTAATCCATACAACCGTTCTAAATCCAGATTTGAGTGACAAAATGTAATATCACCATGTCTGACAACCATTACTCCATATTTCAAGACGGATTACTCCATGAATATACACTAAACTCTAGATGTTGCATCACTAACTCTGAGTGGTATTCAGCCATCGAAATGCGTCAAATGGTCAGAGTGAAATTGCAGTCAGCTTTAACAGGACATTGAAGTACAGGGTGGTTATAAAATAACGCTCCCTATTCGGAGTGGTCTGTAGCTTGAATGAATAATCCAAACGAAACAAAAATTGAGACACTTACTAATCAAGAAGGGGGAAAAAGAATGGTATCATAAAAAAGACAAAATCCTAAAAAATAATCATAAAAAAGAATAACCATAAAAACAAACTCGCCTCTTGACCGGTTTTTGAATTACGAGGCGTCGTCAATTATGGTCAATTACTGCCAACACAGCTAATTACGCCTCGTAATTTAGAACCCTGGTCAAGAGACGAGTTTCTTTTTTTTCAAAAAGAATGGAATCATAAAAAAGAAACTCGTCTCCTGACCAAGGCTCAAAATTACGAGGCATAGCCAATTATGGCTAATTACGGCCAACACATCCAATTAAGCCTCGTAATTTAGAACCCTGGTCAAGTGACAAGTTTGTTTTTTATGATTTCATTCTTTGTCCCCCTTCTTGATTAGTAAGTGTCTCAAAGTTTTTTGCATTTGGATTATTCATTAAAGCTACAGACCACTCCGAATAGGGAGCGTTATTTTATAACCACCCTGTATAAACTAGTTGGACTGGTTTCATCCGTGCGTTTTCCTGATTAGTTTAACCAAATCGAATTAAAGATGCAGAATTCGCTTAGTTTTTTTTCTTATCGAACTAGGCTGCATTATTTTCGTTCCAGCATTTGCAGACTTGGCATATTCCCCCGAACTGAGAGCCATTTTTTTGTGGCACCATCTTGGTAACTCTCGTCACCAATATTGTCACTGAGATTACAAAGAATCTGGGCTCTCTATGGGTGTTAGATTATGCCGAAATTTAATTTTGCCGAGAGAACCCGATAGCCAAATGGGTATTCAAAGGATCTTTTACATGAAACATAATCATATGACATACGTGACCATAATTTCCCAATTCAGAAAACATGACAACTCTGCCGGGGGCTCGAACCCGGATACTTGAGCATATGAGACGAAGCAAGTAATATCTTCTCAGCGTCTGAGCCGCATTCCTTGAGACTACACTCTTAAAACAAACACTCCCAATTTAACTCAGTCTGAGTGGATTTCACTCCTCCAGACTGGAAAATGCACTTCTCCTTTTGGAGTGGATCCTTTGTGTGTTAAACCTCCGACAGGATCACTCCAAACGAGTGATTTTAACTCAGTCTGAGTAAATATGCATGCCTTTTCGGTGTCGAAAATGCACTTCTCCAACTGGAGTGGATTTCACTTTTTTGTTTTAAGAGTGTAGAACCTCCACTGCAAAACTGAGGCCCTTTGATTTCTTTTTGTAACCTTTCGATTTAAAAAAAAAATCATTTTTAAAAACACCTTATAAAGAAAGTCGCCAATTTTTGCTGTCATCATTTTCGTGTCAAGGCAAAATTGGCTAATTTTATTAGTTTTATTTCGCGAATAAAATTACTATTTATTCGCAAATCGAAAAAAATAATTTTTTGGAGCACTTTTAGGTGTACATTTGTAATAAATATATTCTATACTAAATTTTTGAGCTTTCTTTGAATTCGAAGAAATTGAAAAGTAAAGAAAGTGGTTTTACATCGTTGAAATTTAGTTCCGTCTGTACACTCTTTTAACAAACGAGCGATTTTAACTCAGTCTGATTAATTTTCACTCCTCCAGTCTGGAAAATGCACTTCTTCTTTTTTGAGTGGATCCTTTGTGTGTTAAACCTCCGACAGGATCACTCCAATCGAGTGATTTTAACTCAGTCTGAGCTAATTTTCATTCCTTTCCAGAATCCAAAATGCACTTCTCCAACTGGAATGGATTTCACTCTTTTGTTTTAAGAGTGTACTTTTTGCTTTTTCATTCTACCAGACTTATTTCAAAAAGTTTTTTTGTATGAAAGGTATTACACATATACCTATCTAAAAAAAAACTTTTTGCATGTCTGTTTGTACTATAGTAAGTTCTATAACCATTAAAGTATAAAACTAACAGATAAATTCCACCCTATTAGATGTTATAGAACTTCTGGGTATTCTTTGGAAATATATTCACCGTATTTTTGTAATATTTAACCCTTTCAGTCCCAGTGATGCCATTTGGCATCATCACTTTCAATATTTTTTTCAAAATGTTCATGTCCCGTTATGACATCCAAACACACATCATTCGATTCTTCATACTTTGTTCTATTAGACAATATTTTACATTAATCCCAATAGAAGTCGGAACTACCATTTGTTTTATTTAGAAAATAGCTAACAAGCGTTTCACCTGATTTTTGAAAAGTTCACTTTAGTTCCACATATTTAAAGGACAATTTAAACTATTTCGGTTAAAATAATTACTAAATTTTTTTAGAATGTGGTCATATACCTTAAAATCTATATCTCGAAGTGTTTTTATGTAATATATATTTTTATTTTGTCGTTTTCCACAGTTAAAAAATTGTGGCATTATTTCAAAAACCATATAAAAAAATTAAAATGATTTTTTTCTTATGGAACACGTATATTTGACCTAAAATAAGCTTATTTTGTGAATATCAGAAGTTTCTGTAGTGTAGTAAATTTTTGGGACTGAAAGGGTTAAAAAAAAACTTTTTGCCAGTCTGTTTGTACTAGTAAGTTCTTTAACCATTAAAGCATAAAAGTAACAGTTAATTCCACCCTATTAGATGTTATAGAACTTCTGGGTATTCTTTGGAAATATATTTACCGTATTTTTGTAATATTTAAATATAAATGCATTATTCAAATTGATGCATATTTTATTTAATCTACAAATGCCTATTCGTTCTTGAGAAATCCTTATAACCATGAGGTGTAATATTGGTCAGCTTTTTAGCTTGCCAAAGCCCAGTCTCTCCTTGACTAGAATCGCTGTAACAGAATCAGAATGGTAAAGGATTTTCGAGAAGTTCTGATACTGTGATTGGATGTTGGAAGTGGAAATAAGAAGTATCCTTTTTCATGAGATTGGATTTCGGGTTAGGTTACGCGATTATATTTTAATAGAAAACTAGAAATGGTTTTTGTTTCAGTTCTGCTGTTGACAAAGTTGGAAGAGAATAAAGTGTAATGTTATTGTGTCTGTGGCATTGCTGAAATATTAAAAGTTCTTGTTACTATTTTAACCATAGTGTTGGGCTGTGAGGCGCCCTGTGGTCAGAGTAGCGATCTACGGATCGGAAGGTCCCGCGATCGAAACCTGGTCGCTGAAAACTCACCGAGTATATGCGGAGTACGTGCTCGTTAAATCTGTTGGGTCCGAAAGTCCTGTGGGCGGTCATTGTGCAGTTTCCCACGGGTACAGGTTCCTGGAGACTATTTCCCTCCCCTTCAGGGACATGTCTGAATTGTGGAGGTGGCGCGTGATCGATGGCAGCATCTGTCACGTATATGTGTGTATGTGTGCATGTGAGTGTGAGTGTGTGTGTTGTGACTGTCCTACTTGACGAAGGTTTGTAAGCGGCTCTCTGAGCAAGCACACAAGCCTGAAAATATATGTATATCAACCAACCAACCATTGTGTTAGGAAGGAGGAGTAGAGTGGTCTATCAGTTCAAATGGTTTGAAGCAGGGCTGTCAGGTTTTTCAAGTTACTGCGTATACTGAGGTATCCCAAGATGCATCACTCTGGCCTGCTTCTTTTGTGCGTTACTGCGCACATGCATGGGCCGCTCTATTCTCTTTCCTAACTCTAGGATTTTAACATAGAATCCTATAGGTTAGTTGTCGAAAATAGACTAGCTATAAAAATGGCATTTTGTAACAAATCTAATTGCTATTAGAAGAACCTGATTTTTATCGAATGAGTTTGATTGTTCTTATACTGCCCTTTTGAGATTATGTGGATGATTCAGTTTCTGGTATAAAATACGGGCAAGCAAAGCTTTCTTGTAATTTGAATATTTAATTTTGGCCCCTTTTAAATAAGTATTTTATATTGTACAATTTTTGCTTGTTGATAACTAGTCTTGTTAAGAAAATGCATCTAGGCCGAAAAGTTTATACCTGCAGTTAAAATGAACAATTTCATTTTAATTTATAAATATATTAAAGATGAGTGCTTGAATAACTTTTTTTAAGAAAAAAATGTGTAAATTATTTTAATTTGCAATGTTTTTCGACAATTATTTGCAGAGACAGCTAAATTTTGTGTACGCAAAAATAAAGTAAATTGTTTTTTTCAAGTCGCTATTTAATTTTATTTCATCAAAGAATTGTAAAAATATATAATCTATTTTAAAGATCTCCCTCATTGCAACAAGATAATCAAAATATTTTGAAGCTATGGAATGATAGTTCGATTTATATTCATAAAAAGTTTCTTCTGTAAACCTACTCTCTACTAAAACTTTCCTCACTTGTTATATTTTGACAACAATGATACGACATCTCAAAACAGTAACACATCTAACTCAAAAAAAAAAATCTAAAAATCACACAGCTTGTCACTTAACCGCTCAAAATATTCCAGCATCAAAGTCAAGCATAATCCTTGACAAGCGTCTCAAACTCGCCGAAAATAGAACACTTCTTTCCTCGCTCAAACTGTCGTTCCAGCAATCTCCACCGCCATATTGCTTTTACAGACATTATCTTAAAAGCCGGACACTGTTTTCGGACTCGAGATCATAAAGATTCGAAGTAGGGCCAAATAATTCTTGATAAATATCTAATATTGAAGCGTTGGGCTTAATGCATTCTCTTCTAATATATGCTGAGGGTTTCAATCAAATCTTATATGTTGCAGTTAGGTAGTGACCAGTAGTTCCTTGGCGTCAAAGTTAGATTGTTGAAATAACATTTCTAGCTACTATTAGATTCTATTTATATCAAGTTTCTAGGGTGGCAAAATATTTTTTCTAGGTTCTTGTAGGGTCGAATATTTCTTGAAAAAATTCTGATATGGAAACTAAGGCTTAATGCATCCTCCTCAAATTTCAAATTATAATTTCCTATAATTTCTAGTTTATAGTACGATTTAATATTAATAGTTTTAATTTTATGAAATAATTAGTTATTTAGGTTTATATCAAGGCCAAATAATTCTTGATAAAGATCCAATATGGAAGCGTTGGGCATAATGCATTCTCTTCTCCTATGCTGAGGGTTTCAATCAAATCTTATATGTTGCAGTTAGGTAGTGACCAGTAGTTCCGAGGCGTCAAAGTTAGAGTGTTGAAATAACGTTTCTAATTAATTTTAGATTATATTTTTTTCGAGTTTGTAGTGAGGCAAAATATTTATTCTCTAGTTTCTAGGGTAGACTAACCAGTGAATGGCGTTTAAGGCGCCGCCAGTGAATAAACACCAGGATATAATGACCTAGACAACCAACCATATGTCAGATAGCTTCCTACTACATGGGAGGAAGTCAGTGTTGAAAATAAATCTAGTGGAATGATTTTCAATCCTTATTTTGAAATTATATTTACCAAATGTTCATTCACTGGTCAGTCTACCCTAGTTCGGTCGAATATTTCCTGAAAAAATGCCGATATGGAAACTGGGGCTTAATGCATGAATATTTTTACTTATTGAATATTATATGCATTTGTTTGACATTTATTGGTTTTAATACCTAATAGTACCATTAAACTATTAGGTATGACATATACTTCACCCACAATTAAAAATATTACATTATTAAAGATTCAATGAGTCTAAGCAAACTCAATCCCTAAAAAAATTTAATCTTATTCATCTCCTAAAAGTCTCTTTGAAATATTAGATATGACATAAACTTCACCCGGAATAAAAATATTACAGTAATGTACAAAATTCATTGAGTCGAAAAACGAACTCTATCACTAAATTTAATCTTCTCCTAATAGTCTCTTTAAACTATTAGGTATGACATAAACTTCACCCGGAATAAAAATATTACAGTAATGTACAAAATTCATTGAGTCGAAAAACGAACTTTATCACTAAATTTAATCTTAATCATCTCCTTATAGTCTCTTTAAACTATTAGGTATGACATAAACTTCACCAGGAATAAAAATATTACAGTAATGTACAAAATTCATTGAGTCGAAAAACGAACTTTATCACTAAATTTAATCTTAATCATCTCCTTATAGTCTCTTTAAACTATTAGGTATGACATAAACTTCACCAGGAATAAAAATATTACAGTAATGTACAAAATTCATTGAGTCGAAAAACGAACTTTATCACTAAATTTAATCTTAATCATCTCCTTATAGTCTCTTTAAACTATTAGGTATGACATAAACTTCACCCGGAATAAAAATATTACAGTAATGTACAAAATTCATTGAGTCGAAAAACGAACTTTATCACTAAATTTTATCTTAATCATCTCCTAATAGTCTCTTTAAACTATTAGGTATGACATAAACTTCACCCGGAATAAAAATATTACAGTAATGTACAAAATTTAATAAGTCTAAACGAACGCAGTCACTAAAATTAATCTTAATCATATCCTAATAGTCTGACAAACTTCCCTCGCAATATCATGTAAAATATTCAAGTAATGTACAAAATTCAATGAGTCTAAACATGCCCAATCACTAAAAAAATTTAAGTGATTGAACTATTCTAGAATTTACTTATTGAAATACTCTAGAATTGAAACAGTTTCATTCCAATTTTCTAAAATATGATCGTCCGAACATGTGATAATATAAATCAATATTATTGAACTATTTATTTCAATACTCTTTAACTTATATTTATGCTCATACCATTGTATTTTATATTCTTATTTATTATGAGGATTTCAGTAACTTCAAATCCCAAGCATTTATTTCACATTTATAATCTTTAACGTTCAAAGTAAAAATACAATCCAAACGTGTTCTAAAGAAAGACGGAATAACTCAATAATAAAATAAATCCCTAGAGAGAAAAAAAAATCCATATTTAAATATTTGAAAATGGAATTATTTCAACATTCCCTTTTTCAACCTTTCGAGCGGATAATAAATCCACTTTTGAAATGGAAATAAAATAGAGAAAAGAGTGTTCCAACTGTTTCAATGAATAAAACCGTTTCAATGAATAAAAAATGAGAAATTGAGGATTATAAAAACTGTCGGTAGTTCAAGAATAAAACCTTGGCTTTTTCCAACTGTTGCTGAGGGGAAACGCTAGAAAGTCTTTATTTAAAGTTCCACTAAGATGTGGCCGAATTAAATCTAGGATTTGGCTTGCTGTTCTACATTTGGCGAGTTATTCCAAGCATCATTCATTTTGGCGAATCCTAATTTTTTAACTTTTTACTTTTCCTTTTTATTTCGAAGAAATTGTGGAACTCGCATTAGTTTTTTCCGACTGTAACCCTTTTAAAAAAAATTCAATATCCATAATTCGACATCCATCTACCCGATTTTAGACGGTCCGTTTTTTTTCCAACTTGACAAAATATTTTGATTGCAATTTACTTCACACACACATAAAAATAAAAATCCAAATTCATTCGGAATCACTCTTTTTGTAGCGTAAAATACATTTGTCGAAAACTGATTATTATTACAACTTTTAAAATTAAATGATAAATATAGTGGGGTTTTTTTTATAGTTTATCTACACTTACTGCAACTAAATAATGTAACCTGTTTTATATATTTTGATATCCAACTAAGCTTTTTTTTAAGTGCAACACAACAAAAATCTTCAGTTAGATATATTTAGCCATTAGTTACATTATATTCTTTTGTATTTGTATGCAAGTCTGATTAGACAAACCTTTTGATATTCCAACCATCTCTTATTTAATTACTGTTTTCTAACAAATCAATATGAAAGAATGTTTTCTATAACATTTCTTAGTAAAATCAACACAAATTTAACATTTTTGACGCATCTTTTATGGTAGTTAAATTCTTGTGTAAATAAATGAAAGTCTGATTTATCAAAAACAATTTTAATATTTCAATAATATATCACTTTATTATTGCTTTCTTACTATATAACCACTATGGAAAAAAAAGTTTATTACCAAATTTCCTACTCAAGTTAAAATTGGCGCTATTGGCGCATCTTTCACAATAGCCAAACTATCGACCCGCCAAATAGGTGCGCGCGCATCTCTCAAAGCGCGCCGAAACTCTTTTTTCGTCGGGAAAATTTCGCCGTTCCCCGGTTTCGTGCGCCTCGCTTTCGCAAAAGAGTGCGCATCCCGATTGGATCCGGATGGAACGATCGCGCGATCCTTGAATTCGAATGCAGCTGAGACTCATCCAGTGTCATGGAAAGCCGGGTCAGAACAGTTCGCAGAGGAATTCGTGCATGAGTCCGGTACCTGTTGCACATGCACTAGGTTGTGGTCAACAGGTGTTATCGTATAGTTTACTTTTGTTGTGGTAGTTAGTTCGCTTTGCTTGTGTTTGATGTGGATATAGGGTGTTTCAGGTCGTGTTTATGGAATTTGAATGTGTTTTCAAGTTTATTATCATGTGATTTGGTGTACAGACATTTCTTCATGTGTTTTTCGTAGACGTGCAACTAAATAATTTATGTGATAAATTAGATTGGAAAAATGAAGACTAATCGATTCTTATAGTTTGGAAATGCGTGATGTTATGTTACGTTTTCTCAGAACTTCGCTATTTTTTTCAACTTTGTGAACATTTTGCATAGTTGCGGTTTATTATCCATTCTTCTGAGTGTGCTGTTAAGTGTCTGATATCAACAGTTTTGACTCTACTATTCGTTGTTCCTGTCATTGAAAAATTATTTTGAAAGAAAATTGTTAAAATTTACAACTTAAACAACATAACAGTTAAAGAATATTTCGCTTTAGAGAAACCTTTATAAAAAATTTCAACAAATAAATATAATGTTAGTGAAAGAAAAATTTATTTACAAAAATAATTGGCTGTTTAAGAGTAAACCGCATGAAATTTATTACTCTTTGTTAGAAAAGTAGACTTCCCTAAAATTGATTATTTTTCATTCAAAATATTATACCTTAAATTTAAATACTGCATTATTTATTAACCAGTAGATAAGAATCTTTCAAGCAGTAGTATATTAATATTTCTATTTAACTATTAAATAAATTTCTCAATTAAAATCTTTAATCTTATAAAGATATACCTTAAATTTATATGAATATTTATATTTGTAAGAATCAAATATGTATACGTATTTAAAATACTTATTCAAAAGCTGATCGTGGTCCAATATTGTACAGAAAAGAGTAATTTCGTATATATAAATATTACACATACAGATATATTTATAAAAAATTCTAAAGTTTTCTAAAATATATATCCTGCGATATACGTGAAAATTTGTCCAAAATAATACTGCCAAATATTTTCTCTAAAGGCAATATTGGCTTCCAAACTTACATATTTTGATATATATTTGTTAGCTAGGTTTCTGAGACATCGATGTTTGAGAATACTTAATCTTCGAACTTTTGAACTATAACTTAAATTGGCCAATTGTATTATGAATAACTCATTGAATCTTAAAGTATAATCGTAATCTATTAACGCTAAAGAAACTGAAATGTGACGTATGCATGAGCCGTAATCATCTATCGCAGTCGTCTATGCATCAAGTCATCTGTAAAAACCTCAATGTGAGAGTGATAAAAATCTCTAGTCGACAACATTGCCTTTAAAATAAGATGTTTATCTAGCCTCAACTTAAGATAACTTTCTATTGATCATCATGGATATTGATCATCGTAGTTAGAGTCAATCCCTGCATTTCCGTAGACTTATCAATAAATCTTCAACCTAAACAAACTTTTGGTTTGATAATCGAAAACAATCACAAGCCTATAATTAAATTTTGCATCTAATTATTAAAAAAATCATTAACCTAAACAAACTTTTGTATGAGCATCGTATACAATCAAAAGCTGATAATTAAATTTTAATTGAATTATTGCGCAAATCATAGTCTAATTCATTGTCTAATGCATAAATCTTAATTCAACAGGAAACACATTTTCAATAAATTGTTGTTGGCGTAAAGCTAGCTTTCGTCAACTTTCAATCGACGCTAAAAGTCTCCAACCGATTCTTACGTAAGCATCAAGTCATCAAGTAATATATAAGTTAACTTTTCATCATCAATAAAAACCCAAACCAAACTTTTCACTGACCATCTACCACCAATATGGTTGGCCGAACCAGCTAAGCGAATTTTCAATTGTCACCTATAATATTCAACCAAATCCTGCATATACATCAAGTCATCAATAAAAAAATACAAATCAAACTTTTCAATCATCATCTAAAGTCACCAAGAAAGTACTACAGTTTCAACAAGTTCTTGGCTTAACACGACTTATGCCAACTTTCAATCAACAGCCAAACTGTCTAACCAATTCCTACATTATATATGCCTACATCAACAAAAATCTAATATAACGTTTCACTGGCAATCAAAGAATCACTAAATATTCAACAAGTACTCTACAAAACCACATAACTATATTTGAACTTTTTCCACCATGCTACCAGTCAGATCCTACAGCGTTCGCATGAAACGGCGAAACCGCGAAGCGGCAGCCTCGTTCAGAAAGAACACCGCAAGACGAAAAGTTGGTACAGCGGTAGGGGCTGCCAGCACCAGTACAGCGTCACATGTACCAGCACGGAGGACGGTCAGTGCTGGTTCCACTCTACCATCCGAGGCCAAGCCAGTACCGTCTAGTCCCAGCGCTAAGTCCGTGTCTTCGGAACCTGGTATCAGCACCACCAAGGACTTGAAGTTTGAGACAGTTCTGGAGGAAGAGGCGGAAGAAAATGAGATGGAGGAAGATAATAAGAAGGAAGATGATAAGGTTGAGGATAAGAAGGAGGATGATAAGAAAGTGGAGGATAAGGTTGAAGATGTTGGTGGTGATAAAGAGGAGGTCGAGAAGGAAGAGGTGGTGTCGCCGGATAAGGGACACGTGACGTTTGAGATACCAGAAGAGGGCAAATTTGAGGAAATAAGGTATGTAAAAATTTTATTCAATGTATAGATAATACTTAGATGTATGATACCTAAAATAATCTCTTTATTTTTATTCAAATCAGCTTGCTTGTTGTACAAAAAAATAACGTATCGTGACTCTCTCGCGCAAAGCGAATTAGAAACTCAATTTGTGTGATTATACGGTTGGCAATTTCCATTTTATTTTAAAGTTCCACACTTTTTTTATACTGTAATATTATAAACACTTCATTTAAACACTTCATTTCACAAACGTAAATTATTCATCAACAATTGCGTTATACCGTGATATTTTTAAAAGTTAACTATGATAATTAAGTTCGACGTATGATTCATTGATCATTATTTAAGCTCATTACTTAAGTTCTTATATAGAGACTCATTGTTATGGTAAGGAAAAACAAAGATTTATGAAAGCGATTTATGCTTATTATCTATGCGACTAATTTGAAATAAAATTACTCCTAGTTACTACAATTACAAAATACTAAATCGTAATTTTAAGCATGGGTGTTGACTTTAAATCCCTCCACTATACACAACTTTATCAAAACTCTAAATACACTGCTTCAGACTGTTAAGAAACAAATATTAAATAGTACTATGCACTATTTAGTCGGATACATAAAAAACAAACCTTATTCTATATTCGAAGCGCGTCTTCACATGTGTATCTAACAGGAAATTAAGAATCTTTCAATCGATAGAAGACTACTCTTTTCTGTATTTTGAACGACACATTTTAATTCAATCGCTAAATATAAATAAAAGGTTTAGATTCTTAGAAGGATTTTAGTACACGCTTTATTTTTCACTAAATATTGGGAGGAGGAAAAGCAGTGGGAAATTCTCAAATAAACCTGACCCCCTCTTTTTGCGTTTAGTCATTCGATTGTGAAAAAGTATTGGGTGTGTCGTGTTAATTTTAAAGTACTATTTTTAATGTTTGACTAGGAAATATTACTTAAACTTGCATTTCAAGATGTTTTCGAATAAAAAAACATTTTTTACTGTGACCGTAGTAAACACACACTTTAATAATATAATGAATAAAATAATGTACATAAACTTAAAGCTTGACGAAGGTTTTAAGCGGCTCTCTGAGCAAGCACACAAGCCTGAAAATATATGTATACCAACCAATCACCAACTTTAAAAGCTAAAAGAGAAAATTGAAAGTAGTTTGTAATTTAAAGTATAATTTTTTTCTTTAAAAAATATTTAGTAAAATTTATTTATATAAAAATTAACCAAATATAGCAGCATTAGGATATTTTAATAATGATTTATTATAAGTATTTATAAATATAAATTATATCGTTTTGCAATGTTAGACAATTTAATTTTATGGAAACTCGGTAATTAAAAGGAGCTGAGATTATTTAACAAAATATTTCATTAAAAAAGATAAGTGTTAAAAAAACTGCTATTTTACTAATTGTCAAACAATTATTTGCTACGATTATTATTTTATTATTACTATTGTTTTTCACAAAACAATCATCGGATTATTTTTTTTGAATGATTCTGCTATTTAAGTCATTTACAAAAAAAAATACAATAATTAAATTGTCTAGTAGTTCGTAAATACAACTTCATAATTAATAGCCATTTTAACTTACGTAATTAAATTAACGTTATTAAATAATTCATTCAGGACACTAAATTCTGATTCATACAACTTTATAATTATATCATATTAAACTAACTTTATCAAACATTTTAAAATTCATTCAGAACGTTAGTTAAATTTCGATTCATATAAATGTTTTCAACAAAGTAAAGTTTACATATTTACACAAGTGTACGACTAAAATATAGAACCTTAACACTCACATACATAGTTTATCAAAAATTATAACAATGAAATGCATAAAGATACTATTTTCTATTGCTTAATCCCATTTAAGTATTAAAGTATGTTTCTTATAAATTTGTTCTGCCTTCTTTTAAAAATTTACGTATATTTATTCGATCTTTTAAGCTTCTTATGCATGTTTTATTAATTTTCTTCTTTCTATAATACAATATTAAAACAGAATAAATTCAAAATAAAAATACACTAAACTACAGCTGAGTGGGTTGGGGCAAAAAGAAACTAAGTCCACTTGGATACCGGTTTTCTTTTCTAGCAAACTAGAGTTAATTTTAATTAAAGAATTTAGGTAACTGGTTACAAGGTTTTTTTTTTACAACAAATGTTTTTTTTTTGTTATTTGTAAGTCGGCTAAAGTAATTTGCATTACAAAATTGTAATGGTTGTTGGACTGTATCTGTCACTTATACTTGAAATTGTTTAACAGCGATCTACTCGTAGTAAAGCTTCAATAATCGGTGAGTGCAGAAACCACTTCAGTAAAAAAAAATCCAAAAACTCGTTTTCAATGAAAATAAGCGTAAAAAGGCAAGATGCGTGTTGGGTGCAAAGACTAACGTAGTCTTTGCACCCAACACGCATCTTGTCTGTTGAGTTCTGTAAATACAGGATGTTTTGTTTCGAGTTCTGAGTGCAGTTATTGCGTCTTTTCTCCCTCCTGAAAAATTTGAAATTTGTGACTGACGTTGTTTCTGCACACACCGATTCAATTATTATAGAACTATATTTTTATGTATTAGTCTGCAATGGGTATGTTTTAGGTGTAGAGTGGCAACATATATACTAAATGAAAATAATTTCAATTTAGATTCTTGATTAGGGACTCAATGAAATAGTACTGTTGAATTTTTAGTTTGCAAAACTAGGGACGGCCATACAAGCTACAATTTGTGAACCCAGTATTACCTTACAACCAATGGCCTTCGTGTAGTTCTAGTGCGAAGATATTTCAAACTATACCAGACGATCGTATTGATCAAATAGATTTTAGATTTTTTTTTCTGACTATAAAGAACCATTATAAACTACTAGTTCGTTTTTTGTTACGATGTACAATTCGCAAAATTATCTGCGATTAGAAATAAAAAGGTTTAAATACAAGTACGTGTACTTAGTTCGCTATGGCACTGACTCACTTATTTATCATGTATACTCAAGGGGAAAACATACATGTGTCAATTTGTTATTGGTAACAAAATAAGATTAATGCATATGTAAAATATGTATTATATCGTTAGACTGGTGTTTATTACAAAGTTTGTAGACCACATTTATTTAAACGAGTGCATGCTTTTTTAAGTTGCATTTTATATCATTTTCTTATTTATAAGAAATTCCCATTGAAATAAATTGCCAAATAATATATTAATGCCACATTGATATAAATGGGGTAATCATATTGCGGATTGTCTAAATAAATTTGAATATGTTTTTATTTCAATGCAAAGATTTTTTTTTTCAAATGAAAAAAAAAAGCCCTCGTAATTACACTAGCCACAATATTAGGGCCTCCTAGTAGCACTATTATTGTGATTCATTATTGTGATTCAAATAATACTATTTGAATCATAATAAAGTAACCGCTTTTTAATAGATACAGCCGATATTACACATGTACTTGCCGTTTTAGAAACAGTAAAACTGCTGCTATATTTTTTATCGGAAAGCTCATGATGGTTAACTGTTATACCAAAAATAAGTGCAGCCATTTCCAAATTGTTTAAATGCTTACAGAGTTGCAATTCGTACAAATTGAAACAATATGAAGTTAGGGAACACATCAAATACTTGAAATTTTGGCAACTTATCTGCCACTTTAACCTCTTGCGACCTGGCGTCCCTATTTAGAGACATTTTTTAAAACCTCCCCACAAGCAATTAGCACTTTAATAAGTTACGAAAGTGGCCTGGTACGATCGAAGATCAAAATATCAGTTTTCAGCTTTTGATTACAGGTATCAGTAATTTAGTTCTATAAAAATTGAAGTTGAACGAGGGACAATACGATATTAAAGTTCTTGAAAATTAATTTTTTAAAAAAACCTTTGAAAAAGTTCTTTAATTATTTAATCTTAAAAGCATTTTGCATTTAAAAAAAATTAAAATGAACTGTTAACAACAAATAAGTGATACTTATTTTTTGTTGCATTTATAGCACACATCCCCCCCTCCCTATTTTTAGAGTTAAAGGCGTGTCCCTACATAACTATTAAACATAATTATTTTTAAAAATTCATTGAAAAACATATTTTTTAGTATATATTTGTATGAAAAGTATTTTTAGATTAGGGTTATAAGTGTGGGGATTTGCTCGGGTCTTAAGAGATTAAACATATCGTATGTTAACTTGACTTTATGAATTCAAAAACAATATTGATGAAGATCAAATATTAAAAGCAAATAATGCAAATTAGAAATGTTGAATGAATAACGATGTGTTATTAGATTTCCAATCATACAATAAAGCAAGCTGCTGCAATACCAATACATTAAATATCAGTGAATTACATTAACAAATTTAAGCATTGCTGTTAATTTGATATTGAAAGAAAGGCTTATAAATTGATTTAAGGCTAATTATATTAGACCAGTTGTTACTGTGTTGATTTGGGTTGGCGTTTTAAATTAAAATCGTAGTAAAGTAAAAACTTTGATATTGACTTTTACGAAAGTTTATTTATTAGTGACAATGTTAACAGAAATACATTTAAAAGGAGCTGTTACAAAAGTGTTCTTCTAATCAAAGTAAAGTTCTTTCAAATGTCGCCTTAGCTATTCCATATTTAAATTACAAATAAAACTCCGGTAACAGCTTTTCTTAAGTTTCTTTTTAATATTTGTACGTTAGGATAAAACTGATTTTCTTTAATATTGTAACTAAAAGGGGATAATATATATAATGCAATGTTCTATAAAAAATTCTTTCATGTGTGCTATTTTAATTAAATTTTACGGGGTAAGAAATATTGAGCTGTCAGTAGTGGACAATAAGTGTTGTAAAATGTTTGAATTATTTTTTAAAAATATATTGTAGGTAATTTATGTATTGATTTTTTTACTCAGTTGTGTTTGATGGGGTTGTTTGACTTCGTAAATAGCAATAGTGACAGCAGTCTTGGTTTATTTTTTGGTTGCGTTGGGTGCTTACTCAGGTGTCGGCTCGTCACTTGACTGTGGCTCTAAAATACGACGCCCGTCACCAATTGCCTTCGTGTAGCTCCAGTGCGAAGATAATTCAAGCAAACCTAAACTTTGTTGAATTTTTTGACTAAAATTACGTGTGTTTTGGTATTGGAAAAAGTGTTTTCTAAGGTTATTTAACTTGTTACGTTTTTTTGAAATTCCAACTTCTTTGCTGTGCCGTTGATTATTCACATTATTTGAAGAAGACAGATTGCATAGAAAGAAAAGTTTAGTTTCATTTCATTCATTACGGACATTCTGAGATTGAAAATAAAGAATCAATGAAATTGCAGGACGCGAAAAAATAAAAAACTTTATTAACATAAACCAAGAAAATATATGGATAAATACAAAAACAAATCATGTTAGCAGCTTAAGGGAACATTCCTGTTCAAGCAGCCTAGAAATTGAAATTAAATTATTTTTAACAAAGTACAAATATTGATAAATAATAATAAATTATAGCATCACAGTATTTGGCAATAGACTGGGTATTTTAAAAATTACTTATTTTTAATTTTGTTTACACGAAGCATAAATGTCTGTGTCATCAATAATTATAATTAGTTTAAAGAGAGCGCGCTTAAAAGATGAGTATTTTTCAATATTTTGAATAGAAATTAGTAAACTATTAAGGTATCCGACTACTTTTCAAACGTTAATTTCGATGAAAATGTGCAATTTGTTTTATTTTATTTTTAGATAATATGAACGTTTATCTTTTCAAATCTGCTTTTAGTTTTAAGCTCCGTTGAGTAGAAGCTTAGATATGTGGATTTCAAAATAGGCATAGTGGTAAACCAAAACCGAAAATAAGCTTAAAAAACATTTTTTTAAAAAAAACTTTAAACCATTTTTAAATAATTAAACATAAAAACATATTGCCAGAATAAGGCCAAAATAAAATGAATAATTTTTAATTTCAGTTTGGCAACACTGAAATGTTTACAAACAGTGCCTTTCTGGTATGCCTTTTTTTTAAATTTTTACTTTGATCGCGTTTTCTGAAGTATTGCTTTTTCACTAACTTTGCCATACCGCTTTCGCTGTATCTCAAAATGTATTCAATATAACAGTCTGATATTTGATATGGTGGTTCGTTATAGTTCAGAGAATGTAATGAACTAAAAGCGTGTATGTAGTTACATATTTTAAATATTTATTGATGAATGATTAAAAAATAACCTTGAAAATATTTGAATTTTTTATGAAAATTTACATTATACCCTGTAAAATTGAAGTTTTTTATAATATCAATTAGCTTTTAGTTCATTACACTTCTGAATATGCTGGTAATGTATGGTTAAAATTTAAATGAATTATATTGATAAACTTTTCTTCTACATTAAAAGCCGTTCCAGCAAATTAATGGTCAATTTTCACTAAAAATCGCTATTTTTGTAAAAAATAAAAATTTTACAGTTATAATTTGTGTTAAATTCATGTTTCAATAGTACATTTTACCTTTCCATTGCATTTACAGTTAATGATTTCGAGGTTTAAAAAAAAGTGCACGAAAGGTAGTCGGATACCTTAAAGAATTTAGGAGTTAAATAATAAAAAGCTTTCGAAAGATTTCTTTATTAAAATTAGGAATTGTGTAAATTGTTTAGGGTCTTTTTGGAGAGATTGTATCTAAAATTGCCAAAATTCTTTATTGCGTCGCAAATAAAGAGCTATTCGGAATAAGTAATTATACCTGCAAGGTAGAATCTTAATATTTCAAAAAATTTGAAGGTGCATTACATTGATAATTTAAAATGTCGAAATATTTATTTTTAGTTGAAAACAATGGATATATACACTCTTAAAACAAACGAGTGAAATGCAGTCCAGTAGGAAAAATGCATTTTCGGAACTACAAAGAAATGAATATTTACTCAGACTGAGTTAAAATCACTCGTCTGGAGTGATCCTGTCGGAGGTTTAACACACAAGGGATCCACTCCTATAGGGAAAAGTGCATTTTCGACACTGGATGAGTGAAAATTAACCCAGACTGAGTTAAAATCGCTCGTTCGTCTTACGAGTGCAGATAAGACTTATATTCCCCACCCATACTATAATGCCATAATTTAATAAAGAGTAAAACCAATTAAAAATAAGAGATTTACAGCATCTGAAACAATCCCATTTTCGTTTGTTTACTTGGATATTAAGAAAAAAATATTGCAAACAATAACGCCTCTTCCGAGAACATGATCTTTAATAAAATTCTGCTTTTGACATAGGAACGCTTACACTGCGTTCAAATGTTCAAATACTATGTAATTCAATTAACTTAACTCATTAAATATTGAATCCCCGCTGTAGGGCACAACGTAACATGTTACAGTTCCGACTAGGGAAAAGTTACCAATTATGATTTGAAAACGTAGTTTTCGTATTTTTGCATTCATATAATGACAGACTTCTGAGATGCACGAGTAGATTCATTGTGATGCTTTTAAGCAAAAAAAGAAATTGTTAAAGGTAGTTTTGTATACAATTTTACTTCCAATTAGAGAGCCATAACAATGCAATTTGTTAGAAAGATTTAGAATTGTTTTCTTTAGGATATTCTTCAGAATGCATCCCTTTGCGGGGAAATGAATTTTGAAAATTATGCTTTTACGTAAATTGAAGTATTCTTCAAAAGTGATTTTTTTTGTCTCGAATTATTTTTAAAAATTACTTATTTTTGTCTGTCACTAGTATTGCTTTAATAATGCATTGTTAAAGGACCGATTCCTTGTTTTTGATGTATGCAATGACTCGGAAAACTGAATTTTAACGGCAGCAAAGATAAAAAAAATAGTAAAATCCTTATTTCGGTTTTTATTTTATCTATAAAGTCTATAATTTGGTCGGGAGTTGGGTATTTTATAACGAAAAAAAAACCTAATGTATTAGTGAACTGTAAGTGAATACTGTTTTCTTTTTATCCTACAACTTGACCATCTTAATCTCTTTCTGGTTTCATGCTAAAACCTTTTCAGAGCATTTTCGATAGGGGTTGGGATGTTTTGAGTTGTCTCTTTTCAATTAGGATCTGATTTCTCATTTCAAATACAGACATGCTATATACAAGCTATAAAGTTAAAAAATAATAATAATTACAAAAATTCTTGAAAAGAGATATATGTACATCCACCGCAGTATCATATTAAAATGCACTAAATGGCATTTATTTTTTCAAATGTGTTACAATTAATCATGGTTCAGAACTAAGATGCATAGATTCATACATTCATGACATGAAAAATCTATAATTAAGCTATAAATAAGCAGCTAGATGCATCAATCTTAAAAACACTGTATTCTGATCGCTGAGGGCAGAATAATGGAATATTTAAGGCCAAAGTAGCTCTTCGTGTTATTTTCCGTGTATCCTATTCTGATAAAAGTTCGACGAAAAATCCCCCATGTGGAGAGGGCACTTTAAATATTCTCCGAATTCTCGACTTTGAATGCGATGTCACCTTCTAATACTTATGTTGGGAACCTATTCAGGTGTCAGCTCGTAGCTTGACTGTGTTTTAAGTTATGACGGCGTTTGGCAATTGTCTTCGTGTAGCTCTAGTTCGACGTTGATTCAACCCTACCCTATACTAAGTCAATCTTAAAGGCTAGTACATTACCCAACGCCGGCGCAATGGTTAGAGTACTAGCCTTTGAAGCTGATGGGCTCGGGTTCAAATCTCGGTAAAGGCATGGATGTTTGTGTTTATCAATAAATGGTTGTTATTTTTGTCTATGTGTTTGTGGCGTCCTTCTTTGTGTGTCTCTAGTGACTGTTTCTTCTGGCAAGTAGGGGAATGGGCTAAAAAAGCTTACCCTTGTAGAGAAGCGATCACTGTCATTTGTTATTGTCAAGTCAATCTATACCAGTTTCTTACTATAGGCATATGCGATATTCCTACCAGTTTTATACCATCGAAAACAATCCGTGGTGGCAATTACAATTCACTCCTGTTTAAAAATATTGCGAACCGTTTCCACTTTGACCCAAAAGAGAAAAAGATCCATCAAACCATCTACATTATCCTGAAGAACACCATACATTTCATCCTAAACTCTTCTTCCTCCCCCCACCCTATTTACTGTCTGTCAGCGATCTTCCCATCCCCATTCTTGTGAAAAGAGACAGACAGACAGAATCCCTTCGAAACTTTGTCAAAAAGTTGGAATAGGCAGCAGCAGTTGCGGGGAAAGTGAAGAACTATCGAAGTAAATTGCCATACCTTTTGGAAAAGTACCGGGACCGGTGTTTCGGCAGTTTCCATGGAAACCTATGTACCATTTGAAGATTCTAGTGGAAGAAAGTGCTATGTGACATTTTCGAAGAAATTGAGATTATTATGTTGATGAACATATTACTACTTTCTTTAACGATAACCACTTTCTCTTCTTCATTAACTTTATTTTTAATAAATTTTTCTATGGTTTTCAAGTACCGTTTATAACAGAACTAAATACACTGTAAAAAATGAATGCCCAAAAACGACGGAATTTTCCTTAATTTTGACGATCCGTTTACTGGCCGCTGCTCCGAGTTTTCGTTTCCTCAAAGTGAGGATATTTGAATCGTCCTTTTTATGAGGATTTGAATGTCGTCTAATCAAAAGAAATATTTCGTCATTTTTGAGCATTTGAGTACAACAATGAGATTCAGCTTCCTCAAAATCAAGAAACAGAATTGTAAAAGTGAGGATTCGCGTTCACTCAAATTCGCGTGATAGTTTGACGATACAATCCTCAAAATTAACGAAATGATCTTGAGGATTCGTGAATCGTCATAAGTGAAAGTGTTATTTCCAAGAGTGTACAAACTAAATACTTTGATGCTCATTTTCTCGTTTTCACATTTTTGTCACTTAGCACGTTCTCACACTAAGCTGTTCATTTCTTCTGGCTTTTACCCTCTTCTACAATCTTTTATTCGAAATGGGATGGGGTGGGGGGGGAGAGTTCTTAAAACGTCTTCCCCCCTCCCCCTATTGCATCCTTTCTTGTTCTTCAGCGGAGTATATAGAAATCAATTTACCTTTTCATTTGGACGTAATAAGGTTGGGGCCTCGAACTTCTGCTAAAAGGTGGAGGAACAGGAATAGAGTGGTTGGTAGT
This sequence comes from Hylyphantes graminicola, assembly GCA_023701765.1. NCBI lineage: Eukaryota > Metazoa > Arthropoda > Arachnida > Araneae > Linyphiidae > Hylyphantes > Hylyphantes graminicola. The sequence continues at coordinate 16,768,504 of CM043116.1, forward strand.
TGGGACGAGGCAAGTTCTGGTGTTCTTTTGTAGGGGCCGCAGTTGCCGGTTTTTGTTTTGCACGCGAACGATTCCGACGACACATCTAATAGCCCTCGTGTAGCTCTAGTGCGACGATAATTCAAACCGAACGAAACTAACCGACGACACATATTATAGTCACTGGAAATCGACTCTAATTAAATACAATGAGTTTTTACAACCTTAGATGTACAACCCTCTTACGCCAAGTTCTTTATTCGTCAGATAGAAATTGGCATAGGGGGCACTAAAATAACATAAAGACTGCGTTTTAAGAACGGCAGGCGACGGCTTTTGTTTTGCTGCTTGGGAACGCTCTCGACTTTGGTGCACCTTATAGGATAGGACAGGACTAGGAAAATCCAGAATACGGCAACTCGCGTTCTGCAAGGTCATTTTTGACCTATCGCTATTGGCTTTGACAAATTACATGGGATGTGCCCTCTAGAAAGGAAGAGCATAGGCTTTATAGCCCGTTACCCCACTCGCCAGAAAAGACAGATACAAATACAAGAGACACGCAAAGAAAGGACGACACAAGCACAATCAAACATCAATGCCTTATCAGAATTCCACCCAAACCCAGAAGCTCCAAAAGCTATCTCCCGGCAAGTCCGGGCATCTGCCAACGTATAAACGGCCCGTGCAAACAAAATGTCCGACGAATAATAACCCGTGTGGAGGCAGTGCACGTTAAATATCCTTCAAAGTCCTAACGCTACGTACGATGTTCTCCATAACGGTGGCGTTGGATGCCTACTCGGGTATCGACTCGTCACTTGACTGTGGCTCTAAAATAAGACGCCCGTCGTCAACAGCCCTCGTGTGGCTCTAGTGCCACGATATTTCAAACTAAACCTAAACCCATTACAATAGAGTCTATTCTAATGGGTTTAGAGATTTCACCACCAGTCCATTCAATGGACTATTCTATCGAATGGTGAAATCTCTATCATCTTAAAAATGAAGATCCCACCATATAGCTGCTTTAAATTAAATAACATTTAACAAACATCGCTCTAAATTTTATAATATTTTCTAAAAATTTAGACCGTTATTGTTCTTTTCAACATGCATACCATCATGTCTTTAACATCCCCATTTGGCGTTGTCTGCGATATTGTCTTGGGCGAGATTGTTATTATTTTTCTTATATCATTTATGCTTTGGCGAATGGGGTTCCACCGCACTCGTGTGTAAATAGGCGACAAAATGCTTTTCGCAATAAAAATCGAGTTAGTTTATATCGTAGGAAAGAATCAATTATGTTTAGATTGAAAATATTCGCTTATTTTTTTTATTATGTTTAGTTACTGGAATTGCATGGATATCCCCTTCACTAACGAAAAATTCCTATGCATGTATTCTTTTTATATATAAACACATTATTTTCAAGCAATTATTATGTAATGTTTATTTTGCGAGTAATTTTGACAGAAAAAATAGTTCAATATTTGCTGAAGGTTACGTCAGTTTAAAAGAATTTGAGATTCTGAGGGTTAAAAATGCACATTTTCTGTGTTCTATGAATAGTGGAACAACCTCTGTCAATTTCTTGGTGATTAATATTCAATTTTAATTTGTGTTTTAATCTAAAATGTCCTATAAACTAACAACTGAAAAACTTTTTTTATAAGACAATTAAAATCTGCTAGACCCCCTTGGTACGTCAATTATAAATCAGCTGCTTCGGTATCGGTATTTTTGGTAAGCATGAATATATAGTTTATAATAAAAAAAAAGTTAGTATAAATTTTTCTTAACTGAAGTTGCGTAGAGAATTCTACGAAGTTTACGTATGTGTTACGTTGTACGTTATGCGTTACGTACGTTTTACGTTGAGGCAAAGGGGATATGATATTGATTGCGTATCGTAAAATTTCATAATGCCCTAAAATATCTAAAAAACTAATTCAACATGAAACGCCATAAAACAGATATAAATGTAATTTTGACTTAACAAAATCTTACTCTCTCAAAATATGAATTTTATTAATCCTTGGCTCTAGTGCGACGATAACTCAAACCGAACATAATATTATTCCGCACTGAGTGAAAAGTCCATCTCAATTTTGATCCCTTTCAGTCCCAATGACAATTTAGCATAATCATTTTCTATTTTTTTTTCTGATCGTCTATTGCCATTTATGATATCAAAGAGCACATCACTCGATTCTTCAAACTATTTTCTATTGGAAAATATTTTTTATTAATCCCAATAGATTTCAGCCGTATTATTTTTTTTTAAAAATATGATCAGAAACATGATGCATCCCTGGGACTGAAAGGGTTAAGTATATATCCTTGAAAAAAGTAATATAAGTTCTTTAAATAAATGCAATGCTTCTTTGTGAAATCAAACTCTAAAAAACCATCATCAAAACTTAAAAGAAAAGCGACATTTGAAGCACCTTACCTAGTATTTTGAATAATAAAACTGTCATCACGCTAATACTTTTGGTAACGCATTCTCCAAAATGTCAAAATGTCTACTATGTTTTTTGTATGGCATTAACTTTTGAAGGATTTCTTTTATGCCTTTAATATTAACAGCTAATATTTTTTCTTTTCATTTCAACATTATATTTAATTTTTTTTATTCCAACCACAATTCAATAAAGTGGGATTTTGTATAGTTTATTGTTTTTTTTTATATGTATTGCTTTTAAGATATCGTTTATTACCTTTTAAGTGACATATTTTAAATATAAATAAGCTGTTAACATTATATTACTGTCAAAATCAACCCGAACTTGCAGTTAAAAATGAAATAAAATGAAACTTTGCGCTTTTTGTTTGGCTCGGTGGTTTTTATAATGATACAGATTATATTTGCCTTGTATTATAATTTAATTTTTAAAACTATTGTTGGTATTTTTTTGTTAATTACGTACAAAATATATGTAACGCATAATAAATTATGCGGGAAACCTTTTTTTTAGGCTCTAGTTTGAATGTAAATAAAGGTAAAATTTAATTTAACAAAGAGAAATTTTGCGGTTTATAACTCTAAAATTTTCTAATGCTGCTTTACCACGGAAAATACTTCTCAAAAACTAATATTTAGAGCAGAAAAATTAGAAATATTCACACTTAACAAAATCTATTGTAAATCTTTCCTACGTTGTAAATAAATGCATGGACTTTAGAGCCCCAAAGGTTTTGAGACTTACAAACTCGTCACTTGGCTGTAAGGTTTTCCAGCAACAAAAATACTAATTAAAAATTATAAATTTAATAGTTCCACTAAGTTTTTTAATTTAAAGCACAACAGGACTATTTATAACCATAAACTACAGAACTATAGCGGCTCAGTGGCGGATAGGTTAAACGCATGTCCTCCTCGTATGCCCAAGTTCACGGGTTCGATCCCGGCTGACTTGTCGTATTTTCTGGATGGGAAAATATTGGGCACCCATGTCACACGATTATGTGTTACGTAAATATTTATAAAATATGGCCCTCCATTGGCAATAATGGCCAATGGAGGGCCCATATGGCTTGGGTTGTCTTCGCAAAATTAAATCTCGGCATACTTTAACATCCACAGAGAGCTCAGATTCATTGTAATCTGCGCGTCAAAATTGGTAGCGAGAGTCACCTAGTTGGTGCCACCAATAAATTTCCCTCAGTTGTGGGGAATATGCCGAGTCTGCAAAAGGCTTGAAGCCAAAGTTGCAGCCCTATTAAAGAAAAAAAATACTGACATATTTTTTTTAATTTAAGAAGTTAAATTTTCAGTTAAAATTTTTAACTTAAACCTCATACAGCGAAAACAAGTTTATGCTTCAGACAATTTTCATATCCCACTGATTGTTAATTGAAAATAAACTGAGTCCTCCAAAGCATATTGAAATAGCATATGAATCCATAGCACTGGATTTACATAGCATGCGACACTTCTCACTCACATTCACCCGAAGTGTCAGAAAGATTGGCATTGAAAAGGCACTCAAATTACTAGAATTACAAGGGCTTGCGTCGGCAGTTAGTTCATTTAAATATTACGGTCGTATGAAATTTTGATTTAAATATGCAATGCGTGAAGTTGAATAATAATTGTTATTGATAGGTGTGTTAGTTTCAGGAAGAACGGAATCTTCCATTTATTCAAATTCATTAAAAAAAATTCTTAAAAATTATAATTATAACAGATTAATTATAAATTAATAAATATATAATTAAATATTAATATATAAATATATAAATTATTTTTAACCTCCTACATGGGGGTACGTTTTAAGTTGTGCCTTAAGCAAGGACCTATAATTTAAATATACTGACTCTGGTTATGTGAAAGTTATCAAAACTTCAACGAAATTTTTATTTTTTTTCCTTATACACAATAAAATAATGTTTTATAATAGAAATGTGTAATACTGTGTTCAAACTTTAGAGAGAAATCGGTTCCCTGTTCTTGAATCAACTAATACCAAATCAATTGTGTAACAAAAATCATTGACTCAATATCATATTGCGTTTTTAACCATCACAAAGACATTTAATTACATTTTAAGAGGGCTTACATTCTAAAATATTCTTGAAATCTGATTACGTAATTGCTTCATTGAGATGAAACCATTTATCCCTATCAACAAAATTTAAAAAATAATTTTGACACTTTCATTAAAAATGTACGGTTCGCTTGAAAAAGAAGTTTAATAGTTATGCGCCGCGTACAATAGATGATCTATCTTCACTTAAACTTTATCAGACACTCGGCAGACAACATTTGTTAAGGTTTTAAATTTGTGTTTTTTCAACCATAGATAGTCTTCGACGATTCCTTTACAAAACGGGGTTTCATTATATAAAAGTTTCTGAATATAACGACACACTAGAATTTAAATAAGGCGTGAAACTTAAATCTCATAATAAATTAATGCATCGCGAAACTCATAGTTTGAAATTAGAGTCAAGATACGTGAACAAGTGTTAATGCATCTCAATTTTTTTTTGTCGTTTTCGCAAGCCAATATGGCTGCATAAAAATAAGCACTGCACAAAGGTTAATATCCGTAAAATCTTGTAGTATTCATATGCAAATAAATGCAGTACAGATATACAAAATACTTTATTCGCGAGTTGGAATAATTTAAGTAATTGAACAAATATCTCTCTCGGCTGTCTCATGTTATTGCATTTTATAATTGTCCTATGTGAATAGAAAATCTTTAACATAAGTCGAAATTATTTATTCCGGGATTTAGTTTTTCGTTTTAATTTAAAATGCTTACAACGTGAAAGTGCACCAATCGAATTTAATTTAAATCAAGAAGGTAGAAGCAAACTTAATGCATATGTGTTATTTTGTTGATACTATATAAAGAGGGAGAGAGCTGAAGTTACTAAAATAAAACGTAAATTTTAGCTATGCAATTACTTTTATTCTTTATAAAACTTGTACATTAAAAGGTTTCTACTAAGTGTAGCATAATGTATGTATTTCTCTTTCTCATTAAAAAATTGTGAACTATTATTTAATTTTGAATCGTTTTCGTTTGTTTGATAGATTTTAATCGAGCTCGAAATGCAACATATTTTGCATGAAAGTTACTTAATCAAAGACATTTTAAGTTGTTTTTGAATTACGAAGGACCTTACGAAAAAAACTAATGCATTACTACAAAATGCGTTGGGTGTCTACTCGGATGTCGGCTCGTCACTTGACTGTGCTTCTAAATTACGACGCCCATCGTCAATAGCCCTCGTGTAGCTCTAGTGCGACGATAATTCAAACTAAACTAAAACTGCAAAATGCCTTAACCCAAATGTGGTTGAGTAAATTTGCTCGATTAAATCTTTCCCATTAAATAAAATATGTACTAAGGGATAAGTGAAGATAAATATTCATTCGAACTTCTTACTGCAAATTATTTATACTACACTCTTAAAACAAACGAGTGATTTTAACTCAGATTGAGTTAATTTTCACTCCTTTCAGTGTCGAACTTGCACTTCCCCTATATAAGTGGATTTCACTTTTTTGTTTTCTCAAACCTAAAGCAGTCTTAACAACAAACGAGCGATTTTAAGGCGTTTAGGATCGATTTAGGGCGATTACGAGCGATTTAGTAGTTAATTTCACTCCTTTCCAGTGTCGAAAATGCACTTCTAATATAGTATTTCACTCTTTTGCTTTTAGAGTGTAGTATTTTAAAGTTGTTAGTTTCTATAAAAATCTACATAAAACTTTGTTTCTATATTTTTTTTTATATAAATGATAACTTTTCTATCAAAATAAATCTACTCTATTCAACGCAATTATTTGGTTTGCTTCATTGTGGTACATTTTTTTTACAAAGAAAACGGATATTTTTCTATATGAATAGGTTTTTTCAAAAGATTTTCTTCTATTTTGATACGTTAGTAAATTTTAAATGTAAGTTTTTCATGATAAAAGTACGAAATTCATTTAAAAGCAGTTTTAAACTCTTTAAAAAAATTGCAATAGATCAGCAGTTTTTTTTAGTTATAATTTTTTTTTTCTAATTCTATACTTTTTTCAAAACAGAAAATCATTTTTATAAGAATTTTATGACTGCCTCTTTTTATTAAGCAAACCAGTTCTTGTCTATGTAGTTCTTGTAATGTTCTGTCTTTTAATTTAGTACCATTGTCAAGACACGATAGTCTTTCTAAGCAATTCATATATAGGTTTTAGTTTAAAAATCAATGCTATAAAAAAACATACTTCCTGATAGATTTTCTTGCTATCTATTTATCTGAACACCTGATTAAACCTAAACAGCGTTTTTCGCTAAAAGTGTTTGACGACAAACTACTCAGGTAACTCAATTTCTATTCTGACATTAACGCTTCGAAGAAATTCAATGAAACCTCTTCCCAGACCCTTTGTACCTTTGCAAAAAAAAATCTTCTTCAAAATAGACCGTTCTCCCTTTAATTCATTATTTTTTTTTATCTTCACACTTTTAGTGAACAATGGAGATCTCAACAGATGGCGCTGTTTCACGGTTTGAGATATCTAATTTGGCTTTGATTAATTTACGAGCTCGTTAGGGGAGTTGTTAAGAGGGTTCGCCGCACAAAACAGCTGGCGGTATTGTTCTGCATACCGCTAACAGGTGGCGCTTCTTTTTGGAAATGAAATTAAAAATTATTGGAATGGAAGATGTGTCGACGGTATTTTAAAATTGATTAAAGTGGATTTTAATTAAGGTTGGCTTAAATGTAATAATTGTTTTTAAATTATAAGGACATAAATTGAAAAATTGATTGCACTGCAGTGAAAACACTCAAAATATAAACTGTTAAAAACTATATGGGAGAATGGGGCTAGTTTTCAAATGGTGTAAGTTTTTCACCAGGCAATACCCAAGAAATGAGAAGTTAGGAGGCTTCAAATGGCTGCTTGATTTATGAAGCAACCGGTTTTATGTCACCCACAAGAATTTTTGCTCAGTTGGTTTTGTAATGTTGTCTTTAGAGCTGTTTTTGTGATTTTTTCAACGTTGTGTGAATTTTCATGCTTACATTCAAACCTGAAACTAACGCACTTCGGTTAAGCTTACAGTTTTATCATTACGTAAAATAAAAGGTGGAGGAACTTAAATTTGTATTGATTTTCAAAATGACTCTTTTCTCAACAGGCACCGTTATTGTCAAAATATGGCTACAAGGCAGGTATCCAAATTTCACGGGCAAGAATTCCAACACTGCCTTGCAGATAAACATGCTCCAGCCTATATAAAATTCCATTAACTTAATTTTTTTAATGTCTCAGCAATTAATCTAACCACACATTACGTCCAGAATGTAAAAAGCTGTCAGCATAGTAATAAACAAAAAGCTAACAAAAATCATACCATTCTGAAGCGATATACTTTGCTCTAATAACTGTCAAGAATTTATTTCATTGTGTAAAAGCATTCAAAACTTAAATCTTACCAACAAATCATGAATAATTTTAGTTTCAAACATTACTATGTCATGTTGCACACAAAACTTTAAAGTAAATTAGCTGGCTAAGAAAAAAAGAAGCAATCTCAGCAACTTTAGTGAATGTGATATGATTTCTTTTTTCGCAATCTTTACCAATTCTTTAGACAACACAATAAAAAAGAGCACCAAAATATAGTTACATGAAAAGGGAAGTTATATAATTTGCTTGATTTAAGAGGGATCCGGATGATATGGTCTCAATATAGCAGTTTGTTATTGTAAACTGAATTTCTAATTCACGGCATAATCTTTTAGGATATTCCAGTTTACTATAAAATGTACATAAAAAATTAAATGTTTTTTTTTAAATGTGTTAAATCTATTCAAGAATAGTTGGGAAAATTTCCAAATTGGCTGAAAACTGATATTTGGATCTTTTCTATCGGACCAGGTGAATTTCGGAACTAATTTACGTGTTAATTGTTCTTGGGGAGTTTTTAAAAAATGTCCCCAAATGCTGAAGCCGGGTCACAAGAGGTTAAATACCATTTTAACAATAAAACGAGCAATCAACTTAAAAAAACATTATTAACTTCTATCAACTTGCAAATCCCTTTTTTAACAATTCTGCTGTTTTAACGGATTGCTTATATATGCTACAATTATAATGAACAAAAATTCTGAATTTGCGTCACCATCGTTACATATGCATTACAACATAATTAAATCACAAAAGTTTATAATTATCAATTAATATTCAAAATAATTGAATTCTACCGTTTAATTACGTGCTCAGAATTCATTCTAAACTTTATCCAAGAGTAATCAATATTCGAAACTTCTAAAGGATCCTTTTCGGAAATCCTCCGCAGAAGCAGACCTAATTGGTCATTTTAATTCTAGAAGATGGTTAGAATATAAATTCTTTTAATTCTTTGAAATTTCGATACTCGACCGATTTGTAAAAAAAAGGTTATTATCGTAATATCGTTGCATTTTAATTTTTTCTGCCATTTCTGTAAATCAATTAAGTCGTGCAGAAGAAATTTTTGACAATTTTGGAATTGTACAGGGAACTGTTTTTATTAATTTTATTATGCACATATTGCTCTTAGCATTAATAAAAGATAATTTATTTTTAGTTTTTTTAACTATTTTAATTAAAAGGAGAGTGAATTTTTTGATGAACAGAAATTTTGATTTTAATTTTCCAGCAAAATTGCATTATACACTAATGAAATGCCTATCGTTCCTAGGAAATATTTAATGTGAGAAAACATAAAAAAAAGGTTCAGTAATGCTTAAAAAATTACAAAAATAAAAATTTAATTATTAAATTAAACGCTTACGTCAGAAAATATTGAAATGCACTGGGAAAGTGGCGGATAGTTACTTCACCCCTATTTAATATTAGGTATAAAAAGTTCTCGCGTTAAAATAGTAGGCATAAAAAGCTCTCGCGCTTAAATATTAGGCATAAAAAGCTCTTGCGTTTAAATATTGGGCATAAAAAGTTCCTGCGTTAAAACTGTTTTCTGAGAGTAGAATTAGACAAATGGAAAATTCCAAAGTAAACCAAAATTTTTAAATACAAGTATTGCTGTGGCTAGTTAGAAGTCCGCCCTTCATCGATAAGATATATATTTCTTAACGCTTATGAGAAAATCAAAGTAGACGGATGTACAAAATTTAAAAAAAGTTTTAGATTTTTGAGTCAATAAACATTTAGTCGCTCCTTTAAAGATGACAAGTTTCTCTTTTTCAAACTTAAGATCCGTCAAAAACTAGTATAGGTAGGTAATAAATGTATTGCAATAGGCTTAAACCCGTTTACAATGGCTGACCGAATCTATACATAATACCATTACAATACTACTGCTACATAATGAAAAAACACAGATTTGTGGAGAGGGAGCTCTAATTTAATGCAATAAAGTGGATTATGTTAATTACTAGTTGCCATATTGCAACAGTATGCATTTGAGGATTAAACACGGTTTTAAAAAATACGAGTCGTAGAGCTGTATTAAAACTTTTATCGCAGGCTAGAATTAACAAATGGAAACATTAAAAAAAAACTAAATTTATGAAAAGCAAAGAAAAAGGCCAAATATGAGACATTTTTTAAATAACCGCCCATTGTTGTAAGCACTCAAAATCTCTATCCATCAAAAAAGAATGCTGAAAGACTGCTTACTTTTGTACAAGTAATATTATGTAATATTATGCTGAAAGAATGCTTTACTTTGCAAAAATTGTACAATTTATTGTTGTAATTATTGCAGTTCCACTGTCCACGACAGTAATGTCGACTACAATAGACTCCCGTTTATCCGAATCCCGGTTATCCGAAAATCAGTTAATCAAAAAAAAAAAAAAAAATCCCCGAGCCTTTCGGTTAAAATAAGAAATGTGTACGCATAAATAAATACACAAAAATAAATACATACTTACAAATTTGGATTTTTTTCTCAAAATATGCATTTTTTTATTTTTGCTGCTCAATTTTGATCCCGAACCTTTCGCATAAGAAGGACTCTACTGTATATGTCACTTTCTCGCATACATTATGTACTAATTCATTTCTCTCAACGACAATTTGATCGAATCACTTATGAAATACACTTCCAATCCTAAATAACAACACAGATGCCACCAAATCCTTCATTTCAACAGCAATCATCAGTCGGGATGTTTTATTGCATGTTTCATTTTGGGAAACACTTCGTCTCCATGGAAACAGGAAGTGGAGGATCATAGTTGCAAACTGCTAAGGACAGTAGTCAGCAACGACTTTAGGTATAATATATTTCGAGCATTTTCAATAATCGGGTCGAACATGGCTGCAGGTGGATATACCTAAGTCACGTGGATTTGGCCAGCCAATTTGGCTTGTTTCCCAGGTCAGGCATAGACAAAATAAAGTTTTTTATTGAATTTTTTCGCAATAACGATATACGAAGGCTATTGATGACATGTTACGTAATTTTGAATCACGGTCAAGTGACGAGTTTGAAATTTGAGCTTCAACGCAACCTTATAACAATATCGTTCATTATGCCCGAACTTAAGAAAATTTAGCTTGCATTAGTATCGTATACATGTTACTCATTTGTGATATCTTTTATACGATGGATAACTGCAACGTTCCCACCTTAGGTGAAGTCACACCTATGTTTAACGTTGCCATATTCCCCATTACCTAAACAGTAGGCAGGTAATTTATCAAAATTGTAATGGTCCTATCAACTACAAATTAGTATTTAAACCATGACTATAAATAGAAAGTTTAGAGACAAATAATAAGTTTTAATCTGATTTTTTGTGTAACAACTATATATTTGCTCTTTCAACGTAAGGAGCCGGATGAACTACGGCGAAATAGCAACCCTTAGGCTTATCTAGCAAATGGGCGCACTATTGATCAAAAAGAATCTAAATTGACTAGGGCATTGATAAACTACTATTGCGACTTATTTCTATTATACTTCTCGCCACCCTTATTTGAAATACTTTAGGGATAGAAAACCAAAACCTTTTTTTTGCCCTCGGTTTTGACCAAAAAACCGGTTTTCCATTAAGCCAGTCTTAAGGTTCAGTATAACTGAAAAACCGGTTTTTTTCTGAAAAACTGCCATCCGTACCGTTACTTATTTGGTTGACGGCGAGTATAGCCAATAAGGCAATATATATTGAATTACAACTTTGTGCTTGAATATAAATTGACTAGGGCATTGATAGACTACTATTACGAATTATTTCTATTAGTGCAAGTCAATATATATTGAATTACTACTTTCTGCACATTATAGGGTTAGTCGCCAACAAGTGAATCTTTTCTTGCTGATTCCGTTTTTGATCTTTTTCCACCCCATCTACCATTTCACTTTAAGACACTCCATCAATAACATTTAGGTCGTTGATCCACTGCCTTTTGTCCATAAGAACATGTCTCGGATCCTTCTACGTGGAAAAAAATAACGACGGGAAAATTGGGACTGAGGTTCAATTTGTTGATGTTAACCCACGGGATATGAAAAGAAACAAGTGGGGATGTTTCTTATGGATGGGGTTGCGAAAAAGTCTTATTGAAGAATGGTGAAACTGTTTAGGTAACTTTCGCTTTGGAGGATTTCGTATTTTAGATGTTTTGAGTTTGTTTAAATGTATGAAAAGGCTTGGTGCTCGGTATGTAAAGCAATATAGTAGGAATCTTTTTAATGATAGGTTATTGGGGGTTGGTACAATGGCTATTCGTTAGTCAAATGAATTTCTACGTAACTGTGTCTGCAAAATAAGCCGAGGGACGTTGTACTATTAAACTGATTTAATGGTTTTGATGAACGATTTATTTGTGCTCCATAACGCCATTGTTTTTATTTTCAATTATACCTATTTTGAAATATAATATAATAAAAATGTTGCGATGAAATCGATGATACAAACTGAAGATTTTGTGTTTTCTACACGATTTGGAAGATGTTGATTCTAATAAAACCTCGTGTAGCTCTAGTGAGACGATAATTAAAACCTAACCTAATAAAACCAACGGGATATGAAAAGAAACAGAGTGGGGATGTTTCTTGTGATGGGGTTGCGAAAAAGTCTTTTTTGAAGGATTGGTGAAACTGTTCAGGTAACTTTCGCTTTGGAGGATTTCGTATTTCAGATGTTTTGAGTTTGTTTATATGTATGAAAAAATGTGGTGCTCGGAATGTGAAGCAATAAAGTAGGAATCTTTTTAATGGGTTATTGGGGGTTGTGGGAGGATGGGGAGCCCAGTCGGTTAGGCACTCGCATAGCATGTGAAAGGTCCTAGGATCGGGTCCGGGCATCGCCAAAATAACTTCCGAACTTATAAACGGCCCTTGCATTAACGAATGTCAGACGAATAATACCCCGTGTAAGGAAGTGCGCGTTAAATATCCGTCAAAGTCCTAATGCTGAGTACGATATCGCCTTTAACGGTTGCGTTGGGTGCCTGTTCATGTGTCGGCTCATGACTTGACTGTGGTTCTAAAATATCACGCCAGTCGCCAATAGCCCTCGGGTAGCTCTAGTGCCACGAAAATTCAAAAACGTAGCATAACATTTTGGGTTGTGGTACAATGGCTATTTGTTAGCTGTGCCAGTTACTACAAAAATGTGTGCGACCACGCTGAGTGAAGTTTATTATTGAACTAATGTTATGTTGGTTTAACTAATGGTTGCTTTCTACTTTGTTACGCCATTGTTTTTATTTTTTGTCATCTAATACAAAATAAAAGGTAATTAAAGTATTGTGATGATGTCGAAAATCCGAGGTTGGTACAATGACTATTCGTTAGTTGTGCCAGTTACTGGATAAATGTGTGCGCTTGATAAGTACGATGAGTGAAGTTTTGTTATTGAGCTAATGTTATGTTGTATAACTAATGGTTGCTTTGTACATTGTTACGCCATTGCTTTTTACTTTTTATCATCTAATACAAAATAAAAGGTAATAAAAGTATTGCGACAATGTCGAAAATCCGAAAAAAGAGATTTTATGCTTTCTACATGTTTTAGAGGAAGTAAATTCTTAAAAAAGTGTTTTTTTTGGAGTAGGTCCGTCTACATAAAACCATACATTGTCTGTACAGCTTCATCTATACAGGTACTTATGGAATTTTATTTATGGAAAATGGGAAAATCGTAAGAGAATTTTGGGATTCTGGAAAGCCAACTTAATAAAGTATTCTGCTAATTATATTAAAATCCGTCAAATCAAAATCTCTGAAAGTAATATAAGGATCTCCTAATGTGTTTTTTTTTATTTTTAAATCGTTTTCAATGAAATAATAAATAACTAAATAAAATTAATAAAATAATAAACCCTACTTAGTTTACAAATTTTGTTTACTTAAAAGTTTGTTATTCAATGCAATGAAAAAATATTCTTAATCTTTTACAAAAATATTTGTTTTGAATAAATTACTAATATACTACAAAAGTTAAATAAACAGAAAATTAAAAATTATTTAATTTTCCCACTTTGAAAGCAATTCAAGTAAATATCTCTAAAAAGAATTAAATGTTAGGAAGTCTTTTGTAAAAAAAAACTTTATTTAAAAGCAATTATTTGCTGACTCCTTATAACCCCGTTTTCTTTACTTTCACAAAAGACGACTCTAGGCAAAAAGTTCAAAGATTCCAAAATCTTTCGTCTGCATATTCATGCCGATTTCGAAACACAAAAACATCTTTGTCCCTACGAACAAAAGGAAGTAATTTCTTAGATTATCCGACAATGCCGGTTTTATATAAATTACCGTCTCCGAATAAATCCAAAACAAACAAGGCGACAAATATTCCTGTCGTATTTCAGTCCCCGAGCAACCGCTGTGGGATTATGGGATTTAATTTGCATGAGATTGCGTTTTGGCGGTGGCATCAGTTTATGTGACTTATTTTTGACCATAGAGTTAGGAAGATGGAGATGGTTGGCGAGAAAACAAGTGAAGCTAAGTAAAAGTCGCCAAGCAACCAAGTGAGTCCAAACAAGCCGCTCACTCAGTTTGTTCCATTGAGATAGAAAAACCGTGCGCTATCGCCCACTATCGAGTTGAGAAACGTAATGGTGAAACAAGAGAGAATTTTGTGCCGAAGCATCAACTCAACATGACGACGATTAGCGAAGAAAAAATCAGTTCTAAAATTGAGCTTCTTTTTAGAATCATGATTGTTGAGCTGATTCTAGTTGATAACTGCAAATATTTCGAATTTCCTTTTGTGAGTGTCAAAAATAATATTAAGTAACCGACAATGTGCATAGTTGTTTACTGATAATTTGGTATACTTGATTTTATATTCATCGTTAAGCCTAACCAATCATAAAATGTCATTAAAGACTGAGTCTGACATTAAAATTATTTCACTGAATAGAAATAGGATCATTTTTTGGGTAGTTCTGATTCATAAATCATAATAGTACAATCCACGTCTACAACAAATTTCAAAGAGCCACCAGATCCAAGATTCTTCCACCAGACAGCTTCTAAAAAGGCGCAATTTTAGTACTGTCATTTTCTACGGAACTGGCTGCCATTTTTAGGTGTTCAAAAGAAACAGATTTTGGCCCTCCGTTTCCCCTCTAGATAGTGGGCGATAGTGCATTGTTTTTCTATCTCTATGGTTAGTTCATGCTGAAAAGCATCATTTTATTCCTTAAAAAGCATTAATTAAAAATCAAAATATGACTGAATTTGAGCAGGATTGTAGTAATTCCTTACGCAGATACGGATAATGTAATCAGTTTTTTCTGTACAGTCATAATTCGCCAAGATGATATAGTAAGTTTATACAAACTCCACTTCAGAGTAGCGCCAAATACATCGCCGAAAGCGTTTGTTTGGGCTTACTGCAAGGCGATCAATAGCTTCATTTGGCAAACCTGTTTTTGTATTGGTTTAAGCCCCGGCAGCATCCAATTCTTCCTCTTAACTCCATGTTTTTCACTGTATTGGTTTTGACAAAAGCGTGGCTGATTGAGATAGAAAACTTCTTTCATTTGATATTGTAGTGATTTGTATTAATGCAAATTAATGTAATGACCTCAAATAGTCAAGAATCATTTGTAAAAGTAATTTTTATTTATTCAATAGTTGTTCAGTAAAGGCATAAAATATGCAAAGCATTCGTAAACATTCGTTTTTTTTTTAATTATAAAATGAATGAAACGCCAAATTAGATGCGATTTACACAAACTACACTCCAAGGAATTAGAAAAAGGCAGATACATTTAATTGAATGGATTTAGCATTGGTAATTTTAAAAACGTTCCCCGCAGTCACGTGACTTGGTACCAAGTCACGTTGTTTTGGGCAACGGTAACTCTTTCGCAATGACTTAAACATAAAACTGTTAAACCTAATAGTAAAAAGGGTGAACGAATGAAAGGGTTAACAACGTAACTCAGCATATCGTCACTTAAGTTCCCACATGTACTATCTAACTTTGAAAAACAGTAGAAATTTATTGAAAGGTAACCCTTGGCGAACTTTCCAAAATCGCGCCAAAAGTCGGCCAATAACCCAACCGAAATGATAGGATAGGTTTGAAATATCGTCGTATTAGAGCTACACCAGGGAGAGCCTAAAAAAATGTTTGGTCATTTAACACCGGCTGTTCGGACTTTCTTGTTACATAACATTGGTCTACATAATGTAATGTAACAAGAAAGTCCGAACAGCCGATGTTAAATAAACACGTTTTTCGGTTTTCCCTCGTGTAGCTCTAATGCGACGATAGTTCAAACCTATTCCATCATTTCGGTTGGGTTTTCGGCCGACTTTTGGCGCGATTTTGTAAAGTTCGCCAAGGGTTACCTTTAATAAATTTCTACTGTTTTGCAAAGTTAGATAGCACATGTGGGAACTTAAGAGACGATATACTCTGTGGGGGGTCTTCAGTGGTACTGGGACTCGTCCGCGAGACCGTCCAACCCCGAGACTGGGATCTTAACCACTCACATCCCTTCGTATCCAAAATATCTGTCACTGCCTTCGAAATAACAAAGTTCATTCACCCATATGGTTCAAATAACTCCTTCCTTTCACTGATTTTTTTTTGAAGAAACGATAAATGATCCGAAAAATGACAACAAAACAAACTATTTACATCAGAAAAAAAAATGATCCCTAATCCTCCTCGCCCCAATTCCTGTTCTTACAAGACATTGAACAAAAATAACGCTAGTAAATTACGAAGGGTACTTCTGATTGAAAAAAAGCCATCATTATAAAAGTCGACTCTATTTAATTATTCAATTTCGCTCAAGAAAATTCAACAAGTCTTTTGAAATTGGGACAAAAGCAGACATCCCGGGACTCGCATTTCGGATTTTCAATGGACGAGGAATGCAATCGATGGATAATAGGAGGCTCCGATTTTTTTAGTTATAAGTAAAGACACAACAGCTGTTGGGGGGGTTTTCGAAAAGCAGTTGGCCTGTGTTGTGGTCCTATAATAATGATGGTAGGAATTCAATGATCTGGTAGCCAAGTTAGACTAAGTGGTTAAAATTTCATTTTTAATTCGACACTTAGTGGTTAATTTTTTTAATTTGACTTAGTGGTTAAATTTTTAATTTCACTTAGTGGTTAAATTTTTCATTTTTAATTCGAAACTTAAGGTAGGCGAATACCCAAAATTCTAAAATTTTTATTATTTGTTTAATCTTTCCAAATTTGGCATAGTGATTTCAAATATAATGAACTATGCTTTTTGGGCATTTTTTTTATTTAAATATAATTGATTTATTTTAAACGGTGTTTTTCAACTAAAAAAAAGGGGGTTGCGCCAACACTTCTAGCATAAAAAGTTTTACATTAATTTACCTGAAATTTTTTACAGATGCTATTTCAATATATATATCTGTGCCATGAACATCTAACATCTGGTGTAAATATACAAGTTTTTTCTTAATTCCAAGTGTAAGTTAGTCGAAAAAATCCTTTTTTTTGTGGTTAATTTATAACATTTTTCTTAATAACTTCTTTTCTTGTAATTTGTATGTAACTCTAGAGGGTCATTGCATGCATCAGTTGAAAACAAAGAATTTAACACATAATTATTGTTCACAGGAGGAAAATTCAATGTGGCAGACTTGTTAGCGTAAACCTCTTTTTTTAGTTGAAAAACACCGTTTAAAATAAATAAATTATATTTAAATAAGAAAAAATGCCTAAAAAGTATTATTCATTATATTTGAAATCACTATGCCAAATTTGGAAAAGGTTAAAGTAATAGTAAAAATTTTAGAAATGTAGGGAATTTTGGGTATTCGCCTACCTTAAGTGGGACTGTCAGTCCCATAGATCTAATGCATTAGTTTTGAAATCACAACTTTAGCAGAATGATTGCATTGCCATTTTATCCCATTTTCACTAGATACGAGAATCATCTTAACATATCAATTTAAAATAAAATTGAAATAACATCAGGTTATTTAATTATTAATTGATAAAGTTTTAAAATAGTGTCGAAATCTGCAGCATATTTTTGGCATTTTAAAACCTTATAATTAAAAATATATAATTAAATAACCAGATTACATTTTCATTTTAAATGTGTTTAATTTAGATGCTATGTTAATTCCCATACCTGCTGAAAAAGGGCTAATATGGCAAGCCTATACTTCTGTGGAAGTTTTGAATCCAGAACAAGTAGCTATATGGGACTGACAATCTATCTTAACATAAAGTCTATTTCTTAAATTATATAGCATACAGTCAATGTTTTTCGTTAACAAAACATGTACTTATTTAGCAAACAACTAATCCAGCAATTGCTTCATTGTGAAATTTGTCTCGGCTTAAGTAACATAGTTTTATCGCGTTAAAAATGTATTTTATGGAATATTAACGGTCAACTAACTATAAATTAAATTTTAACTGCGATATGCGTTTTTGTTAATTTATTTAAATCAACATAACTTATGAAAAAGTTTGTAAAAGCTTTTAAAGAAGTATGTATATTCTCGTATTAATAATTACCAGCTTATTAGTTATTAATTCTTGAAAAAACCTCTGCAATTCTAAGCAATAAATAACATTTTAGTAGTTAAGAATACCTGTACAAGCATATGAAGCACAATTTCTATTTTTTTTTATTTATTCTTTTTCGGTCTATAACTTTATTCATTTAGCAAAAAAATAATATATTTTTTATTTTGCTGAAAATATCGGTGGATTTTTAATGCTTTTAAAGTAGAATTGAATTTTACAAGTATAGCAAAAAAAAAAAAAAAATGGAAATCTTTCCTCGATCTTATCTACGTTTAATAGTTATTTATGCAACTAGTGCGAAAAGTAATGCTTTTTAAAACAAGTGGATTTTATTTCACGAGCGAGGTACGAGCGAGTGAAGTAAAGACACATGTTTTAAAAAGTTTACTTTTCGCACGTGTTTCATACACTATTTTTTATAATTGCGTGAAAAAAATCAAATCTCATTGGTTCAAAAATAATTCACGTGCTAATTAGACTAAAATAGACTAAGAGATGTCAAGGAAAACAACCAATGATCTCGCAGTTCGGAGCGCGTGACGCTATAAAAACCAATAAGCGTGTTTCAACATTTTGTCAAAGAAAGCAACCAATGAACTAGCAGTTCGAAGGGCGTGACTTAAGAAATATTCCCATCGCGAGAAAAAAAATCATTGATTCAAAAATAATTCACGCGCATAATATTTTTAAATACAGCAGATCGATAAATCTTTGGATTTTATGAGTATTATCAAATCGAAATTTTACCTTGAAATGTTGGCATCTTATAAAAAGAGTGCGACAAAGTCTTTTTTTCACTGCTTTTGGGTGAAAAAAAGTACTTTTTTTCACTGTTTCAAAAAGTCTTGCTTTGTGCACGCGTCTGATATTGAAATTATAATGTAAAAGTCGGCTTTTTTTTCACGCAATTATAAAAAAATATTTTCAACTTCCGAGATTAAAATTATTCTGCTTGTTTTACATTTATATTAAAAGAAAATTTATAATTATGACCATGAACTATATGCGGAGAAATAAAACTAGTAAGAAAAACATAAGAGGCAAAAAAATGTCTGAATTTTCGAAAACATTTTTCTGATGCCCATGGGAATAAACAAGCACAAATATCAAAGCTTCCTTTTCTTTTGTATGCATATCAATTGAGTGGTATTTGTGTTTTGAAACTTAAACTGTATTTTTATCGTTTGTGTTCATTCATTTCGCTCCATGAAGTAATATTTCTTCCTTTTTATGTCGAGGTTAAAGAACTGATTTAACCTCATGGGTACTTTTTTAAACTCGAATATTATGAAAAAAAGATGTTACTGAGATTTGCATTGTGAAAAAGTGGTACGTTGTTTAATAGTCTATGGATTTTAAATTTTATGGATGGCGGGTTTGAGCGTTGGGCATATTTTAATTGCAAGAAAAATTGACAAAACTGTTGTAGTAATTTAAGACTGTATAACAAAGTGTAGTGTAGTGTAAGTAGTGTAGTGGGCAGTGTAACATAACTATCAAAATTGTAGTAGTAACAATTAGTTTTCAATTGTTTTGTTAATTTTAATTAAAAATAACAATTAACCACTTTTTATTTGTCTTAAGTCTAAGACTTACAGATTAGTTTTTCTAAATCTTTACTCATTTCGATTTAATACATAAAGTTAATAGCCAGTTTTAATTGTTTTATAAAACTAAAGAAGTTAAATGCAATGTAGAGCTAAAGAAGTTAATTGCAATTATTTTAATTGGGAGTTGCAATTGACATACGTTAATCAAATTAATTTAATCGGAAGGTGCAATTAAAAGTTCAATTGCGGTTAATTTAATAGTAATTTTTTCAATTGCAATTACGTTTTAAATCTATTAACAAGATAATTGACAAAGTATTTGATAAATGCTCAACACTTGTGAGTATAACTGGAATATAACACGGCTTAATATACTGTAAAGTACTTGTAAATATTGCAGTGGAGTAATTAAAGAGCAATGTAACATTAGAAAAGTTCACTTCAAGTCAATTTTTCACTTTTGCCAAAAGAATATTACAGGGTGTCCGTTAAAGAATGTCCGAGTTTCAAATTGTAATAGTATCAGCAGTTAATTACTTGCTTCCATTTTTTCGTATATGCTGCAGACAGTATGGGGAGAATTGCATTTTCGTTCGGATGTGTGCCATATCACTAAGGGCAAATACATTGAACACTTATGGGAAAAACTAGGTTAGTTTTTCTTCAATTTCATGTATGATTTGTTATATTTAGTATAAAATAAACTATTGTAATATAAAATTAAAACTCTGACATTCTCTTACGGACGCCCTGTATTTTTTACAGTTCGAAACATCTTCAATGGTATATCTGATAATTGCGAGTTTGCTTACATTTTCTAAGTTCAAGTCTGTCTTATGTCGTCAAACCTCATACTAAATTATGTAAAAACCTAAACCTTTCTCCATTACTGCAAGTATTTTCAAAAACGATCTTAATTAGATCTGCATGGTGTAAAAGTAATACACGTTCAATTGTTAATAGTCTTTAAAATTTAGGTTCAGTACATGATATTAAAAAGTCGAGTGTATCACGTCCCTAAAATAATACATTGAGGATATTAATACAGCACTGTAAAATAAAAAATAATCGCGAACAGCCTTTTCTAAAATTTAGTTGACAATGAGAGCTCTATGTTGGAAAGTTATTTTTAAGCATTAAGTTCATGTTTGATCTTAAGGAGCAAAGGGGGAAGGTGATACGGGTAATTGTGTATCGAAACCAAAGTAATCTCTTTGTGTTAAACCATAGGAAAATCATGGAAAAATTTCAAAGCACTGAATTCGATTCAATTCGAAGATAACTTATTCAATTTTTTCGTTACATTTGCAGAGTATAGTCCGACCACGATAACATGGCAATCAAAATATTTTGATTGTGGAAGATTCCACTTTGAATTGAGGTTTTAAGCCGAAGGAGGAAGGGTTGCCGGCTCAAGGCGTTTGGCGAGAATAGGGTTTGTTGGTGCAGTGCGATTGTAAATAATGTATCTCACTAGAACTGCACATCAGTTATCGGCTACAGAGGATTGTTGTTGATTGCTGGTAGCGGTTAACGATTACACGTGTATTTCTTTGATATTTTGAATCATGAAATAACTAAGGCTATTATTATTTTACAGAAATTTAATTAACCATTGCTAAAAAAAAGTTCAAATTTAATAAACAAACTCGTAGTTATGCTATAAGTTCCACTGGGTATATTGCCCAGTATACTTCTATGGGTTTTTTTTCATTTTGATGAAGGGTTTTAAAACTTAAAAATATGAATGTGACTAGGAATTACACCGAGGTACGCTATAACTTAAATATTAATGGGAAATATAAGAGTAATCCCGATGCAAGTTCGATCTACCTTTCGATTGATAGTCTGTTTCCAAACCTTAAAGAATTATGCGCCCAAAAGCAATGAATCGCCAAACATAGTTACTCTTGCCCAAAACCAAAACCTTCCTTACCTTTTTTCGAAGTGGAATGGTCCACAATCAAAATATTTTGGTTGCCAAGTTATCGTGGTCGGACTATACAGTCGACTATCCCTACAGTTATTATGTTATTATTTTAGATATCAAATTCAAGACTTCGTTTCTATTATGCACCATAATATCGATAGGATTTGTAAAAAATCACTTACTCTATGTATTGTTGACTATTTGGAATGAAATTCTTTGTCATTAAAGAAATCGAAAATAACTTAATTGAAAAAATCTTGAATGATATATAAATTACATAAAAGGTTTATAAATAAAATGTTTCGTGCACCAATGGAGACAATATGCGTGTTCCAGGTGATGACTCGCAACATAAATGATGAATAAAATTAATTTGCTTCTCTAGGTGAATCAATGTCATACAGGAACGGAGAACCAATCTGACCATTGGTCTTGAAAAAGCAGAAATGAAACTTAGAAGGAAATACGTTACTAGACAATTTTAAAGAATATAAAATTTTGAAAGCAATACTACGATTTGCAATACACAATCGAGAGTTTGAAATGAATTTGTAGCATACTCGAAAAATATCTATCTGCATGAAGAATATTGTTTTCTATTTGAATTTATGATCAAAATATTTAAAAAAAAACATAGGTTAAAAGATTTTATCCACACAAATATGAATCGTTTGAGATTGTGAAGAAATTTTTCTTTTGTGATGCATTCTTCTGAGAAAAGGGTAATACTATAAAGGAATATACTCTTGTATGCAATCGGAAAGTAGGCTTTGATTTTTTTTTCAGAAATCTATCCTTCTTTTCCGATCTATCTAGAATAATCCACCGACGTTGTCGTTGCAAAATAGATATTGATAGTTTTCATTGAATAAAGGCTGGCAATGGATTACCACTTTTACATGCTACGAATTTGTACAAAAAATTCAAGCGCTTGATATTCTTTTTTTAGGCATTTGTTATAATTTTTCCATCATATTTCTTTATTTATATTTCGAAAATTAAACCTTCAAGATTTTTATCGGACTTAGCTTAGCATTATGATAGTTTATCAGTATTGTATGTGTCTGAACTTTTGTGCAAGGCTGCAATTTTATTGCAGCAACAAACTTTATTGCATAACTTTGAACTACAAACTTTATTGCATGCAAACAACCTTATATGTTTTCGTTCACTACAATTTTAAATGACCCAGAAAAATGAGATTTTTTGTGTCGATTTATTATCAACTCATTTAAAAATAACAAGTCTAACCTTCTCATAAGCTTTAAGTTTTTCCAAGTAAATTTTTTCCCCTTTTGTATGTGGCGTTTTTAAATTTTTTTTATCGTTTTCTCTAACGGGGCTGCAATATTGGTGGTCTAGCCTTTGCAGACTCGGCATATTCCCCAGAACTGAGCCATTTTCTTGTGGCTCTATCAAGGTGACTCGCGATACCAATTTTAACACTCAGATTACAATGAATCTGAGATCATGTGGATGTCATTGTATGACGCGATTTAATTTTTCCGAAAGAACGAAAGCAAAATGGGATCCTCCAGGATCTTTTACATGCTTTTGACATGCGTGTCTTTGACATGTGTGCCAGAATTTTCCCCTCCAGAAAATCCGACGACTCAGCCGGGGCTCGAACCCGCGATCTTGTGCTTATGAAGCGGGCACGTTTTACCTCTCAGCCACTGAGCCGCCGTTTATAACATAAATAAGCTCAAACAAAAAAACTTAAAACCTCTTTTTCTTACTTAGCACGTTCTTTAACTGAGCTCTTCAATTAAAAGTATGTAAATACTAAATAGTACTACGTATGATGATAAGACTATGTAAAAAGAAAAAAAAACATAGTCAGAAGAAGAGTGTTAATTTTTATAGCAACGAAAACAATAGATAAATCTTCACCCCTGATGACCCGCCTAATTTTCTGTCAGGGATTTTAAGATTTTCAATATGTTAAGATCCGCAAATAGTATTTAACATCTTACGTTCAGACACCCCATTTGAAGACATTTTTTAAACCTCCCCATACAATTTACACTTTAATTAGTTCCGAAATTGACCTTGTGCGATAGAAGAAGTTCCATATGTCATTTTTCAGGCTTTGATTACAGTTAGCAGTCATTTTTATATATAAAGAAATGAAGTTGAACGAGGATCATTACGATATTTGAGTTCTTTTAATAATTAGTATTATTTCTTTTTTTTTTAACTTTTCAAAAAGTTCTTTCCGTCGTTAATTTTAAAGGCATTTGTCATTAAAAGCAATGTTAAAATATGCTGTTAACCACAAATAAGTGATACGGCCTTTTTTGTTGCATTTATAGAACAAAAATGCGTATTTTTAGAGTTTAAGGCATGTCCCTAAGTAACTATAAACGTAATTTTTATAATTTCTTTGAAAAACATACTTTTTAGCATATATTTGTAAAAAGTGTAAGTTTAGATTATAAGAATATACGTTTTGGATTTTGCTCGGTTCTTAAGAGGTTAAAACAGGAGTTGAACCATACGAAAATTCAGCATCATAATCGTATGCACTAGTTTTAAAAAATAACTCTATTTTCACATTTATTTCGTGTTTGCATACGTTTGCCAGACTCAAAATAAATCGAGACATATACAAACTGCCCTTTTCCTAAGGGATCTCGAAGCTTTTATGTAAGAAGGAACTATATTACTTTAAGCCGAATTCAAATTCTGCATTTTCTGTTTATTTTTTGAGAAAGTCGTAGTAATGGTGATAATAATGGTGAAAGTGATAGTGATAATAATAAATGATAATAAAACAGACATTTGAGGAACATTCCAAAAAATATCCTGTGTTTCAATTTTTGTGCAGGACTGTTCTCACAAAGTCGTACAAAAAATTATAATTATATACAATATAAATATATACAATTAAAAAAAGTAGTTTAACACCACACGATTACCCGTCAATAAATCAATACATTTAAGGTATTTCTATATGAAGAGTACACGGGAAGAACCGATTGATTTTGTAGAGAAGTTTCCTTAGCAGGCCACTTTGGCGATCATAGCGAGTGATCGCCTAAACTTGTGTAAGGAAACCAGTTCCTACCACAGAGATAATAGTTAAAGTAATAGAGTGGAAGATCACGTGACCGCCAATGCTAACGACGGGATGCGCAGGGAGCTCCCAGAAGAGCTTCAATGAAGCCAGTATTGTAGGTCACGCGATCTTCCACTCTAATACGTTAACTACTATCTCTGTAGATCCTAGCTACCAAGATTCAAGCGATTGACGATCCAGACGCTTGGACCAAGCGAAGAAGAAAGAGAGAAACCGTTTTTTGCCACCAATATGTTCGCCGCAAGCAGACAATTGCGGGCCTCCACCCAATAAATCAATCGGTTCTTCCCGTGTACTCTTCAATTTCTTTAAAACCAACAAAGTGCACAACCCTTTGCACAAATTTCTATATTTTTTGTTTTCAAATGCCTTAATATGACGTCCAACAGGTACTATAACCTCACCACTCTTAAGAATGTATATTTCACATTAGGTAATTGAAAGTAATAACCACCTCATGGTACAATGAAGCATATTACTGAATTTAAATATATTTCAGTCGATCCGATTTCTAAGAAAAATTCACTAACAGAACACAAAATATGCAGAACTTTAGCATCGTACTCATCTTCCCCTTTACAGACATCAATTCCGTTTGAATATATAAACGTAAAAATGAGACATGTCTACGGGAAAAGTTTTGTGCATATTTCATTTTTTACTAATATATTAAGGGGGAATGGGCGCTCTGAACCGCGGGTATCCAAACTCAAGTGCCTCATGTGTTAATCCAATGGTGAAAAACCTATTTTCTCTTTGAAGCCCAGTCGGTTAGGCACTCGCCTAGCGTGCGAAAGGTCCCAGGTTCGGGTCCGGACATAGCCAAAATATCTGCCTATCTATAAACGGCCCGTGCAGCCAAAAATATCCGACGAATAATACTCCGTGTGAGGGAGTGCACGTTAAATATCCCTCAAAGTGCTAACGCTGCGTACGATGTCGCCCTTAACGGTTGCGTTGGGTGCCTATTCAGGCGTCGGCTCGTCACTTGACTGTGGTTTTAAAATACGACGCCCGTCGCTATGAGCCCTCGTGTAGCTCTAGCGCGATGATAATTCAAACCTAACCTAATCTCCGGCTGTATTGAATATTTTTACAAACGGTTTTTTAAAATAAGAAACGTAGATAACTTGCAGTGCTTCTAATATTTTGTGTAAAAATTATTTTACATTTATCCCATAAAAACATCCACTTGTAAAAATATTCAACACAGCCGAAGAAATGTGGCAGATACATTTTTTTTCGCTATATGATTAACACTGACGCACTTTGCTTTGGAGACCCCCGATCCATCGCCCCCATTCCCCCTTAACAGAAAGAACCGTAGAGGGAAGTTTTCCGATGTCCTTGCAAATTTTTCACATTTAGTTATTCATTTCCAGATTTATTGCAACTTTGCCAGCGCTTGCCTAAACTTAAACGAAATCCCAGACATATATACAAACAGCAATGTTCCGAAGGGATTTGAAAGATTTTCTGTAGGAAGGATCTATTACTTTACCAGGATTTCAAATCCTGACCCTCAAGAGGATGGGTTTGGAATAGCGTGGTACCCCTAACTTTTACCACTACGCTTTTGTTTGATATAGCTGTTACCTACACTTTTTTCGTTTTTTCTACACAAGGAGTAATTGGACCTTGCTTAAACGTAATAAAATAATCCAATAATGGGGCATGGATAGCCTGGTAAGTACGGTCTTGGACTGCCATCCCTAAGGTTGCGAGTTCGAGCCCTGCTGCTCTCCGAAAATCCCGTGTACCCTCTTAAAACAAAAAGTGAAATCCACTCCAGTAGGAAAAGTGCATTTTCGGAAAGGAGTGAATATTAACTCAGACTGAGTTAAAATCACTCGTTTGGAGTGATCCTGTCTGAGGTTTAACACAAAAAAGATCCACTCATCTAGGAGAAGTGCATTTTCTAGACTGGAGGAGTGAAAATTAACTCAGACTGAGTTAAAATCGCTCATTCGTTTTAAGAGTGTGCGCTTATGGTGACAGGTGCACGTTGAATCCCTTCGTGCTCACAAAGTCCTCAGAGTTCCAATACCGAATCAATATCTCTGGGAGTGACAAGTCAATTCTGGGCATCATCCGATTGGCCTTCGTCTCTACAAATTAGATGGATCCACTTACGTGTGTGTGTTGTGTCTGTCTTACTTGACGGAGGTTTATAAGGGGTCTCTGACCAAGCACACAAACCTGAATATATATGTCTAAACAACCAACAAACCAATCCAATAATGTAACAATAAAGTGCAATAACATTTATGGTATGACAGAAAGTGAGGGTCGGTTAAGTCGCTCACAGTCGGTTAAGGCGTTCACCTTCTTTGCGAGAGGTTCCAGGACTGCTACCACCAAGGGGGTCGGAAAGATCTCGCCTCGGTAATTGTGGGCGTTTCTTCCCCATGACCTGTTTGTGACGTCACATCTCGCCTCGGAAAAGCAAGTTGCTACCATGATCTTGTTTTTGTCACTTTTTTTGGTCGGATACTTTTCACCACCTCTTAGACTAGTGGAAACTCGTTCTCGCCATCGGAATCGAAAGGTTTTTTTGCAAGTTGGGGACAGTGGGTATTCTTTTCATGTTAGATGCGTGCGACATTAATCCTTAGCCATTGTTTTTTAAAAGTTAGTGTTTATTAAACTAAAAACGAGATGTTTTCATATTAGAAATGGAATATATATATTTCATTTTAGGCTAATTACACAGATTAAATTACTATGTACCATTTCATTTTCTTGCTCAAAATGTTCTTTTCATTATTCATTGACAGTTAAATTTTCTATTTTACTTGAAATTTTGTTACATTTAAAAAAGCCTATAAAAATAGCAATTTGTATTTTATTTTGGAGATTATGTTTAATATTAATGTTCGGTATTAAAATCTTCTAAGCTTCTTCTGCATTACCAAAAATTAAGCACGTCGATGACAAGTTTTTCTAATACCTTTTTTTCAAATATATTTTATTGGTAAACATCCTACAAATAGTTGCATCTTTTTTTTTATCTGAATTTGAAAGTACAAAGTGAATGATCTATACTATAAATTAAAATTTGGCAATGTCCTTTAACGCTAATTAACAAAAAGTTTAAATTGAAATACAACAATTTTTTTTGTATCGAAATAAAAATATTTTAAGAGTTTAAATATTTTTATTTGGGATTTAATTAGTTGGGGAAAAAACGGAAAAGAGTAACATTTTATTTGTAAACATCCAAAATAAATAATTGCTGCATTTTTATAACTTGAATTTCAAAGTACAAATTGAAAATGACTGCTTCATACTACATATAAAATAAAATTTTAGTTTGCTAAGTCTTCATTTAATGGTCCTTTTGTTAATTTGCTTTAATAATAAAACTTTTTTTTATCGAAATTAAAATAATATGTGTATTATTATATAATTATAAATATTAGCCAGCATTTAATTAGTAGATGGGAAAAAATCGGAATAGAGTAACATTTGCTTAAAACTTATAACGTTTGGATTGGATTTTAAAGTAAAATAGATTAAGATAAGTTGGATCGTGGATCTAACTTTATTTCACTGCAACGAAATGCTTGCCATATAAATAAATTAAGACATAAGCAAATTAAATGTTTTCGAACTGCAACAGAACATGAATGATATTAAGTATGGCAGTTTTATGTTTATTTTATTTTGTAAAAATTTAATTGCACTACTTTTAATATTTTAAGATGGAATAAAAAAAAAACCTCGAATAGTTACAAAATATAACAATAAAACCTTTTAAACTAGCTAGTAGCTAATCCCTTTCTGAAAAACTAAACGGGTTCGTCGTCAATTCAACACTCTTATTGGTCAAAACACTTTAACCACTGACCACGCCTTCACCTGAGTTACTTAACATACCGCTATCGGAATCGGCTTCCGAAATCGGGAAAATATGACTTCGTGGTTGCTCATAAACCGGTTGTCGGAACTGACGGTCGGAATGAGAAGTTGTCGCCAGTGGAAAGATCTCGCCTCGGAATCTTTCCGAAAGCTTGGTGGTAGTCCCCCAGATTCGGATCCAGACTTCACCAAAATAACCGGTTGCCTATAAATGATCCATGACAAAAGAAACAGCTGAAAGTACCCGGTGAAGTGATCGTGCGCGTTAAATATGCTCTTAAATCCTGACCCCGCGTACGATGTCGCCCTTATGCGTCGAGTGCTTACTTAGGTGTCGACTCATCACTGTACTGTGGTTCTAAATTATGACGCCCGTTGACTAAAGCCCTCTAGTGCGACGATAATTTAACCTAACCTACTCTGCCACCATACTGTATTTAATATTGAAAACCAATTTGGTTGACGGGAAATTTCCCAAAGTCTGGATCTGATACATGCCAAAAAACAGAATCGTAATTGAACATATATTTTTCGAAACGTTAAAAACTCTTAAATGTAACGATTTAAATTATTCATAATGGTTTATGTCTTAGAAAAAAAATCGCACACATTTTCTTTTCCATTTAGTGAAAGAAGTATATCTGTCGAAAAATCTTCCTTCCAGAATTATCCATTTTTGCAATTTTGTTAAAAACTGTAGTTACTTCAGTATCAAACCAGCTCAGTTGTCAAGAAAAAACTTGATTCAGGAAATCAAATTTGGCCTTCGAGGAGTTAGAAGTATATCGTTTCTTTCAATTCTTTTCACTTGTTGTTTGCGAAGGCGTTTTTGTGTTTGAAACCTCGCTGTACCAGGTATGAAAGGTTTTGGTAGAGATTTCTTGCAGAAATTGTGTATTTTATTTCCGGATTTATTTCCTTTCAACTGGAATATGCTTCCCTGGAAATCATTTTTTGGTTCTTAGGGTTGTTTTTTTGTCCAACTGGGTCAAACGGATTTCTTTGAGTGGAGCTTCGAAGGTGCTTGGTAAGGTGGTTTTTTGTTGTTTGAATCGGTATCTCAAGTGTATTTCACTTGTTGCATAAAGAAGATTTTTGGGGAGCTAATATTTGTGAGCTGTTTATACAATGGGGTTAAAGTAAATTGATTTTTTTAATATTTTTTTTAGTAATGAAATCTATTTAATTCATTTGACACTTTGGCGCATATAATACCTCGTAAAAAATCAAAATATGCATAAAAAATGACATTTTATAATTTGCAATAATTCTAAACTTTTTGACAAAATTAACACAGCATGTATTAAGATATTTAATGTTATTGCAGGTTGCACAATTTCTTGTAATTTGTTTTTGTATTTTACTTTAACTCCCAATTAAATACACGTAATATCTATATTTTTTTAGCATATCTATATTTCATTTTGACCCAATATATTATGTTTAAAGTTTCGGGTATTATTTATATATTTGCATTGGCTCAATCTGGATACTGATAGGTACTTAGGTCAGGGTCAGTTATAAAAAAACTTTATAAAATACTAGCAGTATGGTCCCGCCTTACTGGGAATCCGTTAACTTCGCTTTGCTTCTTTTTAGAGGCATGTTTACTTTTGAAAATACACTCAAAATCAAGACAAAATTAAATTCGTGTTGGAGCATGCGCACTTAAAAAAGCAAACACTAATAGAGGATGAAGCAGCCTTCGGGCGAGCGCATATCTCAACCAAACTCAATCAATCACACTAATAGAGGATGGCTTCAAGCCCCCGTTTCGGCCCGGTCCATGTATTTTCAAGCCCTGTTATGGTCCCGCAATCCCACGTGGATGACGCTTTCTTAAACTAATTATATTAATTAAAAATCACAATCAAATATGAAAAAACTAAGCCACGGATGAACACGTAGGTATTAAAAGGAATCTATATTAAAAATTTCGAATTTTTTAGAGCAGTCTAAGTAGGTCTTTTGCGATCCAGAGACGTACACACAGACTCTTTCTTTTGTTATTATAGGGTAAGGTGGGGTAAGTGGGCCATTGGGGCAAGTGGGCCACCCCCCCTGGCATTTCCCGAATTATGGACGTAAAAAAAATCTGTTACAATATTCTTACGTATTTACCCCAATAGATGCAGGAAACATTATGGCATCATTTTCATTTAAGTATGTGACAAGGTACAATCCTTTTTGTGATTTTTTTTAAAATTGCATCTTTTCGTAATTCACGCCATCATACTATTTGTTTATTTATTTCCAAACGGTTCATGATACAAAACAAAATGTTATATATTTGGAAAGTGTATAAAACATAGTATCTTTTTGTAGTATCATGTACTTGTGGTGTTGATAAGGTTAAAAGAAAATTGGGGTGGCCCATTTGCCCCGCGTTTGGGGTAAGTGGGCCACCACAATGGTGGGGTAAGTGGGCCAGGGGTGGCCCACTTGCCCCAACTCTTTAAAATACTTTTAAAAAAAGTAATATTCACTGATTCATAGGGTTAGTCATATTCACTATTCATAGTCCTACTCATTGACATAGGCCAGTTTAAAATCTGTAGCCCTAACATTTTTTTACACTGCATGCAAAAATGACAAGATGAAAATTAACGTATTTTTTCTTTTAGTAAGCTTGCATGCCAGAAAAAGTTGCTATTGGGGAACTATTGAAGATACATTATTAATTTTTTGTTTCAAACACTCAAAATATGATGTAGATTATCCCACTTATCCCACCATATCTCTAATACTTATGTGTAAAAATATATTCGGGGGTGGCCCACTTACCCCGCCTTGCGGGGCAAGTGGGCCACTCGGATGA
The DNA here is from genome assembly GCA_023701765.1 of Hylyphantes graminicola. NCBI lineage: Eukaryota > Metazoa > Arthropoda > Arachnida > Araneae > Linyphiidae > Hylyphantes > Hylyphantes graminicola. Next base: position 16,800,197 of record CM043116.1, read on the forward strand.
CCAAAAAGAAAAAAATATTTTTTAAATTTATTAATTGCCAATTTGTTTTAAGATTGCCCTGGTTACAGCATAACATACGAGAGAATGGACCACACTAAAAAATAAGTTCTTAGGCCGATTACATGCAGGGATATGAGGGTCTAAAGTCGAATTATGCCAAAAAGGTGGCCCACTTACCCCACCTTACCCTAGATGCAGCAGAATATGTTCGTATCCGATAATACTTTTTTCCATAAAGAAAGCAAATCTATAAGCCAAACGCAACTTTATAAAAAAATTTATCGAAAAGAAGTTTATAACTTTATATTATTTTGTCACTCTAACTTATGTATATTGATATCTGGTGCATGGTGTTTCAAGCATTGTCTTACACTTAGTAGGTCTTTGGATAGTAGAAGTAGAAAAAAAACCGTTACATATACAGCAGATTGTTCTTGTCCACCAATAATTTTATTTTAATACAAACGTCCAAATTTTAAATATTGTCAAACTTCAATAAAAAAAATTGCAATAAAAGAAACTTCAATCGAAGTTTAATAATAAGTAAGTTAAGTGATCGAATGATTGTTAGATTTGAGATTCGCAATCGTATGTTTATTATATTAAGATAAAAATAAATGTTGCTCTCAGGTTACATAAGCTTCTTTGTCAAGGTATAATCTCAGTTGATAAATATATTTCACTGTTACTTGTTTTTTATTGTTAACTGTGTTTGTTACTTAGAAAAAAGCAATACGTTTACAAACAATACGTTTTAAAATGAACTAAGTGTAATATTTAATACTGAATTGAAATATTCATATTACTAATTAAATTTCAGAGAACTTTTATTATAAATTCAAAATCTATACTTCTAAATCCTTCGACAGCCAAGTCAAGATATATTTCAAGCATGTTCGGAAAATATTTACTTAAGAATGTTGTAACCCAAAGTTATGTAAATGTCTTTCCTCCCTTACATGTGGTGTCCGAATTCAAATCATGTTTATTTTTGATAAGAAACTTGTGCAATAATTATTATTTAGAGTTTAAAAGTATTAAATTGTCATAGCAATAATTTAATACGGAATTTAATATGAAATAAACATGTTAGTATTTAAAGGGAAAAATAAAACTGCTTTGTGACGATAAATATTTGTATTTTTTAAATAGGAAAAAGATTTTAGCATTAGTTGAAATTCGAACCAGCATTAAAACATTCTACTACCTGCCGCCCTCATTTGGGGACATTTTCAAAACCTCTCCACAAACAATTAACGCATTAATTTGTCCCGAAATTGACCTGGTCCGATATAAGATTCAAATATTAGTTTTCAGCCTTTGATTACAGGTACCAGACATTTTTTTCTAAAAAATTAAGTTGAGCAAAGGCCTTTTTAAAACTGCAAAAAAGAGCTTAATTAAACAGTTCAAAACCAGTTACGGAGGTTCAATGACAACGGAAACTATTTTAAGCGGTGTAAGTTGTTAAGCAGTCGAAGATCTAGTTTGTAGTGCAATATAAAAAGTAAACTTTATAAAACTACGTTAATTGTAACAGCAAAGTACACTGCTCAAAACAATTTGGGGAACGCATGGTTTAAACCATTTCTCCCCCAATGATTCCATTTGGTATCATCAGCTTCCGAAATTTTTCTCACTAAGTTGAACTCGTACTTATTTATCGTTAGGTGGAAGAATCGTATCTTTTGAAGAATTTCATAATCAATTTTTAATTTAATGAAAATATGAAAAAACACTGTAAAATAAAATACACTCCCAAAAATTTTTTTGAAATAAATTGACCCTAAATTCTTTACACTTGCATTGTTAGATGTTAAAAATTAATTTTACCTTTTTTTTCTAAGAAATTTTTGAAAAAATTATTGTTTTGGTTTAATAAAAAAAATATGATTACAATTTTTCCCCTTAAATTTCAGTTCAAAAAAATTCCCCCCCCCCCTTGTTTTTCACAATTTCACTCTGAATGCATAATGAATCTATTTTAAAAAATCAGATTTTTATTTCAAAAAAAGAAGTTGGAACTGAAAGTGTAGACAAAGTACGCAAAGTGCTCCACTAATTGTTTTTTGCAGTGTAGTTGTGTATTTTTTTACGATAAAACTGATTATAGTTTTCATTTGATACAAGTATTCTTTTAGCAAGGTATTCGCTCAGTTGTTAAATATATTTCCCATTTATTTGCATCTTAAAAAAATAATAATATTGATATTTCAAGAAGAACTAACGCACACTCTTTTAACTCTATGTTCTTAACTAAACACATAATTTATAAATTTCTGAAAGCAAAACCAATTTTAATGAAAATTTAAACTATTCTTATCTTTTATTAATTCAAACTCCCAAACTTTAAATACTTTTTTCATATAATTTAATAATGAGAAAAAAAAACTTCCTTACTTAAGCTTAAAATTGAACAGTAATATTTCCCTTAACTCAAAAAATGTTTTTAAACAAAGGGACAAAACCACTATTAAATATTCGAATAACGTAATTAAATTACTGTCACTAAAGTAAAATGCTTCGCTAAAGTTTATTAATTTTACATTTTGATTTCCTTTTTAGCTGTCCAAATTCTTGTCACCGAAAATAACATTATAAATAACAAAACGTAAGTTAAGATTTATGAAGTATTTGACAGTTTTTTTTTAACGACTGTAACATAATTATAATGTTATTTTTTTTTAATCTGGTATATTCATGAAGTTTTTCCCAGCACATAAAGCAACATACTTTAAAAATATTACAAATTTAAGTAAAAAACGAATTTGGTCAAATTTTTAATTATAACTTAATACACAATGAAATATATTTAACTGGGTTTTTTTTGTTATAATCCTTTCAAATCTATTTTTTATTCCAAAAATATATTTTTTTAAGTATTTTATTTTTAATCGCCTATTCATGTGCCACATTAAGAATTATTTTTGAATTACTATCAAATTAATACCCGTCCTTCGCACGGGGTAAAATATTGGAGCGGCATTGTGGTCAGGTAAATATATTTTATATTAATACTTTAATTTTGAGTCGAATAACATATGGGACGGCAATTTGGTGTATTATTGGCTAAACTTTGGCACGCTTAGCGAATAAATTGTGTTTCCAAATTATAAATGTTTAATTTTTTCGTGCTTAAAATAAATGTGGGATTATAACTCTACAATTATTATATATAATTTTGTAAGGATATCAGTTATGGCGGGAAAAAGTTTGGCACGATATTTGTGGATAAATTTTTTCGGGTTGTTTGGGGCAAATTGACGCCTTCAATTGTCTTGGATACATATCTGTTGAGAAAATGAAGTTTTCATCGAAATTTTTACTGTCATCATTTTTTTTCAAGAAAATTAGACTTTCTAGGTGACACATAATTGTTAAATAATTCGAAGTAAAACTCTTAATCACAAAAAAGCATTATTTCATTTAGATCGCTTTATTGCAATGAATTGGCATGCATAATGTAAAAGTTTAGCCAATCTGATGATACGTGTGATAAATTCAAGAAATGTAACTCCTAAACAATATAATTTCAATATTCGCAAACAATATACGAGACTTGTGCTTGACATTCTATTTTATAAATGTTAAACCTCTCGACAGATTTATTTATATAAGTTAAACAATTAAGAATTATTTAGATTTTAGGCTTTTGTAAACCATTTGGCAACTTAAGTCTTATAAAATAATACTTTTGTTTCTGCATATTTGTTTAAAATAAAAATTTAAGCAGGGATAGATACTTTATATTGCAAGCAAAATTTACATAAATTCATTAATAAATATCGTTATAAAATGATTACAATAAAGAGTTTATCAAATGTAATATCGTATATAGTTTCGAAAGTATTTTATGTAATAATATATGAATGCAAAAATTGAGAAAAAAATAAATTCAAATTTTAACTTTGGTGGTAATATTTACTTTACAAATTAAGTTTTAATGTCTTTACAGTTTTGTTTTGTATTTTTTCATTTTTACGTCTATTTAACCTCTTAACCCGAGACCCTAGCTAATTCCTACACGTATATTCTTGTAATATGAACATACTTTTCATACAAATTTATGCTAAAAATTACGTTTTGCAAGGGCTTTTTTTTTTAAAAAAAAAATTATGTGTAATAGTTACTGAGCGTGCCTTAAGCTCTTCAAGTCACAGTTTTTGTGCTATAAATGCAAAAAAGAGGTCGTATCACTAATTTACAGTTAGCAGTTTATTTTAAATTGTTTCTAATGCAAAATAACTTTAAAAGTAACTACTAAAAGAACGTTTTGAAAAGCTTGAAATTTTATTTTTTAATTACTTTAATCTTGTAATAACCCTCTTTCAACTTCATTTTTTCATTAAAATAAATGACTGATACCTGTAATCAAGGGCTGAAATCTGTTATTTGGATCTTCTTCTATCGTACTACGTCAATTTGGTAACTAATTAACATGTTAATTAACAATTTTTTGTGTTGTGGTTTTAAAAAATGTCACCAAATGGGGACGCCAGGTAGCAAGAGGTCAAAAAAAATGTTTTATCAGCGTTGAAATTAAAAAGTCTTTGTGCATGCATGTCATTGATAACGTTGGATTATATGCGACGCGACTAATCCTTGTAGCGGGCGTAAAGAAAGATTCTCTACTAGTCCCGGCGGCGACGTCGTCCTCGCCGGCGCTACTGAGGGCTGTTAACCTGCGGAAGAGAACAGAAAGAGTTTCAGAGAGAGGTCAGGTACACTCTTAAAAACAAACAATCCCAATTTAACTCAGTCTGAGTGGATTTCACTCCTCCAGACTGGAAAATGCACTTCTCCTTTTGGAGTGGATAATTTGTGTGTTAAACCTCCGACAGGATCACTCCAAACGAGTGATTTTAACTCGGTCTGAGTAAATATGCATGCCTTTAGGGTGTCGAAAATGCACTTCTCCAACTGGAGTGGATTTCACTCTTTTGTTTTAAGAGTGTACTGGGAACCCGTTAACTTCGCATTTCTTCCTTTTAGAGGCATGCTTACTTGTGAAAACACCCTCAAAATCAAAATAAATTTAAATTCGTGTTGGCGCATGCACTTAAAAAAGCAAACACTAATAGAGGATGAAGCAGCCTTAGGACGAGCGCATATCTCAACCAAACTCAATCAATCAAACTAATAGAGGATGGCGCCAAGTCCCCGTTTCGGCCCGGTCCATGTATTTTCAAGCCCTGTTACGGTCCCGCGCTTCCACGTGGATGACGTTTTTTTGAAAATAATTATATTAATTAAAAATCACAATCAAATATGAAAAAACTAAGCCTCAGGTGCACACGTAGGTATTAAAAGGAACCTATATTAAAAATTTCGATTTTTTTAGAGCAGTCTAAGTAGGTCTTTTGCGATCCACAGACAAACATACAGACAGACAGACTCTTTCTTTTATTATTATAGATTTGCATTTGTTTATCGAAACAAAAATATGCATTTATTTATCCAAATAGAAATATTCTCTAATGAAAACTGAAAACATCTCAAAACTAAATCTAATAAAACACTAAAATATGTCAAAGACATAAAACTATAAACCGATGAAATATTAAAATCTGACAAATGCCTGAAACTTTATCTGATTAAATACCAAAATCTCATTATAATAAAGAAAAAATAAAGCTATGGTACCACCACAATGGTAGAATGTATAATATTATTTTTAGTTCTGTCAACATAAATTTACAATAATTCGAATATTCAAGAAAGAAATATTCGCTTTTCAATAAATCGCATTACAAATTTTACTTTAAGAAATAAATTTTCGATTAAAAGTTATTTCGAAATAAATACTTATATGAAAGTGTTTTCATAAAATTGGATCTTTGTTGGCATTTCAATTTTTTCGAAGCATTGTAATTGAAGCAAAATTCTTCGAAGATACAAGTATTTATAGTAAATGAATTTAATTTGAATAAATATTTCTTTTGAATTGAGAAAATTATTCTTTAATGTCTAATATGAACTTCATATTATTTTTATTACCATGAGTGTCTGTGATCATAAAGTTGTCAAACATATCTATATACATAAAAGGCGACTTCTGTTTGTGTGTTTGTCTGTATAGGACGCAAAAACTTAAGAACCACGCAACAGATCGTCACGAAAGTTGGCACAAAAATTCATCTCATCTCCAGAACAAACATAGGCTAAGAATTTTTCGAATCGGACCATTCCTTCTATCGTTTTTGAACGTTTTAAGGGGAAAAAAATACACCACTTTCGCTCAAATCCGATCATTTTTTCTCTTTCGTGATGCCATCAGGCAGAAATATTTAAATAAAACTTTTTAGAAAACAATTGAAATCGAAAATGTTTAATTTATTTAATATTTGTTCATTGCCTTCAGAAACAAAATTAATAATTTGAAAAAATAGTTGGATATGTTTCAAGTTACGTAATCCTACCAGTCTCCATTCTATTATTTTATTGTGTAAATATGATTTTAATTATGAATTTTTTAAAAGCATAGTTAAGCTTTTACTGAACTATGTTGGTTTTTTAGAGACCGTTGCACTACAGATGCATATTAGGATTTCATGTCTTCCTTTTTTCGCCAATTACTTTGCCAAACTCGCCAAATTATTACAAAGAACGTGCAAAAGAGCATTTTTTTAAAGCTGGTTGGTTGTGCGATGGTCTTTGCGCCAGAGCTGAATGGGAGTAATGGTAGCTATATATTCTCCTCGCCAAATTTTTCAAACACGCCAAATGAGCTAAAATGTTTTTATTCGGAAAATTACTACGACATTATCTGTTAATTTTATTGCATTTTTTAAATTTTGAATTTTTTAATATAATATAAGTAGCGGGATTTTGTACTTTAATAACGAACGGTATCAGCAACATAAGCGTATTAAAAAGCAAATAAACTTATAAAAAAATGCAAATCGTTGCTGTTTGCTGGAGTAGCTTATTTTTTAATTCTTACTGATTTTTTTTTACTTAAATATGTATTCTCTTTAATTTGAGCTTCTTATCAAAGGTATTTTTGAAATTAATATTAATTATTACTATATCCAAGATGGGTAATTAAATGGAAAAAATTACTGGGTAATCTTCATATCTTATGTAACTCAAATGAAAGAAAAAATAGTAAAATTAACTATAAAATTACTTTTTCACCTCTACCCGTGCAACGTCGGGTATAACAGCTAGTCTATACATAAAAGGCGACTTCTGTTTGTTTGTTTGTCTGTATAGGACGCAAAAACTTAAGAACCACGCAACAGATCGTCACGAAATTTGGCACAAAAATTCGTCTCATCTCCAGAACAAACATAGGCTAAGAATTTTTTGAATCAGATCATTCCTTCTATCGTTTTCGAACATTTTAAGGGGAAAAGTACACCACTTTCGCTCAAATCCGATCATTTTTTCTCTTTCGTGATGCCATCAGGCAGAAAAATTAAAATAAAACTTTTTAGAAAACAATCGAAATTGAAAATGTTTAATTTATTTAATATTTGTTCATTGCCTTTAGAAACTAGATTAATAATTCGAAAAAATAATTGATATGTTTCAAAAGTGATGTAATCCGACCAGTCTCCATTCTATTATTTTATTGTGCCTATATGATTTTAATTATGATTTTTTTTAAAAGCATAGTTAAGCTTATACTGAACTATGATGTTTTTTGAAAGTCATTGCACTACAGATGCATATTATGGTTTTATGTCTTATTTTTTTCGCCAAATATTTTGCCAAACTCGCCAAGTTATTACAAAAAAACGTACCAAATGAGCAATTTTTTTAAATGCTGGTTGTGCGAAGTTCATTGCACGAGAACTGAATGGGTGTGTTGTTAGCCATATCTTTTCCTAGCCAAATTCGCAAAAAAGTGCCAAATGAGCTAAAAAATATTTATTCGGGAAAATACGATGACTTCATCGGTGAATTTAATAGCGTTTTTTAAATTTTGATTTTTTAATGCAATATAAGTAGCTGGATTCTGTACTTTAATAACGAACGGTATCAGCAACATAAGCTTATTAGAAAGCAAATAAACTTATAAAAACATGCAAATCGTTTGCTGTTTGCTGAAGTAGCTTATTTTTAATTCTTACTGATTATTTTTTACATAAATATGTATTCTCTTTAATTTGAGCTTCTTATCAAAGGTATTTTTGAAATTAATAATAATCATTTCTGTATCCAAGATGGGTAATTAAATGGAAAAAATTACTGGGTAATCTTCATATCTTATGTAACTCAAATGAAAGAAAAAATAGTTAAATTGACTATTAAATTATTTTTTCACCTCTACCCGTGCAACGTCGGGTATAACAGCTAGTTCTTTTATAAAACATCAAAATATGAAACCTTAAAGGTCAGGTCCTCATGAGATTTTCCTTATGCGTTTCCTCTTTTACTAATAGGTTAAAATGAAAGAGGGTAGAGGGAAATTTCCCAATGGGCTAGGCCCAGTTTACAGTTAGCCATTCGTATAATAAATCTATAATAGCAACAAAAAACTATAAATCTTTTAGATTCTTAAAGAAGTAAAGAAAACGCACAATAAACTTGAGCTTGGCATGTATAGAGAAAGAGAACATGTGAATATTCGCCAAACGTTGCCAATATTTTTACCATAACGTTACCGAAAGCATCTGTACTCGCCAGGGATTGGTTTTGTGTGGCCACGTGACATGCTAAACCAGTCACCGACGCGTAAAAAAAACTTTCGGCAACGTCATGTAGAAAGAGTGGAGACGTTTGGTGACGATTCACATGTCCTGTCTTTCTGTGTATGACGAGGTTAACTCTTTGTCATGTTTCATGTTTCTGGTCACAATTTTTTTAAAAAAAATAATAGGGATTACATCTGTTGGGGATTATGAAAAAAAAATTCTATTCGAAAAAAAGTTTGAAGAATCGAGTGATGTGCTTTTGATATCATAAATGGCTATAGACGATCAGAAAAAAAATCTAAAATGATGATGCTAAACTGTCATTGAGACTGAAAAGGTTATGAGACGTCCCATTAGTGAACCTATTTTAAAGATTTGACCAATGATTACTTAATTGTGCTTAGATAAAAATGAGGAGATCTAGTTGAAAAAGTTTCGTTAAAATCTTAAAACCAGCAATTCAATGTGACTTACTCATCTCGTAAGCAATATAATATATATAAGTGGATAATAAATATGCATCCACATTAAGATCAGCGGTATATTCTATACTTTCGACTTTTTAATATTTTATAACGTAATATGTTTTTCTGAGACGTAGTATAATCCCTCATAAAATGGAAGGAGCTTATAAATAAATCATATTTGTTTCCAAACCTCAAATAGTACGTCCGTTACTTTTGCTAAAAAAATTTTAAAAATTTCCATTTTGAGTTTTCTTCAAAACAAGACTCTGTAACCTATACAACTCTCCCATTTTTAATAATTTTACATTCCTATTTTCGTTTCTTAAAAAATATTTAATACATGATTGACGGTCTCTAAAGGAATATTTGTAGACTGTGAAAATCTATAACAGTGAAACCTAAATATTTTTATGATATTCATTTAAGACTTTTTTTATAACATGGAGAACTAAATTACAAAACCTAAATGTCTATTATTGTGCTAGTGTTTTAGAATTACTTGTCACTTGAACGCACAATATCAAAATGAAAGAAATTTAAACACATTGGCTTAAATGAAATATTGCACTAGATTTCTTCCACCCTTGAAAATTTAAGTACATTCAAAATGAACCTTTCTACACGTAAAAGGCGAAATTGTGTCAACTTAAGAGACTCTCCACAACTTCCATTTTTTTTTCAAAATGAATATAAAGCTCTGACTTTATTGAAACTCAATTTCAATCTATGCACTTTTAAATATGATTGAAAAAATCTTATTTCAAAATTGAATTTCCCTTCATGTTCATTGCACGTAACAGTTCAATATTATCTTTTACTAGCTTCATTTCAAATTAATTTTAAACTCAACGTGATCCATTCTTTTTCAGAAAGAAATATTCATATTCTCGTCGATCCTTTTTATTATTTTAAGATTTAACGCTTTATCATGAATGAAAATTTATCCGTGGAAAAATGTTTTGTAAAACGAATCTCGATTTTCTGAAGAACTGAATAGGAATTGGATTACTGCATTCTTTGCGTTTTGTTGCTTGGAAATATAAAAAAAAATCGAGACCGGGCCTTCTATCATAGCAGTAAACTTGTGAGTTCTGGCATCATACCCTTCAAACATAATTTTTTACAATTTAATTAGTAATTATTTTTAAACATCACATTTCAAGAATTTAGGAATAGCATTAACTGTTAAAATCAGTAAAAAATTCGAGATTTCCCATGTGCTTCAAATACTCAAAAAGTCGAATCTTTTCAGAATTGTGCTGGATTTTTTTAATCACTTGAAAATTTTCACCGAACGCCTTTACATTTTCTCCCATTGTTTGAAAAACATATAAGAGCTTAATGACTATATCACTAATTTTCTTTTACTTACTTTTTACATAGCTTTTAGAAATAAATAGTCATTTTTAAAACAAATTAATATCTTCCAAATGTTAAAACTTAAAATTTACAAAGGGATATTCTTAAGCGGTGCTCTTTGAAAGATAACTCCCTAACAATTCATTCATTTTCTTCTTTAAAAAAATCTTTTTTTTTTCTTTTAACTTCCATGTTATGTTTATAACGTAAAAAGTGGAAGCTTTTATAAAAGCTCATACAAAAAAAATATCGAACTTAAAGTACATTTTTATCATTAAAAATACTGCAACATGTTAACATATTATACTCATAAAAAAGCACACGGACTTTTAATGAATTAAATCAAAATTGCCACACTCGCAACAAACACACAAAATTTTTTATATTAAATAAATTTTTAAAAAAGTTTTTTTTTTCTGTTTATCAATCAGTTTTTGAGTGACGTCATATGTCCAAATGAGATTATTTGATGGTTCGTTTCATTTGTCTTTATAAACATGTAAGAGACTTCCTTAACCTTGAACGAAATAGTATATTTCTTGTTATCACTAGTGTTTAGAGATTATTTTTTTAATGTAAAACATTTTATTGAATTCCTTCATTTATCCTAAATAACGATTTAAAGAATTCGAATTCTGCAAGCGTTTTTAAGAACAATTAATATAATAAATTAATAAGGATATTCGTTATTTAAAAGTTTATATAGTTAACATGTCTATATAATAGACAAGTGTCAAATGAGCACACAAAAAAAAACAATGAATAAAAGAAAAAGTATTTTCCTGATAATGATTTTCCTTTTACTGAATAAAAAAGAGTCTATCAAAAATAAAATGAATAAGTGCATAGCATTTTGACCCTAAACGTTTGTTTTTCTGCATACTGAATCCTATAAAGGGAAAACAACATTGCAAGGATGTAGATATTGGTAACTTTATTCGAGAAAATATTGTAGTACAATTGCGGGAAAATTAAATCAAATACAAATGATAATGAATCATTTTTTGTGAATATAGTTATAAATATATTTTTCAGAATACAAATAAGTTTAGTAAAATACAAGTTATAATTATTGAATTTCAATGAAAAATATTTTCATTTTGACGATAAAAAGTTGTATATAAAACTAAATGCAGTAATTTGACGATTTGCATTAGGATGCATTAAAATTATTTGATTATTTAGCATATGGTAAACAGGCCTAAAATAGCCATACATACAAAATATATATTATATTCTATACTAAGTAATTAAATTATTTTATAGAACGTTTTAAAATCATGAAAACACTTATATAAAATGCTTATACATTAGTTAAGAAATAACTAAAACTCTCAAATATGATTCTAATTTAAAAAAAATTGTATTAATTGTCTTATTTTTTGTGAAATAAAAATTGTGGTTAAAAAAAAATTTGAAAAGAAAACGTGTAATATTAAAATGCTAATTCAATATTAAATTATTTCATAATAGAAAATGCATTTAACCCGACTTCTCAAAATAACTACTTTTGGCTTGGTGTCGCCATCTACCCGTATTATACAACAGTAGAAACAAATATATTCTAGAGCTGTTTTATTTTTTGAATACAGCAAATAGCTATTTGTATTTCAGAAAAAACTTTTTGAATGCAAAAAAAATATTTCATTTGTTGTTTATAATTTTAACGATGTAACTGTTTTTAGTTATTTCAAAATTTTAACATTCAGAGTTTTTTATTACTCTTATACGATACAAAAACTAATAATAGCAAGCAAAATAGTGGCGCCATCTGTGAAATCTTTTAAATACTAAACCCAATATAAATATTAAAACTATCCAATTATTATGTGTAGTAGCTAGGTACTACTTTCCTTGCTTTCTACAAAATAATATAATATTTATAATAAAAAAAAAATTTGAAATAAATTTATTACTTTGTATCAAGTTTTATATAAATGGGAGGAAACCATTAACTTGTTTAAATCCCATTAGTTTTAAATTTATTAAATGAGATGTAAATATGCATTTTTTTAAAGATATTTCTGTATTACAGTGGTTTTAAATTTCTCATAATTTGTTATATTTTTTTAATAATTATAATATTATGTAATATTAAACTTTTTTGTGTAAAAAGTAAAATATTAAAAAAAAACTCCATTGAAATTTAAATACTATGCAAAAAAAACTATTATTCATTACCATTTGTATTTAATTAAATTTACCCGCAAATTGTACAATATTTTTTTTCTCAACAAACCATTTAACGATTTCTACACCCTTACAATGTTGTTTTTCCTTTGTAAGATTTCGTATGCAGAAAAACAAACATTTAGTATTAAAATGCTATGCACTTGGTCATTTTATTTTTGATTTCCCTTTTTATTTATTCAGTAAAAGAAAAAACTATTATCATGAAATACTTTTTCTATTATTCATTTTTATGCAGGTAAACAATCTCTACATGTTATCATTTTAATTAAGGTTGGGCAATAAGGAATTAACTCTTACCTTTTCAATTGCGATTACTATAAACGTAGTGTGTTGAAATGTGTGGTAAATGATTTCCTAATAAGGTCTTTTAAATACTAATGAGTTAAGACACGTAAAGTTTGAGTTAATATTTACTTTTGTTTATTTAAATTGTTAATTAAAATAAATTGGAATTTGAAAATATTATAAATTGTTCAGAACTTTTTTATTTTCTTTTATTCAACATGAAACAGTTATTTGACCACATAGGTTTTTTTTTATATAAATTTCTGAGAAGGGTGGTGGAAAGTGGCTTTAGAAACCATTAAGGTTACATTACTTAAGCTTTTAAAGGAGGAAAAATCAGAGGATAAAGCTTAATAGTACTAATAAATATTTTATTTCGCAAAATTTTGAAAATTTTAAACTATAGAAACTGTAAATAAGATCTACAACATCAATTCAAATAAAAATATCAAACAAAATGAAAATTTCGCCTGTGCTATGTCAAACGGAATCTCTTTCAGAAAGTCACTTGATTTAAAAAAAAAACTTTTAAGTTACTTTTTAATTAAGTTACGGGAATTTCTTGCCCTATCTAAAAGATTATTAATTTTAATAAATTAAATATATTCGAACTTTAATTGTCGAAAATTTTTAAAGGATTTAATTATTATCATATATTACTCAAAATCTTTTATTGTCAATTTATTCACATCTTTTCGTCTTGTCTTAATTTGGTTACGTACTTTTTTGTTGGTTTAGTAAAAAAGAGGTATAGCTGCACAAAACAGTTGTGTAAAATAAATTGCCATCATGATCAGTAAAACTGCGAATTTCCATACGAGATTATTTTGCAATTTGTTGTTCGCTGTATGCTACATAAATTTAGAAGCTTTAGTATTCAGTAACTTAAGTAGTCTACTAAATAAAATGTTTAAATTACCAGTTTGTTTCACTTTAATTTGTTTTGCTTTGCAATTGCTTTCAATAAAACAAAATCGGGAAATTCTCTTATTTTAACAATTTTCAAAACTCAAAAAATAAAATTTATAAAATTTTAAAAAAAATTTGCGGAAGTTAATTTAAGGTATCCGACTATGTTTGACACTTATTTTTTTAATTAAATTTTAATACTTATATTTTATGTATTTTTTTGTTCACCAACACAACTAATAATAATAATAAGTCACAATTTTTATTTTAAATAAATATATTTTGGGTAATTTTAGATTTTGTAAGCAAATTTTGATGTTTTTTGCCTTTACGATAGACCTTATAACTAAAAAAATATTTAAGATTTTTTAAAAATAAAAATAAATTAATAAATCTTAATTTGATACCTAGGGAATAGACTACAATCTTAGATATTTATTGCACCAATAAAAAGTTATAAGTTGTCGAAGCTAAGTTAAAGATTTTTATCAACTTTTTTTCGTTCATTTTTGATAGTAAGTGTTATAATTTTTATAATATTGCTTGAAATTACTATTCTGTAGTCTATTCCCTAGATGATAGTACAACAAATATGCACAAAAAATTTGAGAACATTCGGTCAAGTACTTTTTGTGAAATATGGTTTGTCTAGAAGAAAATGTTCAAAACTTTCATTTTGCACAAAATCAATTTAAAGTTTAAAGTTGCATTCAAATAGCAGGAAAGCCTTCTTTTTGGTACGCAAGACATTCTTCATCTTCAAGTTTCATATTTTTAATTCTTCTTGTAGATCGCAATTTTCTACTAGAGGTCTTTTCTAAAGGATTTGAATGCCGTTTTCGCATAATGGAGTATCAATGGAGTTCTGTTATATATTTGCCACACAAACAAAATAAGGAGAGTTTTAGAATCTTAAAGAGTTTTACTTTATTTTAAGATTATAAAAAAGATGGCTGTTTTTTGCCGAAAAATAAGATTTCAACGTAGTCGGATACCTTAAAGAAACATATCAGGCAAAAATACAAATTCTGTTTAACCGTTCTAAACCAATTTTTTATTGAGTATTGTTTGAATTAAGTTTGTGGTCTGAATCTAGAAAATCCATTTTTCCCTCATGGTCAATTATATGGGGCATGTTCACGGGTCGGAAGACCATCTGCGTTATTTGTTATTGCATCTGATTATAAAGCGCAAAATGTCGTATCACAAGGTGCTTCACTAAATCATATAATTTATTGTAAATAAGGCGGAACAAAGTTCGCCGGGTCAGCTAGTATTTAATAAGATGACTTTGAAAACAAATCATAAATAAAAATGTTTCGTTTAACTTTTGTTTCAATTAGTAAGTTCTAGGTAATGTGTTTCAGCTTTCATTTTTAAATATTCTCAAGAGGAATTGTCAGTTCCATAGAGCTAATGCATTAGTTTTTGAATCACAACTTTTCGCAGTATTGCTTTGCAATGTAAGCAATTTTTCCCCAGGTATGGGAATCAAACATAACATCGAAATGAAACATATATGAAACGAAAATGTTATCTAGCTATTTAATTATACATTTTTGAAGTTTTAAAACGCTAAAAATGAACAGCAGATTGAGACACTTAAACAGCACTTAACAGCAGACACTTAACAGCAGATTAAAACTTTATCAATCAATATTTGAATAACCGTATGTTATTTTCTTTTCCTCGATGCGAGCCTCGATAAGACTTTCTTCCTCCATACCTTCGCTTGGTTTTTTTAGGAAACGGGGGAAGCATCGCTTTTCTATACCTAGCGCGTTTGAGGTTATGTTGTGGGAGGTTAACAATCCAAACAGTTCAATAACAAGTGGAAGAAAAACACGATCTCGCCGTTTGGAATAAAACCCCTTGCGGAGATAGGGGAGGAAATTGCTTTCGAGGCTCGCATTCAGGATAGACAAGGTATAATAGAAGTTCAATATATAATATGCCTGTTTATTTGACGATGGCTAAAAAATATGAGTGTAGATGTAGCTGAGATATTAATCAAATTAATTCATTTAATTTTCGTATTACATCATACGCTCTTCGTTTGAGTTAGTGTAATTAAAGAAAACAAAAATATCCGAATAGCTTAGCTAATTTGTTGTACATTTATTTTCACTAGTAAAAAACCCAACATTTCGCTTACACAATGTTATGTACTTATAAAATTTAAGTTCAAAACCATTTTTCAAGTTTGAATTTGTTTTCCAACATCTGGTTTGGGATTTTAATTGTGTAGCTGAAATTTTTGGAAAGATGAACTGTCAAATAACGGAAGCCTGGTAAAAACTAGAAGAAAAATGTGATTTTCTTTAAAAAAAAAACCGCAATTATTCGATTTATAATTTAATCATCTACATCTATAATTGATAAACAAACCGATACTTTTAATGCGAATTCAGATAATATAGGAATAAACTTTTCTCTATAAAATTAAAAACACTAACAACTCTGTTTTTGTAAAAGTTGAATGGGGTATAAAAAGCTTTAAAACTAATCATTTCCCGCTTTTTCTTCTGAAACAAAAAAAAAGGACCAGCACAAATATTAACTTCAATCCCAATCACCAGATGGCACTTCAATCCTCACATAACCGTCCCAAACATGCAATTCCTGCAAAACAAATTCAAACCCCACAACCTTAATTTATATCCTAAACAGGAAATTACAAGCCAAAACCTACATTAATAGTTAAAAATGCACCACTATTTACTATAATTTTTTCCTTAATTTGTATAGTTTTTAGGGTCCGGGCCACTAAATGTCCGATGTGGAAATTACGATGATCACCTCGCCCCCATCCCTCTCTCTTGTAAACGTATCGATTCCCAGCTAGCTCGCGATGCAGAAATCAGCCGCAGGGGCTAGGATAGTGTAGCGAGTGTTCAGGCTGCGCTATGCCACAAATCTTCACTGCCGTATAATGGAACAATTCCCCCCTTTAGCCCCCCACCTCTGTAAATCATACATGAACCAAATCGCACCCCGTCCCTCGAAAAATAAACGGTCACTTCCGTCCCAGAGTTAATTTGTTGATTCGTTTAAAAAGTTTTAATGTGTAATTATTATAACTGCTCTATTCTACTGAAGCCGTCTTTGTCGAAGCCGTACCTGAATATGTATGCGATGCCTGTGCCAGTGTGTAGGGAGATATTTTTGTTACGGTCGTCCTTTGAGTTGTGTTTGTGAGATAGTGTGTTATATTGGACCTGTGCCCGAGTTGCTGTACTGTTGTATAATATCGTCTGGTGCTGGTCAAATGATGGACTGTGTGGGGATATAGACATGGAAACGAGTCTGCATCGCTATAGAGGTAAGGGTTTTATTAATGGATAAATTGGTGCAATTACACAGGATAAACAATATTTAGAAAACAGTTTCTTTCTTTTTTTTAGTACCCATTCAAATTTCGTAAAATGTGCAAAGCATTATTTGTAAATAATGCTCTAGACTGGGAATTTTTAATAGTAGCCAGTGGCTACCAGAGTGAAAAAAAAATGGTATCCACGTTTGGATTTTTTGTAGTCAGTTTTAAATGTAATATATACGACAAAAAAAAAGTGCAATTTTCCACAAATTAAATTTTATTTAAAAACATTTTTGATATGAAAAGATAGACAAAAAAAAAGGATCATACAAAATATGTAGTATTATGTGATTGGCCATTATTGTTAGGAGAAAATTATATATATATATAAAGAGGAAATTTTGTACTTTACAAATTGTAAAGTACAAAATTTCCTCTTAATATAGCATTTCTGAAGAGTATATTAATAAATATCAACGCACATCAAATTTTAGACTGATACAACAGTTCTTAATCGCATTTTTTGCATAAAAAAAGTAAATACATTGCTAAATCAAATATACCTATTTCTAATAAATTCAATGTACGTAGCTGCGAAAGTATACTATATTTGTGGGATTTTTTAAACCATTAAAGATTTGTTCGTATGTTTCCCTTTTAGTAGAGTTTAAAAAAAAATTATTGCCCGATTGTAAAGCAAGTTTTACAATCACTTTTATAATATTCAGATTTCAAAAATCTTTTTTTTTCTAAAATGTATATTATGTGTTCGATAATGGATTTGAATCATTCTAAACCATAAATTAGTGTGATAAAAAGTTGAAAGTTATTCAACTTTAAATTTCCATATTAATTTTTTGGTACTTTAATTTTAACAAAACAAAATATGTTCACTTTTATTCAGAAAGACTTTTAATAATTCAGAGGGTTAAACTTGCAGGCATGTAATAAATATTTTTTATTTAGTACAAAATACTTATTTTCTTTGACATTTAATTGTAAGAAAATCAAATAGTTTATTTCAGCTTCCTGGGTTAATTGAATGTTGCAAAACGTTAAGGACTTTTTTTACAATTGGAAACATTTCCATTTATTTCGCTACTACAAATTTTTTATTTTGCGAAATAAGTAAAAAAGACATACGGTAAGACACTTTAATTTCAGTTGTAATTATGATTGGCTGTTTAAGGAATATACGAATTCTGATTATAATGCATCTACTTAAAGACCTAAATATTCACAAAACAAAAGTTGTATGAAAATGTAGTCCAAATGTTACGGTTATTTATATCATTCGCTAGTTTTCTTTAAATGCAAATGAGCTCTTGCTCTTGTTAGTATCCACATTTTGACTAAGAAACCATGGTAACACAATACTTTTTTTTAAGTTATCAAACAAAAAACATTAAAAATAGTCAAAATCTTGCTTAAGACACTTAAACCTCCAATGCATGAATTTTCTTAAATGTATTGTGTCACTTTTATGGATTATTTTAACATGTTTTAAAAATATACCTAGTGTTTGGCGCAGTATGGCCTTAGATGCCCTTGCGCCATAAAACCCAAACATCCATCCATCCAATGCATGAATTCTTACTTTCATCCCAAAAAATATATATACATATGTATCTTTAATACTTATACATTATAGGAAAATACAGAAAATTAGAATTTAAATAATTTCAATTTTTAAGATTTTTTCCATACAACAAAAACCAACAACAAAATTCCAATTTTGAATCCATTTTTGATTCCAATTATGTTACTTATTGCCAAACGGAAACAGTATGCATTAGAGGGTTAATTGCAAATTTGTAATTTAAATAGTATTCGTATAAAATAATGAAAATAATCAAATCAGTTTGTGATTGAAAGCAAATAACTTTCCTTTGGACCACTTTGGTAGTTTTATTTTTAGTGTCATAGCACGGTATAGTATGAAATAGTGTGCAATATTCACCATTTGATCAAAAACAATTTGAAGGTTATAGATGCATCACTCAACATGGAGTCTCTTAGTTTTCTAAAAGTACTTATTTACTATTAAATTAGAGCTCCCTCTCGACAAATTTATGTTTTTTCATCTATTACATTCCATTTTGACTTTTTAGTTACTAATAATCCTCATAGATGACAGTAGTAAAAGTGTAGTCAAAATTAAAGAGTGGGGTTATTAACTGTTGTGAAATTACGTCTTTGGCAGTATTCAAACTATAATAACATAAGTACTAAAAACAAATAGATTGTTTTTGAAAAATAAATTATGGTTAAAAATGATTATTTTGAAATAAATTTAGTAGTTTTCTAGTCATTCTTATCAAAATTGTATTTTTTAGTTTGGTTTTTGTCAAATGGAAATTTTTTTAAAAAATGAAATAATTTAAATTCTAATTCAGTTAATTTTTTTTCAGTATTTTTCCCATGATGTATGAGTACTAAAGATACGTATACATATTTTTTGGGATGAAATTAAAATTTCATGCATTAGAGGGTTAAAATTGAAGAGGTCTCTTCATGCCGTTTACTTCAAAAATGAAATTATTAAAAAAATCAATTTTTTTTACATCATTGAATAAAATCTTAAATATAAAGCAAAGACTATATTCTTTTTTAAAGTAAATGACAGCGTAACTTAAAGAAGATAGTAATTTTAAGCATGAGGAAGAGCATAGCGTAAAACAGTTAAATTATTAAAAGTGATCTAAAGTAAGAAAAGTAATTATTTAAATTAACCCCAAAACTACTGCCATGAGTGATAAATTATTCATGAGCATTTATCATAGGTAATTTAAAGGTTAAAGCGTCATGCGCTGCAAAATTCCCAAAATTGCATTTTTTAAAAATAAATTTACATAGCTTATTCCTGGTAGAAACTGGCATGCAAAGTAATGATCAATGCGAAATTTAGATTTTGAACAAAAAAAAAATTATATGATTTCTAAATATTTCGAAATCGGCTTTTTAAAAAAGGAACTCCGTAACAAAATATAGAAGAAAACATACACAAGAAGTTCATTCGATCAAAATACTGATTATTTTTTCATAACCCCTTAACACAACTCTATTAATAGAATCTAAATTAAGATCGACCCAATTTTGTCCTAAAATAAACCATGGTAACCCAAAAATAGACCAACTCTAATCAGACACTCACTTTCTGGCTTAGAAATGAACCCAGTGGAATATGTAAATGGTACAACTCTTCCATGTACTTATTTTTTTGTACTGAGAAAATTCGGGACTTATTTTGATGACGTAGGAAAGTTGCGATTATCTCATTGGCTGAACCGCGTTCCAGTTCCCAGTGGTGATGTCATTTGTATTACGTCATCAGGTTCTAGTTATGTGCTGGTAATAATTGAGTTTGGGGGGATTTTATTCATGACGGGTATTTACGGAATAGTCAAGAGTTTTTAAATATATTTTTACATGTATTGAATGAAGATTCTAGGAAACAGTTCGAAAGTTGAGTAGAATAAAATTATTTTTTTAAAGTGTTAATTGAAATCATTCGGTATTCATCCATAAGTTTTTAGTTATCATAATTTATTATATTTTGAATACTTATTTTAAAAGTAATTAATTTTTAATCCCTAAATTCAAATATATTTATTTTTATTTAACCCTTTCAGTTCCAATAACAATTTGGTGGCATCATTTTAGATTTTTTTTCCTGATCGTCTATAGCCATTTCTGATATCAAAAAGCACATCATTCGATTCTTCAAACATTTTTCTATTATAAAATATCTTTTTTAATCCCAATTGATGTCAGCCCTATTATTTTTTAAAATTATGATCATAAACATGATGATGACAAATGGCATCACTTTGACTGATTGGGTTAAAAACAGGAAAAACCACAACACGACTGCTTAGGAAATCGTTTGCTAGCAACGTATTACATTAAACAGTTCGATATTAAATTTACATAAACGCATGTGAGTGATTAATTATGTATTAAATTATGTTTTTAGTAGTTCAAACCTAAATTTTTCTTAACGTTTGGTCTATTAGAAAACTAATGTTTAATTAAAGAACTCAAGGCTCTGCAATCTCATGTGTACTGTCATTTATCACCTGTTCGTTTAGTTAAAGGTTTTCAAGTAGCCTTATCTGAAGGATCTCTTATCTAATTTGTGGCCTCTCTTTGCTGACGAAACCCTCTATTTTTATCCTCCGCGGAAAAGAAACTTTTAAGGGAGTTCAGTATGTTGTATATCGGTAATGTTAAATTGGCCAATTGCAACGTACCTTTTCACAATAACTACTGATCAGATCATCTTAAAACTTTATGTGTGTGTTATACCAACCTTATATATTAATCTGAGGTTAAAAGTTTTTTGTAAACAACTGTTAGATTTTTTTTAAATAAAATAAGTTTTAAAGTACCCAAAAAATCATTAAGTTTTTCACTTTTTTGCCCCATAACATTTTTTTCACTTTAGTTTTATTAAAATTAATAACCTCAGATTAATCTATACTATGTATTACATCATATAAAAAAATTTACGAGAAAACATAGCATAGTTTTTGAGAAAAGGTACATCGAAGTTCAAAAAATCAAGTTCTGAGAAAAACGCGTTTAAAGTTTTTATTGTTAACCCATTTCTTTACGAAGCCATGACATTAAAATGGCTTTTAATGTCAAAAATATTTTTCCAATCGTCTTGATATTTTGTGACATTATTAATAAAGATTGTAATAGTATTTTAAGCCAATAATTTTTGTTTCGATTTTTTCACCGATTTTGGAGTACTGAACCCCCTTAATGGAGTAAAACGACTAGGTAAAGTGGCAGCATTTTCTATAAACTAATGGATACCAAGTAGTAGCCTTTATACTAGTTTAATCAATTTATTTGAAATAAGAAAATGTAAATTGTGCATTTGCGAAAAATATATAATTACTATTAATACTCCCGATTCTTTTCTAAATAAATACTTTGCGTTAAAATTGTATATAAAGTATGTTAAATGACTACATTTTTTTCTTTTCATAAAAATAAGGATTTTATGAAATATATTAACCGCAAGAACTAATTGCTATTTTTTAATGCCGATATCTCTAAAAATATTTTATGCAACTATAATTTGACATTTCACATTTTTAAGATAAGGGTGGTCCTAATCGTTTTTGATATGTTGCCAATTTCTGCATATCACCAAATTACATTCATAACATTTATACGTTAAATTGGGGGCCCTGGTGGCCTAGTATTTAAGATAGATGCCTCCGCTAAAAGTCTGCGCGCTGTACTGGGTGCGGGCTCCATTCCCGACTTCGCCCTGGGTGTAATTTCTCTCTCTTTCTCTCTTTCTCTCTCTCTCACAGTAAAAATTGTTTATGTGTCTGGTCTTACTTGATGGAGGTTTATAAGCGGGTCTCTGACCAAGCACACAAACCTGAAAATATATGTATAGAGACTAACCAGTGAATGAATGTTTAAGACGTCACGTTCGCCAGTGAATGAACACCAGGATATAATGAAAAGGGCTACCAACCATTGTCAGATAGCTTCCTATTACATGGGAGGAAGTCAGTGTTGCCAATCCATATAGTGGAATGATCTTCAATCCTTATTTTCTTAATTATACTTACCAAATGTTCATTCACAGGGGCCTGTTCACTCACTGGTCAGTCTACCCTACCAACCAACCTGGCAGACCAATGTTCCAAAATCATTTTTTTTTTTTAGAATTGGCAATCTCCAAAACGTGTAGAAAACACAAAATTTCTCTTTAGGTTTGTCGACCTCATCGCAATATTTTCATTAATTACCTTATATCTCATTAGGTAATTAAATGTAATATGTCATTAAAATGGCTTTTGTGCTTGACAATGTACAAATGACTAAATCCACCTCCCCAAAGTAATTTTAGTAAAATCAATTATACAATGTCAGCCCCGTTAGAAAAATACCTCACAAACATCAAACTCTGGCCAAAATATAATCATTAAAACACATTTACATCATTTAAAAGCAAAGTCAACTATCAACTAATGCAGTCCACGTTTTGGTGAAAATTGAACCAAAGTAGCGCAAACAATCAATTTACTATTTAGAAATTCAACACTTTTAGCTTGGCGGCTTTAATTTTTTATTTGTTACTTGGGTAATTATGCAATGGATTTCCTGTTTGCCGCATCGTTAAATCTGGATGCTTTCATTAATTGAGCGAAGTTTGATGTTGTTCTTAGTACAAGAAGTAGATTGTTACATTTAAAGCTGAATATGTAATAAGAGCGAGTGATTAATGCAGTATATGTAAACAGTTTTGCTGGACAGCATAACAATTGAAGGGGGTCTTATATAATTCGATTAATTCTACTACGTAAATTTTTAATTTAACTTTAAACGAATGGTTCACTCTTAAAACAAAAGAGTGAAATCCACTCCTATACAATAAGTGCATTTTCGACACTGGAAAAAAGGGAAAATTAACTCTTAAATCGCTCGTAATCGCCTTAAATCGCTCAATCCTTTTTGATCTTGTCGGAGGTTTAACAAAACAAAAGAGTGAAATCCACTTCTATAGGGGAGGTGCATTTTTGACGCCGAAATGAGTGAAAATTAACTCGGTTTGGTAAATGTTCTTGCTATTCATGCTTGCTATTCATAATATCAGGTTTACTTCATTATTTATATCATTATTTCCTTTACTTATACAGTATGGGTCCGTGTCCAATAACTACAATTCGTGCATAGCTACACAGCCATCAGTAATACAATAATTTAAAGCACATGAACTTTTTTTTAGTTTTTTTAAACCGTGGATTGTGACAGTCATGGTCACGCTAACACTTTAATCATATTTTGCAGAAGGGGTTTCTAAACTTTAAAAACATGTTTGGTACTTTTTTCACACTAAAAAAAGTATTGTGAAAATTTGAAGTAAACAAACTCATTTTTGACTTAGAATTACCTAATATGAAGTGTAAGGTAGAGAAAGAATTGCGATGGGGTAAAAAATTTGAATATTTTGTGTTTGGTACACGTTTTGGATGTTGCTGATTTTACAAAAGGGGGTTTTGAACATTTGTACAACTGTCTGTCCGTCCGCTGGCTTTCTTGAACTACTCTACATCTCGAACTAAATGACCTATAGACTTCAAATGTTCTACACGAGTTTCACATCATGTTGTCTTCATAAAAAAATTTCGGGAAAATAGTGCATGTGCAAATAGTAATTGCTCTGCTTCGAGTTTATCACGACTCTATGTACTTAAGTTAAGCCAATACCCAATGCTTCTACTATGGATCACACAATTGAACACATTACTTTCATTTCTAAGAAGCTCTAGAGCAGAGTTACACCATTCAGAAATAAATAAAACTCAAAATCTCATTAAATAAAACAAGAGACTATGTTAGAGAAATCTGAAGAAATCTCTTTTGTCACGCGCCCTACGTCAAACTCAGTATTGATTGGTTTGGAGATAGGCCATTCTTTCACTAACGCACCATAGTGATGTTTATGGCCATGTTAACTCTATGGAAGAAGTGTCACTTGTCCACGCATAGTGTTGCATAAAAAGAAAACTCGTCTCACTGGGGGTACTAACGCACTAGTGATGTTTCTGGCTATGTTAAACCTATGGAAGAAGTGTCACTTGCCCACGTACAGTGTTATATAATGGGACAAACGCGCCCTCGCCGGGGGTCGTTATGCTTTTCTGTGTTGAGGTTGTTAGGTAGTTTGTGGACAGGTGTTTGGATTGGAGAGGATGTTTCTCTTTGTAAAAAAAACTTCTGAATTGTTACTCATTTCACACACTACGGTCTAGTAATGTTGACCGTGCTTAAGGTGCTACATTATCCACAATGATAAATCAATGGACTTGTTTAACCTCTTGCGACATCATTTAGGGACATTTTTTTTAAAAAATTCCCACAAACAATTAACAAGTTCATTAGTTCTGAAATAGACCTGGTTCCGATATCGAAGAAGATCCAAATATCAGTGTTCAGCCTTTGATTACAGGTATCAGTCATTCATTTCTGCAAAAAAATTAAGTTGAACGAGGGTCGATACGATATTAGAGTTCTTACAAATTTATTTTAATTTTTTTTCAAACTTTTCAAGAAACCGTTCTAGTAGCTAATTTTTGAGGCATTTTTTGGATTAAAAAACAATGCTAAAATGAAGTGTAAACTGCAAATAAATGATACTGCCTTTTGTTATGCATTTATAGCACAAAAATTTGTATTTTTTAGCCCTTAAGGCGGGTCTCTCAGTAACTATTAAACATAGCTTTTTTAATTTACTTCGTAAAACATACTTTTTGGTATATATTTGTTTAAAAGTATGTTCAGATTGAGAACAAACGTGTAGGATTTTTCTCGGGTCTGTTAAACAACATTGACGTTTTGGTAATGCTTTGCATACTTAAAATTTAACCGAAAACATTTAATAAATAGCTGTGATAAAAACAATTTGCTCGTAAGGAACCTTAAAAAGAAAACAGCATACGATAAAAAACGCCTATTTTGTGGTCGAAATCAGAACAACCAAGGAAATCACATGAAATTCGAAAGTAGAAACAGTGTTACATCAACTGAAACATCATTAAAAATCATAAGTCTTCCTATCAAATACATCCTTTTTCAAGCAGTTGGTTGTTTTCAATGTAAATTCGTAGTCATTTTATGTTACATAATTTTGTTAGCCTTGAGTTTAAATCAGTGTTTTATTTTTAACTGCAGGAAATGGCCTGTAAAGGAATTTTCTACACTGTAAAAACAAGGGAGTACTATTACACTTGTTTTGGGTTTATGAAATGCTATATAAGGAGTAAATATACACGATTTGAGGTGTCCGCACCAACATAGGTGTTATCATTCACTCAAAATGGTTTTCAATTAAACTGAAGAAAAAATTGGTGTTAACATACACCAAGAATGTAGCCTATCGACAACATTTTGAAAACGAAGCACCAAATTTGGTGTTACAGATCGAGCCAATCTAGCAATTCTTTGGTTGTAACGTTAAAATTAGAGCTGTGTTTCGATAATTTATTCGTGATATGCATGGTTTGAGTGTTACTTTAGAAATAGTTAGATAGAAAACTTATTTCAGAGTGCAGTTATTACTTTTAAATGATTGTATGTGTGTTTGCATTCAGTTAGCCCTAAACAACATCATGAGTTTGATTTTGATGATGTTAAATCGTGTTTGTATTTGCCGAAAATGCAAAGTAAGCTGCACAATTATATTTTTTCTGAATATAGATAACTGAATTCTTCTGAATAATTTAACTAAAACTTCAATATTAGCAATTCTGGATAAAACGAGAAAATTAGGGTTGTGTTTATATTTTTGTGTGCGCTAGTATGATTAAAAGATATTGAAATGATAAGTATAATTACAGTATTTTCCCATAAGTCATTTATCTCATTGATATCTGAATTATTTCAGTGATTAACTTTTCGATTATGATATCATCATTACACTTTCATAAATGATATTTTATTTACGTTTTGTTTGAAAAACTATAAAATAATTAAACTAAGTTTATTTGCACAATTTTACAGCTATGATAGTTGAGTATATAGATAGTTGAGTAACAAATTAAACAATGTTTGGCAACCCTATTGATATCTGTAATTTGCGTTAATTATTCTAAACATTAATTTTTTTAGTTATGTTTTTGTACAATATGTGTACATTTTCAATTTATCTTTTGTAGCATGGATAAAGGTAACCTCGTTGAGTTCAACTCAAGTTAGAAAATTAGCTATTTTTAACATTGCAAATATTTCTGTTGTTCGGGATTTGTAAGAAATCAGTTTACACCAAAAAGTGTTTTTAAAAAATAACCATTTTATCCTTTTGATTCTGAAATTCGTACCAGAACACCCTGTTAGGTCGCTTGGTGTTTACGCACACCAAATCAATGGTGGCGTTTTATCACACCAAAAATGGTGGCAACAGAGTACCCACCAAAGTGGTGTTTCTACACACCAGTTAATTATCGGTGTTTTATTACACCGATTTACTGGTGGTGTTTCCTTACACCACTTTTGGTGGCTACTTTGTTGCCACCAATTTTGGTGTGAAGGTACGCCAAAATTATTTACAGTGTAATTGCTTCACGGTCGAGTGCGTAACATTTTTCGAACTAACAACATCAAACAACAAATATAAGCATTTCAAGAAGTCGTAATTACAAAGATTAATTTAAGTTGATCGTCCGTAAATAAATGAGGAGGAAACTGTTTTACAGTTTGATTAAAGGATCATTAGGAAAGTTTAAATGCAATTACTTGTTAATCAGTGCTCAATCGTCATCAACTGGCATGCAAAGTAATGATCAATGCGAAATTTAGATTTTGAACAAAAAAAAAATTATATGATTTCTAAATATTTCGAAATCGGCTTTTTAAAAAATGAACTCCGTAACAAAATATAGAAGAAAACATACACAAGAAGTTCATTCGATCAAAATACTGATTATTTTTTCATAACCCCTTAACACAACTCTATTAATAGAATCTAAATTAAGATCGACCCAATTTTGTCCTAAAATAAACCATGGTAACCCAAAAATAGACCAACTCTAATCAGACACTCACTTTCTGGCTTAGAAATGAACCCAGTGGAATATGTAAATGGTACAACTCTTCCATGTACTTATTTTTTTGTACTGAGAAAATTCGGGACTTATTTTGATGACGTAGGAAAGTTGCGATTATCTCATTGGCTGAACCGCGTTCCAGTTCCCAGTGGTGATGTCATTTGTATTACGTCATCAGGTTCTAGTTATGTGCTGGTAATAATTGAGTTTGGGGGGATTTTATTCATGACGGGTATTTACGGAATAGTCAAGAGTTTTTAAATATATTTTTACATGTATTGAATGAAGATTCTAGGAAACAGTTCGAAAGTTGAGTAGAATAAAATTATTTTTTTAAAGTGTTAATTGAAATCATTCGGTATTCATCCATAAGTTTTTAGTTATCATAATTTATTATATTTTGAATACTTATTTTAAAAGTAATTAATTTTTAATCCCTAAATTCAAATATATTTATTTTTATTTAACCCTTTCAGTTCCAATAACAATTTGGTGGCATCATTTTAGATTTTTTTTCCTGATCGTCTATAGCCATTTCTGATATCAAAAAGCACATCATTCGATTCTTCAAACATTTTTCTATTATAAAATATCTTTTTTAATCCCAATTGATGTCAGCCCTATTATTTTTTAAAATTATGATCATAAACATGATGATGACAAATGGCATCACTTTGACTGATTGGGTTAAAAACAGGAAAAACCACAACACGACTGCTTAGGAAATCGTTTGCTAGCAACGTATTACATTAAACAGTTCGATATTAAATTTACATAAACGCATGTGAGTGATTAATTATGTATTAAATTATGTTTTTAGTAGTTCAAACCTAAATTTTTCTTAACGTTTGGTCTATTAGAAAACTAATGTTTAATTAAAGAACTCAAGGCTCTGCAATCTCATGTGTACTGTCATTTATCACCTGTTCGTTTAGTTAAAGGTTTTCAAGTAGCCTTATCTGAAGGATCTCTTATCTAATTTGTGGCCTCTCTTTGCTGACGAAACCCTCTATTTTTATCCTCCGCGGAAAAGAAACTTTTAAGGGAGTTCAGTATGTTGTATATCGGTAATGTTAAATTGGCCAATTGCAACGTACCTTTTCACAATAACTACTGATCAGATCATCTTAAAACTTTATGTGTGTGTTATACCAACCTTATATATTAATCTGAGGTTAAAAGTTTTTTGTAAACAACTGTTAGATTTTTTTTAAATAAAATAAGTTTTAAAGTACCCAAAAAATCATTAAGTTTTTCACTTTTTTGCCCCATAACATTTTTTTCACTTTAGTTTTATTAAAATTAATAACCTCAGATTAATCTATACTATGTATTACATCATATAAAAAAATTTACGAGAAAACATAGCATAGTTTTTGAGAAAAGGTACATCGAAGTTCAAAAAATCAAGTTCTGAGAAAAACGCGTTTAAAGTTTTTATTGTTAACCCATTTCTTTACGAAGCCATGACATTAAAATGGCTTTTAATGTCAAAAATATTTTTCCAATCGTCTTGATATTTTGTGACATTATTAATAAAGATTGTAATAGTATTTTAAGCCAATAATTTTTGTTTCGATTTTTTCACCGATTTTGGAGTACTGAACCCCCTTAATGGAGTAAAACGACTAGGTAAAGTGGCAGCATTTTCTATAAACTAATGGATACCAAGTAGTAGCCTTTATACTAGTTTAATCAATTTATTTGAAATAAGAAAATGTAAATTGTGCATTTGCGAAAAATATATAATTACTATTAATACTCCCGATTCTTTTCTAAATAAATACTTTGCGTTAAAATTGTATATAAAGTATGTTAAATGACTACATTTTTTTCTTTTCATAAAAATAAGGATTTTATGAAATATATTAACCGCAAGAACTAATTGCTATTTTTTAATGCCGATATCTCTAAAAATATTTTATGCAACTATAATTTGACATTTCACATTTTTAAGATAAGGGTGGTCCTAATCGTTTTTGATATGTTGCCAATTTCTGCATATCACCAAATTACATTCATAACATTTATACGTTAAATTGGGGGCCCTGGTGGCCTAGTATTTAAGATAGATGCCTCCGCTAAAAGTCTGCGCGCTGTACTGGGTGCGGGCTCCATTCCCGACTTCGCCCTGGGTGTAATTTCTCTCTCTTTCTCTCTTTCTCTCTCTCTCACAGTAAAAATTGTTTATGTGTCTGGTCTTACTTGATGGAGGTTTATAAGCGGGTCTCTGACCAAGCACACAAACCTGAAAATATATGTATAGAGACTAACCAGTGAATGAATGTTTAAGACGTCACGTTCGCCAGTGAATGAACACCAGGATATAATGAAAAGGGCTACCAACCATTGTCAGATAGCTTCCTATTACATGGGAGGAAGTCAGTGTTGCCAATCCATATAGTGGAATGATCTTCAATCCTTATTTTCTTAATTATACTTACCAAATGTTCATTCACAGGGGCCTGTTCACTCACTGGTCAGTCTACCCTACCAACCAACCTGGCAGACCAATGTTCCAAAATCATTTTTTTTTTTTAGAATTGGCAATCTCCAAAACGTGTAGAAAACACAAAATTTCTCTTTAGGTTTGTCGACCTCATCGCAATATTTTCATTAATTACCTTATATCTCATTAGGTAATTAAAAGTAATATGTCATTAAAATGGCTTTTGTGCTTGACAATGTACAAATGACTAAATCCACCTCCCCAAAGTAATTTTAGTAAAATCAATTATACAATGTCAGCCCCGTTAGAAAAATACCTCACAAACATCAAACTCTGGCCAAAATATAATCATTAAAACACATTTACATCATTTAAAAGCAAAGTCAACTATCAACTAATGCAGTCCACGTTTTGGTGAAAATTGAACCAAAGTAGCGCAAACAATCAATTTACTATTTAGAAATTCAACACTTTTAGCTTGGCGGCTTTAATTTTTTATTTGTTACTTGGGTAATTATGCAATGGATTTCCTGTTTGCCGCATCGTTAAATCTGGATGCTTTCATTAATTGAGCGAAGTTTGATGTTGTTCTTAGTACAAGAAGTAGATTGTTACATTTAAAGCTGAATATGTAATAAGAGCGAGTGATTAATGCAGTATATGTAAACAGTTTTGCTGGACAGCATAACAATTGAAGGGGGTCTTATATAATTCGATTAATTCTACTACGTAAATTTTTAATTTAACTTTAAACGAATGGTTCACTCTTAAAACAAAAGAGTGAAATCCACTCCTATACAATAAGTGCATTTTCGACACTGGAAAAAAGGGAAAATTAACTCTTAAATCGCTCGTAATCGCCTTAAATCGCTCAATCCTTTTTGATCTTGTCGGAGGTTTAACAAAACAAAAGAGTGAAATCCACTTCTATAGGGGAGGTGCATTTTTGACGCCGAAATGAGTGAAAATTAACTCGGTTTGGTAAATGTTCTTGCTATTCATGCTTGCTATTCATAATATCAGGTTTACTTCATTATTTATATCATTATTTCCTTTACTTATACAGTATGGGTCCGTGTCCAATAACTACAATTCGTGCATAGCTACACAGCCATCAGTAATACAATAATTTAAAGCACATGAACTTTTTTTTAGTTTTTTTAAACCGTGGATTGTGACAGTCATGGTCACGCTAACACTTTAATCATATTTTGCAGAAGGGGTTTCTAAACTTTAAAAACATGTTTGGTACTTTTTTCACACTAAAAAAAGTATTGTGAAAATTTGAAGTAAACAAACTCATTTTTGACTTAGAATTACCTAATATGAAGTGTAAGGTAGAGAAAGAATTGCGATGGGGTAAAAAATTTGAATATTTTGTGTTTGGTACACGTTTTGGATGTTGCTGATTTTACAAAAGGGGGTTTTGAACATTTGTACAACTGTCTGTCCGTCCGCTGGCTTTCTTGAACTACTCTACATCTCGAACTAAATGACCTATAGACTTCAAATGTTCTACACGAGTTTCACATCATGTTGTCTTCATAAAAAAATTTCGGGAAAATAGTGCATGTGCAAATAGTAATTGCTCTGCTTCGAGTTTATCACGACTCTATGTACTTAAGTTAAGCCAATACCCAATGCTTCTACTATGGATCACACAATTGGACACATTACTTTCATTTCTAAGAAGCTCTAGAGCAGAGTTACACCATTCAGAAATAAATAAAACTCAAAATCTCATTAAATAAAACAAGAGACTATGTTAGAGAAATCTGAAGAAATCTCTTTTGTCACGCGCCCTACGTCAAACTCAGTATTGATTGGTTTGGAGATAGGCCATTCTTTCACTAACGCACCATAGTGATGTTTATGGCCATGTTAACTCTATGGAAGAAGTGTCACTTGTCCACGCATAGTGTTGCATAAAAAGAAAACTCGTCTCACTGGGGGTACTAACGCACTAGTGATGTTTCTGGCTATGTTAAACCTATGGAAGAAGTGTCACTTGCCCACGTACAGTGTTATATAATGGGACAAACGCGCCCTCGCCGGGGGTCGTTATGCTTTTCTGTGTTGAGGTTGTTAGGTAGTTTGTGGACAGGTGTTTGGATTGGAGAGGATGTTTCTCTTTGTAAAAAAAACTTCTGAATTGTTACTCATTTCACACACTACGGTCTAGTAATGTTGACCGTGCTTAAGGTGCTACATTATCCACAATGATAAATCAATGGACTTGTTTAACCTCTTGCGACATCATTTAGGGACATTTTTTTTAAAAAATTCCCACAAACAATTAACAAGTTCATTAGTTCTGAAATAGACCTGGTTCCGATATCGAAGAAGATCCAAATATCAGTGTTCAGCCTTTGATTACAGGTATCAGTCATTCATTTCTGCAAAAAAATTAAGTTGAACGAGGGTCGATACGATATTAGAGTTCTTACAAATTTATTTTAATTTTTTTTCAAACTTTTCAAGAAACCGTTCTAGTAGCTAATTTTTGAGGCATTTTTTGGATTAAAAAACAATGCTAAAATGAAGTGTAAACTGCAAATAAATGATACTGCCTTTTGTTATGCATTTATAGCACAAAAATTTGTATTTTTTAGCCCTTAAGGCGGGTCTCTCAGTAACTATTAAACATAGCTTTTTTAATTTACTTCGTAAAACATACTTTTTGGTATATATTTGTTTAAAAGTATGTTCAGATTGAGAACAAACGTGTAGGATTTTTCTCGGGTCTGTTAAACAACATTGACGTTTTGGTAATGCTTTGCATACTTAAAATTTAACCGAAAACATTTAATAAATAGCTGTGATAAAAACAATTTGCTCGTAAGGAACCTTAAAAAGAAAACAGCATACGATAAAAACGCCTATTTTGTGGTCGAAATCAGAACAACCAAGGAAATCACATGAAATTCGAAAGTAGAAACAGTGTTACATCAACTGAAACATCATTAAAAATCATAAGTCTTCCTATCAAATACATCCTTTTTCAAGCAGTTGGTTGTTTTCAATGTAAATTCGTAGTCATTTTATGTTACATAATTTTGTTAGCCTTGAGTTTAAATCAGTGTTTTATTTTTAACTGCAGGAAATGGCCTGTAAAGGAATTTTCTACACTGTAAAAACAAGGGAGTACTATTACACTTGTTTTGGGTTTATGAAATGCTATATAAGGAGTAAATATACACGATTTGAGGTGTCCGCACCAACATAGGTGTTATCATTCACTCAAAATGGTTTTCAATTAAACTGAAGAAAAAATTGGTGTTAACATACACCAAGAATGTAGCCTATCGACAACATTTTGAAAACGAAGCACCAAATTTGGTGTTACAGATCGAGCCAATCTAGCAATTCTTTGGTTGTAACGTTAAAATTAGAGCTGTGTTTCGATAATTTATTCGTGATATGCATGGTTTGAGTGTTACTTTAGAAATAGTTAGATAGAAAACTTATTTCAGAGTGCAGTTATTACTTTTAAATGATTGTATGTGTGTTTGCATTCAGTTAGCCCTAAACAACATCATGAGTTTGATTTTGATGATGTTAAATCGTGTTTGTATTTGCCGAAAATGCAAAGTAAGCTGCACAATTATATTTTTTCTGAATATAGATAACTGAATTCTTCTGAATAATTTAACTAAAACTTCAATATTAGCAATTCTGGATAAAACGAGAAAATTAGGGTTGTGTTTATATTTTTGTGTGCGCTAGTATGATTAAAAGATATTGAAATGATAAGTATAATTACAGTATTTTCCCATAAGTCATTTATCTCATTGATATCTGAATTATTTCAGTGATTAACTTTTCGATTATGATATCATCATTACACTTTCATAAATGATATTTTATTTACGTTTTGTTTGAAAAACTATAAAATAATTAAACTAAGTTTATTTGCACAATTTTACAGCTATGATAGTTGAGTATATAGATAGTTGAGTAACAAATTAAACAATGTTTGGCAACCCTATTGATATCTGTAATTTGCGTTAATTATTCTAAACATTAATTTTTTTAGTTATGTTTTTGTACAATATGTGTACATTTTCAATTTATCTTTTGTAGCATGGATAAAGGTAACCTCGTTGAGTTCAACTCAAGTTAGAAAATTAGCTATTTTTAACATTGCAAATATTTCTGTTGTTCGGGATTTGTAAGAAATCAGTTTACACCAAAAAGTGTTTTTAAAAAATAACCATTTTATCCTTTTGATTCTGAAATTCGTACCAGAACACCCTGTTAGGTCGCTTGGTGTTTACGCACACCAAATCAATGGTGGCGTTTTATCACACCAAAAATGGTGGCAACAGAGTACCCACCAAAGTGGTGTTTCTACACACCAGTTAATTATCGGTGTTTTATTACACCGATTTACTGGTGGTGTTTCCTTACACCACTTTTGGTGGCTACTTTGTTGCCACCAATTTTGGTGTGAAGGTACGCCAAAATTATTTACAGTG
Source organism: Hylyphantes graminicola (assembly GCA_023701765.1). Lineage (NCBI taxonomy): Eukaryota > Metazoa > Arthropoda > Arachnida > Araneae > Linyphiidae > Hylyphantes > Hylyphantes graminicola. The sequence goes on from CM043116.1 coordinate 16,834,872, forward strand.
TAATTGCTTCACGGTCGAGTGCGTAACATTTTTCGAACTAACAACATCAAACAACAAATATAAGCATTTCAAGAAGTCGTAATTACAAAGATTAATTTAAGTTGATCGTCCGTAAATAAATGAGGAGGAAACTGTTTTACAGTTTGATTAAAGGATCATTAGGAAAGTTTAAATGCAATTACTTGTTAATCAGTGCTCAATCGCAATCATTAAGTAATTATCTAACGTAATATTTGTTTACATTCTTATACCATTTGTTTAGCTACATTTGAAGTGTTATTTGCCTGGTTAAAAGAACATTTTAAAACCAGTTAGCAATTGGAAAAATTGTGATTTTTGGATTGTTAAATATTTATTTAAGGATTAAATAATTAACTGTAGACGTTTCACTAGAGAGCACAATTTCGATACTTTAAAAAACAACCTTTGTTTTTTGATTACAGACTTCGTTTAAATTTTAAACAAGTTGGTTCGTTACTTGTCCGCTTAAACAAGTTGGTTTGTTACTTACACCGCTTCCACACAACAATTACGCACAACAGGAAACACGCTAACAACACCTCAGAAACAAATTCGCCAAGCAGGGCCTTAAGTTAGTTCTAATTCAAACTTTTATAAGTCAAAATTAATAATTTTCTTTAATCTTCTTCTGCAGATTTGCTAATTAATCTTTATCGTTTGCTAATTTTTTTTAGAAGTTCGAAGGATAATAATATATTTTATAAATAACTACTTTTTTGCAGCCACAAATTTACATTTCGAAAAATAAATTTGTGAAATTGTTGCTTTAAAATAAAAACGAAACTTTGCATATTTTAATGCAAATTTAGAATTTTTTATGCATCTTTCACATCATTAATATATGATGAACCTTCAAAATAACTTTGTTGTGCAATTAAAACAATCCAAATTGAATTATATCAAAAGAAATAAATATTTGTTCAAGAATTTTATTCTTATTTTTAATAAAGTTTCTCGGGCGTTTGATGTGATGGCAACAGTGACAATATTGAATAAAAATCTAATTCGCATGTTATTTCAATGTAGATTAAATTTTTAGTCATTTAAATTTTAAATAAACTTCTAATTTAAATTTTTAATGAAATTTGGAATGTAGCTTAAACTGATTTTTTGCTGCAAAATGACTTATCCCACTTGTTTGTGAGACTTGCGGTTCGTTCTGTGAAAGTGGGTGACAGAGGAAAGACAGACAGACAGACGGACTGCACGATTATAAAACCTTCCACTTTTTACGTTATAAACGTATTGTGGAAGCTAAAAAAGAAATCTTTTTCAAAGGTTATGTCCGTCTGTCTGTTTGTCTGTGTCCGTCACACACTTTCATAGCCCAAGCCCAAACTACAAATACAACTGCCCAAGTGTGATTAGTCAAAAAATTCCACACATTGAAATTAAAAGATATTGAACATCTCAAAAGAAAGCGGTTCTTAGTAACAAGAATTAAACTACAACCAATACTGTAACAAAAACCTATTTGTTTTATTGGAGACCATTAGTTAATAGTAGTGATACGTACATAATCGATATCAGAACTAGTAGTATTTATTATGAACTAGTATATAATTCCTTTACATGTATCTACCTGGGAATATATAACAGAGGCTCAAACTTTAAACTTACTAAACAAATTTAAAGCAATGAAAGGAATATTGTTTATATTTAAGTCGAATACTGTTTCACGTAAATGTTTTTTAAAAGTTATTAAATTAAAAATATATATATTGAAAACTATTCGATCATTATGTACCTGACATAAAAAAATCATAATTTAACATTAAACAAACGCCAAATAAATCAACAATCACGAGAAATTCTCACAATATCTTTCAAGATAGTCGATGTTTAACAATCTATTATTGCTCCGATCTTTACCTAGTTCAGTAAAGCCTCCTAATCGCCAAGATTTAGTGAATTATCGCCTCTTGCATTAGCGAGTTCTAATTCCATTATCGCATTATGAACTTCCATTCTATCGCCAATTTGGCGGGGTGTCTAGGGTACTAATGGCTAATGGAACTTTCGCAACTCCTTGAGCGGCCATTTTTGTTGCTGTTAAATTTAGATTTTCTCCTTGAGATTTTTTTCTGGATTTTATGAGTGTAAGCTTGTTATTTGTCGAGGCAAAATGGAATGGAGAATTGTGATTGGTTGCTTTATTCCCATACATAAAAAATAAAAGAATTATCTATTAAACTTATGAGCATTGTATGAGGAAGTTAAAGGTTTTAATTCTGCTATGAAATTAACTTAAACTACTTCGTTAAAGCTTGTATAGTTATTTTTTAAGGATCATTGTACTGTCATTTCAGCAGCCAACACTTTAAATTTCTTTGACAAATATACACGTTATCAAATTATGCACAAAACTTAGTAAAGTTTCTTGGTGACTTTTGGCGAGTTTTAAATTTAACTTAGGATTTCTATATCTTTCTAGTTGTATAAAGTATGAAGTAGTCGAGATAAGACATTATATGATACCTAGTCAATGTTCCTGATCAGTCATCAAATCGTTTTAAAGATTCCTAACTATGGTTTAGTGACTTAACTATTCATTCAATTAAAAAAAAATATTGCATATAAAAGGAGAAATCCCTTCATTTTAAACAAAACTTTAAGGTCAACATGCTTGTAATAATTGGCGACACCAACTGTGAACCTGAAGAAAATTCTCCTAAAAACTTGCAAATTTCATTTTAAAAAATTCACAGGTATCCTTCATGATATTTTCAATTTGATGAAATCTCATTTATATTTCGTTACAAATTAGGATTTTCAAACATTTTAATTACAACTTTGCTAACATTTCTTAAATTAAAGTTAATTACAGTTACTGCAGGAAGTAGTTCAGTTAACCTAAGCAATCGTCGCCGGCAGTTTTACGTCAAATCTTCTAACCCCGACAAATCATTCACAATTTTTAAATGTTAATCAATTTAAATCATAAATGCATATAATTTATTCTAAAGTGTTCTTATACTAATCTTTTATTAATCGTATGCTTAATGATTTTAAATAATTATTGACTTTTTTTAAAATTAATAAGGCATTTTAATGTTCCACTTTTTTTTTTATAAATCTGGTCTGCATTTTGACATTTTTGAAAAGTCACCAAATCGGTCCACGATTCTTTAGGTTAACCAATAGTTCACTTCTTATATGAAAGTGACCAAATAATGTTGCTAAAAGTAACCAGTTGGGTTTATTAGCCTCAAGTTATCAAATAAACACTCCACACAACATTTTCACTTAACAGTATTACATTTGCGTAAGCTAATCACCCAGTAATACAGTTTTTCCAAACTCTATGTTAAATAGTAAAGGAATCATCAGGTAATTCAATAACCTTTGAAGTAAAACGCTAACTAACTCTACCGAAGATATTTCAGGATGAGGAACATTGCGAAATCTTAATTTAAGGATATCATCAGTGCTAAGAAAGTACGGAAACATTAACCATATAAGAACATAGAACCCAAGACAAGCTTTTCGACTCAATATAGTGTCCAACAATCTTTGAATAAACTGAAACTGTTTATTCTTCTTTTTATTCTGGGGTTTCTTCGACTTTAGCTTTAATTGTCTCTTCTTTTTATCTTTGAGTTGCTCTAAAGGAAAAATTAGAATCATTTTATCGTGTTCTTCCTCCTTTTCTGCCGAAAATACACAAGTTTCATCAGATCTTTGTTGGTTTTGACCGCCATTTTTCGTTACGTTGTTCTTCGACGTCTTTTTCCCTTTGTTTTTCATTTTCCACGAAATAGAATGTTTAGAAAGTTTCCTTAGATTCTTGAAAATAACTTTATATATTTCTAGAACAAACACACAAAAAATAATTAAGAACACGATATTTTTTATAAATAAATCCCGAATCGAAAATGGTATTCGAAACAAGTGATGTTGCCATTTTTTTCATATGTAATAAAAGAAAAGAAAACAAGCTCTAAATAAGCATATATAATTTTTTCAATGCATTCTCGTTTTGGAAAATACTTGTACTAAACAAATTAATTTTTGAGACCAAATTATAAATTAGTAGTAATTTAAAACAGACGAGAAGCACTAAATTGCTCACATTGTGGTTAAAACATTTATTTAAAACTTCCAAAAACCGAAAAAAGATCCTTTTTACGCCAAAATTGATATAATAAAGTAATAAAAGAGCTTTCTGTTTCTTTGATAAATATCCTTATCAGGCAATCGTTCTTTGTTTTTACATAAAACATCCCATCCTTTTATTTTAACTAAAACTAACCGAAGAAAATGAAAAAAATCAACAATAAAATCATTAACTCATACTTAATAACTAGTAAGCACTTAGTATAACCAATGGAATCCAAGATTGCAATAAAATTTAGTTTTTGTTGCCAAAAAGAATTTTAGAAGGATTGTTTAAATTGTTTTTTTTTTATTTTTTACTCTGGAATAAAAAAAAATTCTAAAACTATTTTCTGGAATTTCGAAACAAACCTTACTTTGAGCAAATTTTTTGTGACCATCTGTTGTGCTGTTCATGAGCTTATGAAGTACCAAAAAAACTTGGCTTTATACCTACGCATTACCAATACGATTCATATTTTTTAGCACTTTGTGCTTTCTTAGTATTTTAAGTATTTAGCAGTCCAGACACTTTTCGGAAGTTATTATTTAAAATTATATTGAAATGTAGTGAAATTATTTTGTATTATTATTTTGTGCGGGATTATTTCACGAGAGTAATTATTTAATTTTCTCTCGCGAAGACCCGTCTAACGTCTCGCGCAATTCTTTTTTTTTAATTCAGTTTTTCTTCTGCTTTTCGAAAGTTTAGTTAGGTTTTGGCTTCTAAAATTTAATAAAAGTTAATATCTTCTGAATTCTCTCATATATAACCAATGCATTTAAGTAACATAGCTATAGAAATGCAAAAAAAAATCATTACCAAAAAACTTACATACGAGAGAAGTTCCTAACTAATCATTAAAACCTTAAAACTGCTATTTCAATTTATATGTCCATAAAAAGTATTCTACAAAAAAACACTTTCCCTTTGAGATTCGCGATACTCATCAGTAAGCTATAATCATCAAATATCTTCACATTTAAAAGAGAATAGGATCGTCTGTGAACTTGAAAACTGATTACAGGTCATGCTTCCGCTTGTTGATGTTGGCATGGCAACCGCGACTGCCATTTTTAGATGGCAAACGAATCAATGGGATAGTGATACTTGACAGGAATCGAAGCTTAAATTAAGGTGCACTGACCGGTTATACGCGGTAAAGAATAACTTCATTACTGACAGGGTCCGGACTAATGCTCGCTTGATGGGTTAAGGCGTCTTGCTGCGGAGGTTACCTTAGAAGGTTCTGTTCTTTTTGATGTGCGATGAACTGGGGTCAATTGGCTTGTTTCATGTGACATATAATCATTCCTAGATATTTTTTCGTTAGATTCGGTGTTTGGTGGTGCGACAGGATAAGCTCCGCTTATTACATTGATTAACAAATCGAAAGCTTATTTTCATCCCTGACTGCCACTCAAGACGTGAAATGCGTCTATTGATGATAATTATGTACTAGTGCGTATAGTCATTCCAGTATAGGTTAAAAGGCCTCCCTTGTTATCAAATGTCAATTAATATGGTGAACATGCGGTGTTCCACGCTGCTGAGGTACTGTGTTTAGCCAACTCGCTAAAAGCACTAGTTATCTAATCGTTATTATTTTACCCTACAGATAAAAATTAACACTTTCGATAGTGATAAAGCATTTGAACACATTTTGGATTGAATGAACTTTGAGCTGGAATTACGAATGTACCGTGAATGACAGTTTATATCCTTTTTTCCAACCATATGACGAAAAGATCGTTCATGACAATATATACCATAATAGAAAACGACATATTTATGAGGCTGGTGCACGTTATATCTATAATAGTACAAAGTCAAAAAAAAAAAACTCTGCATACTATCCGCTCTTAGGTCGAGCTAGTTGCTACTTATGTGTAAAACCGCCGTCACCTGGTAGGAATTCAAAATATCGTGCCTTGTTAGTAAATAACACTTATTTTGCACCAATCAGACGTTCATTTAACAAATAACATTTTAGTTAACCCCCTAAGAATTGTAATAAATATAACTATGCAGAGTCAAGACTTTTGTACTACATATTTAACGTTAGCCTACGTACATATGCACAAAGTTAAACATAAGAGAAGGTCCAGGCTAACCCAGTATTGATAATTGAACTTCTCTCCAATACTAAACCTTCTGCCGCAAAGTAATTATTATATTTGGTCGCGAGCGCAAGTATTGGGAATTCGTACTAACTTCATTATACTCTCCTTCCATTGAGTCGAATGTGGAACGATTAATGCGAGATGTTAATACTTCTGAAGCCTAGTGGCGTATAGTTGTAGTGCTTTCGCATTGCCACGCCACAGGTCCGGGTATCGAATCCCGGATTGAGCGAGGTTGACCCATCCTTTCATCCTTTAAGTGGCTCGATAAAATGGGTACCAAGAATGTTTGGGAACTAAACACTGTGGGGGGATCTAAGAGAGGCTTACCACCTTACCGGGACATGTACCTAGCACTCCAGAGCCCTAGGTCCCGAAAGCTGAAATGGGCACGGCAGGCCTTGGCCCACTAATTGGTTGTTGAGCCGAGGTGTTTAGTTTAGTTGATGCTTCTTCCTGGTTTGAGTTTTAGGACATTGTTGCCTTCTATAAGTCTCAGAAATTTTGCTTGCATTTGCATGAATGTTGTCAGAACTGTACCATTGTATGATGCATCATACGAGTCGCCAATAAAAAGGTCTGGCCGACCCATTAATGAACCCGGAAACTCTTGCATGTTGTGCTAATACTGTGGGGGCTGGGGAGCCCAGTCGGTTAAGTACTCGCTTAGCATGCGGAAGGTCCCAGGTTCGGGACCGGGCATCGCCAAAATAGCTGCCACCTATAAACGGCCGGTGCAGCCAAAAATGTCCGACGAATAATACCCCGTGTAAGGGAGTGCACGTTAAATATCCTTCAAAGTCCTAACGCTGCGTGCGATGTCGCCCTTAATGGTTGCGTTGGGTGCCTATTCAGGTGTTGGCTCGTCACCTGACTGTGGTTCTAAAATACGACGCCCGTCGCCAATAGCCCTCGTGTAGCTCTAGTGCGATGATAATTCAAAGCTAACCAAACTAAAGCTAATACTGAACCATCTTCTTCTTCGGCACTACAGCCTAGGACTGGCTAGAGCCGTCTTAGTACCGAGTTTATGCCATCTTTTCCTATCGGAAACAATTAACCTCCATTTAGTGGCACCAATCAATTTCAAGTCTTTTTCTACGCTGTCAAACCATCTGATGGGTGGTCGGCCTCTCTTTCGGGTTAACCCTTCCTTACTGAAACGCCCGAACAACTAAGGATTCGAAATTGTTATTCCTATCAAATATTGCGAGGAAGTTAAAATCCTTCGTAGCGAAAGGGTTAAATCTGGTTTTGTAAAAGTTATTTTTTTAGTTAGTTCATTGTCGTCTGATATAAAAAGGTGTCCTATGCATCTAATACGATTTCCTTTGATGATACATGGATAATTTCTGGTTGCTTATAGATTTTTTTTTTGTAAGTCTCGAAATTTCAAATAGCTAGGCCACCTGTTATTAAGGTATTGAATCGTGTGCAACAAAGTAATTATTTAGTCGCGAGTGTTAGAATTTGGTTTTCGTGGTAACTACCAAATTTAAGCTTTCCCTCTGACCAAACGTATTTTTAACATGACTAGATAAAGACAAAACATTTTAAGATAACCTCTGTGGCATGATGCGTCAATCACCAAGACTACACCGATCTTTTGAACTCTCAATGGGATATATAGACATTTTTAAAAGTTGTTTATTAATAATTATGTAATATTTCTGCTTGTTTCTATAAAATAATTTCACTTTAGGAATATCGACAATCACCTATTCCAATTATTGAGACTAAAGTTCATCATCCCGAAAAAACAGTTTGAAGGAAAAGTTGGCGTTTGTTCAAGTTTACTTGTACCATGCGGTGACGAAAGGAAATTGTTTTAACTTGTACAAAAAGAATAATTAAGCACCCTTTTCAAGTTCGCATGTACGTGAGTAGCTAACGTAATAGAATTTTGAAAAATTACACATATCTTGTAGGTCTATATACCGCAGCCAAACTACAATTACTTTTCACATTCGTATGTGTAAAAATGATATAAATGTAAATAAGAGCTTGTAAATAACCTCTTTAACATTTGCCTGCACTTCATTGGCCTATGTTATGCTTATGCATTATTTTTTTAAGTAAAACAACACTACATTGATTGCAAGAGTATAATACAATCGATATTTGTTTGGGCAACTTACTTTAGGTAATGCAAGTTTTACGTGTAGATTCTTTTATTTTTAAGGTTTTAGAAGTGGACTTTCCAAATGCAGACGTATAACTGGACTCATAGAAAAAAAATTGAATGTACTAAAATAAAATATTCGTACTTAGGGTAAAACTCAAAAGCAAACATTGAAGAATCAATCATCTTATTTATTATTCTATCCTGTTTTATACTCTTACCAGCAACTTAATATGTGAGTGTAGAAAATACTCCAGTCAAAAATTAAAAAAATTTCAAGAAACTGGAAAAAGCATAACTCAAATATTTGAACTTTTTTGCATTTATATTACCGTCGTGTAAAAATCATCCGATTTCGATCTAAATTACACTAAAAAAAATTAAAATTTGATTAGGACCTATACTGTTTTCTGAACTCAACTGGTTCTAACAACCTGATAAAACAGACAGTTGCACACTTTTAAAACAAACGAGCGATTTTTACTCAGTCTTAGTTAATTTTCCCTCCTTTCCAGTGTCAAAAATGCACTTCTCCTATAGGAGTGGTTTTCACTCCTTTGTTTTAAGAGTGTAACATGTATAGATATGGTATACGTTAACTCTGGAGGTTTAAATGTCCACACTCATACGTTGTCATTATAAATCGCATAGAATTCCAACTCGGATGTTGTCCGTACCACTTAACTGCAGCCAATGTTACGATTCATGTCGGCAATAGCCCTACTGCAACTCAAGCGAAGATTATTGAAACCAAACTCATCAAACAATAAAAAAAGGAATCTCACACCGAAAAATGACCAAAGCAGCTTAAACCTTTTAATCCCGTAAATCATATATTATTTTCTCTCTCACAACTGATGTTATCTATTTTCCTTTTATACAGTCTACACCTTTCATTGTTTGAAAAGAATAGAAGAAAAAAGTGGAAAAACCTTGTTCCGCTGTTCGTTTTCTCTACTTTCTCTACTCAGTCCATTTCGTGTTGCCGGTGTGACAGCTTGACCTGTGATCAATAGTTCGTTTTTTGGTTAGAAAGAGTTACAACTAATACTATTGTATAAAAGAAGTTCAATTAGTTAGAGATTTCCTGACTAGATTCGTTTTATTTGTTACATTTTTGATAGTAAAATCATTGTTAGTTTAAAATAAATTATACTTTATTTGTTTTCTTTTTTAAAAAATTATCACAAAAAAAACGAATATCCATGTATACTATTAATGTTTAAACATATAGTATACATTCCGAAGTAACTGTTTAGTTTGTATTCAACTAAGTCTGGGCATTCAGACAATAATAGTCTACTTAACTGCGACTTTAACACTCCAATACCCTTCTATAGGGTGACTTAAGAAAAAGGATAAAAATTATGAAATATAGATACTTGATAACCTACCTTTCATACAAAAAAAAATTTATGAAAATCTGATGATTAAACCGAACGTAATAGTGATGCAGATAGCTAAAGTATAAAAGATTGAATAAATTCTTTGTTTGTTTAAAATGTATACAATCGGATTGTTAAAATGAAAGTTTAAAGAAAGGAACGGATAGGCAGACAATCGGTAATCACCTCAATGCCTATACTTATCAGGTTTTTAAAATTCTTTCTGATTGAAAAAATAATTTGAAAATTAATACGGTATTTGTGTCAACACTACTTTATGTGCAATTGATAACTAAAAATATGTTTTGTATGCACTGCTTGTGCTTATGAATTCTGCCTCGAGCCGGAAATAAAATAATATGCACCAAATATTGTCAATTCAAATATTGAATACTAGCTGATATACCCGACGTTGCACGGGTAGAGGTGAAAAAATAATTTAATAGTCAATTTAACTATTTTTTTCTTATCTTTGAGTTACGTAAGATATGAAGATAACCCAGTAATTTTTTCCATTTAATTACCCATCCTGGATATAGTAATAATTAATATTAATTTCAAAAATACCTTTGATAAGAAGCTCAAATTAAAGATAATACATATTTAAGTAAAAAAAATAATCAGTAAGAATTAAAAATAAGCTACTCCAGCAAACAGCAAACGATTTGCATTTTTTTATAAGTTTATTTGCTTTTTAATAAGCTTATGTTGCTGATACCGTTCGTTATTTAAGTACAAAATCCCGCTACTTATATTACATTAAAAATTTAAAATTATAAAATTAACCCAGATAATGTCACAGTAATTTCCCGATTAAAAACATTTTAGCTCATTTGGCGTATTTGAAAAATTTGGCGAGGAAAATATATAGCTACCATTACACCCATTGAGCTCTAGCGCAAAGACCATAGCACAACCAACCAGCTATTTAAAAAAAATGCTCTTTTGCACGTTCTTTGTAATAATTTGGCGAGTTTGCCAAAGTAATTGGCGAAAGATGGAAGACATGAAACCCTAATATGCATCTGTAGTGCAACGGGCTTCAAAAAACAACATAGTTAAGTAAAAGCTTAACTATGCTTTTAAAAAATTCATAACTAAAATCATATAGGCACAATAAAATAAATAGAATGGAGACTGGTAGGATTACGTAACTTGAAACATATCCAACTATTTTTTCAAATTATTAATTTTGTTTCTGAATTCAATGAACAAATATTAAATAAATTAAACATTTTCAATTTCAATTGTTTTCTAAAAAGTTTTATTTAAATTTTACTGCCTGATGGCATCACGAAAGAGAAAAAATGATCGGATTTGAGCGAAAGTGGTGTATTTTTTCCCTTAAAACGTTCGAAAACGATAGAAGGAATGGTCCGATTCGAAAAATTCTTAGCCTATGTTTGTTCTGAAGATGAGATGAATTTTTGTGCCAAATTTCGTGACGATCTGTTGAGTGGTTCTTAAGTTTTTGCGTCCTATACAAACAAGCAAACAAACAAACAGAAGTCGCCTTTTATGTATATAGATTATATCCTGTTTTGTATCTGCTATGTAATAAATTTAACATATTGGATATTTTGTATCTAAAAGCCATTTTTAATGTGGATTACAATTTATTATAATAAGTTCATTGGTTTTTTCTTTACAAATAAACTTTATAACTGGGTAATTTTTTTTAATATGGCTTTATTTTAATAATATTAATCCATAGAACGGTTGGGTAATAGGTAATTGGGTAATATGTTTTTGAAATATAATATTATTGAGTAGTACGGATTTGGTAGGGAATAGCTTGGTTTTGGTACATCATAATATTGAGTATTACGGTTTTGGTTTTTAATGACAGCCACTCAATATCTACTTTTACTATCAAATGTCCCAACAACAAGTAGTTTTGGCGAGCGAACTAACTCTTCCTTTCGCCGCCCGAGGTGGTATTTAGAGCAATTAATTGCCTTTTAAGATGATGTTTACCCGTCGGAAGTTCTCCATAACAATCAAACTGAGGAACCCTTATTGAGAAGTATCGACATCCGTTTCGACTAAGTTAGCAGAACCAATTTTTAACCCTTTCAGTCCCAGTGATGCCATTTGGAATCGTCCCTTTCAATATTTTTTTTCCAAATGTTTATGTCCGTTATGACATCCAAACACATATCATTCGATTCTTCACACTTTGTTCTATTCGACAATATTTTACATTAATCTCAATGGAAGTCAGAACTACTTTTTTTTTTTTTTTGAAAAATAGCTAACAAGCATTTCACCTGATTTTTGAAAAGTTCACTTCAGTTCCACATATTTAAAACACAATTTAAATTATTTCGGTTAAAAGAATTACTAAAAAAAATTTTATAATATGGTCAGGTACCTTAAAATATATAACACAAAGTTTATCTAGGTAATATAATTTTTTTATTTTGTTGTTTTCCACAGTTAAAAAATTTTGGCATTATTTCAAAAACCATATAAAAAGTTTAAATTAATTTTTTTCTTATGGAACTCTTATTTTTGACCTAAAATAAGCTTATTTTGTGAATATCAGATGTTTCTGTAGTGTAGTAAATTTTTGGGACTGAAAGGGTTAAGGACTCTTATACCGAACTGATGTCTTATGTCAGATACAATTTTGACAAACTAAATAAGCAAGTTCGTGGGAGGGGAAAGTTTAGGGACTTCCCCTATAACTCATCCATTAGAGACCTTTGTCTGAGGAGAGGGAATGTGGTTGAACACAGTTGACGACACTTAGATGATGGCTTCGTTATGAATAAGGAGCATGCTGAGATAATGGCGGTGGATGTATATCATCCTTTGAAAGGGTGTAGTTGCTAAATAATGGTGAATTCTATTAGACGAAGTTGCCAATGAATAGGCTTGGCTGAGTTGTGCCCTGGAAATAGTGAGTTTTGTTGCAACTACGCCTTTCATATCATAGTCTATAATAATAAAAGAAAGAGTCTGTCTGTCTGTGTGTCTGTCTGTCTGTCTGTGTGTATGTCTGTGGATCGCAAAAGCCCTACTTAGACTGGTCTAAAAAATTCGAAACTTTTAATATAGATTCCTTTTAATACCTAAGTGTGCACCTGAGGCTTAGTTTTTTCATATTTGATTGCAATTTTTAATTAATCTAATTAGTTTAAGAAAAACGTCATCCACGTGGGATTACGGGACCATAACAGGGGTTGAAAATACATGGACCGGGCCGAAACGAGGGCTTGACGCCATCCTCTATAAGTTTGATTGATTGAGCTTGGTTGAGATATGCGCTCACCCAAAGGCTGCTTCATCCTCTATTAGTGTTTGTTTTTTTAAGTGTGCATGCGCCAACACGAATTTAATTTTGTTTTGAGTGTATCTTTACAAGTAAGCATGCCTCTAAAGGAAAGCAATGCGAAGTTAACGGGTTCCCAGTAAGGCGGGACCATACTGCTAGTTTATTATATAATAATGACATCACAATATGCATTTTAATTCCAAGAATTCATATTCTTGAATAGGAATGAGAGTATTCGGCGTGATTATCATAGGAAATAGAAGGGGCCCGGATGACTGAGTGGTTTGGACCATTACGCCAGCAGTCTGCTAGCTGCAAGGAGTGCACTTTCGATTCCCGACTTTGCCCTTAGTGCATTTCCCTTTCTCTGTGACAGTAAAAATTATTTTTGTATCTATCTTAATTGACGAAAGCTTATATAAGTGGGTCTCTGATCAAGCACACAAGATGGTTTGGTTTGGTTTGAATTATCGTCGCACTAGAGCTACACGAGGTCTATTGGCGACGGGCGTCGTATTTTAGAGCCACAGTCAGGTGACGAGCCACACCTGAATAGGCACCCAACGCAACCGTTAAGGGCGACATCGTACGCAGCGTTAGGACTTTGAAGGATATTTAACGTGCACTCCCTTACACGGGGTATTATTCGTCGGACATTTTTGGCTGCACGCGCCGTTTATAGGTCGGCAGCTATTTTGGCGATGCCCGGACCCGAACCTGGGACCTTCCGCATGCTAAGCGAGTGCTTAACCGACTGGGCTCCCCAGCCCCACACAAGATGGAATGTATAGGTACCAACCCCAAACTTGCACAAATTAGTGTACACTAAACACGAAATGATTTTATCGTTATTTCTTAATGTTTTGGATAGCTTAATCAATGTTTGTTATTAAAAGATATTGTTTCCCAAACACCATGCAAATTCGGCTAAAGAAAATAACCCTTTTTTCTTCAAATGTTGTTTTCGCTGCTGCAAGTCTCAATCAGTAGCAAAACAAGCTCTACAGAAACACTACGACTTATTTTTAACCTCGGCGATTTTCAGAGACCTAGAAACTTATTTTTTCTTCTCCAAAACGCCCCGCTTTCTACACTTTTCAGAGATTTTACTTTTGAATGTTTCTGGATTAAAGTGATAACAGTCAGACCTAGTGCTTAATCATCGTTGTGGCACATGATTTAAGAACGGTTCCGGTAAAATTTAATGCATGCTTACGTTAAAACTAGTTTTTTTTTCGAGTTTCTGATTACAAACACGATGTATTAAAACTGTCAAAAATATCATGAAAAATATTTTTCTGCTTAACTGTATCCTTAATCATTAGTTATGTAAATTAATATGTGGTATTGGTCTTTGATGTAGTTTATCCTTGATTTTTATCTAGATATAAACAAATTAAAACACTTACTAAAAGAACACAGGGCTTATTCCTTCTAATGTTTTATGGATATAAACATATTATTCATAAACCTATATTAAAAGGTATCATACTGTTTTCTAACTTTTATAAACCCCCCTTCACCGAATATGAAACGCACTTTTTCGACCATTGCTTTCAATTACATCAAACATCATGTGAATAAACTAAAACAAATGAACGCTTCTCTTTTATTGTAAGTTTTTAATTATATATGAATTTATAAGCATTGTCTAAAATGTCCCCATGTTTGGTCGTTTCTACCTTAGACTATAAAGAAAATATATTGTTAAAAATAACACTTATAAACAATTAAAAAAACTCAAAATAAGAACTTCCTCGCATAAAAAAAGACACTACAGATTATAATAATTCTTAGATATATTATATGTATAAATTACATTAAATGGTTTTGTTATAGAATTATAATTTTAATTACATTAACTCACAATTGTTATTATTTCTTTACACTCTCATTAAACAAGTGACACTGAAAATTTAATCCGTCTATCTTTTAATACAAACATTCCTTCCATTCACATGCAATTACGTCACCAATTAACCCTATTATCCCAGTACAAATTATTCAATGGACGTTAAATAGATTGGAAATGCTACCAAAGGAGAAACAATGCCAAAACTGGTTCGCCAAATGAAACAATACTCGGCTCTGCTATGCACCCAAATAAACCACTTGGCGAATGATTTGGCATTGTTTTGATCAATTTTTGTATACTTGTAGATGATCAATTTTTGTATACTTATTAATATATAATGGTATTTTTATTTAGAATGAAATATGAGGGGTTGATATTATTGTTTTATAAATATGCCTACAGATTCGCAAATCGGCATTATTTGTGTTTAACCTCCTAAGACCTGAGCAAAATCCTACATGTATATTCTTAATCTAAACATACTTTTCATACAAATATATGCTAAAAATTATTTTTGCAAAAGTATCTTGCAAGAAAAATTTATTGCGCCAAAACTAAAAGTCATTGAAAATCACAGAAAAAAATCGAATTTTAAGTACTTTAATTATTAAATAACTAGCAAATACAGAATATATCATTTTAATATTATCCAATGATGATATGTAATGTTTTTTTTATTTAGGGAAACAAAATATCAAATCTTTATTCATCCAAACGTAAGTTTGCCAAACGATATTTTTTTTTTTTGAATTTTCAAATGTATATGAATAATGTAAATGAAACTACTAAAATTTAACGTGTAAATGTTTAATATTGAACTAAATTCTATGTTTAATGCTTTTTACTTGTTGAGCGCAAATGTACTGTGGAAATGGTTTAAGTAATAGATGTAACTAACAAACTTGTTTAATATCAATCTCGTGTTACACCCCTACGTCTACGTAAGCTAGGCCAGTATTATTTTTTGGTCACATCCATAGATATCATATGAAGTACCAGATTGGAAGATCACGTTACTTTCAATACTAACGACGGCACGCGCATGGACACCCCAGACGGGGGAGCAATTTAGCCAGTGTTGCCATCTCTTTATTGTGAAAAAATACTACGAAAAATACCATTTAATTCTAAAATTTAGTTTCATTTAGAATTAAATTTTATCTTTTCGTAAAAAAAAAATTCTTTAAGTGGTGGCACACTGGCCAAATTGCCCCTCCTTCATGCGCGTCCCGTCGTTAGCATTGGAGGTCACGTGATCTGTCAATCTAATACTTTAACTATGATATCTATGGTAGGGTAGGGAAGATACATTTATATTCCGGCTTATGTGCTTGATCAGAGACCCGCTTATAAGCCTTCGTCAAGTAAGACAGACACAGAACGATTTTTTACTGTCACAAAGAAAAGAAAGTACACCCAGGGCGAAGGCGGGAATCAAACCCACACCCGTTGCAGCTCTCAGACTGCTGGCCTACGATGCTAACTACTCGGCCATCCGGGCCCCTATATCTATGGTCACTTCGCATTGCCTTGGCGACTTACAGGCGACTTCACATTTTTTCCCCGCCAACCATCTCCGTCTAATTAAACCTCCAAGGAACCTTCATTTTGTTTGGACGGCAAATGTTTATCGAGAGATCATTAGCATTCTTGGATCCGTCTGCGACTTAATTGCTTGGCATGAGACGAGACTGTTTTCTAATGGAATTTCACAGTGGGGATAAACAGTTTTATTTTTCGTCGGTAAAAATGTGAGCGAAGTTTTGATTGGTGATTAGATTAAATTCATTACATTAAAACCAAACATTTTCTGCAATTGTTTCGAATGATATTTTTAGGTGCTGGGAACTCGTGCCAAATTTAAAGTCTGTGGATCTTTTCGTTTTTCAGCAATACCTTTAAAACCATAAAGTTCTATCTCAGCTATCTCTCGATAATAATTATTGATAACAAAGTACTCTACTAAAGGGGCCGAATAGCCTAGTGGTTTGGATCGCAGACCATTAAGCTAGCAGTCTGTGCGCTGTAACAGGTGCTGGTTCAGTTCCCACCTTCGCTTTGGGTGTACCTTTTTTCCCTATGTCTTTCTTACTTGAAGAAGGCTTATAAGCGGTCTCTGATCAAGCACACAAGACGAATATATATTACCTACCCCAGTCTACTAACTCTTTAATTGAGATTGATGTCATAATTTTATTTCACGTAAACTATAGATACTTGTCATTGTTTTTGTTAGTTTTTACAATGACAATAGTTTTTTTTAAAGCTTACATTTACTTATGACTTATTAAAAACGAAAATAATAAATTTGAAATAATTAAACCTAAAGAGCACGATTCTGGAGTTTGTAGAATACGGGAAGAGACCAAAATTTAAAAAAATGTGTATCGATAGACTTTTGGTTTGGGAATATTTAATAATTTCTATAAATGTATTTTCTTTTAACTTTTAAACTTTAATTGACTCCCTCTTAACCAACTTCGCCTTGACTGGACGAATATTTTAAGAGCAAAAAAATAGCGAACCATTTCTTGTTTTATTATTGTACTCCCAACAATGCAATTCATTTAGGTCAATTAATCAACGCTTTAACTCAGGTTCTAATGCCATAAATATTAATAAACTATATACTCTTAACTCTTGAATCTCTCGCTAATAATAATTGAATATTTAAAACTATGTGGTAAGTTACCGATTTTCTAGACTTAAAAAAACATAACTATTACTAATGGTACTAAAGGTAATTAATGTTGTGTAACTTGTTATGCTTTGATACATTAAATAAAATGGCGTCAAATTTTAAATGTGTACTGATAAGGCTAACACTATCAATGCACAAATGAGCAGTTAAATGTACATCAAACTTTTCTCTTTTTCTCCGGTTTAATCAGATTTTCACCTAACTAGCTTGCTCACGGTCCCAGTTTAGCCCGTTAAAAGGGTATTTATTGTTATGTGAAACATTGTCGTTTAGAAAATCTTCTAATAAAAATTAAAAACTCAAAATGCATTTGAAATTTCTATGGTGTCATTTCTCTCCAAAAACCTATTAAATTGTGAAAATATGTTTTTATTTTTTAAGATTTCGCTGACTTTTACCGACATACACCCATACAAGCCTTACTCATAACAATAAAATGCGCATTTCTCTCCATAGAAATACCCCTTTCCTAACCCAGTTTACTTTTCTCATTAACTTAAAAGAGATAAACCAATGCAACCGTTTTTCCGAGGAAATCAATTATAATTATCATAATAACAATCCTAAACGCAATGCCCCGGGAAACAGCCTAGAGTAGACGTCGGGGGAAACCCAGTGTACTACAATCAGTCGCTTTCGTGATCTCATCCGCAGCCCCCTGGCGGAAGTTTTTAGAAGCGTATTGAAGAATGTAGGGATATGCGGTTCTGGAAAAAATGGTTTTTCGGTTAACTGGATGTATCGGTTTTTATTTTCTCTAACGCAGCAACAAAATTGATGGTAATTATTATTTTTTGTTTTGTTTTGCTTCACAGAGATAATTTTTTAAAAACCGAAAACTAATTAGTAGACAGAATTATGATATACTGTATCAGTTATATTGTCGTTGGGTAAAAAGCGGTTTTTTACCGGTTCCATATTTGAGAATTTTTAAAGCATGTCTTTATAAACAGAACGCTACATTTTTCAGTCTATTTCTAAACTGTTTCATATTACTTAACCTCCTTAAACAAAATCCAGTTATAATAATATATTTTCATTTTAATAAACCTTAATTTTTCCATTCGTGTTAAGTTTTTTCTATAATGTTCCTTTTTATTAATTATTAAAATTTCTGTATCGATAAAAATGCACCAATTTTTTCAAAGTTAAAAAAATTTTACCATTTCAAACTTACGAAACCGATTCATTTTTTTTCAATCCCTCAAAGAACCGGTTAAACTGATACCAAAACCGGTTTTTCAATATAACCGCTTCCGGATTCCATCCCTAGAAAGAATTCCTCGAATCGTTTCAAAATGTGTGTGGGCGCGCGAGAAATTGCATAGTAGGAAGCAGCGTGGTCTTGGTTTTTGCTTTGTACTGGTGTTTGCGAAACGTGGACATAGTTTTTCCGTGCTCCGTCTTTTAAATAGTTCGCTCTGGAGTTATTTGTGTTGTGTTTTTGTGCGGCTAGACTAAATGGAGACGATGATATTGGTGAGTTTTTTCTGTGTCGGCATTCATTTTAATTGAAAATTAATCAAAATTGATGAACTTAATTGCTCATTACTTTAGAATTCATTTCATAATTTATTGAATCATTTGTATTTTTCACATGCAATTAAGCAATCAAATTTTAATATTGGCGATTAATGAATTGTTTCAAATGTGTCGTATATTATCTAGTAAAGCTAATTATCAACCCTTTTCAACGACTTTACGAGATTACTGTTGTACTTCTACTGTTATGAAATATTAATTTTCAATAAAAATTAAATGTATTTAATGTAATTTATTTTTGGAATTGCTACATTTGGATCTAAAACAAAGATTATATTCCAAAATGTGATCAATTGAACTTAACATTTTAAATGGAATTTTTAACGCGTTTATATAAAATGCCTTTAGTTAATTTTCACAAAACTTGCTATCTAATTTCTTGCATCGATATTTAACAGTTATTTTAGTGAAATTTAATCCTCTATACTGCAAACTTAAGATCCTCAAATGGCTTTAAGGCTTTTTTTTTAATTATTGCTCTACTTTAATGGTCTGTGTTATAACATATTTAAATATTTTAGAGTTAATGTAAAACTGCAACGTTTCACAGCATAAACTTTACCATGAGCTTCTCAATTTTATTCTATAACTGATGTATCCAGAATTCTTTAATATTACTTCATGTATATTGTTACTACTACTTTAAAAACTGTTTACTTGAATAATAGAGGAGACAAGTGACCTAGGACAGGGAATTTTTCACATCTCGATAAAACTACAACTGAAATAATTAAAAAAAAATTATAATTTTTCATCAAATATCATTAAAAATCCATTCTTTCTACAAAATCAAAATATATTCATTTACTAAAAGTATATTTACATACAATAAAAGATTTGTAATTCTGTAACTCGACCATTTTCATCAACTGATAAACACACACACATCATTAGTAATGTTGGCAAAATAAATTGTGACGTTTAATTTAATATCAGAAATCTACCCTTTATACTTTTCCCCGTCTGTTCGTCAACCGGTTTGCCTATCAGTCGACTGTCTGCACTTTAAATTGCATAGAAATTTGGTTTTTTATTTATTTTAATAACTTTTGTGATATAAACTATTCCACGATAAACTTCATTTAGTTAAAATGAATATTTGACGGATTTTTTTTGTTTTGTTTTTTGTAGTTTGCTTGGAATGCCGTCTTAATATGTAGCCCAACGTGATTGTTAGATTTTTCCATTATTTGTTTACTAAGAAAACGGCACGCACTTTATAATTCTTTGTGTAAAAACCTTGTTAGTTTTACATTTCTTAGTTTATAAATGAAATTTGGAATTGTTTCTTTTTTTATTATTATTTATTACTATATTATTATCCTTATTTATTACTAAATATAAGTTTTCTGCAGATTTTTTTTAAGATGATTCTTATTGATACTGTTTTTAAGAAGCTTGCGTTAGCATTAAGCTCTAAAATATACATTACCCAATTAATTTTAACGTGTTTACTTGGGAAAATCATCACTTCTTACAAGTTTAAAAATTATCCTGAAATTTTATTTACATTTATGAAGTTTTTGGAACCGTCATTAAATTTCGAGCGGATTTTCTTGTTTCCTCAATCAACATTCCCGAAGAATGCTGATTAGATACATTAAAAAAAGTAAACAAAATCAAAACTTTCAAGTAAACACTCCGTGCCACCATATCTTGGGTAAAAACAAAGAGTAAAAAGGCAGACTGAAAAGCGCGGTTGGTCCGTTGGTTGGAAACTCTTGTAAGGTAATATTTACATACAAAATTATCTGAATACAATTTAACCAAAATACACTTTTTATTCTGATTAAATGTCCAAATTTCTTCAAATAATAATCAAGTCTGTTGGACCTTAAACGAAATTAATGTTTTAAACATGTTTTCTGGATGGATTCACAAATAATTGATGGAACTCTTTACATCCGCGGAGGGATCTTCTCCATAGCCTATTTCTATTTACCCAACTTTGGTTAACAAGGAGTGTAGTTCCATACTCCCTTTCAGGAAACTCTTCCGCGACATTTAAAATTTAGTCAAAATAAAACTAACTTCCGCACTTATTGTCGATTAATGTTTACTTACAGAATGAAATTTAACACATGAGCATCATAAAAGCATACATACTTACAAAGAAATTGCCTATCATATAATTCTACATCGCCAAAATTGGTGGAAACAGCTCCGATTAACTGTGGCTGAATTGTGATATTAGACGATTCAAGGTCGATTCCGCAGCTCCCGAATGTTTGTTTCTCTGCCGTAAGTCTCAATCAGTAGAGAAACGAGTTCTACAGAAAAGTAGATACACGATTTCTCAACTCTTGCATGTTTATGAAGCGTTGTTAACCCTTTCAGTACCAGTGATGCCATTTGGCATAATCATGCTTCTTATCATAATTTTTAACAAAATAATAAGACTGACATCTATTGTGATGAATAAAAATATTTTCTAATAGAAAAAAGTTTGAAGAATCGAATTTTACCTTTTGATATCTTATATGGCTATTGACGATCAGAAAAAAATTCTAAAATGATGATTCCAAATTGCCATTGCGACTGAAAGGGTTTAAAAAAAAAGGGTACTAAAGCAACGGTTTTCATCACAACTTTTAATGTCCTTAGCAAGCAGCAAGGTGATGGGTTTTAAATTGGGTTTGATACCATGGCCTACTGTTGTACATCTGACTACGCTGAATGAGTGTAATTATGTTCCTTAAATTACTGGAATCCAATATTAGTATTGGCTGTTAAAATTCTGACACTCCCTCAACACAATTAGCACCTATATTTCCAATTTGACAATCAATAATATAGTAAAAGGATGGTAATAAGTGTTATTTCATTAAATTATATTCTACCTTAGATGAATAAACAAACAGCTATGCTATAAATCAAGAAATTCAAATTAATTTCTAAATAACGTAATAATAAGGTTCTGTACAAAACCTACAAAAGTTACATTAAAAAATGCCTGCCGTACAGGAAATGTCTTGCAGAGTAATATTCAATTTTAAAATAGTTTTTTTTAATCCAAAACGTAGATTTCAAAAAATAAGCAAAGCTAATTTCGATATCGAACACAAATGGACTATTTGCAGTAGTTATAGGAGAAAGAAAAAAATCTATGGAAAATAGTTTCCGATTTCTGATATTCTGATATTGATTGCATTAAGAATTGTGTTTTCAGTCAATCATTTCTTTTTTATTCTTTTTAGCTGATTCCAAATTTGGTAATTGTTCGATTGAACTAATCTTAATTTGACTAATCTACTATAAATATTGATGTTGTTGTCCTGTGTGCACCCTTGTCTAGGATACTTATAATAGACTAGCAAAGGCATGCATTTATACAGTAAAAGCTAAATAATAAATGTATTTGCAAACGATGACTCCCCCTCCCCATCTTAAAAGAGAGTGCATTGTTTTCCTTTTGGGACTAGGATCCATTTCAGATGAAAGTCTACTGTCCCCTCGAGATACATCCATGCTTTATCCTCTAATCCACCCAAGGTACCACTCGCTTGATAAGCAAGATTCATAACCATCATACTAGCTCTATGGCACTATAAATATTCAAAACGAATATGAAATTAGCTCGGCTAATTTTGCATGTAAGACTTCATCAATTAAATCATCTCTATGAATCTAACTGAATAATCTCTGTTCCGGGATTATAATTAAGACGTTAGTCACCAATGACCCTATTGTAGTACTAGTGCGACTATGATTCTACTCAAATCAACTCGGGGACAGGCCAAAATAACTGGCGACCAAAAAACAGGCTGTGTAACTAAAAAGTGCGACAAATAGTTGGCTGTATAGAGTGAGTGCGGGAAATATATGCTTCAAATTCCCAACGCCGCGTACGATGTCGTCCTAAGAGTTACATTGGGTGCCTCTTCAGGTTCTGGATGGCTACTTGACTGTGGTTCTGGAGTACGAGAAGAATGACATTTATTTACTCTAGAGTCTAGTCCCTTACTCGTATTTGATTTCATGAAGACTTTTGAGCTCATTCACTGAGAAAAAAAATTCTGTAAACATACAGAAATTTTTTTAGTAATGTTACAGGAATAACCAATTTTACAAAAAAAAGTTTTTGTAATTCTGAACAGAAATCTTCATTTCTGCAGTTACACATTTTTTCTAGTATTTGCAATTTGCTTCAGCCAATCATGTTCTTCTACATGAAATGTCTCGCGCATCACCACATAAGTTTGGTTAGGTTAGAATTATCGTCGCACTAGAGCTACACGAACTAAAGTCTGACCTCGATCGTGATTCAAGACCAATCGCTATTTGAAACTTAGTTGATTGTTTCAAATGAATTTCACTTCTTATTACCTGACTATCAGTGTGCCGACATGGTACTGTTGGGAGAGCGTTCGATCGGACATCGAAAGGTTCCTGGTTCGATCCCGGGTTTCGGCAGTCTGCTATTTCTCGGTAGTGTAGTGGTCAGTACCCCCGTCTGTCACGCGGTAGACTGGGGTTCGATACCACACCGGGAAAGCAGACATTTTTTTAGTTTTTACAATTGCACGGAAAATACAGTGTCCATAATTTTTTCTTGTATAGTTACAGAAACATTTTTTGTGTGGGATATATAAAATAGTCCTGTAAATCTATATGATATAAACATGTAATGTTAACAAAATATATTATGTGTTTTTGCGGCACTATTTTTAGTAATTATTTACTAGAAATTTTCTAGGAAAAGTTTTTTACAAAAAAAAATTTTGTAATGGTTACAGATTTTTTTTCACAGTGTTGGTTTGGTATAGCCTTTCGGTTGACCAAGAGGAATAAGTCAACAACAGCTACAAATCTAAATGTCTCCACTCTCTTCCGCAGGTTAACAGCCCTCAGTAGCGCCGGCGAGGACGACGTCGCCGCCGGGAGCAGCAGCCCAGCTGTCCTCCGCAGTCCAGCCCCCCAGCTGTACCGCGAGTATGGGTACGGGCTGTCGTCGGTGAGACGCGACCACCCCATGGCCAAGAAAAAGGGCCCCGTGGCCCCGGTGGGCAAGGGGCCCTCCTCGCTCTTCTTCTTCAGCGAGAGGCACATCGTGCGGAGGATCACCAAGTTCATCATCGACTGGCCATATCCTTTTGTGTGTTTCCATTACTAGCCACTGAATCGAGAGGTATGGTTTGGTATTATTGCTGTTTTAAGTTTCTGTGTAAAACAACCTAGCTGAAGAGAAGACCCGGGTGAAAGTAACACTTCTTGACAGAAGGCTTCTGCTCTCAAATAATAACGTGGTTCAAGATGTCCAGGATAACCAATTCCAAAAGCGAAATATATCTTTTACACTCTTAAAAATGAATGCTCAAAGGTGACGAAATTTTCCTTAATTTTGAAGATTCCATTACTGGCAAATGCTCCGAGTTTTCGTTTCCTAAAAGTGAGGAAATCTGAATCGTCACTTTTATGAATGGCATTGAATGTAGTCTAATCAAAAGAAATCGTCATTTTTGAGCATGTGAGTACAACAATGAGATTCAGTTTCCTCAAAATCAAGATACAGAATCGTCAAATCAAGATCGTTAAAGTGAGGATTCGCGTTTACTCAAAAGTCACGTGATAGTTTGACGAAACAATCCTCAAAATTAACGAAATGAGGCTTGAGGATTCATGAATCGTCATAAATGAAAGTGTTATTTTTGAGAGGGTATACTTTATAGTTTTTCTTTGGACGGTAAGGACTTAGTAGATGATCTGGGCATTAATTAAAACTATTCTCGATTGTCAAGGGGGACCTTTAAGCTATATTTCCTTAGCAAGTGGCATATCCTGCGGAGGATCACCAATTCGCCAAGTTCATCATCGACGAAGTCGATATATTTCAGTTTTAGTCGATACGTATATTTTAGTGGTTGAGTCGATAGGTATTATTTTGTCAATGACGCTTTGGGGACGGTGAAGAGCCTTCTATGTACAGAGAAGGCATGAGTGAAAACTTATGTGACTTCGCTTTACTACTTGATATGAGATTTTTTGTCCAGTGATTTCTCGGCTGTATAAAGTCTATTATTAAAATTCTCTTTTTTATGAAACTAGGTATTTCATCATATACTGGACACATTCTTTTGTCTTTTCGATTGTTACAACTTAATCGATAGGTATTTTTTGGTGTTATTTTTGTCAATGACACTTTGAGGTTGGTGCAACGACACTACACTCTCAAAACAAACACTCCCAATTTACCTCAGTCTGAGTGGATTTCACTCCTCCAGACTGGAAAATGCACTTCTCCTTTTGGAGTGGATCCTTTGTGTGCTAAACCTCCGACAGGATCACTCCAAACGAGTGATTTTAACTCAATCTGAGATAATATTCACTCCTTTCCAGTGTCAAAAATGCACTTCTCCAACTGGAGTGGAATTCACTCTTTTGTTTTAAGAGTGTAAGTATCTTTTGAAATTGCATTTTTGTTGATGACACTTTTACTCTGACTACTTTTTTTACTCTGATTTCAGTATGGAATACGTAAAATGGGTGTGATAATACTTTCTAGTTTTTATGGTGGAGCAGAACTTTTATTGCTAAATTTGGCTTTTGTTGAAATAATTTCTAATGATTGACGCTATCTTGTTGAGAATCACCAAATTCATCATGCACTGGCCATATCTTTTTGTTTTTTTCTACAAATACATCAAAGTGAATAAGTATACTTTATTATTTTTGTCTTTGACACTGAGTTTGGTGCAGCACCACCGAGGGGCCCGGGCGGCCGAGTGGTTTGGACTATTATGCTAGCAGTCTGCGCGCTGTAACGGGTGAGGGTTCGATTCCCGCCTTTGCCCTGGGGGTACTTCCTTTCTCTGTGTCAGTAAAAATTCTTTCCGTGTCTCTCTTACTTGACGAAGGCTTAGAAATGGATATCTGATCAAGCACACAAGCCGGAATATATATGTACATACCTGCCCTATCACCACCGATACAAAGAGAAGACCTGAGTGAAAACTCATGTAATGTGGCATTATTTATTCAGATGCTACTTTAACCCTTTCAGTCCCAGTGATGCCATTTGGCATCATCACTTTTAATATTTTTTTCTAAATGTTTATGTCCCGTTATGACATCCAAACACACATCATTCGATTCTTCACACTTTGTTCTATTAGACAATATTTTACATTAATCTCAATAGAAGTCATAACTACTATTTTTTTATTCAGAAAATATCTAACAAGCGTTTCACCTGATTTTTTTTAAAGTTCACTTCAGTTCCTTATGTTTAAATCACAATTTAAACTATTTCGGTTAAAATAATTATTAATTTTTTTTAATAATATGGTCAGATACCTTAAAATATGTAACTCGAAGTGTTTTTAGGTAATATATATATATATATATATATATTTATTTTGTTGTTTTCCACAGTTAAAAAAGTTTGGCATTATTTCAAAAACCATATAAAACATTAAAATGAATTTTTTTCTTTTGGAAATCTTATTTTTGACCTAAAATAAGCTTATTTTGTGAATATCAGATGTTTCTGTAGTCTAGTAAATTTTTGGGTTGAAAGGGTTAAAACCGTAAATATGACGTGATTGCTCTTCATAGCAGTAAGAGGGACTATTCTTAAGTGTCAATTATCTATAGTTCAAGTATCAAACCAACGTACACCCATGTAGTTGATGAAACTTCAATAGCCTGTTGCTGTCGAATTCATTAGCCCCAGATCAATCAGATACATTCTAATATATATTAATCTAGGATTAGCCCTCCAATTAAGTGAACCTTAGTTTAATCTCTATTCAATGCCTTATCACCAACTAAGGATTAAAATATCCGAATACGCTATTTCAGTTAATGTTCTCCGAATAATTCCGATCAATATACGCCTCTATCAATAAATAAGACTTTTGGAGCATAAATTTTGTTACATAACATGACAATGCATGACATCATTTGCATGTTTATCATTGCATAGTATTAGTTTGTAATGAATTATTCATTATTTTGGCAATTTTCAGGCCTTTCATAATGTATTTTCAAGTTCGCTCGCTACTATTGTAAATCGTGTTTCTTTTTGTTTTATTTTAAGGTTAGAGTTTACAGGAAAAAATATTTTATCTCTTATTTTCAGTTGTTTTTTTACAATGTAGTTATTATTCATGAGTTATTTTTGTCTAAAAGTATGGTGAAATCCAATGTAATATTTGAAATCCCGTGTTACCTAAAAATTATTCTGATAAGAAAAGTATTGTAAGCACTCTATACACTTTTTTTCAGTTAATGCTTTGAGATATTACCTCTCATGCATCGATTATTTAATCTTATAAGTAATTTTGCAATGGGTTGTTTCACAGAAAATCTGGCAACAGTTTCGTGTTCTTGTTTTCCTAACTTTAGAATTAACCCAGACCAAAGTAATTCTAATTGTTGTGCCGTGACTACGACATTAACAACAACACCTGCGAGCGCATGCATATACAATTTGTACATGGATACGCGCGCATAATGTCGTAGTCCCGGCACGACTACGGCAATTAGAATTACTTTTGTTTTGCTTAAATTGGTTGGTTGACCTATGTTCAGGTTAGTGTGCTTGATCAGCACACAAACCTGATTATCTCTACCAACCAATCAATTTTATCAAAACAAAAGGAATTCTGAAGTTAGGAAAACAAGAACCCGAAGCTGTTGCCAGATTCTAAGTGAAACAACACCATTAAGGGGGTTCAGTACCCCAAAATCGGTGAAAAAATAAAAAAAAATTATTGGCTTAAAATACTATTACAACCTTTATTAATAATGTCACAAAGTATCAAGACGCTTAGAAAATATTTTTGACATTAAAAAGCATTTTAATGTCATGGCTTCGTAAGGAAATGGGTTAACAATAAAAACTTTAAAAGCTTTTTTCTCAGAACTTGATTTTTTAAACTTCGATGTACCTTTTCTCAAAAACTATGCTATGTTTTCTCGTAAACTTTTTTTATTTGATGTAATACTTAGTATAGATTGATCTGAGGTTATAAATTTTAATAATACTAAAGTGAAAAAAAAATTATGAGGCAAAAAAGTGAAAAAATTTCATGATTTTTTTGGGTACTTTAAAACTTATTTTATTTTTTAAAAAAATCTAACAGTTATTTAAAAAGAACTTTTAACCTCAGATGAATATATAAGGTTGGTATAACACACAGAAAATTTTAAGATGATCTGATCAGTAGTTATTGTGAAAAAGTACATTGCAATTGGCCAATTTAACATTACCGATATGCAACATACCGAACCCCCTTAATGGCTTATCCATACTTTAATCAGGCCAACTTTGAAAATTAGCAGCAAAAGTAGTTGGTTTTGACAAAACTCTAAATGGTCATCCATCAGACAAGTGCACGTACCATCTGCAGTATATTATACTAACTCGCATCCGTAGGAGTTACAATATATGTAGTATAAATTAAATTTTAGTTTATCACATAAATAGAAAATATCAATATAACTGGTATAGGATCAATACTTTTGCTTTAAACTTTGGTAAAAGAATATTGGAATTAAAGTAACATAGCCACTAAAAAATGCCAAAATTCGAAACTAATGATCAGTTTGCATGTTGATATTTAACGTAGACGTATGGAGTTTTGCGATTAAAAAAGAATACAAGAGATCGATGTCTTGCGCTGTTCGTTACGAGTCACGTGTCATAAATTTGTAGTGTTTATTTTCCTTTGCGCTTCCAATTCCAGTTCTAAAAATACCTATGTTATGCCTATAAGTAATAGTTTCCTTAGATAACGGTACCGTAACTCAAAGTATGACGTCACAGATTTACTCCGCTTCATAGATATCATAGTTAAAGTTTTATATTGGCAGATCACGTGATGTCCAATGCTAACGACGCCGACGGGACGCGTATGGAGACCAGAAAAACATGTAACACGCTTTTCTAGTATATAGTAGTCATTTTCTACAAAAAAAAATTATAAAAATACTAGAAAAGCGTTTTACGTTTTTATATAGTCACTAACAGTATTCCAAAGTGCAGTTATGATATTTTTTGTAATTTTAGAATTTTATTTTATTTTTTCGTAGGACTTTTTTCCTTAAAGTGGTGGCAACACTGGCCTCATAGCCCTCCAATTTTGGTCTACATGCGCGTCCCGTCGTTAGCATTGTAGGTCACGTGATCTGCCAATTTAATACTTTATCTATGATAGCTATGAAGCTGTGTGAATCCGTGACGTCACACGTAGAGTTACGGTGACGGCCCCGTTATCTTAGGAAACCATTACTTTAGGCTTTTCCCGTAAGTCTGTCGTATGACGTTCTGTTTTAACTTGGTTCTTGCAGTTCGATTTTTAAATACACCTGGGGCTGGGGAGCCCAGTAGATTAGGCGTTCGTCTAGCATGCGAAAGGTCCCAGGTTCGGGTCCGGGCATCGCCAAAATAACAGCCGACCTATAAAACGGCCCTTGCAGTCAAAAATGCCCGACGAATAAGTAAAGGGAGTGCACGTTAAGTATTCTTAGTCGATCGATATTGAGAAAAATTTTATATCAATTATAAAATAAAAATTAAACAAATATTGCGCATGGTCAAAAAATTTTGACCAAAAAATTGCCTCTCAACATCCAAATTTAATGAAATGTTAAATTTAAAAAATCTCATTTTATTTAAACATCTTCAATCATACATTTCATGGTACAAAAATTTGTAGAGTTTAAACTTGAATTTTTCCAAGTCAATCTTATATTCGAAAAAAAAAACTCTCCCCTCCAAACCCAAGTACTCTTTTTATTCAATTGAATAACCACCGAGCATGCGCAGTCGATTCAAGTTACAACAAGATAACGTAATGCATGGTTCATATTCGTTCCAAGAAAAAGGGAGAAAAGTAGGGAAAAGATACTGACTAATGCATGCGTAATATATGTGGAGGGAAAGACATGGAAAAACAAAACTGAGTGAATTTCCATCAAATGGTAATCGAGAAATCGATGGTTTTTCGGTAAGAATAAATTCAGGGATTAAAGTGGTTATTTGTGTTTTTTAAAGTCCGTGGAATCGGTTTTGGGGTAGCTTTGTTTTAGTATTGAAAATACTTTCGGAATTTGTTAGTGGAATGTTATTTTCAAGTAAAACTTTTGTATTATTAAAAGAATGTACGGGGAATAAATGTTAATGTGACTTTTCTATGCCTTGAAAGCGTAGGTTTGGATAAGTTTATCGGGGTTTTTATGGGTTTTGGTAACAATTACTTCAGATGCTGGTATTTAGAGGTTACATTTGTTTTTACAGCGTATTAAATTGGAAAAATGACTTCATGCTTATTGGTCGATATTGTTGGCTACTCGTCTATTAAAAAGTTGATTCGAAATACAAAAAGTTTAAATATTTCTTTAATATTAAAACAAACATGGGATTTGAATTAATAAATTATTAATTTTATGTGGATATAATTTTGACTTAATATCATTAAGTTTATAAAGATGTTTTTTTTTTGTTCATTTACAATACTTTATTATTTGTCTGTTTTTTATAATTTGAATTAATAAATGTCTTCAAGATTAACCAATATAAAATTTTAGTATTATCGTTAATTGTATTTCATTTTCATATGAAATAATTGTTTCATAAAAGGCTTAAAAATGCAATTAATTAATTTCTATCGCAAATCGTATGAAGCTTTTTATATGAATTGTTTATTTATGTCCCCAACATTCTACATCAGTTTCTTAATATTTATTACATGCTTTATGGAAATATTTAAAAGCAAAATCTTTTTATAACGTCAAACCCAGAATGTTTCTTTAATAGAATATCACGGTAAAGTAACAATGCCACCATCAAAATTAAAAATTTCTAAAAACTCAATAAACCCACAACTTTATTTCTATAAAAGATCATTAATTCCAAATCCCCTTTCGGTGTTGCATTTAACACATTTAATAAAAGCACCATTCATACGGTAATAACAAAACCAAAAAAGGCCTTCATAATAACCCAGTTTCAACTGCTTTAATACTCCCCGTTAAAAATAATTAAAACAAAGAAATATCTTCCACAATGTTGAATAACCCGTGCTTTTTCTTCTCTCCTTCCTCTTTCCGCTCCATACAAAAAAGGAACCAAGTCACCAGGAAAATGTCCGTGTACGTTTATTTTTAAATAAAATGCTAAAAGAAAGAAGTTTGGAAGGTAACTCTCCAACGGATATCTCCCTTTATTATTTAGCCATTCAATTTTATCGAAGTTTTCCCGGTTTATGCTGCCATATATAAAAATGGTACAAGTCAAAAGGACAATTTCCGTGTACGCTTCTTTTTTACAAAATAATTTAAAACAAGAAGCTTGGCGGCTAACTCTCCTGTAGACCTTACCATTTATTGCATTTTGCTATTCAGAAAAGGAGTTATGTCAACTGGACAATTTCCGTACAGGCTTATTTATGTACTAAAACGTTCAAAGAAGGAAGCGTTGGGGGCAACTCTCCAATAGACCTTACCCTTTATTACATTTAGCTATTCAATTTTATCGGAGTTTTAGTCTCTTAATGGGCATCGTTGGTCCAATCTGCAGTGTTTCCGTGAAACGGGGAATCCGCAACATCCCTGTTACCATGGAAACGATAGTGCTACCCCCCCCCCCCCTTTAACTCCAGACGACGCCTGTAAAAGGGTTTTCTCCTCTTGTAGGTCAGAGGCCACACTTGCTGTTCCCACGTGTTTTAATACTAATATTGTCTTGTCTGCAAGTGAATATAAGTCATGAATTCGCAAGAAATTTTATGAGACGTGACATCCTTTAAATGAGTGTTTTGTTTCACGTTTCAGTAACGACGCGGTTTATTTTGAACTTAAAGCCCAGATATGGTTCGATAGAAGAATGTATAGAAATCACCTTTTGAAAGTAAATTTTGAAAGGCAGTTAGCAATAAAAATATTTTTTCCCAATGGGGCTGCTTTATTAGCGGCTAAAGAATTTGCAGCTTCGGCACTTCAAAAAGATTTTCCCATTTTCCTGTGGCATCATCTCGTCAGGCGCTCAATGAATCTGAGCTCTCTGTGGATGTGACATAAAAATAATGCTAGAATGAATCTATAATAATAAAAGAAAGAGTCTGTCCGTGTGTATGTATGTGGATCGCAAAAGACCAGCTTAGACTGCTCTAAAAAATTCGAAATTTTTAATATAGATTCCTTTAGATACCTATGTGTGCACCTGATGCTTAGTTTTTTCATATTTGATTGTGATTTTTAATTAATATAATAAGTTTCAAAAGTATATTTAGTATACATTTATGGGGGGAAAAATTAGATTGATATCTGAAATATTAAAAAAAAAAAAGTTAAAAGTGTCCCATACCCCCTTAATTTTATTGTTCGGAGAGTCACAATAAAAATTATCGAGTTTTATATTTTAACATGTTTAAGTCAAGAAACATTTTTTTTTAATTCAACTCAATTTTCTCACGATTTTACTCTATTTGTGCTCGAAAATGCCTTGTGAGATTTGCTAACCCCCCAAACACTTCACGCAATTTATGGTTGCTCCCCTCTTTCATACATATTGTGATATATTTTAAGAGTGTGTGTGGGAGAGGGGGAATAAAAAAGTTAGTGAATTTTCGCGAAAGTTTTATTGACAACCAATTCCTTTTCTATTATCCACTAAACTGGAGTTTTTACGCGTATTTTGAGTTTTTCTCTATTTCCCATTTTTTTTTCGGTATCTAGAACAGCTCCAGAAATAGAATATTCGAACACAAAAAATAAGATATGCGGCGCCGGTATGGTGACAAGACAACCAGAACATTCGATTTTTGAATTGTTTTTATTAAGGATGCAAATTGAGGGATATTTTTGGTGGAACAAATGGTTTCTCTTTGTTGTGTATTTTTCTATAATAATAAGAGTCTACCTGTCTGTCTGTCTGTCCGTCTGTCTCTGTGTGTGTATGTCTGTGGATCGCAAAAGACCTACTTAGACTGCTCTAAAAAATTCGAAAATTTTAATATAGATTCCTTTTAATACCTACGTGTGAACCTGAGGATTAGTTTTTTCATATTTGATTGTGATTTTTAATTAATATAATTAGTTTTAAAAAAACGTCATCCACGTAGGATTGCGGGACCATAACAGGGCTTGAAAATACATGGACCGGGCCGAAACGGGGGCTTGACGCCATCCTCTATTAATTTGATTGATTGAGTTTGGTTGAGATATGCGCTCGCCCTAAGGCTGCTTCATCTTCTATTAGTGTTTGCTTTTTTAAGTGAGCGACACGAATTTAATTTTGTTTTGATTTTGAGTGTATTTTCACAAGTAAGCATGCCTCTAAAAGGAAGCAATGCGAAGTTAACGGGTTCCCTGTAAGGCGGGACCATACTGCTAGTTTTATATAAAATGCGCTTATTAAGCTGTTATGAAAAACAAATAATATATTTAACCTCTTAAGACCCGAGCCAAATCCTACACCTATATTCTTAATCTAAACATATTTTTCATACAAATATATGCTAAAAGTATGAATTTCAAAGAAATTAAAAACAAATTATGTTTAATTTATAATTTTCAATGCAAAATGCCTTCGTAAATAACTATTAAAAGAACTTTTTAAAAATTTTGAAAAAAATTTTAATATTTTTTTAAGAACTCTTATATCGTATTGACCCTCGTAAACTTCAACTTTTAATCGAAATGAATGACTGATTACTGTAATCAAAGATTGAAAACTGATATGTGCATCTTCTTCTATGGGACCAGGTCAATTTTGAAACTAATTAACTTGTTAATTGTTATTGGGGAGGTTTTAAAAAATGTCCCCAAATGGGGACAACAGGCCTCAAGAGGTTAAAAATTGACTTATGGGTCTTAATATTCTAAGTACGGACAAACAGTATTTTTTTTAATATGTTAATATGTATCCTCTGTTTACTCAAAATAACAATATGAAAGAAAACCTTATGATCGCTTCCTTAACATCCCTCGTATTTTTGCGTTTTTGAAATCGAAATAAACGCATTTTAATAACAGGGAGAACTCCTCCGCATATCCATTGATTTCTATCCGTTGTCTCGTAAAAATTCTTAGTCATCTCTTCCTCAGTTCCTTGCTATTGACAAAATCCTTAAAAAAAAAGTAATATATATTTTTTTCTCTAATGGGGCTGCAACATTGGTGGTCAAGTCTTTGAAGACTCGGCATATTCCCCAGAACTGAGAGTCATTTTTTGTGGCACTATCTTGGCGACTCTCGCTACCAATTTTGACGCTATTTTATTTATTCTGTTTTAAATGCACATTACAGATAAAAATCTTATCGCATTGTACTTTGAACAAAATAATTAGGAAATAAAACAAACATGAAAATTACATTCAAAAACAGACACATTACACAGAATAAAGTTGGGAACAGTTAGCCTTAAAATCATTAAAAGACATGGCAAAAATATCTAGGTCATCAAAATAGTTTTTGTAAATTTTATAAAACTCTTTTTATAAAACTTAATTTTATAAATGAAAATTGCAAACAGTAATTTTGCATATAGTTGTAAATGGGAAAAGCTATGAGAAAATGGACGACGATTACCGTGTAAATCTATCTATAATAATAAAAGAAAGAGTCTGTCTGTCTGTCTGTGTGTATGTCTGTGGATCGCAAAAGACCTACTTAGACTGCATTAAAAAATTCGAAATTTTTAATATCGATTCCTTTTAATACCTACGTGTGCACCTGAGGCTTAGTTTTTTCATATTTGATTGTGATTTTTAATTAATATAATTAGTTTTTAAAAAAAAACGTCATCCACGTGGGCTTGCGGGGCCATAACAAGGCTTGAAAATACATGGACCGGGCAGAAACGGGGGCTTGACGCCATCCTCTATTAGTTTGATTGATTGAGTTTGGTTGAGATATGCGCTCGCCCTCTGCTTCATCCTCTATTAGTGTTTGCTTTTTTAAGTGCGCATGCGCCAACACGAATTTAATTTTGTTTTGATTTTGAGTGTATTTTCACAAGGTAAGCATGCCTCTAAAATTAAGCAATGCGAAGTTAACGGGTTTCCAGTAAGGCGGGACCATACTGCTAGTTGGGAATAAAGAGATTACTAAACTAGTTATGTAGATGGAATCAATTTTATTGCTTAGAACTTTATTAAAAACAAAAGACAGGAAACTTCACGCAGTTCACTTTAACTACAGTTCAACTTTAATTCAATCAAACAATACCTTTTCATGTACAGTAACATATAAAAAAAACATTTAACTCGAATCTTTCGTCCCTCATTTTTATGCGGTTTTGAAATCGAAATAAACGCGTTTTAAAACGGGATGAATCCCTCGCATATCTATCGATTTCTATCTAATGCTTCATAAAAGGTCACCGTTATCTGTTGTTCAAATCTTCGCTTTTCACGAAATCCTCAAGAAAAGTTGGCGATCTTTTTATGTTGTTTTTCTCGATTTTTTTTAAATTTTTTTTCCGGATCATTTAATTCGCGATGTTAACATTATTCCTTAACCCTTTCAGTCCCAAAAATTTACTACACTACAGAAACATCTGATATTTACAAAATAAGCTTATTTTAGGTCAAAAATAAGAGTTCCATCAGAAAAAAAATTCATTTGAATTTTTATATGGTTTTTGAAATAATGACAAAATTTTTTAACTGTGGAAAACAACAAAATAATATATATACTTTTTCCTAAAAAACCTTTCTATTTATATATTTGAAGGTATATCTGACAATATTATTAAAAAAAATTAGTAATTATTTTAGCCGAAATAGTTTAAATTGTGTTTTAAATATGAGGAACTGAAGTGAACTTTTCAAAAATCAGGTGAAACGCTTGTTAGCTATTTTCTTAATGAAAAAAAAAATAGTAATTCTGACTTCTATTAGGATTAATGTAAAATATTGTCTGATAGAACAAAGTGTGAAGAATCGAATGATGTGTGTTTGGATGTCGTAACGGGACATAAACATTTTAGAAAAAATATTGAAAGTGATGACGCCAAATGGCATCACTGGGACTGAAAGAGTTAACGAAATGAAAAAATATTATAAACTCGCTCCTCTTTAGTACCTATACAGCGAATCATCCCCAATAGCTTAAGAAAGCAATAAAAAGACTACTATAAATGTTTTCCTATTTTGAAAAAAATATATTGATTTTCTTTTTTACATCACTATACTAGATCAAAATAAAACCGACCAAATCTTAGCAAATAAATTTTATTCTACAACAAGCTAACTTTTGAGCAAGCCAAAAACATTTACGAAAGTTTTACATTTTACAGCCTATATCAATCAAGTTCCAACATAAAGTTTTTTAACGAAATGTTTATCGTTGTGTTGCAATAAAAATGTTTACAGACTTTTATAAAATGTAAATAAATACCTTTTATTTGATTTAAAGTCTGAAACAAAAAAAACATTTGTAGAGGCTTTTTTCACGTTGGATTATTGAATCTTTATTAAGTGATCATTTCTTTTACAATAAGCTATAATTTTTTTGCATTTAATTTCATTTGTTAATTCTTTCATTGATTAAAAAAAATCATGCAGTTTAAATCTGTTTCTTTTGCGCCCAGTTAGTATTCACAAAAACAAAGTTTGGAAATTTGATTTTTGTTTATTAAATGCATAATTTGCGCCACAATCTAAGACGTAATATTAATGATATTAAAAACAAAAACAAAATTACTTTGATGAACCAAAAATTGCGTATAAAATCTCAAGTAAAATATTGATTAGATAAGTCATCGATATTGCAAAAAATGTCTGCATCCAAACGTTTTTGATTCACTTAACCCTTATTCTCATGGTCATATATTTTTTTAAAAAATTTTAATTTTCAATTTTTTTTTCTGTTTTTTTACAGCTAAAATAAAGATTATTTAGTGTCATAACCTTTCTAAAATAATTAATGCATTTATTAATTAGCGTTTTATAAAAGGTAGCATATATGCTACTTCATGAGATTGGGGTAACTGGTTCATTTAGCTTGTAGTTGTATTTGTGTTACCTGATTTGTAGTTGTTGTACTACTTGTGTTAAATGATAAAGGCAGTACATGTCCAAAAAAATTATACTACGTACAAATATTAGTTAAATGAATGTTTTTTTTTATAAAGTATGAATATCAGTGAAACAAAGAATAAACAAAAAACTATATACATCTATATATACAATACAATATTTTTATATTTAAAGAAGTGCTTGCTCAAAGCAATTCTGCTTTTAGCTTCCACACTACGTTTATAACGTAAAAAGTGGAAGGTTTTATAATCGTTCAGTCCGTCCGTCTGTCTGTCCGTCCGTCACCCACTTTCACAGAACAAACCAAGCGTCGCACAAACTAGTGGAATACGTCATTTTGAAGTAAAAAATCAGCCTAGGTTACGTCCCAAATTTCATTACAAATTTAAATTGGAAGTATATTTAAAAAGTAAATAACTAAATATTTAAACTTCATTGAAATAACATGAAAATTCCATTTTCATTCAATAGTTTCAATGTTGCCATTTCGTCAAACATACGAGAACCTTTATTTAAATAAAAATAAAACTTTTGAAAGAATATTTATTTATGTGATATAATTAGGTTTGGATTGTTGCAATATCACAATGAAGTTTTTTTTCGACGGTTTATTATATATGTATGAAGAAATATGTATACAAAACTCTAATTTTGCATAAAAATATGCAAAGTTTCGCTTTTATTTTTAA
Source organism: Hylyphantes graminicola (assembly GCA_023701765.1). Taxonomy (NCBI): domain Eukaryota; kingdom Metazoa; phylum Arthropoda; class Arachnida; order Araneae; family Linyphiidae; genus Hylyphantes; species Hylyphantes graminicola. The sequence goes on from CM043116.1 coordinate 16,872,673, forward strand.
AGCATCAATTTTACGACTTATATATTTTTTTGAACTGTAAATTAAATTGTGGCGACTAAAAGATACATATTTATTAAAACATTGCATCATTATTCCACGAATTTCAAACAAATTTAGCAAACAATAATGAGTAATTTTTAATTTGCGAAAGTATATAAATGAAAATAGTTAATTTTGGCGTTTAAAATTTTTAATTAGAGATTTTCTCTCTGAAGTGTATAAATTGTATGTTTCCAGTGAGCATATATTGTGGGGAAGCGGTTTAGGTGACAGATTCTGTAACAAACCTACTTGTTTTGTTAAACAAAACCTTAAATTACACTTTTTACAAAAGACGTTGGAGAAACCTTTGTGACAGAATCTGCATTTTCCACTATCTCTTAAAATGAGGAGGTGACCTACTTCATCTCTCATGATCGATTAAATTAGTAAAATTTTTGCTTTAAAATTAAAAGCGAAACTGTATAAATTTTTAATACATTTTTTATTTTTTATGCATCTTTCTTCCTACATATATAATGAACCATCAAAATAACTTCATTGTGCTTTTACAACAATCCAAATTGAATTATATCATAAAAATAAATATTTTTTCAAGAGTTTTATTTTTATTTTAAATAAAGTTTCTCGTACGTTTGGTGTAATGGCAACAGTGAAAATAATGAACAAAAATGGAATTTGCATGTTATTTAAACGTAAATTAAATTTTTAGTTGCTTAAATTTTAAATCTTCTCATTTAAATTTTTAATGCAACTTAGAATGTAGCCTAAACTGATTTTTCGCTTCAAAATAACGTATCCTACTTATTTGTGAGACTTTTAGTTTGTTCTGTGAGAGTGGGTGGCAGACAGGCAGACGGATAGACGGAACGATTATAAAACCGTCCCCTTTTTATGTTGTAAACGTAGTGTGGAAGTTAAAAATATTAAAGTGTAAGTAACAACTAATCATGTCAATAACTACCCTAATTTCATGAAGTAGCATATATGCAACCTTCAGTTTTTAGCTTGTATTTTTCCAAAGACAGTGGTAATCGAACAACTTAAGCAATATTTTAAAACTATAGAACATAAGAAATGTGAAAAATATTTTTCAAAGTAAAAACAAAACAAAATTAATATGAAAAATAATTCAATGGACGTGTCTTGTAGAGACAACGAGACATGATGCAAAAACCCAACAATCCAACAAGTTACCTTCCTCTAAAACAAAAATAATTTTAACTTTGAACATTGTTTTCACTCTGATCGAAGCTTCTACTGTTCTTCTAACAAATAACAATGCAACATACTAGCTGACGTCACTTAACAAACATAAGTTAGCGGGGAAATCAAAGGTTGCATATATGCTACTTCATGAGAATAAGGGTTAAAAATCAAGTAGAAAGTGTTTTCACGGGTGGTAAGAAAATGTGCCACGCTGAGAATAAGATAAGATTTAAAACAGAAGAGCTTAGTGGAAGAATGTACTAAGTGACAAAAATATGAAAACGAGAAAGAGAGCTTTGAAGTTTTTATTTTGCACTCAGATCTGCTGAAAACGGAACTTGTATAGCATAAAAAAAATACAGGGTGGTTATAAAATAACGCTCCCTATTCGGAGTGGTCTGTAGCTTGAATAAATAATCCAAATGCAAAAAACTTTGAGACACTTACTAATCAAGAAGGGGGAAAAAGAATGGAATCATAAAAAATAAACTCGTCTCTTGACCAGGGTTCTAAATTACGAGGCGTAATTGGATGTGCTGGTCGTAATTAGCCACAATTGGCTACTCCTCGTAATTATAACCTTGGTCAAGAGACGAGTTTCTGTGTTATAATTCCATTCTTTTTCGTAATAAAGGAACTTGTCTCTTGACCAGGGTTCTAAATTACGAGGCGTAATTAGCTGTGTTGGCCGTAATTGGCCAAAATTGACGATGCCTCGTAATTTAGATTTTGGTCAAGAGACGAGCTTGTTTTTTATGGTTAGTCTTTTTGATGATTATTTTTTAGGATTTTGTCTTTTTTATGATTCCATTATTTTCCCCCCTTCTTGATTGGTAAGTGTCTCAATTTTTGTTGCATTTGGATTATTCATTCAAGCTACAGACCACTCCAAATAGGGATCGTTATTTTATAACCACCCTGTATACTAAACTTAAAGTTTTTATGAAGAACTAGCAGTATGGTCCCACGCCTTACTGGGAACCCGTTAACTTCACATTGCTTCCTTTTAGAGGCATGCTTACCTTGTGAAAATACACTCAAAATCAAAACAAAATTAAATTCGTGTTGGCGCATGCGCACTTAAAAAAGCAAACACTAATAAAGGATGAAGCAGATTTAGGGCGAGCGCATATCTCAGCCAAACTCAATCAATCAAACTAATAGAGGATGGCGTCAAGTCCCCGTTTCGGCCCGGTCACAAACTCAATCAGACACTCTTTCTTTTATTATTATTATAGATAAGTCAATGACTAACAGATTCATGACTTTACATATATGTAATACAATAATCAAATGCATTTAATACATTAATTTATGAATGTCGTACTAAACATTAACTTATTGCATATATATAATGCATAAAGTAAACAATTTCTTCCACCAAAACATGTTTTTGTTGTTGGTGCAAATACCATAAACGAGACGGAATTTTGCGACTCAACTACACTAACTAAATTATAATTTTTTCATGCTCGTTTGCGTTGGTCTGGTAATCCTTTTTTTAAGGTTAATTTTTGTTTATTTCTGAATAATAATGTCCAGTGTATGTTGTGTTTCCCTTGTTTATGAAACATGCTCTAGGAATATCTTAGTTTTTGACAGTTAAGACAAATTACTTAAAGACAATTAGACTAATTTAAAGACAATTACTGCTTTTTAATCATAATTAGGAAAATCAAGCATGTACTTTCGTCACCTTTTCTTTATTTTTCCACTGGTACTTTGCGAGGACATGGCATTAGGTTCTTTCAGTATATAGTTCAATTTAGATCAATTTCGAGGTTAAAACGTTTCTTCTTTACATTTCTTAACTCCAACATTGAATCTAATCGTACTAAAGATGTAAAAAAATGTTTAGATGGTTTGACTATGAATATATATTATTCATATATACACAAAAGCTCGCTTTATGCAATTCATATGAATATTGTGAAGCGAGCAAATTTACATGAATCTATGAATGTACAAATAAGACCATTCTGCAAACAACTTTCCCTACACACTTCTCCCTTAAAAGAGCATTTCGATAAAGAAGCCTAGAGAGAATCTCTCCTATGAACTGACCCCTTTCTATTTACAAGAAGAAACCACATTCACAAATTTCCCTATAGACTTCTTCGCTACCTAAACCATTGCAATAAAGAAGCCAAGAGTGAAACTCCCCTATGAACTTGACCCCTTTCTATGCATATGAAGAGCCCACATTCCGAAGTTCCGCTCAGCCTATTGACAGCAGTCTGTCTGCAAAAATAGGACCATACTTTAGAAAAATTTCCTCGCGCACTTCTCGTGTATCTAATAAATAGCAATAAAGAAGCCTAGAGAGAAAATCCCCTGTGAACTTGACCCCTTTCTATTCATATGAAAAGCCCACATTCCTCCGTTCCTCTCAGCCCATTGACAGCAGTCTGTCTGCAAAAATAGGACCATTCTTTAGAAAAATTTCCTCACGCACTTCTCGTGTATCTAAACCGTAACAATAAAGAAGCCTAGAGAGAAACTCCTCTATAAAATTAACCTTATTTTATTCATATGAAGAGCCCACCATCCTCCCGTTTGAAAATTTCCTCTCACACTTGCCCTCCATCATAACCATAGCAATAAAGAAGCCTAGAGAGAAACTCCCCTATGAACTCGACCCCTTTCTATTCATATGAGGAGCCCACATTCCACCGTTCCTCTCAGCCCATTGACAGCAGTATGTCTGCGAAAGTAGGACTATTTTGCATTCAAACATTTCCACACACCCTTCTCCCCTTATTAAAAAATTATAATAAAGAAGCCTAGAGAGAAACTTCCCTGTGAACCTGACCCCTTTCCATTCATATGAAGAGCCCACGTTCCGAAGTTCCGCTCAGCCCATTGACAGCAGTCTGTCTGCAAAAGTAAGACTATTCTACAGAAATATTTCCCCAGACCCTTCTCCCCTTATTAAAAATTATAACAAAGAAGCCTTGAGAGAAACTTCCCTATGAAATTAACCATATTCTATTTATATGAAGAACCCACATTCCGCCCGTTTGAAAATATCCTCACGCACTTATAGTGTATCTAAACCGTAGCAATTAAGAAGCCTAGAGAGAAACTCCCCTATGAACTTGACCCCCTTATATTCATAAGAAGAAACCACATTCACAAATTTCCCTATAGACTTCTTCTCTATCTAAACACTAGCAATAAAGAAGCCTAGAGAGAAACTCCCTATGAACTTGACCCCTTTCTATGCATATGAAGAGCCCACATTCCGAAGTTCCGCTCAGCCCATTGACAGCAGTCTGTCTGCACCTTTTTTGGGGCCGCATGTATCCCATGGAGCCGCGCGGCAAAGATGGCCGCTTTGGACTTTTGCCACGAGCCATTGATTGGCGGCCGGGGATAGGGCGCGAAAAACTTTTCGATTCCGGCAGATCGACCGGTCTATTTGGAGACAGCTGTAACTCTCCTATTTTCCAAAATAAGTTCGGGGGCTGGGGAGCCCAGTCGGTTAAGCACTTGCTTAGCATGCGGAAGGTCCCAGGTTCGGGTCCGGGCATCGCCGAAATAGCTGCCGACCTATAAACGGCCCGTGCAGCCAAAAAATGTCCGACGAATAATACCCCGTGTAAGGGAGTGCACGTAAAATATCCTTCAAAGTCCTAACGCTGCGTACGATGTCGCCCTTAACGGTTGCGTTGGGTGCCTATTCAGGTGTTGGCTCGTCACCTGACTGTGGTTCTAAAATACGACACCCGTCGCCAATAGCCCTCGTGTAGCTCTAGTGCGACGATAATTCAAAACCAATCAAAAACCAAAATAAGTTCGAACCCATTGATGAAAGTTAGCAAGAAAATTTGCACCGCCAAAATAAGCTTCCTACTTAAGTTTAGGTTAGATTTCAGTTATCGTCGCACTAGAGCTACACGAGGACTATTGGCGACGGGCGTCGTATTTTAGATCCACAGTCAGGTGACGAGCCATCACCTGAATAGGCACCCAACGCAACCTTAAGGGCGACATCGTACGCAGCGTTAGGACTTTGAACGATATTTTTACGTGCACTCCCTTACACGGGGTATTATTTGTCGGACATTTTTTGGCTGCACGGGCCGTTTATAGGTCGGTAGCTATTTTGGTGATGCCCGTACCCGAACCTGGGACCATCCACATGCCAAGCGAGTGCTTAACCGACTGGGTTCCCCAGCCCCCTACTTAAGTTTATCTAAATTGACAAAATATAGGGCAATCGAAGACCATAGTCCTAAGCAATTTATGTAGGGCAAATAAAGTTATAAGGAAAATGGTTTATAAAAACTTAAACATATTTTATTCGGAAATGAGAGTGTAAATGGTATTCACAAAGTCGTCGTTGATGGGTTAAATTTATAAAAAATAACTGTATTTGCGTATGTAAATATGTTGCACTCTAGTGTTAGGTGCTCTTCAGATATTATACATAATCATGACTTAAGACTAGGGATGGCGGTTTTTTAGAAAAAAACCGGTTTTCCAAAAACCGGTTTTTTACAACGCCGGTAAAACCGATCCGGTTTTACCGACCCTAAAAAACCGGTTTTATAAAACCGGTTTTCCATGAAACCGGTTTTGCAATGGCAAAAAACCGGTTGTCTGAAAAACCGGTTCCGGTTTTTTAATTTTTTTATTAATTAATTGAAAAAAGCAAAAATTAACTAATTAACACTAAACTTAAACATAATTAACATTAATAATTACTTAATTAACATTAATTAATGATAACGTAATTGCCATTAACTAATTATTAATTTTACAAAATAATATTGATGATTTCATTAATATTCATATCAATATTTGTTATTTATATGATATAAATAATTAATAATCTCGTATTTTCCATTCCGGTTTTCTTGTGTTCTGAGATTTCTTTACAAAGTGTTTTTTGATGGAAACTCAGTTCCAGGGTTTTTTCTCAATTCTTACTTCTATAATATTTAAAATTGTAATGTTCCTTTTTGCTTTCTTATTTCAGCTTTTCTAATATTATTTTGAGTTTTTTTTATTAATCTTAGCATTATTCCATATATATTTCCATTTTTTTTTTAAATTATATTTTAAAAATCCCATGCCGTGCTTAAATGCATCCTTCAGTCTGCCTCTCTATAATGACCTTCACCTTTTCCCGCCAGAGAAAGATACTTCTTATGTGAATATGTGGATGGTGAAGAAAGAAGAAGAGAAGACATTCTAAGAAACATTGCATGTGCAGCTTAGATTTCGTGTTTCTAGACAAGAATTTTGCTTACTTTTTAACTTTAATTTTAATGTATTAAATAAAAATAAAAACTGTTTTAAATGAAACTATAGCTGTAACATTACAGAATAATTCTGATTTGTTTGATTAATATTCAAATAATTATTTGTTCTTGTTTGGAGGTTTTTTTTACTTTACTTTCAAATTTAAAAAAACAGTTCTAAGTCAGTTTAAAGTGTTTTTGTTGGAAACTAAGTTCCGGGTTTTCTTCCTATTTCTTACTTTCTTAATATTTAAGATTATAATTTTCTTTTTTTGCTTTCTTATTTCGGTTTTCCTTATGACGTTTTGAGTATTTTTATTAAGCTTTGAATTATTTCATCTCTATTTCCTTTCCTTTTTTTCTTTATTATTATTAATTCCAACCATTTGCCGTCTGTGCGGCCGTGCAACATTTAGTCCGGCCGACTACACTTGGTGCCATGCTTTTTTTTTTTTTGTCACACTTTGAAATGTGTAAAATGGCCGTATTAAAAAAGCGATGAGCCTATGGGAACAACAAATAATCCTCGCCACTTTCTCCATGCACAAACAAAACAACAAAAATCATTTTCTATCATTAGTTTAATTTGGCGCCTAATGCTGTACTTGGCTGTTAACATTTTAAATGCTTTTCCCTTTTTCTACTTTTTTATTCCTTAATAGAATACTTTTTCTGAAAAAGAAACATTTCAAAACAGTTAATTAAATTGTTAAGAAAAGTCGGAACTTAATATAATTGAAAAGTTCTATCGCGTTATTAACAGTTTAATAATGTTTAAATGTTACAAGTTTTGGTATTTTTATTTCATTACAAATCAATAATTCATTTAAAACAATACAAAAATAAAAACGAAAGAGATATATACAAAAAAAAACTAAAATCACCAAACTAAAAAAACTACGAACAATTAAATATAAGCTATACAAAAAATACGAAAGTTGAGAAATATTAAGGTAAGGGAAAATACCAAAAGCTAATTAAATGTAAAAAGTTAAAATTTAAACTGAACGAGGCTAAATATATCGTTTGCAACTCAAATGAGAGTGCCCCTATACAGGCCCCTACATATTTGTGAGAAACCCAAGCGAACGTAATTCCGATTCGAAGAACATTTGTTTATACGAACTCAAAATTTATGAACACTTGGGGGCTAGAGTGTTGAAAGAATTATTCGCTTCAGAAGAAAACCGTCGCTACGTCTTCGACCGACTTCGTTCGCAAACTATCATTACTCTGTTTTAGGAAACATTCCTTTATAGTTTCTACCTCCATTCAATGTACAAAACGAAGACATATTCTTAAACTTGCTTTATACGTAAGTTGCACAGATGGTCTTTAAGCCGGGTCAGATGTGTAAAGAAAAGAGGCAACTTTTTTCATTTAAAATATCTACAAATAAATAGTTTAAACTAGTAAAAATAAATAATTTTCCGTCAGATGGGTACAGAGTACTGCGTTAAACTTAAACTAACGATTTATTTCATTTTCAATTTTAGATTATATTGAGTAATATTTAGTTCAGAAGAAGATATTAGGTGAATCACATCGAACAAAATTAAATTGGCTCCAGTTCTCACGATAAGCAAAACCCTTTACGTGTATAATAACTGAATCACTTCACAAGGCCATTGGCGCCTGACACGCCTGTTTCATATCGAAGACCAAACATATTCATCGTGATCGATAAAAATAGTTGTCTCAGTAATAAATTTAATTGCGCTCTCAGAAAAAATCAAAACACAAATTTATATCTAACTATAAAAAAGACCTATGTTCAATTGTATTTATTGTAGTCTTGGCTCCCTTTCTGCCCATAGAAAAAAGGCAACATTTTTAATTTATTATAGATTATAGCCATAAACATCTGCCCTGCATCTGCCTATTTTGGAATTGCGAAACAGATGACTTGTAACTTTATTTCGTTTTATATTTTTTTCTAACGATTTTAGAGGAAATTTAGTGCGGAGTATTGAAGTATACTTCTTGGGGGTAGGGTATTCAAAGTTCGAAAATTCATTTAGTTATTATACAATACATACAGATATTAATTAAAAGTTTCAATTTGTGATGCTATCGTTAAAAGAATTATGAACCAATTATGATTTTGATGCATAAGTGGAAGGACAAAAAGACGGATGGCAGATAACGGACAAAAAGTATTTAAAAAAAAGTATCTTATATCAGGGGTCCATTGACCATTAATAATGAAGTGTTCGGGCTGTTTTATTGAAGAAGGTAATAGTTTTTTTTAATGCATTCAATTATTCAAAATCTCGAAATTTTTCGAAAAAAAAAATCCTGAATCAACAAAGATGCTAGAATACCTCTTACTTTATTTTTAAAATTTAAATAAACGTTTTACCATGGAGTTAAATTAAATTAAAATTTAGTTTAATTTTTAAGCGATGTGTGCCTCATTATTTTAATGAAATTATCTGAAATTTGCGGTATGGATGCGCGTTATCCTCAAATTTCAGAAAATTTCATTAAAATATTGAGGCATGCATGGTCAACTTAAACATTTTTGGGGATGTGGAATATTGGAATGGGATGTGTTTCTAGCATTGGCGCTCACTTTGTAGTGTTGGACACTGTGATCGGAATTGTCACTGTTGGTTTTCTTCGACTGTTGGTCCTTGCTTACCATTTACTGTGTAAATGTTTAATCACGGAAGAAAAGAGGAAGTTACAAAACCTGTTGTGCCCCTCTTAGCTTAATTATGCTCTGGTTAAGAAGTCAACCTCTTACGTACTACTCTGCTAATTTAGTTCTTATAAGCATGCTTGGTTCTCATTTTATTGACCTATGTAGGGGATGAAGATGAAACGTAGTATGTGAAGCATGCAAAATTCGGGATTCGAACCCTGAAACTTTTGCACATTAACGCAAAGCAGAAGCTCTGCGTATACGATAAATCATTGAAATAGAATGGATAACACAGCAAAACACAGCAACTTTAAACCAAAAGTAGAAATATTCATCAGAAATCTGGAACTTAAGAAAACGGAAAAGCAACTGCAATATTAAAAAAATTGCCGGAGAGTAATCGAAAAACCAAATCAAAGATTAAGCTACTATATTTTTAAATAAAAAAAACAGGAATTGAATAAAATTTAACTTCATATCAGAAGCACTTAAGATGGGGCACGGATGGTCGAGTGGTTAGCATCGCAGGCCAGCGGTCTGCGCACTGTAATGGGTGCGGGTTCGATTCCCGCCTTCGCCCTGGTTATACTTCCTTTCTCTGTGACAGTATAAAAACTCTTTCTGTGTCTGTCTTACTTGACGAAGGCTTATAAGCGGGTCTCTGATCAAGCACACAAGCCGGAATATAGATGTACCTACCCTACCCTACCCAAACACTTAAGATAAAAAGGTAGTTTCAAAACTTACAAAATAAAAAAAATCTTTATGGCAGCTTCTTATTGCGCAGATGTAGCTTTCGTGAAAACCTATTTTGACGTCCGACAGATACTAGGAACACGTGTATCAAATTAAAGTATCGGTATCCTCTTTTAGTTTTTCTGCAATACCGTTAAAACCAAAAAAGTCCTTTGACAGCTACCCATTGCACATGCGCAATTTATTCATAAAACTTATTTTGAAAGCCAATAAGTACTGGGAATATATATGCACCAAACTTGAAGTGTATCGCTTTTAGATTTTCGGCAATACCTTTAAAACCAAAAAAAGTTTTACGGCAGCTTCTCCTACGCATATGCAATTTCTCTCAAAAAGTTCTTTTAGTTCAATTAACTATAAAGTGGGATAAACAGACGAACCAATGTTTAAAAACTACTTTTTCAGAATCAGGACCCCATTAGTGTAGAAATACCATTTTCGTAACGGTTTTGACAACATCATAATACTGTCGTTGCCGAAAGTTTCAAATTATTTAATAAAAAGTAAAAAGAGTGAGACCTGATTGAAGAGATCGAATGGAACAACACGGAACATGTAAGGACAGTATCTGAAACGTTTTACTTTTATTCTGTTAGGAGGAAAGCTTGAATAGAAATGTGAAAACCGAAGTTTATAAAAGATGAAGACTTCAAAAACGATTGATTAAACAAGAGCAAAACTCCAATTTGAAAAAAATAATAATAATAATAATAATAAAAACGTCGATGGCGGTTTTTGAGAAAAAACCGGTTTCCGGTTTTTAGACGGTTTTCTTGGCAGAAAACCGGTTTCCGGTTTAGACCGGCCTCATCAAAAAACCGGTTTTTCGGTCAAAACCGAGGGCAAAAAACCGGTTTTTCAAAAAACCGGTTTCGGTTTCCCATCCCTACTTAAGACCTATTAATGTTATGGTATAACTTTTGATAATATATAAGTAAAGTATTCTTGATAATATACGAAATTTTCAAATTATGCAAAAAAAATACTCTTGATAATATGCGTACTCTTTATATTATGCTTTGGCCGTCAGCACAAATGCCCAATACTAGCCCTCGTGACAGAGTTATTATTTTGTCGCGGACGGTTCAGTATTAGGCTTGCACGCAATAGGTTCCAGGACCAAAACCATTTTATCCCGTAACTTCACAATGGGTACTCTTGTTTTTATGCGTATAGTTTTAATATTATGCGTATTCTAGATATTTTACTCAATCTTGACTTACGAAATTTTGTCATTATACACACATTTGATATTATACTTAAATTTCTTATCGTGAAACGTATTATTTTAAGTAAAAAATATTTTATGAAGTTAAATGTTACAATTAAACATTTAACTTTAC